>JASKON010000029.1:4520000-5120000 GCA_036010255.1 Myotis pilosus
CTCCCAGGACTGGGGGGAGGACAGGAATGTTGAGCCACTCAGATCCAAACAAACTCCTGCCCGCGGAAACAACCACAAAGGCGCCGTTAATAATAATAGCAGCAGCTGCCACTCACGCCGCCCTCGGCACGTGCAGGTGCTACCAACACTTCTTGTAAGCGCTTGGCACATGCTGATGGAGCTAACCCGCCCACCAACCCTGCGAGGCGGACGCTGTGTCAGATGGGGAAACCGAGGCACAGGGCGGTGAAGTGTGGCTTCAGGCTCTACCCCCTGCGCCCCCACACCACACGCTGTCCCGGACCACGGACCCGGCGGGAAGCCAGGAAGTGAGCGGCGGAGGACCCGGTGGCCCAGGCCAACTCCTGAGCCCTGGAGTGGGCACACCCACACACGCCCCTCTCCAGGGTGTGCACCCTGCTCAGACCACACCATCGCTAACCCCCTCCCGGAGCGCCCCCAGGGTCCCCGCCCACCCCGCACGGGGGTGACGGCCCAGGTGGGAGACATACGCTCCCTGCCAGTTCCCATACTTGGGCCTGGGTTCTGGGGGATGAGAAGCCAGGGTCACCAAGACATGGCGGGCTATCTGGACAAGACGCCCGCGGAGAGCTAGCGGCTGGGCCTTCGCTGTCAGTGCGCGTGTCACACCGATGGTGGGAGGCCGATGGCCACAGGCCCTCCTTGGGGAGCAGGATCCCACCCACCTCTGCCCCAGAGGATGGAGCCCACCCTCCCACCGGCCTGATCCTGCTCCGAGTCACTCCCCACCCTCCTGACCGATTCCTGGCCCCTGGTGGGGGAGGGCAGACCTTCGTGTCACCCGGCGCTCCACTGGTCAGGGAGGGGGGCCTGGTCACCCCAGCTCTCCACTGGTCAGGGAGGGGAGCCTGGTCACCCAGCGCTCCACTGGTCAGGGAGGGGGGCCTGGTCACTCAGACCCTCCACTGGTCAGGGAGGGGGGCCTGGTCACCCAGACCTTCCACTGGTCAGGGAGGGGGGCCTGAGTCCTCCCGGTGCCAGAGAAGGGGCAGGTCCCAAGGCCACAGGCTGCGATCAGCCTTGTCCCCAGCCCCGGGGGCTTTCCATTTAGGACAGACCTCGTCCGCCCAGCATGGGGTATCCCAAGTCCTCCCCCAGCATTCCCGGGGGATCTAACGCAATTCCTTCCTGCTGGGGTCTCACCTTGGCCCTTGGGGTCCAACCTCAGCCTTACCCACAGGGTCCAGCCTCAGACCCTCTCTGCAGCTGGACAGCGCCCTATGGTGTCCTTCACACCCTTTCCTCTCCTTCGAGCTCCATCTCCTCGCTTCCCCACTGGTTCTAGTCTCAGGTCCAGAGCTCTCCACGGGGCTCTCACCCGTCCTCCCTGCAGGTCCAACCCCAGCTTAATATTCTGTGCACACCAACAGATACATTCTTTGCTGATCTGACACACAAATACAAAAAGGTGTAAGTAATTTTTATTTGTTCACACCAAACGGCTGTTGTCATTTAAGAAATATACTTTTTAAGTTGATTTCAGAGACAGAGAGGGAGAAAAACATCCATGATGAGAGAGACATCAACCATCGATCAGCTGCCTCCTGCACGCCCCCTCCTGGGGATCGAGCCACACTCAGGCATGTGCCCTGACCCAGAATCCAACTGGCGACCTCTTGGTCCACAGGCTGGTGCTCAACCACTGAGCCACACTGGCCATGCGGGAGCTGTCATTTTTTTTATTTGACAATCTAAGGGGAAGAGGTCCGTGCCCCTGACTAAACAGTCAGGTACTACATGCTTTAACGCTTCTCGCGGCACTGGCTGGAAACCGCTGCCCTGTAGTCTGGTCTTTTCCACAGCGGTTTAACCTTTCGGCGAGGGCCCAGCCTCATTTCTCTCCTCCGAGGTCTACACTGCGGCCTCTTCTCAGTCCTGCCTCTGGTCTATCCCTGGATCCTCTCCCATGTCCCTCCCTCCGTTCTTCTGGGCGAGTCCAGCCCAGCACCTGGCGCCAGGCTCTCAGGACTCACTTGCTGAACAAAAGAATAAAGACAATGGGAAGTCCAGCTCCTCGGGACATAAAACAATCGGTGGCTGGCCAGTTCTCACCTGCGGCGGAAGGGGGGCTGGGTGAGATCACCCCATTTGCAGTGGGGACACTGAGGCACAGAGGAGTGCGCTAGGTGAGGTCACGGGGCGCCCTGGGACAGAGCCAGGGCAGGAGCTCACAGTCCCAGCACCTGGGGGCTGGCCAAGCATGCCCTCCTTCAGGACTCTTGCCCCCCAGGAGGGCCTGGAGGTGAGCACCCCAATGGGGGGCAGTGGGTGGGTGCTCAGGAGGCCGACGTCCCAGCAGGCCCCGGGCCCGCCCTGTCCCCCAGCACTTGTGACCGACGTCTCCTCTGCTCCACTTGGTGCCGAAGCCGCGTCAGGACCAGCTCTGAGGCCTGAATCAGACTGTGCTGGGGGAGCAAGAGAGAGAGGGTGGGGCTGAGAGAGCTGAGGGGTGCAGGTCGGACCACCTCAAAGGCCCGGAGCCCAGCCATGGCGGGGGCCCGAGAGCAAACCAGTGTGCGGGCAGGACAGGTGTCTGGCGGGTGAAGGTTAGACTCAGGGGGCAGCCTTCAGTGAATTCCCAGTGGGAGGAACCAAGCCTGGGCCCAACTGTTGGTCGGAGGTTAGAAGTTGATGAAAGAGATGGGGTGGATCAAGATGTGAGAGAGACTGTGTTCTATGGGAGGGAGGTCTGACCCTGGAGAGGCCGAGGTGAGGCCACAGGCAGAGACACAGGTGACACGCTGGAGGAAAGGAGAGGCCGACAGGACAGAGGAGGGCAGAGAGAGGAATGTCCCACATGGGGGGCGGGGGGCGCGGAGCTAGATGGCTGAGGAGTCTGAGGTGGGACGGTCATAGAAGGGACAGAGATCTCAGTGAAATGGCTCGAAACAGATCGCAGTGCGGGTGACAGGAGCGTCAGAGCCCAGCAAAGGGCAGTCCTGCCGCCACGGTCACACCACAGACACCTCCCCTGTTGCCTAACCTCAGAGCTTTCCAATGAGATGAACCTGTCCTTTCCATTTTTAAGAAAATTTACACACACACACACACACACACACACACACACACACACACACACACCTCCTATATAATAAAACCCTAATATGCAAATTGACTGAACCGCGGAACGACCGGCTGCTATGACACGCACTGACCACCAGGGGGCAGACACTCAAAGCAGGAGCTGCTTCCTGGTGGTCAGTGCGCCAGAAGCCAGCTGACAGCTGGGAAGTGCAGCAGCGGTGGCAGGAGCCTCTCCCGCCTCTGAAGCAGGGCTAAGGACCCTGTGGGGGATGCCGGCAGGTGGACATCTCCTGAGGGGTCCTGGACTGCCAGAGGGATGTCTGACTGCCAGCTTAGGCTCGATTCCCCCAGGGAGCAGGCCTAAGCCAGCAGGTGGACATCCCCCGAGGGGTCCCAGACTGCGAGAGGGCACAGGCTGGGCTGTGCACCGGGCCTCTAGTCTTTTATAAAGAGAAAGAGAGAGGGAGACATCGATTTGTTGTTCCACGTATTTTTACACTTTTGGCTGATTCCTGTATGTGCCCTGACTGGGAGCAAACCCACAACCTTGGTGTATTGGGACAGCACTCTAACAGAGCCACCTGGCCAGGGCCCTATACCCTTTCTATGAGGCTCTAACCTCAGACTGCTCCGGAGCCTAACCCCATTCCGTTTTACTCGGGTCTAAACTCATCCACTGGTTCAACTCAGACCCTTCCCCTGGGGTCTGCCCTGCATGGGTGCCCTGAGGTCTAACCTAGGCCATTCCCCTGAGGGATAGACGGGAGGACAAGCCCAAGCAAGACTCAGAGGAGGCAGTAAGGTTAAAGGCAGTAGAGAGAACCCAGGCTGGACAACACGGAAAAGGATCCTGGAGTCGGACCGGTGGAAGGAGAAGCAAATACCACGTTAGGAAACACATACTCACCATGGCCTAAGGCAGCGGTTCTCAACCTGTGGGCCGCGACCCCTTTGGGGGGCAAATGACCCTTTCACAGGGGTCGCCTAAGACCATCGGAAAACACATATATAATTACCTATTGTTTTTGTGATGAATCACTATGCTTTAATTATGTTCAATTTGTAACAATGAAAATACATCCTGCAGATCAGATATTTACATTCTGATTCATAACAGTAGCAAAATTACAGTTATGAAGTAGCAACGAAAATAATTTTATGGTTGGGGGTCACCACAACATGAGGAACTGTGTTAAAGGGTCGTGGCATTAGGAAGGTTGAGAACCACTGGCCTAAGGGGCGGGGACTGGGCCATGGGGAAAAGGTCAGAGGTCAGACTATATTAGCAGGAAGTGAAACTGCAATGGAGGGTCCCGGGTTGGACCCTGGACCACTGGAACGGCTGGATATGAGACTGTGACGGGGAAACGGCAGTCAGGCTGCTTGGGAGGGTCAGAGGTCCAAGTACAGCAGGAAGCTGGACAGTGGGCCACAGCCCTCAGGCTTGACCACAACAGAAAGTTGGGAGGTTGGACTAAGGAAGGGCTCGAGGTGGCCAGAGCGGAAAGCTGGGGACTGGCTGCGGAAGAAGGGCTGGAGGCCGCACTGCGGGCAGAGAGGGAAGTGGGGCTCCGGGGAGGAAGCTCAGCAGCTGCTGCTGGGAGACCACGGCCAGAGTGAGGCTGGTCACGTGCACAACAGGGGTGGCTGCAGCGAGGAAGGCATAGTCGTGGGGACAAAGGGAAGGATGGAGGTCAGATCACAGGGGCAGGTTTGGGCCAGGCCACAGGGAAGAGAAGGTGACAAAGCATGAGGAATGAAGGACAAAAGTCAGGGAGGCTGAGGGGCACTGGGGGGACAGATGCTGTATCAGAATCCCCTTCACCAGGGGGTGCTCCCTCCAGCTGTGAGTGCTCCCCCCAGCCATGCATGCTCCCTGCCAGCTGTGAGTGCTCCCGCAGCTGTGAATGCTACCCCCAGCTATGAGTGCTCCCCTAGCTGTGAGTGCACCCCCAGCTGTGAATGCACCCCCAGCTGTGAGTGCTCCCTCCAGCTGTGAGTGCTCCCGCAGCTGTGAATGCTCCCCCAGCTGTGAGCACTCCCCCAGCTGTGAGCGCTCCCCGAGCTGTGAGCGCTTCCCCAGCTGTGAGTCCTCCCCCAGCTGTGAGCACTCCCCCAGCTGTGAGCGCTCCCCGAGCTGTGAGCGCTTCCCCAGCTGTGAGTCCTCCCCCAGCTGTGAGTGCTCCCCCAGCTGTGAGTGCTCCCCTAGCTGTGGGTGCTCCCCTAGCTGTGGGCGCTCCCCTAGCTGTGGGTGCTCCCCCAGCTGTGAGTCCTCCCCCAGCTGTGAGTGGTCCCTCCAGCTGTGAGTGCTCCCCTAGCTGTGGGTGCTCCCCTAGCTGTGGGCGCTCCCCTAGCTGTGGGCGCTCCCCCAGCTGTGAGTCCTCCCCCAGCTGTGAGTGCTCCCTCCAGCTGTGAGTGCTCCCCCTAGCTGTGAGTGCTCCCCCAGCTGTGAGTGCTCCCAGCTGCCCCTTCTCCTGGGAGCTGTCCTGAGTCAACAGGAACCACCTCCCAGAAAAAGATTACTCCCACCCCCCAGAGGGGGCCTGCAGCCAATCCCCTTGCCTAAAGGTGAGAGAATGTACCCTCCCTTCCCCGGCCTCCCCCCCCCCCAACCACCCACCCATACACACACACACACACACACACACACACACACACACACACACACACACACATTCCCCGTGAACATGCCCTCAGTCAAGCAGGTGTACAAAAACCCATCTCAGGCTCCACTTCCAGGGACCCAACCCGCGGAGCCCGCTACCTGCAGGATGTGCACGCCCTTCAGGGAGACCACGGCGAGCTCCCGCAGCCCGTCCCCGGTCAGGTCCACGTGGGCCATGGCCAGCAGCGGGCTGGGGAAGCTCCTCTGCCACAGCAGGCGGAATCCGCGCTCGGACTCGGGGAGCCCCGGCTCGGGGCCGCAGTACTTGTAACAGAGCAGCTCCTGCAGGGCGAGGGGCTGGGTTACCCAGGGCGGCAGGGACAGTGAGGGGAGGGCGGGTGTCAGCCTTCCCTCAGGTCCTACCTGCCCATAGGTGGCCACCAGGACTTCCGGTTGCCCGTCCAAATCTACATCGGTGACCAGACCACAGAGGACGCTGTCAAACTGGTCACTGCCAGGCAAGAGAAGCTGGTCCTGCAGCCCCCGGTTCAGCAGGTCCCTGAGGGTCCCCAGCGCAGGGGCAGGCTGAGGTCAGATCGCAGCGCCCACCACCCTTAGTGCCGGACCCTGGGCCAGGGCCCACACAGCTCCACGTCGTAGGTCTGCACACCCTCCCGAAGCCTGGACACCCCCCTGGTGTCCCTCATCTCCAACCTGATCATCTTCCTCTCCACCAGGGGGGAGCTCAAATCCCTTACTCCGACTGCCCACCGGCTACCCCATCTGGAGCCCCACACCTCCCCCTGGGGGTGGGACCCCCTGACTCCCAAATGGAAACCGACATTGGCCCCTGGGGGATCTAGACACCCACACTGTCCGCATGGAGCCTGGAGAGCTTGGTCCCCATTGGGGCCTCCTCACTGCCCACCAGGTGCGCCACAGCGGCCTCGTGCTGGTTCACCAGAAGAAATGCTCACAAGCTTGGCAAGCCTGTTGGCATCATGTCAGTGGCCTGAACTCCCCCCTGGCGGGAGTATTTACACCATGGGAATCGGCAAATGCTACAAATCAAGCTTTTCTCACACACGAAGGCGGTCGTTACACACCTGCCAACAGGCTTTCTCCCCTCCTCCAGGGAGAGCGGACAGCTCGTGCCCATCCAAGGCCTCCACGTACCCCTACAAGTTCTAGACTTAAACACTTGCACCCACTTCCCTGGGCCATGAACACCTTTACCTGCCCAGCCCTGAACCACCTCACCCAGAGGGACAAGGTCAGACCACAGAGCAAAGGTCTGAGGTGAGACGGCACCCACGCGCCCCGGGCCCCTCACCGATACACAACTGCCGGCTCCAGCATGCTGGCCACGAGCACGCTGTACTCTTCCCGCTGCGGCCCGTCCTTGGTCTCTGGAGACAGAACATGAATGGGGGGTAGGTCTGAGGGGACGGGCTCAGGGTCCTCCTCGGACCTCCCTCCCCTCAGTGAGAGGAACAGAGGTTGGACCTCAGGGGAAAGACCTGAGGGTGCGCTCCAGAGGGAGGGGCAGAGCTCAGAGGAGGAGAGAGTGACCGAGGTCAGAGGCCAGGAGGACAAGTCTGGGGTTAGACCACGACAGCAGAAGAGGCAAAAGCTGGTGACAGCAGGGAGGTCCAAGGCGAGACCACAGCAGGAGTGCTGGTGGGAGGACAAATAAACACCAGCCTGGGGGACAGATGGCAGCTGGCCGAGGTCGGGCCCAGGGAGACAGCAGTGAAGGGCGGACCCGGTAGGAGGAGCAGAGCGACATGCGGGGGGAGAGGCGAGGCCTTGAAGGTGAGACAGCGAGGCCTCAAGAAAAGCCGAGGCAGAGAGCACAGCGCAGGGAGAGTGAGGACAGAGCAGGGAGCCCAGAAAGCCACAGCGCAGGGATGGTCAGACCCCCATGCGAGAGGTAGAGCAGACCACAGGGCGGGAGCTGGAAGGGAGACCTGAGGGCGTGGAGGGAGGGGAGCAGGCGGGAGGGCCCGAGGGAGGGATGAGGGCTGGACGCGGGAGCGGGGCACAGATTCGGGTGTGGGGTCACCGAGCCTGCAGAGTTGTCCCCCCATGTCCTGGGCTCACCCTCGGGGGCCGACAGGCTGAACACGATCACGCGCGAGATAGGGCCGTCCTGCAGGACCGTCCACGTCTGCAAAACCTCTGCGGGGAGAGGGGCACTCAGGGCCCTGCCGCCGCCCCCAGCCCCCTATCCCTACCTCCCAGGCCCCGCCATCACCTCGACTCCGCTGGTCCACATGGGCCACGCGGACATAACCACTCTGACAGCCGAGGGCTGACAGTCGCCGGGATGTGCCGGGGAGGTTGTGGATGTCCAGCCAGAGGACACTGGAGGGGGAGCGGGCGGACAGAGGGGCCGGAGGCCGTCACGGGGTCCCAGTCCCTCATTCCACCTCCCCACCCGGCCCGCCCTGTAGCCCTGGGACCCTCGCTGCTGCCTGATTTCTCTGAGGTAATCCCCGCCACCCGACTTCGCTAGGGGTCCATTCCCACGAGCGGGTTTCTCTGCGGCCACCTGCCCTGGTCCCGTCCGGCCGCTCTCCTACCTGCTGGTCAGGCTGGTGAGCTCTGGGAAGAGATTTTCCACGGGTTGTTCCTCAAACTGGTGCAGCCCCTCATTCTGGGAGAACCAAGACCCAACCCCGCTTGGATCAGTGGCCATCCCCTGACGCCGCCGGCAGGGCTGTGCCCGCCACGCCTCCCCCTGCCTCACCTCCTTGTAGAGATGAATGGCCGGGTCATTCCCGCTCAGGAGAAACACGGTCTCCAGCTGATCCCCCACTTGGACCCTGGAAGCAGAGACATCTAGGACCCCAGTGTGGCAGAGCCCGAGAGTGGCAGAGTCTGCAAAACCTCTGCCCGCAAGAACCCTAACGCTGTGGGATCCAGACACTGGATCCAGGGCCAGAACCTCAGGATGCAGAACTATAGAAAGTTAGCCTGCGAGAACCTCCCATTTCTAGAGCCCTCGTCTGCTAGAGTCTTCGTTCCGGATGAGATTTAGAAATCCTATATAATAAAAGGCTAATATGCAAATTGTCCCTACCGGGGAGTTTGACCAAGTGGGAGTTAGATGTGTGCTGACCACCAGGGGGCGGCGCGGAACACGATGGGCATTGGCGATGCGGCAGTGGAGGCACTGCCGGCCCCGATGGGCCCCAACGAGAGCGGGACTGTGGCAGGATGGTGGAGCAGGTGAGCAAGAATTGCCAGGCCAAGGCGGCAGGCAGCCAAGGGAAGGGAGGCCCTGGCCGGCAGCTGGGAGGGACCCTACCAGTGCACGAATTTCGTGCACTGGGCCTCTAGTGTAATATAAAGCTCTAGAGTGGGTTGCAGGTGCCCAGGACACTAGAATCTCTTTCTCTAGAACTAGTTCTGTTCTCTGTCTCCTTTGAATTACTAGGCCTTGAATAAACTGCCACCAAGGATATTCAGACACAGAATGGTAGAACATCCAGATCCTAGAATCCAGAAAATCAGTTTCTAGAACTCTCACCTGCTACAGCAGAGGCTGGCAAACTATGACCCCACAGGCCAAATCCAACCGACCATCTGTTTTTATAAATAAAGTTTTATTGAAGCACAGTCATGTCCACTCATTTACATAGTCAATGTAACAGCAGACAAGTAGTTGTGACAGAGACGGTCTGGCCCTCAAAAGCTTAATGTTTACCGTATTTGCCACCTGGGCCTTTACAGAAAAAGTTTGCTAGCACCTGTGCCAGACCATTGGTGTTCTAGAATGGAATCCAGAGCTCTAGAATGGAATTCTCATAGTGTGGGATTCTAGAACCCCCGAATTCTAGATGATCTGTAGGGTCGCTCCTTGAAATAAGACAATGTTAGGACTTTATCATGACAGAACCTCAGAATTATCAAACTATAGTACTTTCAGTTTCTGGAATCTCAGAGCTTACAACTCTAGAAAACAGCATTTCTAGCTCCTGGAATATCCAAATCTAGAAACGGAGGACCCGAGAACCTGAGAATTCTAGATTTCTAGAACATGGGTGCTCAATGAACTCTGATTATCTAGTTTGGTGATAACAAAATGGTAGCCCATCAGCCACGGGTCTGGTCTATGGACACCTTAAACGCACGATGCTCTAAAAAAACAGAACTACAATGTGACTGTCTAGGGGCAGGTTTGCGGTGTCCGTTGCTAAGCCCCTCCCCTGCAGGTACACCCGCACCCTGTTGTACCCCATCCCAGGCTTACTCACTCGGCATGGCACAGCTGGAAAGGAGTGAACTGGAGTTCCAGGTTCAGGCAGCTCTCTGCAGGGGGAACACAGGTAGATGGGCACGAGGGACCTCCAGGCGCCCTCCTCGCCCCCTCCCTCCCTCCAGGCCACACTTACGGGCAATGGAGTCGAGGTTGTACTCAGAGCCAGGCTCATAGTCACAGTAAATGTTAAGGAAGGGGCTGCCTTTGTCCCCTGAATCCTGTGGAAGGAAACTGGCCTCAGGGGAGAGTAGGGCTGGCAGGAGGGATTTGGGTCGGATTCAGGGGGATCTATATGTGTGGAAGGAGGAGGGAATGGGTAGGTGGAGGGGGCTCTGGATACCTTGATGAACGTGATCCCCACGACCAGGCCCCGCTTTGGGGGCGACTTGTTGAAAGTGTCGATGGAGACAATCTCGGCATCCACTGGGAGGGGAGAGTTCAAAGTTCAAGTTTCAGGCAATACCTCCAATCATAGTGACCCCTGACCTCTAGGACTCCATAACCTTTAACCACGGCCATGATCGTGATCTCTGAATCCTATTGAGTCCTGATCACCATCATCATGGGAGCAGAGATCCTGAATCCTAACCACTTCCAGGCTCCTATTACCCCTGCCCTCTGACCCCAACGCCTCCTGATTACCAGCTCCGACCCCCTTCAATCACCCTGGTCCCATTTTCCCATCATAGCGATCCGGCTCAGACAGAGCCTCAGAAGCCTTCTCAACACCATCGTCCCGGCCCTCCGGCCCCACAGCGCCACGTACCGGGTATGTAATTGAACTGCAGCTCCTTGGCCACCGGCCGGATTTTCTGTCGGAGGTCTTGGTAGCGGAAGCCCAGCACCTTGCCTTTAAGGGTGGCGGCCAGCAGCTCCCCGCGCCCGCCCGCGCCGCCCGCCAGGCCGTACACGTTGCTCTGCGACGAGAAGCGCGTGAAGCTGTCCTCGCGCAGCGGGCAGGGCTCCGCGGCCACGGCCGCCTCCCCCATCGCGCGCCCCAGCCACTCACTCCCGCAGCCCCGCGTGGCCCGCCCTGCCCCGCCCCACCTCACGCTCCCGAAGCGACCGGGGCCTCGGGGTGCCCGCTCGTCGCGCAGACTGACGACGTCACAGCTGCGTCGCTGCCCTTTACCAAGATGGCCGCCAGGCCTCCCCGGAGACGTGGCCCCAACGCGCCTGCGCCCTATGTGAACGGTACATAACTCCCACAATAAAGCTTAATATATGTCAGGAACTGTTTGTTCTAAGCGCTTCCCATCTATCGATTTATTTAAAACTCACAAGCAGTCTGAGGTAGTTACTGTGCTTTATGCATGAAGGAACTGAGGCACACAGAGGTAAAAGGAAGATCACACAGTAAGAAGTAGTATTATAACCCAAATAAGACTGCACCAATAGTTTGTTCATCACATCACTTTTAAAATGGTGAAATGGCCAAAACCGGTTTGGCTCAGTGGATAGAGCGTCGGCCTGCGGACTGAAGGGTCACAGGTTCGATTCCAGTCAAGGGCATGTACCTGGGTTGCGGGCACATCCCCAGTGGGAGATGTGCAGGAGGCAGCTGGTCGATGTTTCTCTCTCATCGATGTTTCTAAGTCTCTATCTCTCTCCCTTCCTCTCTGTAAAAAATCAATAAAATATATTTAAAAATAAATAAATAAATAAAATGGTGAAATGGCCCACCCGGCCTGTGTGGCTCAGTGGTGGAGCATCTACCTATGAACCAGGAGGTCGCGGTTCCATTCCGGTCAGGCACATGCCCGGGTTTCCAGCTAGATCCCCCGAGGGCCGTGCAGGAGGCAGCCCATCAGTGATTCTCTCTCATCAGTGATGTTTCTCTCGCTCTCCCCTCCTCTCTGAAGTCAACAAAAATACATTTATGAAAGGAAGTGCCTGTTGCTTCAGCTAATCAATTGGCTCTCAGGAATAGCTCTGAATATTAGATGAGAGTCTCATCTATATCTAGACATCCTGCTACTCATCCCGGAATATCAATTCTAATTGAGAAACTGGCTGATTACTTTCAATTTAGCGTTGAATCAATTTTTTCAAACCAACATCTTGATGGTTTCAAGTTTTTAATTATATTCATTATATTCAATGTAAAATTATATATATAAAATAAAATGGTGAAATGCATTCTTCTTACCCCAAAGAAAGAAAGGTCTAGCTATCTGTCCTCACAAATAACCTCCTCCTTTATTGAATGGCTTTGTGCCAGTCATGTTGGCTGGATTATCCCATTGAATCCTCACAACCATCCTGTTGTTGCCCAGCATTCACTGGGCACTATGTGCCACATATCCTTTCCAAATTTACCTCGATAACCTTGCAACAATCCTGCAGAGGTTTATTAGCCCACTTTATAGAGGATAAAATTGAGGCTCAGGGAGAGGAAGTCCCTTGACTGATAGGCTAGAAAGGAGTGGACCAGGTGTTTCTAATGAAGGGGGACATAAGACATTTGGGGGCGGGGCCGGGGGGCGGGGGGGGGGGGGAGAGGCCAGCAATCTGAGTCTGTGCCAGTAACCTGCCTTCTGACCACACTCTTGCCAGCCGATATTAACTCCATTGATGCCTGCCCTGTCTTGCAGAACCTGTTTCCCAGAATACTCCCATTTTACAGAGGGGCCATAAACAAAGCATGCAACAGCTTAGCTAGAGGAGAGGTCACCACCCAGACCAGGCATTTAGATACAACCTAACTTCCCCATTCTGACTGACTCCGGAGGGGCTGTGGAAGCCCCCACAACAGCCTGGTAGTTAGGAAACAGAAAACAGAGAATCCAAAGGGTATAAAGGGAAAGCCTCCTCCATATTCACTCTCAGGGTTTGGAGAACCGACCCCGAGTCATTGTACTAGTGCATCTGAAAGTAAACAGGTTTTTCCCGGGTCTCTGAGTACTCCATGTATTTTTTCAGTCGCCTGGTAAGTTCTGTAACGCTAAATCCAGGGTCTTACGAGCGTCCTGAGTATTTTGTCCCTAGAATGACAGGACGGGCTTGGGGACTCTTTACACCTGTATAGTTTCCAGAGTTGGTCAACTTTCTTTCTTTTAAAAGAAATATTCTTTTTAAAAATATATTTTTATTGATTTCAGAAAGGAAGGGAAAGGGAGAAAGGAACATCAATGATGAGAGAGAATCATGATCGGCTGTCTCCTGCACACCCCACACTGGGGATCGAGCCCGCAACCCGGGCATGTGCCCTGACCGGGAATCAAACTGTGACCTCCTGGTTCATAGGGCCACGCTCAACCACTGAGCCACGCTGGCCGGGCTAGAGTTGGCCAACTTTCCTGTCACCTCCCTCCAGGCAGAAAGAATACACAGATTGCAAGATCCGAGATGGCAGTAACATCCCCAGCATGTGGACTACAAGGCCTGACAAAGCAAGCACTCAGTAAATGTGTTAAAAACCTACAAAGACGTGCCAGTCCTTTGCCAGACAGTTACATAAGAGACATGAAAGGAAGTTCTCAAAGGCAGGTTGGATGTGGAGGGGAGTGTGTCAGTCCCAGATCTTTGCATCCGGGCAGTGAAAGCCTTCGAGGTCAGGGTCTGGCTCCGTGGTGAAGTGCTGTATCCCCAGGTGCTGGACTAGGGCAGACACGGTAGGTGCTTGACTAGGGCAGACACGGTAGGTGCTTAGTCAATACTCTCCGAGCAACTAGCATGTGGGGCCTCGTTCTGCTGCTTCTGAAGAAGGCTTTCTTCAGGCTTCTACCTCACGTGGTAACCTATAAATGACACCGCTTAAGAATTGTTGAGCGAATGAATAAATGAAGTTCTAGTTTGGAAAGAATTGTCTTGTTCGGTCGTTTCCAAGCCTACCTGCTCTTTTGAATTGCCTGTGGAACTTTCAGGAAATAAATAAACCCCAAAGGGTGGGGAACCAGAATTTTTCAGGGTGTGATCCTAGCTTAAATACTTTTTCTGATTTCCAGCACAGCCAGGGTTGAGAATGACTTTCTCAGTCACGAATGACAGAAATAGATTCTAAACCATTCTTCAGCCTGTGCCCATGGCAGACATCGGTAATCAATCCCAGGTCTCAGGAGTCGTCACTGAGCTCGAGGCAGCCAATATCAATCAATGGAGCTGTGAGAGGAGCAGAAGGGGCCAGGGGGGCAGGGCCGGGTGTTGCACAGGCCACTCTGATTCGAACCTCTCCTGCACTCCTTGCGGCTCTTGCTGGAGCACCTGTCTGAGGACTGCCCGGTGACACCGCCTGCCTCTGGCCGCCTCCAGCCGCCCCCATGAGGGGTGGAAGGAGGCACGTGCACAGCAGACATTCACTTGACTCGCAAGCCTGCACCGTGGAGTGTGGAGGTGGGTAGTCCTTGCCCACTCTTCCGAGGCAAAGGGATCCTGTCATCTCTCCCACTCCCCACACCTACTGGGTCCTGTACTCTGCCACCAAAGCCGCTCTCCCCCATCCTGTGACACGTATAACAGGTGCCACCGGGGCTTGCAGTGCTCCCCCTGGGCCTGTGGACGAGGGTGAGGCTGGGAGATTCCGTGGGCCTCTTCCACCCCTTCTTACGTGACTGCTGCACCCATCCTCCAGCTGCTCTGAGGGTGGCACTGCCAGCCATCTGCCCAGCTGAGGAAACCAGGGCTCACAGATGAAGCCGGGGGTTCCCAGGCTCCCAAGTCCATGGCTCCTCCCCAAACCCACTATCCCTGGGCCTCCTCTCCCCAGTGTGATCAGAGACCAGTGGGGGCCAGGAGACTGGACTCTAGCCCTGAAAGAGGGGGTCGCAGAGGTGAAGAGGAAGGAAGACTCATGCAAAAGTGTTGTTTTTTATTTTCTTTTGGGGGCCAGTTGCAGCTTCCCACCAACAAAACCTCAGAGCACAATGGCAGGAGCAGATGCGGGGCGGGTGCAGGATGACCCCCTGCTCCGGGGCCTGGGGTCTCTCCTAGAAGGCTGGGCGGCAGGAGGCTGGGAGGCTCCCGGCGCTGGGGGGAGGGGGAACTCCCCCCACAGTGGAGAGCCAATCTCAGCTGCTGCTGCATGTGCTCAGCGCTTGGCTGGGGGACAGAAGTGGGGAGACAGGAACCAACCTCACGCTCCGGCCCCAGCCGGTCAGGCGATGGAGGGCCAGATGCTGACCCCATCCCCTGGCGGCACCCACAGCTGACCGGTCTATGCCACAGACTCTGCTTCGGGGCGGGAAAGGGTCTCTTTGGGGCTTAAATAAATGGGCCGGGGAGGGACGAGGGGTGCGAGAATAGAGGGTGACTGTGTAGCCAGCAGGCCGGCCTCCAGGGCCCCGAGGCGGTGTGGTGCCTGCACTATGGCCTGCGAGATTCCTGGGGGGAAGGGGGGGAAGGTCCCAGCCAGGTCTTGGGCCACCTCTCGGGGCTCACGCAGTGTCTGGAAGGGCCACTGGGGAAAGCAGAGGGGCTGGAAGACAGGTGCCGGGGGTGGGGCTTAGCGCAGGTCCTCCTCCTCGCCCTGGATGGTCTTCTTGATGCGCAGCAGCATGGTGGTCAGCCACTGGTCCAGCCGGGAGATGGAGTCGAACTCCTTCACCTGTGGCACACCCGCAACGGTGACTATGGTGACAGGTGGCTAGTCCCACGCCTGGCCCTGGCTCCCTGCCTATCCCAGCCCTGAAGCCAAAGGTCTCTGCTCCCAAGTTTCTCCAGATGTGTCCCTGCCAGCCGTGGCCTGAGGAGGAGCAAGGGAAGCCGCAGGCCCAGTGGTTCCCTTTCAGGGTAATAATTAACTTTGTAGCTTAAGAAAGGCCCAGCTTCCTTGTTTTACGGATGGGAAACTGAGGCCTAGAGATGTGACCAGGCCTGTCCCGGGTGACACGGGGGAGGGGAGGCCCGGGAACCCACACCCTTCGTCGCCCCTCTCCTTGAGGAGCTTTCACTGTCGGGGCAGGAGGGACCAGAGGGAGCTTGTCTGTCATCATAGGGGACGAGAACCCAGAGGGGCAGGCGCTCAGCTGTCTGGATGACCAGATCAGGTCCTGAGCTGGACACACTGGGTTCCGGAACATTTAGAAGCAGCTGGGGCAGTTCTATGAGGAACCGGCTGCTGGAAGAATGGGCCCTCCAATGCCACCTCAGCTCCGCCTCCCTCCTGCTCCCTCGAAGGGGGAGGCTGACGGCTCATTTCCTTCCCTCTCGGCTCCTCTGGGTCACCCACCGCAGCTGGTGAGGTGGCCCCCAGCTGCTCACTCAGGGGGACTCCAGGGGCACAGCCTTGGTCTTCAGGGCCGGACAGATGTGGACCTGAACCCAGCTCTGTCCCCGAGGGACCAAGGACACATCCCCTCCTCATTCTCAACTTCAGTGCCATCATCTCTAAAATGGGGGGAATACTCCCTGCACCTCTTGGGGGTGACTCGCGAGATTCTGGGGTGTCTACAGAAAGGAATTCACAGCCAGGGGCCAAGGCCAAAGTTAAAAAGGTTGAAATTCTCGGCACAGTGTGTCTGAGAAGGGCGGCCACCTGCCGGCCACTCACCGCCTCGGTGTAGCTGTCCACGTTCTGCTCTTCATGGGCGTCTAGCAATTTCTGCAAGAACATGGCAGGCAGGTTAGATCCATGTACACACCGCCTGGATGGAGGGAAATCGGGGGACTCCCATGCTGACAGGAAGGAAAGGGTTCCGTCCCAATCCTGCCTGTGTCGGAAGTTGCTTGCAAGCTCATGGACACAGGTGATGTGCGCGTGTGTGTGTGTGTATGTGTGCATGTGTGTGCGTGCGTGTGTCCCAGCTCAGCCTCTACTAGCTTTATCACTGCCTGAGTTTGATTTTATCCAGAAAATGGAGATCCAAATGGCAGAAGAGGGAAAACAAAATCAAAACAAAAACCCCTTGAGAACCACTATAATGTCGGTGAGCCTCCTAACTGGAGCGCCTCCACCCACCTGCAGGCTCCCAACCACCCACTCCCAGGCCCGGATGTAAAAGGGCAGGGAAAGGGGTCAGCACGCACCTTCATCAGCTTGCACTCCCGGGAGTCAGAGAAAGCGGGGAACAGCTCCTCGTACTTCTGGACAGCGATCTGAGCATGGCGCGGGTGGAAGGAAGGAAGGAAGGAAGGGGACAGCCAATAAAGGGGCTGTTGAGGCCACTGGCCTGACAGCGAAGGGGATCTAGGCTGGCTTGGATCCTGAGTCAGCTCTGTGCCCCTCCCCCACCTCCATGTCCCCTGGCTCTGTGCCTAGCGGTGCCTCCAAGGAGCTGAGCTCAGCGCCAGCCTGGCTGCAGAGACAGCTGCCGGGGAGTTAAGGGAGGATGTACGGAGCGTTTCCCGGGCCAGGGCCCAGTACTGTCTCCTGAACCAGGCTCACCCAGGGGAGGGCCAATGACAACTGCCTGAGTACGTCTTACATGTCAGGCCTGGTGCTGGGCACGTTTCATGTAACTATCAAATGACAGAGAGCCCCATTTTATAGGGAAACACCCAGAGAAGGCAGTGACCTGCTCAGGGCACAGGGTAAGCAGGGGGGCAGAGATCTGAGGGGGCCCGATGCAGGGAGCGGGGCTGGGGGCTCAGACGTGCCAGGCTGCGGGTAGGGTGGCTGGAAACTCTTAAGAAACCCTGATTCAGGAGTTCACTCCTTCCCCTGGGCATTTCCTGCCCCTCTTGCCCAGGGGTCCTGAAGTGAAGATGGGTAGGCGGACATGCAGGCTATGGTTCACATCGTGAGACTGGGATCAGAGAAATCTGGAATTGGGGCTGCTGTTTACCAGCCATGTGGCCTTGAACAAGAGACTCTGGTCTCAGCCTGAGTGTTCACCTGTAAAATGAGTGACAGAGATGCCGACCTCACGGGGAGCAGTAAGGATTCAAAACGTGCTCTCACCAAAGGAGGGCCTGGCACCGAGTGAGTCGGGAGCCGGAAACTCAGACTCAGCTGGGCCGGTGACATCATGAGCACACAGGTTCTCGCCCAAGGCCCACTGTCAGGGGCCAGACGTGAGGGAGGGGCTCACCCCTTCTGAGGCGTTGAGGGGGGACTTGGCCTAGTGACAGTGGCCCCAGTGCCCCCGGGGCCACCTGGCGGGGGTGGGCTCTGGCTGGGCTCACCTTGGCGTTGAGCATGTCGATACAGAAGTGGCAGAGGGCCGCCTTGAAGAAGTAGTCCTTGGCGCTGTACTTGAGGAGGGGGCTGTCCATGGCGGTGGTCCCCACCTGTGGGCACACGGCGGCTGCACTGTGAGCTCCCGGCAGGCAGCCAGAGGGCCAGGGTCACTGCCAGGCACTGGGGGGCTCACTGAGGCTGGGTCTGGGCCCCAGGAGAACACCTGCTAACCAGGACCCCAAGGGCAGGGAGGCAGGGACCAGCCCCAGGGAAGCTGGCAATGGGTACATGCG
This sequence comes from Myotis pilosus, assembly GCA_036010255.1. Lineage (NCBI taxonomy): Eukaryota > Metazoa > Chordata > Mammalia > Chiroptera > Vespertilionidae > Myotis > Myotis pilosus. The sequence continues at coordinate 4,538,288 of JASKON010000029.1, forward strand.
TGACCAAGGACCGAGACATAATGGGGGGGTGGGGGTTGCCACAGGGCCAGGTGTCTGTGGGCCTCCCCAGGTGCCTAAGATGGTGAGAGACGGCCCCACTATCAGGCCTGACAGGAGGCTGTCATGTCAGGGGCACAGGGGCGGCAGGCTGAAGGAACACGAGGTGGTGCCTGCCCTACTCTCCTCTGAGCTGCCTGCCTTTCTCCTGGCCATGAACCCATTAGGACAGCCTGGGCCCCGCCCAGCCCGCCCCACACAGTGGAGAGGAGCCCGCGAAGCCGTGGGAGGGTCCCCGTTTCTCTGACCCCCTTTCTCGGGGCTCCCCAGGCTTCGGCAATGCTTCCCATTCCCTCCCCGACTCTGGTTCTTCAGAGTCATCTCACTCCGGGGTCGGCCAGGAAGCTCCCTGAGGACGGGGCTGGGCTGGGAAAGGGCACAGCACACGGGGGCCGTGGGTGGAGGAAATGTTTAGCCACGTGAGTGGAGTTAGGGCGAGGGGATGACAGAGGGAGGTGGACAGAAAGGGAGGGAGGAGGGATAGAGAAGGTGGCAGAGGGAGGGGGGCACTGGCACACAGGATAGGGAGCAGCGCCCTCCGCAGAGAGCAGGGCTCGGAGCCCCACGGTCCCTACCTGTTCGTAGATGTCAACGGCCTTCTGATACTGCTCCAGCTGCGCGGCGTACCCAGCCACCTTCAACAGACACTTGTTGGCCGAGCTGTGCGGGGCGGGGAGGAGAGAGGTTGGCGGTGGTTGGTGGCAGGCGCAAGGGGCTGGGCAGCAGGAGGGGAGTGGTCCCTGGGTACCTGTTGGACTCCTCGCTCTTGTAGTAGTCTGCAGACTGCTCGTAGTGCGCGATGGCCTGGGCGACGCGGGAGGGAGGAGGGTGAGAGGGGGTCATGCGGCCTTTATCACCGGCAGCCCCGGGACACAGCCAGGGCCCTCACCCAAGTTCTGCCAGCGCCCACGCCCCTTCCCCGGGGCTCAGACACCAGAGGACTCCCCGAGGGAGCAGGGCAGAGAGAGGAGTCCAGGTCCCAGACGACTGGCTGCAGCCCCCTCTGCTCGTCCCCCCCGGCCCTCACCTTCTCGATGTCCACCAGCTCCGTCTCGTAGATCTCAGCGATGGAGATGTGGTGCTTGGCTGCGATGGTGAACCGGCCCTGTGTGGGACACGGGGAGGGAATGCCTGTGGCCAGTGCCCCACACCAGCTCGACCACGTCATGCCCCACCCTGGTCCCCAAAGCTGTGGCTCCCTGCCCCTCAGCTGCACTTGTGAGGTGAGGTGCGCAGAGGAGGGCACCGAGGGGCAGAGGGCATGGGACTTAAAAGGAAGGCTCTAGAGTGAGAGGCCCGGGTCTGAGTGCTGCCCTGACTGGTGACCTTGACCAAGACCCTCCACACCCAGCCCCCCTTCCCTCTGTCCATGGTGCACAGGTGGGGGGCGGTGCAGAGGCACCTGGCACAGGGCCTGGCTGGAAGCAGCATTTAACAGAAGGCCCAGAGCAGCCATGGGACCAACGCTCTGGAGAAACCGGGGCTGAGGGCCCGAGTGTCCCCACCGCCCAAGGCCTCCTTGGCCTCCCCTCCCCCAGTGTGGCCATTGAGGTGGCTTCTCACAAGCAAATCCCCCTCCACCTCCCCTGTGGAGGCCTCCAGCTCTCTGAGCCCCGCCCCCCCACCCGCCTCCACCCAGTGGGGGTCCAGATGCCTGTCCAGCTGCTCCACACACAGAGGCTGGTTCACAGCCACCCCCGCGCCTCAGGCAGCAGGAAAGGGTCGGGCCCTAAGCCCAGCCAGGCCTAGTCTTGGGTCTCAGCCAGTCCTGTCTGCAGGTGTGTGCCCTGGGCATCACTTCGCTGTGCGGGCCCCTCTCCTGTCACACGGACTAACCAGCGCCACCTCACAGGGCTGTGGTCGGAAGATGACCCCGTGCACAGTGTCTGGGCCAATACATGGCAGCTGCGGCCACTGCTGTAACTGACACTGCAGCATCACCAGGACCTGCGGGGCCAGGGCCCCTTCCTGCCCGGGCGGAGGGGTCTGACGAGACAGGTGGAATGTGAAGAGGCAAAAGGTAGAGTTCACAGGGCCTGAGCCTGGTTGTGGTCCATAGTCTCGGTCCCCTGGCCTCGGGCCGGCTGTCTCTCTGGGCCCAATCTGTCCATGGGGATGTTCCCTGGGCAGGGCAGGGGCTGTGCCCACTCTGGGTGCTGCCCACACCCCCCTCTGGCTGCTGTGAGCTGGGAATCAGATAGGATGCTGGTGGGGAAGGGCAGGCCAGGGGAAAAGGACACATGTCCCCAGTAACCTTAACTCCCACAAATGAAGACAAGGATGGCCTCCGGGACGTGCTGGAAGCTACTGCCAGCAGCCAGGCTGGGGGGCGGGGGGGGGGGGGAAGGAAGGAGGGGGGAGCCAGTGAGGACCCAGCCAGCCCAGCCCAGTGCAAGTGACAAATCCCCTCTCTGCCTGCTCTTGGTGCTGGAGCTGGGAGGTGAGGCTGGGGCAGTATGTGGACCAGGACTTGCAGCGACCCTTACCATGTCTGTGTAGATCTCGATTGCTCTCATCAAACAGTTAATGGCCTCTGGGGAGAGAAAAAGGGAGGCGGGGAGAAGTGAGAAAGCCAGGTCATTTGGGCAGAAGCTGGGAGGGGGGGATGCAGGGCTGAGGCGCCTGCGAGATCAATAGAGTTGCCAGGGCTACGCTCTGCTCTCCGCTCTCCAGGGGAACTGCTGGGAGGGAAGGGGAAGGAATCCCTGAGCCCAGGAAACATGGTCAGACTAATTTATTCCGCGGCCTGACTTGCTGGGCACATGCTCCGGGGGGAGCCTGGCTGACATGCCTGCCCTCTCCCTGGAGCTGCCACAAAGCCAACCCCTTCCCAGTTACCCCAGGGACAGGACACGGTTGGGGCCAGGTCAGGCCGATGGCCAGGCTCCCCTGGGTGTTCTGAGCCAGATCCTCTAAGGCTTCTAAGGCTCTCAAGAGCAGAGCTGCTGGCAAGGGGCGGCCACGCCTGACGCCTGAGGGACACCCTTTCATGGCGGACCCTGAACCCGCCACGTCCCCTGCACCTGTCTGGCCTCCATCTATGGCAGGAGGAGGCCCCTCCAGCTGGACTCCCCATTACTCTCTTGCTCCCACCTCAGCACTCAGCCCTCTGCACCCTCCTTAACCTGGCACTGATCCCCACCAGCTCCTCACACCACAGGGTTGCCAACGAAACACACACACACAGTAGGGCAGTACTGAATTGGACTACCTTTGTTGTACTATCTCTTCCAAGATCTTATTTTATTTTTTAATATATTTTTATTGATTTCAGAGAAGAAGGGAGGAGAGACAGAGAAACATCAGTGATAGAGAATTATTGCTCAGCTGCCTCCTGCACGCCCCCTACTGGGGATCAAGCACACAACCCAGGCCTGCGCCCTGACCAGGAATCTAACCGTGACCTCCTGGTCTATAGGAGGACGCCCGACCACTGAGCCATACCGCTGGGCTCTTGCAAGATTTTAAATTTGGGAACGGCTTTTTTCCTTTGACAAGTTATTTGGAGGAAAGAGAGAAGCATGCGTGGGAGGCATTTTCTGGCAGACAGAGATGAGCTCTTGGGTGGATTTTTTTTTAACACCATTTTAATGCATCTCAGGAGGAGAGGGAGTAGGGGGAGGCGGAGACAGCCTGGACAGACCCCAGGATGAGGGTCTGAGCCGAGCCAAGGCTGAAAGTTCGCCCTGCAGTCCGGGACATTCGAAAGGCTCCCGGTCTGCTTCCCGGGGCTCCAGTCAGCCAAGCCCACCGGGCCGAGATGCCACAAAGAGGTGTAAGGCCTGGTGCCTGCTCTCAAGGGGCTTATGGCCTCACTACCCAGGGCGACATCAGAACTTGGCACTCAGCTCCGGGCCGGGCTTGCAGGGAGTATTCACGCCTCCTACATTTGCAAGATGTGCGTCTGTAAGCACTGCTCTGGGAGGGAGGGGATCTAGAGGTTTTGTCCAAGTCCGAAAGGCCTCTGGACACCCCCAAAGATTCAGAGAATGGAAACCATTTGGTGAAGGCTGCGGTTGACAGCTGTAAGCCTGAGGCAGCAGGGAAGAGGAAAAGGAGCAAAAAGGGGGCAGAGGAGGGCAGGGAGTGAACACAACAACAAATTACAGCGGAAAACGGTAAGAGTGACTTTCACACACACACACATTTTGTAACAGCTTTTCTGGAAGTAACTGATAAGCTAGCAACTGGCTGCACCACCATGATGAGGATGAGGAGGAGTGAGCAGCTGGGCTGCAGGGTGTGGGCCCAGCACATCCCACCCCTGTTCTAGCTTCCACCCCAGGGGTGGGTGTGACCAGAAGGCACCCTACCACTCACCCACTCCCTCTCCTGAGCCGCTGGGAGTCCAGCAGGGCACCTGCAGGCAGAGGTGGCAAGGCTGTTCCCAGTGCCATTAGCAGCTGCAGTGGGAGGGGCTGGAAACCCCTGCAGCTGCCCTGGGGGCCTAACCGGCCGGAAGCCCTGAAGCCTGTCAGCAAGGAGTAACAGGGGAGGCTCCCCCACCTCCGGCAGCAACACGGACTCACAGAGTTAAATCCCCTTCATCCCTGCTCTTCGCTCCATGACAGCTGTTCCTGAAAGCAGCAGGTCCCACTGACACCCTGGCAAGAGCACTGGCAAGCCCCTGACACAGTGGCTACAACCAGCTTCTTATATTATCAGGTCACGGGGATCCCCAGGATGAGTGGCCAGCACACCCTGGATGAGCACAGAATCTCCGCCCGCCCCCTCCCCGCCCTTATCTACCCACAGAAAACTGGACCTGGAAAGGGACTCGGAATGATCCCACCCAGGATAAGGAGAGGGGGACTGAGGCCCAGGGAGGGGGAGGCCCTGGCTTAGGGACACAGGGAGTCTGCAACCCAGGGCCCTCAATCCAGCCAACTCCATTCCACTCCTGCAGTCCACCCCCAACACGGCCAGTCTCCATGATAAACCGGGCAAATCCCGGAACCGCACAGGAAGTGGAACAGATTAAAGGAAGATGCCCGGACCTCGTACACAGTAGGCATCCAATAAACGGCAGTGGGGCATGGGGTACGAGGGGGAGGGGGAATGGGGGCCTGGTCACCTCCCTGTCCTGGGCGCACATGCATGAACCCCTGGGCCCAACTGTCAGGCAGGCGGGGTAAGAGGCCTCCCTGGCCTGAATCCACCCAGAGCGGCAGACATGATTGGGAAACTCGGGAACCACTGACAGCTATGGGCGTCACCTCCCCACCCCTAATCCCACCAGGCAGCAGCAAGACCCCACCCCCCCTCCAACCCCCAGGAGAGCATGATGACAGGAATCAAATCCTTTTCCCGCCTGGGCGGCTCTGGGCTCTGGCAGGCCTCAGGCCCAGGTTGGCACCAGCTGCCTCTGGAGGGGGAGGGGGTGGGGGAGGGGCGGGCCCCCCAGGGCTCCTGCAGGAAGTGCTCACATAGGACTGACTGGGAGATGATCAGTGAGGCCCCAGGGGGCGGATCACCTGCTTGGGGAAAGAGGGCCCGGTTCCAAACAGGGCCTCCAGCTATTCCACAGGGCAGGCTGCCAGGGGGCGGAGGCTGAGCCCAGGCCAGGCTGCCCCTCCCGGGACTTTATCTCATGCCAGGTGCCACCCTGGGCATGTCCTCGCCTTATCTCACGTGTGATCTCTGCTTTACCATCAGGAAGTGCAGATCCAACAGATTAAGTGACTGTCCAAGGTCGCAGGAGAGCAGCTCCTCCCGGACCTCTCAGACCCACTGAGCCACACAGCTGCCACGGACACCAGGCAGCTGCTACTCCTGGTGCAAATGTGATCTCTCCCTGACCCTGGCTGGAATTGTCCCCAACACAGAGCTGTGACTGGGGGGTAGCAGCCACGAGGCAGTGGTGCGGGGATGCCATTGCAAAGCCCCGCCCAACGTCAGCACCAGGCACCCTTATTTGGGCTCCAGACAAGGCACCTGGTCCAGCTCTGTCCAAATTACCCTGTTCTCTGCTCTGCTGCCCCTCTTGTTCCCCCACAAGATCCCGCCACCCCAACCACCACCCCCTCTGCCCATCTCAGCTCCCAGAGCAGCAAACGGTGCTTGCTGATCCCTGGAGAAACTAAGACGGCCTCTGTGCCCCACGAGGGGACCGTCACCACACCTCCTGCTGCTTTCCCACCAGCCTGAAGACTCTGCCACCCTCTGTGCTTCCTACAGCCAGGCCCTGGCCACATCCAACACACACCCCGCAGAGCCGGTCAAGATGAGGAAACTCGGATCAAAAGCCAGGGAAGGGCACGACATCAGAGGGCCAGGTGGGGCCGGTGCACGGGAAGCGCTGCGTTGTTTAAAGAGCAGCTGGTGCCGTGCACACGTCACGCGGCCTGGCACTCTGCTCCCGCCCCAGAAACAAGCCCTTCCAGTCACTCGGGAGCAGCAGCCGAACGTCACAGATGCCAGGGCAGCATCTCCAGGTCAACCAGTTCCCCAGGGGGGACTCCGTGGGGGGGACGACACACAGGCGTCTCTGGGTGACTCCAGCTGAAAACAAACCCAGGATGACCTGGGTCATGTCACTCACCCACGTGGCCTGCGGTGGCCCAGCACTCAGCTTTGTGCAAGGAGTGACAAGGATCCACCAGTCACATGGCCTCCCCTTGGGCTCTTTTTTTTAATCCTCACCAGAGGATATGTTTTTATTGATTTTAGGGAGAGAGGAAGGCAGACAGAGAGGGAGAGGGAGAGAGGGAACATCGATCGGTGTGCTCCCAATATGTGCCCCGACTAGGGATAGAACCAGCAACCTGGGTATGTGCCCTGACCTGGGTCTGGGACAACACTCCCACCAACTGAGCCACCCAGCCAGCGCCCCCCTCGGGTTCTTGCTGAGCCTGCACCACTTAGACCAACATCTGTGAGACCCCCGGTGGCAGAGGAGGGACTGGTCAAGTCTAAGGACAGAGAAAAGCTACGTGGTTTACACAGAGACCAAATCCTGGGAATCAAATGAATGTCCCCGACAGCAACATGGGCCTGCCAGCGATCCCCAGCGCTTGCACGGGAACCGGTGCTCACTGGCCCTCCCAGAGACCTCTGTGTACTGCTGACAACTGCCCCCTCTTGGGAAGAACAGGCCTTTATTCCAAGATTATGTGTCTCTTTTTTTTTTTTTTTTAAAAAAAGCATGTCTTTCCCATTCTTATAAGAGAGTGACAATAGATGGTCTTTATAAAAAGAAAATCTCTTTGCTTGCTAAAATAAAAGTTAGCAACCCATGTCTGGCACCAAGACTTAAAAAGCAAATTAAAACCTCAGCTCCATGAAATCGAAAGTCTGGTACCCACTGGGCTTCTGCTTCTGGATGAGCCCAGTGGGACAAAATGTGTTCGTCACAATGACAGAGACCCAGTTGGGGCTTCTGTCCCCAACACGTTGTCATCTGAGGAAACTTGTTCTCTGGCAGCTACCTCTCAGGCTCTTCTCTCCCAGCCTCTCCCTTCCCCTTTGGGCCCCTCAGGGAAGCCAGGTTAGGGCCACTTCCTCTCCTTCTACCTGGCTGGTCTCAGAAGCCCTCCACCGGCTTCTGCACGTCAATCTGACAACAGAACAGATTTTCCTCTCCCCTTGGCATGCGGTGGGTCTGAAATGTAACTCCCACTCCCAAATGCTCCCAGGCAGCGGAAGGGGAGCGATCAGCTGCACACACAGTAGAAGGGGAGGAGGAGGCTTGGAGCAGGATGAAAATGCCACCGGAAGGGAGCCAGTTCTGAAATTAAAGCGCGAGGGGCTCCCTGCCAGCCTATCGCGTGTCGGCCGCTGGAGAAAACGGAGCCCGTGGAAACCTGAGGACTTCTCCACAGAGCGCTCAGCTGGTGCTTGGGCAGCCAGCCCCGGTGGCCCACAGGCCCTCACCTTGGGGGTCAGCTTTCTTGAACGCGTTGCCGGCGTCCACAAAGCAGGTGGCGGCGTCGTGCTTGTTCTGGAGCTGCAGATGCAGCTGGGCTGCCTGGCAGAAGGCGTTTCCGGCAGCTGCAACAGAAAAAAAGTGACCCTGGCCTGAGTGGGGCTCCAGGCTTCGTAAGCCACGCAGACACTGCCCAGGGCGCCCAAGAGAAAGGAACAGAGCGGCCTGGGTGAGCTGAGGTCTGGGCCTAGGCCTCAGGCCCCCTGAGCCCGCAGTGCCCCCTGGGGAGCCTGCAGGCACAGGGCTGGGAACCCTACTCAAAGGCAGAGAGCAGGCTGAATCATGGGAGGGGGACAGGCAGGGGTGCTGGGGAAGAGAGGGCAATTGAGATTCAACTCTGAAACACTTCCTGATTTACTCCCAACTCCACGTCCGATTTCTTCCCCCAGGACTCCCAGCTCTTCCCAACTCCCCGTACTCCTCTGCCTCTGTCCACGTTCTAGTCCCTTGTGTAGAGTCACTGCAGGTTGTGTGGGCAAGGCACCACACTAATCATGAGGTACATGGGGGGCATACAGGGTCTGCTCCCTCTAGGAGCTTCACATCCAGAACAGGAAACAGGACGCAGACCCCAAGATCTTGAGTACCTGGGACACGAGGAGGCCACGCACCCGAAGCCCAGTCTGTCCTGTACTCCTGCACACTGTCACCTTCCTGGGTCCCAGCCATTCTGCTTCTGTTCTCATCTCCTAAAGGGACTTGCAGGAGACACTGGGGTCTCTCCCCCAGGGGTGGGGACTGTGCTAGCTGAGACCCCCCACAGCCACCTCAGCTGCTCTGAGGTGCTTCCCTTCACCCGCCTCCGGCTGAGTCCACGTCACAGAATTGCTGAGCTGGAAGAGGACGGGAGGGCCTGGCCCCGGCCCTGGAACTTCAGAGCAGCAGGATAGACAAAGCCGCCCAGGGTTTTACGATGTATGACTTCTTTATTATGTTCAAGGGCTAGAAACTTGAGTGTAAAATTTGCAGAAAAGGTAAAAAAAAAAAGAAAAAAAATGGCCTAGGAATTTGGGTGAGGTTTGGTTTACAAATTTCTAGGGAAAAGCAACATCTGTGTGATTGAAAAATAAGTATTTTTCAAGCACTTCCCGAGCTTGGAACATAAACATCCACATAGCACCTGCCTTTACGCACACTGTGTTTTGTGGAAGCAGAAACATTCTCAGAAAATGACAATAGTGGATTTTACCCTGTGCCTCCCAGAGAGGAACTTTGTCTTTGTTCGATTCCCCGATCCGATCGTGCAGATGTTCCAAGTCGTTTTATGAAGTCAGCCCCCGGTGGGCTCCACGCCCTGGCTTTTCAAACCTCTCCTCGGGCCTCAGGCAGCTCCCTGCCGACCAAGCTCCTGGGAATCGGACCAAACTCAGGGCCGAGTCACAGAGCCACGAAGCGGATGACACTCCGCCCACCAACACAGGAGTGTCTCAGGAGGCGCCTGACCTGGGGTGACCTCTCCCGGGTGGAGGCGCCTGCAGCATTACATGACACTGTGCTGCCTCATTTACTGTCCTCACTGACCGCCCTCGCTGGTGAGCCTGATCTCCATGAACCCACACTACGGCCCCATTCGGTCTCAACCACTTCCCTGCCGTGGTACTGAGGGGGAAACACACGTGAGTGTAAAATGACTAGGAGAGGCCAAGTAACTTCCAGGGTCACAGGCCAGTCGGAGCTGTGACACAAACCCAAGTCACTCAGCTCCAAAGGTCATGAGGCATCGCAGGAGCAGGTTAAACACCGGGCCCTGCTCTGGCTTACTACTTGTGGCACCTTGGACAAGGGGCCAGGACAAGCCTCAGTTTCCGAATTCGTAAAATGGGAAAATTAATGAATGGTACCGACCCTCACAGGGTTGCTGCAATGATTCAATTAAATAATACATGCCTGGTGCTTAGTACGGTGCCTGATAAGTGGTAACTGTGATCACTGTTATTGGACCACTTGACCGTCCCCCCAGCTCAGAATTCAGACTCTGCTGGAAGCAGTATGAAACAGTGTCCGGGGAAACCTGATATATTAAATTTAAGGAGAAACCCCTGGAAGGGCTCATCAACCCATGCGGGTCCACCTGGACTCAGTAATCTATCCGTCCTCATCCCTTCCGTCCTCTCTCCAAGGCCCAGGGAGCCAAGCTGTAAGATAACCCAGTGGGCTCTACCGACCGGACAGCAGGCCCACAGGCTTTGACGCCAGAGAAGCCTAAAAGGAGGGGGGCTGCGAGGCAGGGCTCCCCCAGGCCCGGGGGGCGGGAAGCTGAGGGAAACGGGGAGAAAGCACAGCGGAGCTCTAGCAGCGATCACATACCACTCCAGTTTTTGGCCATTTTGAACATGTTTGCTGCTCTGGCGTAGATTTCGCAGGCTTCCTCTGTTTTGGACGAGCCTCTGGGGAAAAAGGAAACGGGAAAGGATAAGGAGAATATCTAGCCTGGTACCAAAGGGGAAGTGAGCAGAGACAGTGGAGACGTGGCCTGCATTCACTCCCATGATTTCCCTGGAAAGCCGGCTTCCCGAATCCAGCTGCAGCCCAGGCCTCTATCTGGGCTTAGGAGAGAGTCTGTGGCTTCCACCCCCACACAAAGGCTGCCTAGGCCCTCCCGACCTCCCCACCATTGTGACAGCCTCTGACAGCTGCTACCATTCCCACTTCCTGCCTGGGCTGCTCCCAGGCTCCCCCCAAGTCCCTTTCCCAGAGATGGCCAAGCATCCTGGCTGCCTCGTCCCTTCCCCAATGACTTAATCCTCGCCTGGCACACTACAGCGGTTCAGGGAAGACCTCTACCCTCCAGCGTCACTACCAGTTCAGGACCGGCCATAAATATTATAATGTAAACACACACACAGAGAGAAATACTATTTTTAAATGTGTATATAAAAAGTTCCCATTTGTGTTAAAAACAGAACAAAAAGAGAGGGCAAGAAGAGAAGCATGTATGTTTATGTGAACAGAATATTTCTGGGAGAATACACCAAAAACAAGTTACAGCATTTTTCTCTAAGGTGGGGCCTGTAGAACTGGGGGCCAGGCATGGGAGACAGATGGACACCTTTTGTTTGTATTGTCAGAATTTTATTTTATGTTTTATTTTGAGAGTATGCTTATTAAAGCAGGGACAATGAAACAAGGAGGGGCCTAGGATAGAAGAAGCAAGAGGGGAGCCTGGGCGGGGCTGCTGTCAGCTCACTGGGAAGTCAGAGAAAAGGGGACCTTGGGGACAGGTTCAGGGATTAGCCCGGGAACAGCTGGTGCTGCCCACCGCTCCCCTGGTTGCAAGTCTCGTGGGGTCCCTTGGAGTTTACGAGATGCATGTCTGTGGGGGGAAAAGAGGAGAAAGGGAAAGGTGCGGGCGTGCTCCCGGGAGGGACAGTGTGCCCTTGTTGGAATTTGTTTAATCACCCACATATTTTATCTATTCAAGAAAAGAAATATATATATTTTAAATATCAGGATTTATATTGGGTCCTGTGATCCAGCAATGAATTACATTTCTATCAATTTATCCTAAGAAGCTAATCAGAGAAACTACAGGATGTTCAGCACAGCATTATTAAAACTAGAGGCCTGATGCAGGAATTCGTGTACGGGTTGGGTATGGCAGGCCGGCTCTGCCCTGGATTGGGGTGGGGGTGGGGGGTAATGGGGGGGGCTGGCCGGGGGGACAATTTGCATATTAGCCTTTTATTATATAGGACAGGATGGCAAAACCACCCTCAGAAAACCTACTTTGTAACGGTAGGGACCGGTGAGATAGAGAGGAAAAACAAAGAGCACCCTGCAGGGACAGCTACCCTGGTACCCCCACCTCCGAGTGGTGCATATGAACTTCTTCCTGAATCGGGGGACCTTCATTAGTACCTCACCCACCAGTGGTAAGTCATTCCATCTCCCATAACCCACAAGGCTTAGCCCACAAAATCTGTGATCTCTGTAACTGTTCAAACCCCCATCGCCTATAAAAATCAGTAAAATAAAACCCACATACTCAGGAGTCCCCCACATGGAATTCAGATTCCCTCTTCACTGACATCAAGCAATGTTCAGTTTTGAAGGAAAAAGGGGACTTTTCCAATGAAAAGTCACACAAATCATCTTCACTGTCCCAACCCTCACCCTGTGTCAACTGGCCCTGGAAACTCGCCATCCCAGCCAGCTGGCAAGGGCCTCTAGTGTAATTTTGGAGCTGTGCTTGGCGCACGCCTTCACTGCCCTGTTGGTGTCACAGTCCACCTCGCCCATCTTTTGAATCACATGAGAGGCTCCTTACAATAATCAAATCAGAGCCCACGGCCACCTTCCCTGGAGATTTCACCATCCAGCGGGATGGTCTGGGTAGGGCCAGAGTCAGGGTTTTTTAACAATTGTCCCCGATAATTCAGATGATCAGGTGAGTTTGGGAGGGGAAAAACTGACTCAGACAGATAGCCTGGAAAGCAGCCAGCAGTGATCTCCCGGGTCAGGTGACTTCAGGTGACCTCCCAGGGCTGCCTGAGTGTGTGTGTATGTCTGTGTATAGAGGGGTGGGGTGGAGGTGGGACTGGAGTCCTGGCCCCCTGAATCCCAAGCACACGAACAAGGCTCTGCTTTAGATGAAAAGCCTACCCTTTGCCTTAGGGGGCTGTGCTGACAGTCTCCCTGCCGTCCCATGGAGAGGCTCCAGCAGAGGGTTGCTCTGCTATCCAGGAAGTGTCCCTGAGCAACGCACTCCCCCCTTCCCATACCTCGTCCCAGGTGCCCCAACACATTGCACCTGAGACCCCAATTTGAAGTACCTTCTTCAGAAACCACTCAGAGAGCTGAGGCAGTTCCACAAACTTCTGGCAGAAGATTTCAGAAGGATCCCTTGGGCCAGAAGGCAACCTCCCCTCACCCCCGGGGACCTTCTCTGGAATGTTCTCTTTATTTTTTTTAAAATATATTTTATTGATTTTTTACAGAGAGGAAGGGAGAGAGATAGAGAGTTAGAAACATCGATGAGAGAGAAACATCGATCAGTTGCCTCCTGCACACTCCCCCACTGGGGACGTGCCCGCAACCCAGGTACATGCCCTTGACCGGAATCGAACCTGGGACCCTTCAGTCCGCAAGCCGACGCTCTATCCACTGAGCCAAACCGGTTTCGGCAAGGAATGTTCTCTTTAAAGGATGCATTCACAGATCGCCATCACAGATGTGCCCACGCCATGGACCCTTCGCTTCTCTGAGGGCACAATTAGTCCTACCCAGGCCCAGACGTTCTCTGGAAAAGCTCAGGCTCCTGGATGAGCAGAAGTGGCCCGTCCCACGGAGCGGCCCCGGGCCGGGTGACTAACCACGAGCAGAGCCAGCCCGGCTGGTTTGTTTCAGCTCAGTGGGACGGAGTGGACACAGAACACAAAGCCTGTCAGCTGCCGGGCTGAAAAGCTATGATCCCAGGCTAAGCCGGGCCAACCCCGCGCTGGGTCAGTGATTCTAGCTGTGGGGTGGGAAAGCCGGAGGGATTACCACCTGCTCAGGCCGCCAGGCCTGTCTCCGCCTTGCTATTTCCACCGCAATTACAGGGGGATCTCGGGAGTTCTGTCCTCTTCTTTTAGAAATGGAAGCTGAGTCGCCCAGCTACGGCCACTGGCAGACCCTAAAGGAGAAGCTGTTCCCATAGCCATTTAGTCATCTGGGGAACAAACATGAGTATTTATGATATGCCAGGTACTGAACCTAACAGTAAACAAAGGGCAGAACCGGGGCCTCAGTAAACAGGAAGCCAGCAAGCCAATTTCAGAGTGATTCAGCACTAGAGGGGCTGGGGAGGAAGAGCTTCTTTGAATGGACAGGTCGGGGATGCAAGATTTGAGCCTCATCCCCAACGATAACTAAGGAGCCATCCGTGAAAAGAGGAAGAGCATTCCACACAGCAGCCAAAGCATGTGCAAAGGCCCTGAGACAGAAACATGCTTGGCCATTTCAATCGAGGAAAAGAAGTGGGCCAGCTGGCTATGGTGCAGGGAGCAGTAGGCAATGAGGCTGGAGGGGCAGGCAGGTCCGCTCATGCTCGATGGAGGCAGGAGAAGAGTTTAGGCCACATTCTAACACACAGGGCTTCTGGCAGGGAGAGTGAGGAAGGAAGACGTTCCCAGCTCCACTGCTCCACCAACCTGCCTCCCCACACAGTACAGCTGCATGGGTTACATAGGATTTCTCTCCTCAATCAGGTCCGCTCATGTCACTCATCTAAGGGCGGCCTCCGTGACAAAAACCAAACTCTTCTGAAGAGCCGGGGCGGCAGCACACGACAGCTGACTGTCCCTCCCCCACTGACCTCCCCCAAGCTGCTTCTGCTTGGCTCTCCCCAGCCAGCGGCTCTGAGCCATGCCCAGGAATAGAGGGAACTGGTTTGGGCCGGCCTGGTGCAGGGCTGTCTATAATTACTCCCTCGGCTTTGCTTTCTCCCCCTCCCAAGGCGGAGGAAGCGGTCTCAGGTCTCCCAGGCGGAGCCACCAACCTCCAGCGACTGCCATATGGAGGAGCGAGCGGTGCCAGGAGTGCACAGACGGCCCGGCGGGACCTGGGCCAGGCGGTTTGCAGTGCAGTCTTAGCCGCCCTCCCTCCCTCCTCCATCCTCTGGGCATTTCCAGCTCCCACCAACATGCCACCTACCCCACCTGCAGTTTCCTAAGGACCTCGAAAAGGCAGAGCAGATGGGGTTCACTCCCATTTTGGGTCCTCCTCCACAGGCCCTCTCCCTCCTGTCTCCCTGTGGTGCCACAGCTAACAGCCCTCAGTCTTCCTGAGACTTAGCACCCTGCCCTGGTTCTCTAGCCAGCGCCCTTGGTGGAAGAATGGGCCCTCAGCGGTCCTGTCCCGCCCTTGCCTTCTCCCACGTGCTAGGCATCGTCATTACTCCTTATAATGGCAACCACGGCTCCGCCTGAAGGGACAGAGTTCCTCACAATAACCCTTGGGGTCCTCGCCATGGCTGGGCTCAGGGGTGTTAAGGGGCTTGTCCAAGCCCACACGGCCAGGAAGCGGCGGGGCCCAACGGGGACTTGGCCCGGGGGATCCAGTCTTGCCCTTGCCTCTCCCTCACTCAGGGGCCTGGGAGGCTCCCCTCCTCCTGTGAGTCTTCTGGAAAATGAGGAGGCAGACAGAGTCCAATAGATTAAACAGCCAACCCGCTCAGGTTCCCATCATCTGACAAGCAGACTGCTCTCCGTGGAGGCCCGATGGGTGGCCCCTAAGCAAGGGAGGGCTTGGTCCAGCCAGCGCCCCCCGGAGCCCTGGCCCACCGCACAGTGCTGCAGGCAGAGGAACATTAGAGAACAGAAAGGCCCAGCCCGCACAGCTGAGCTGTCAGGGCCAGACCCACGGGATTCCACCAGCATCTCCCTAATCACCTGCAAACGCTAAGCCACTCCCTGCCTCCCTGGCTCTGCAGTGACAGGCAGGGCCTGGGCCCCCCCAGTGACTACACAGGCCGCAGTAACTGACAAAATACAGGTTTACACACAACTGCCCGCTGAAACCATCACAGGACACCCTCTGGACATGCCTGTACGCACAAGGGGCGGGGAAAGAATGGACCTGAGGCCGGGAGACCAGGGCTGCAACTGGTCTCAGCACTGTGCTACGTGCGACCTTGGATTAACAGACCCGAGCCTCAGTTTCTTTAGCTATAAAATGGAGACAATGAACGGGACCTGGGAGGAGTCTTTGTGAAGATCAGAGATTACCTGGGGCAGAGGCTAACACAGAGAAGGCCCTCAAATGGTTACCATTAGACCAAGGAGGAGAAATACACTCCAAAGGCTGCCAGTCACCTGGCAGTGGGGATGCTAGTCACTCGGGGCAGTGGGAAACCTCAGGCTGCAGGCAGACGGGCCAGGATTCTGGCGCCAGCTCCAGCTCGTGGCTCAGCAGCCTCGGTCTCCTCATCTGTACCTGGGAGAGACTCCCATGGGGTAGAGCTGCTGGAACCATGAGCGCACCTGCCACACTTAGCATCACTTATCAGACTGGCAGAGCGAGAACTAATCTAGAAATGTTTTCCTATTTCAACATCTCAGCGTGGGCTTCACCTCCCCCGGCCCCAGATTGGCTACGTGCAGCCCTCCTCCCACTGTAAACTCAAAGGCAGAGGCTGTGCCAGCTGCAGGGGCTGGCAGGCGCTCCTGTGGTTCCACACCGATGCCCTCTGCACCCCAACAGGATTACTTCATCCCAGCCAAAGATATGAATGTTTCCTTTTCTTTTTTAAAAAATATTTGTATTGATTTCAGAGAGGAAAGGGGAGAGAGAGAGATAGAAACATCATGATGAGAGGGAATCACTGATCAGCTGCCTCCTGCATGTTCCACACTGGGGATCAAGCCCACAACCCTGGCCATGTGCCCTGACCAGGAATCGAACCGTGAGCTCCTGGTTCATAGGTCCACGCTCAACCACTGAGCCATGCCAGCTGGACAATGTTTCCTTTTCTTGAAAGATGTTTCTGAAAGACCCTTGCCTCTCTGTAGCCCCATCCCAAACAGAAGCGCTGAAACCTCTGACCAGGCAGCGAAGTCCCATCCATCATGGAGGACGGAACCCTCAGTTATTGCATAATCTGGCCAGGTTACCCGAAAACCTTGTGTCCCTTCAGGAAAGACACTGTTTGGAGACCGGGCAAGAAATGCCAAGCTTCCCACTGTAGGTCTTGGCAGCTGGTAGAGCAGTGCGAACCGCATGGGTGTGGCTGGAATAGCACCAGGGGTTTCTGCTGCGCTCTGGGTGGAAGGAGGTCTAGAGGCAAAGCCAGAAGCTGTCATTCCCACAGGTGGGTCCTGTCCCCAAATCTGTCAGCCATTCTTCCCTCAGGAGAGCCAGCCTCCAGGGGTCCCGGGGTTGCTGGCACCTACAGGCGGTTCAAACAGGAACTGATTTGTCAACATTTGATTTTTAGAGATTGTGCTGTGTGTATACAGAACACGTTGCCATTTTTTCTCCAGCTCAACTTCCAATAACTGCATAGCAACAACAATAAGCACGTACCAGCGTCGGACACTGTGTTCTCACCATTTTACACCCATAATCTCACTATTCCTTAGAACAGTGGTTCTCAACCTTCCTAATGTCGCAACCCTTTAATACAGTTCCTCATGTTATGGTGACCCCCAATTTCATTGTTACAAAGTGAACATAACTAAAGCATAGTGATTCATCACAAAAACAATATGTAATTATATATGTGTTTTCCGACCCTGTGAAAGGGTCGTTCGACCCCCAAAGGGGTCACGACCCACAGGTTGAGAACCGCTGCCTTAGCATAACCCCATGAAGTAGCTATTCCTATGATTTTCACTTCACAGATGAAGAAACTTCCATGCAGGTTGCTGTCCAGTGGAAAGAAACTTTTCTTTGCGATTGGGGAGTGAGGGGAGATGTGAGGGATGAGGAAAAGCCCAGGGGGCACCGCGGGAAGGCCACATCCTGGGAGACGCCCAGCAGGAGGGAAGAAAACGTGCGCCCCACCGCCTGTCCCTTCTGCAGCCTCACTGTGCTTCCTCAGGGAATCGGCACCTTTGGCTTCCAGAGAAGTTGGGCTGCCCCCTCCCCTCTCCCAGCCTCCTCCCCAGGTGCCTTTGGCGGGCTGGGGAGCTGGGGGGAGGGGAGAGGAGGCAGCAGGAAGGAAGGTGCAGAGGAGCTGTGATCTGCTTACTAACTGGCTGTGTGGAGGCTGAAGCCCCCTAGCGTCTGGCAGCCCAGAAGCAGCGAAGAGCAGAGACAGCCCTGGCATCCAAGGCCATGGGGCGGCCCCAGGTCCCAGGCGGGCTGTCCTCCTTGGCCCTTCTGACTCAGGCAGAGACTCTCCATCTGGGATGCTGTTGTTGCTGAGATTCCGGAAAGGGGAAGAACAGCACGAGGGACTTCCCTGGAAGCCTGGAGAAAGGTGGGCCGTGAAATGCTGACCACAGGCGACCCCAGCGCCAGAGGCCAGGGCTGACCGCTGGCTGTACTCCCAGCCCTCAGGTAGACAGCTCTGGTCAGGTGGGCCCCTGTCCTCCACTCTGGCCTTGCTCACGCCCACCTCAGCAACATCTCAGCTGCTCTTGGCGCCGGAAGGGGCAGGGATGAATACACCTACTCTTTCTTTCAAACGTTTGGAAGAAATTGCCATGGGGGGCGGGGAGGAGTTAGAAGGAGGGAGCTCCCTAAGATGTGGTTTGCCAACATCATTAGTGTCCAGAATGGGCCTGAGCCGCAAGATACACCAAGTGTAGTGGAGAGGGCTTTGGGATCAGCCAGGCCTGGGTCTGGCCGCAGACCCCACTTACTGGGGGACTGGGCTGGGCAAATACCTCACCTTCCCTAAGCCCGCACTTGTCCACCGCCACAGGCTGCTGTGAGGACGGAATGTGAGGATGCAGGTACAGTGCCCGGCCCAGGCCTGACTCAGAGGCAGGGTGAGCACTTAACAGACATTGTTGCTATTATTCATGTCACTGCCTTCGGTCTCCCCCACCCCAGCTGCTGTAGTCCTTCCTAAAGGGCAAATGGGGACCGGCTGGCTTGGCTCAGTGGTTGAGCTTTGACCTATGAACCAGAAGATCATGGTTTGATTCCCAGTCAAGGCACAAGCCTGGGTTTTGGGCTCGATCCCCAGTGGGGGCCATGCAGGAGACAGCCAATTGATGATTTTCTCTCATCAGTTGTGTTTTTCTCTCTCTCCCTCTACCTTCCTCTCTCTGAAATTAATAAAAATATATTAAAAAACAAATAAATAAATGGCGAATGGGAACCCTCCAGGACTGGCCCCCTATGGACTGAATGTTTGTGTCCCCCAAATTCATGTGCTGAAATCCTAACCTCCAAGGTGATGGTATTAGGTAACGCCTTTGGGGTGATTCTTGGTGAAAGGACGCTGTCTATGAGGAAGCCGGCCCTTACCGTTGGCACCACGACTTGGACTTCCCAGCCTCCAGAACCATGAGAGATACATTTCTGTTGTTTATAAGCTGCCCGACTATGGTACTTTGTTGTAGCCTGAACGGACTGACAGAACTCCTCCGTAAAGCCCTCAGTGCTCTGCACGGCTCCAGTCCAGCCCTTTCTGGAAAACTGCCTCCCCGCCCTGGCCTCGTCCCTGCAGAGCTTCACCTCCCACTTCTGCGCTTTGAACTTCATGTGCTAACACGGAACTCCCTGTGTTACACTTCACCCACCTGGGCCTTACTCACGCTGTCCCCTCTGCCTGGAGCAGCGCTCCCCCACTAGAGGGGACCCCCAGAACTCCTGTTCATCCTCCCAGATGGAGGCCTCTCCTCCGGGGAGCCATCCCTGGCCCCTCGGTTCCCATCATTCCTGGCAGAACCTCCCCTCACGCCACACCCTTGCTCGCACAATTCCCGCCTAGAACACCCTTCCGGGCCCCCACGCCCTTAGCAAGTCCTAGAGTTCTTGGGGCCCAGCTCACTCCTCACCAGAGCCTTCCTCCAGATCACGCCACCTCACGCGAGTGACACAATCCAGCCCTGAGTTACATCTGACAACTGTTAGGTCCGATCAAAGAACTGAATCGATACTCCCTCCCCTGGGAACTGACCACTTCACAAAGGCATTCTTGTTTGCCTAGACCTGTGGCCGGCAAACTGCGGCTCTTTGGCCCCTTGAGTGTGGCTCTTCCACAAAATACCATGTGTGGGCGCACGTACAGTGCGATTGAAACTTCGTGGCCCATGCGCAGAAGTCGGTTTTCGGCCTGGGCGAGTCTATTTTGAAGAAGTGCTGTTGATATCTGGCTCTGTTGACTAATGAGTTTGCCAACCACTGGCCTAGACCACATTCCACTTGCTAAGACCATTCCCCTTCCCCTCCGGGCCTTCCCAGGATCCAGACCGCCCAGAGAATGCTCCACCTAGAAAAAGCCGGCCTAGAGTCCTTTAAAACTTTTGACCCTGGGTGCTGGTGCCATTTTGGGTTTCCAGATGACGGAATAAATCTGTAATTCCTTACCACTTTCGGCCTCGTGCGTTCCTCCTCCGGCAACCCTAACAACAACTCTGTTGTACTAGTGTTTGCCACGTGTCAGCCTTGTGCTGGGGAGGAAAATTCCCTCCCTGCCTTTAGGATTCTTCTGGCTGATCTAAAAATCAAACTGACAAGGCAGATTAACAGGAGGAAAACAAGTTAACGTTGAATAACACATACATCTCCTGTATACGTGGGAGAGACCCGGGAACACCAAGTAACTCGCCAAAGGCCGAAGCCGTCAGGTTAAATACACCTTCAGCTCAACACAAAGGTGTTGGGGGTGGAGCGTCGGTTGTGGGAAGTTACCGGGAAAAACACAGTAAACAAAGGTCAGACTGTTACGCAGATTTATGCCCCGCTTTCTCCCCTAGATAGTGAGGGCAGGCCGTACAAACGCAGACGTCCTTTACCAATGGGAAGGTCCGCCTAAAACAGCCAATATCCCCAGGAGGCCTGTTTGGGGATGGCAAACTCTGCTCCCCTCACTTCCTCCCCCAGGAGACAAGTGTCTCAGAAGTTGACCTAGTTGCTCCCTCCAAGCACAACCCAATGGCAAGCACGGATCTCAGTCCAGAGGGACCAGGCACCTAGAGCCTCCCAGGAAAACCATCCGCCGAAAACCGAGCTCCTGGCCCCACCCAAACACTGCGCTTGCTTCTCCCGGTGAAGGAAGAAGAAACTCACACATATCCCCTCTCCACTCAGCCTTAGAACCTTTCTCACTAATCAACGCACACATCAGCCGATGTTTCCAGCCCAGAGCTCCTCAGCCAGGGCATTTAAGTCCTCTCACCACTATCCTACCTCACCTAACAATGGGCGGCCCAGCTCCTCTCCTGGAAACACCCTCCCCTTCATTTCTTTTCTTTTTTAAAAATATACTTTTATTGATTTCAGAGAGGAAGAGCGAGACAGAAGCATCAATGATGAGAGAGAATCACTGACATCTGCCTCCTGCACACCCCCCACTGGGGATCGAGCCCGAAGCCTGGGAATTGAACCCTGACCTCTTGGTTCCTAGGTCGACGCTCAACCACTGAGCCACGCCGGCCGGCCGGGCTCCCCTTCCTTTCTTACCAACCTCCTAACGCCGTCTGTCTGTCCCAGCCCCACCGCTCAAACCCAGTCCTGGCCTCTGGCAGGCCCCCCAGGCCTGCAGCCTCCCCGTCTCAGCCTCTCTGCTCCCAGGCTCCGTCCTCCCCTCCAGCATAGCTCTCCTAACCCTACAAACCCATGGCCCTCCCCAGTCCTCAGTCCCGTCCTCCCTGGCTCCCTTCCTCCTGCCAGGACCTCCGCCCGGCCCACTGCCTTCCAGCTCCTCTCCCCTCACTCAGCTTCTCCCCCTCTGCCTCTCCAGGCTCCCAACCCGATCCCCTCCGCCCCGCCCAGCACAGGTGCCAAACCTGTTTCCTTCCTGGAAGCAACACGGATGACAGCTCACACCTGTCAAGCCGAGTGCCAGGCCCGAGTCTAGACACTGACGTGCACTTTTATTCGTCACCAGTGGCCAAGCTCTGTGAGCTTTACTAGCGACCCCCTCTGAGTCACTGAGCTCATGGAGTAAGTGTCAGGGCCACGCTTCCACGAAGGTCCCGCAAAGGCTGGTCATCACTCTGCGGCCCCAGCCCCCTTCCAGCCGCCTTCTCAGCACACCCCAGCCATCCTGCTCCCACCCCCCACCCGCCACCGCTCGCGGATCGGATGCCTTCCGCTCCCCTGGGTTTCCTCATCGCCCTCCTCTCTCTCTCTCACCCTCCATCTCCTGAACAGAGTCAGCATCACTCCCCCGCCCACCAGCCCTCCAGCCTCTCGCCCAGGGCTTCACGCTAACCCAGCGGTTCTCAACCTGTGGGTCGCGACCCCTTTGGTGGTCGAACGACCCTTTCACTGGGGTCGCCTAAGACCATCTGCATATCAGATATTGACATTACGATTTATAACAGGAGCAACATTACAGTGATGAAGTAGCAACGAAAATAATTTTATGGTTGGAGGTCACAACATGAGGAACTGTACTTAAAGGACCAGAAGGTTGAGAACCACTGCAACCAGTCACCCAGGAGTCCTCTGCTCGGAGCTCACCGTGTGGGACCCCCTGCACTGGTCACTCGCCCAGGGACCTCACACACCTCACCCCTGAACTCATCACTCCCAGGATCAGCGGAGCCCAGGCCCCTCCCCCAACGCTCCTGCAAATGCACTGCCGCAGGCCCTGGGAGGGCCGATCGCTCAGGCAGGCGTCCTTCGCCCCGAGCCCCCGCTCGCCCGCCTGGGGCCCCTCAGACAGGCTCTCCTGCAGCTGCCCAAGGCTTCTGGACCTGGCGGCTCGCGGGTTCCTTCAGTCCCCGCAGGCCGGTCCCCTTCCAGGCCTCAGGCCGCATGCTTTCGGCCCAGGTGCCTCCGGCCCCTCGGTCCGCCTTTAGCCTGGGTCCCCTTCCAGCCTCACGATGCTGTCGCCACGGCCTGGGCGTCGTCAGCCCAGAGCCTTCCGCCACCTCAGAGCGTCTCTCCTCCAACCGCGTTGACACAGCCTGGGCCGCCTGGCTCTCGGATTGTGTCCCCTCTGCTGTCTTAGCCCATGACACCTCACCCCGAAAGCCCCTCCGCCCGTAGCTCCAGCCCTTCGTCCCTACCCCGCCGCCTCAGGCCATCACTCCTTGGGCCTCTCAGCCTAGGTCCCGGCCGACCCGCGGTGCGGCTCTTACCCAAAGAGGCCCGAGAAGAAGGACTGCGAGTTCTTCACTTTGCGGTCGGCCTCGGCCAGCAGCGCCATCGCCTCCGCTTCCTTCCCGGAGTTGTCCATCGTGGCCGCAAAGGTACCCAGCAAACCGCCCGACCCAGGCCCCTAGGAGGACTCAGCCGGGGCCGGCCGGGTACACAGGTCAGGGGAGCTTAGCGGGCTGCGTTGACGTCGCACGGGCGCGCGCCCCCAGCTACCCGGAACCACGTGATTCGTGCTGGCCAACCAGAGGCCTCGTAGCGCAGCGCGCGCCCGCCGGCCCCGCCCCCTCAGGCCTCCGCACGCCGCCCCGTGACTCACGGCCTCCAATCGGCGACCCGATGCTTCCACGCATGCGCATAACCGGCGTCGGGCACCTCACTTTCTTCCGCTTGCGCCGCAAAACACCGTAGTGATTCTTTGTAAGCCAATCGTCGTCCCCACCGTCCATGCCCCGCCTCCAAGTGCAACCTTTTTGGATCTTCCTCTACCAATCAGCAGCCCCTCCACTCGGGTTCTCCCCTCCCTGCGGGCGCCAGTCAGCTGACCGCTGGCCCTCACGTGACCCCTCCCGGCCCCTTTGGGAAAACACTTCCCTCCCACTCCCGAGTTTGACAGGTCTCTCGCGCGGAACTCCGCCTCCGTTCCCCCTTCCTACGGAGGAAGGAAGCCTTTCTTGCGCCCTCTGCTGAAACTCGTTTGGGAAGGCGAGCTAAGTGCTCGAGAGGGGAAACTAAACTGAGAAGAGGTTCTCTAACTCTGGTTTCATTAAAAAAAAAGAAAAAAAGTTGGTGTGTGTTAAAAATTCAGATTCGAGCACACCCAGTATCCAGGGTGTAGTTTGTTTTTTAAACCCGAGTGAGGATATTTTTTCCATTGATTTTTAAAAAAAATATATTTTTATTGATTTCCGAGAAAGGGAGAGATAGAAACATCAATGATGAGAAAGGATCATTGATCGGCTGCCTCCTGCACGCACCCACCCCCTACTGGCATGTGCCCTGACCAGGAATAGAACCATGACCTACTGGTTCATAGGTTGAGGCTGAAGGCGTGCAGGAGGCAGCCGATCCATGATTCTCATCATTGATGTTTCTCTCTCTCTCCCTCTCCCTTCCTCTCTGAAATCAATTTTCAAAAAATCTTTTAAAAAAAGACTGTCCTCAAAAATAAAAAGTCTGAGAAACTGTCACAGCCAGGAGGAGCCTAAGCAAACATAACTACTAAGTGTATTGTGGTGTCCTGAGTGGGATTCTGGGACAGAAGAGGGACATGCAGTAAAAACTAAGGAAATAGGAATAAGGTGTGGACTTCAGTTAATTTAATATAACAAACACACAATACTAATGGGAGATGGTAATAATTGGGGAGATTGTGTGTGGGGATTTGGGGAAATTTCTGTACCATTTCCCCCAATTTCCTGTAAATCTAAAAACTATTCTAAGAAAACTTTTTTAGAAAAAAGTCAAGTTCCAGGGCCCTACCTCCAGTGATGCCAATTCTTACTATCAAGAATCCGTATTTTATTTTTACAGAACCCTCTCCCCCCACCCCGATAATTAGAAAGCAGATAATCCAGGGACCACTAGTTGAGAAAACTGTTTCCTGGGTGTGAGGATGGGGCGTGGCTGAGAGGGCTAGACACACGAAACCTTCACCCCACTCTGTTCTTACATTTGAAGACTCTTCTGGGCCACCCACTGTGGCTGCCACTGGATTCTGCCCACAGATCGGGTGGGGGTCAATCTGGATGACCACACGCAGTTTCGGTTCTGCGTCTGTCCCAGCAGCACTATTATAAAAGCTCCCGTTTGTTTTGAGCTGTTACATTTCAGGGTAATTTGTTATGTGGCAATAGACAACTAATACCACTCGACCCTGTTAAGCCAGTCTTCCGTTTCTGGAGACATCGAGTTTAACTTGTGATTTAGGGTGGGATCCAGACAGTAACAGTACAGCCTGAGTGTTCATTAAATAGTAGCTGCTTAGTTACGATGGAGCACCCTGCCGAATACTTAATGTACATTTTCTAATTTAACAGACACATTGGGGGGGAGGCATTTTTCATCCCATTTCAAGAATGGGGAAACTGAGGCTCAACTAGGGAAAGTGGCTTGCTCAGGGTGACAGAGGAGGCAGAATCAGGATGTAAGTTCTGTTCACCCGATGCCTGAGCCCTTTCCCTTAACCACAAGGCCCCAACCGCTTCACACTCCACTTCCGCCTCCACCCCCCTCCCTCCTCCCCTCGAACATTTACTTAACTCTAATGTAGCCCCTCTGTGAAACCTCCTGACACTACCCTCCACCTTGCTCTCCCAGCTGGTCCCTGAGAACACAGCACAGCTGTTAAAGACACAGACACGCTCCATGAAGTCAGCCCTTGGCTCTGTCCCTCTCCCCTTCAGAGTTAATGACATCTACTCAGCTGCTCAAGCCCAAACCTCCCACACCGGCCTCGATCCTTTCCTTACCACCTCTCCCCGAGATGTGTGAGCCATCAACAAGTCGGAGCCTACTCCTCAATGCATCCCGAATCCCAGCCGAGACCACCTCATCTTGCCTTAGGGCAGCGGTTCTCAACCTGTGGGTCGCGACCCCTTTGGCGGTCAAACGACCCTATCACAGGGATCACCAAAGACCATCCTGCATATCAGATATTTACATTACGATTCATAACAGTAGCAACATGACAGTTATGAAGTAGCAACGAAAATAATTTTATGGTTGGGTCACAACATGAGGAACTGTATTTAAAGGGCCAGAAGGTTGAGAACCACTGCCTTCGGGTCTCTACCTGCTTTCCAGGCTTCCAATCTTGCCTCCGACCACCTCCATGAAGAGCTTGCCCTTCGCCACACCGTGGCCTGGTATGCAAACCGCAGCCCCAGCAGCCTCCTCAGTGGGGCCACCCTGGCCACCCCCCTAACACCATGGCCACCCCTGCCACTCCCAGGACCTGGCCCTGCTTTATTTTCTTCATGCCACTGTGTGGTGGGCTGCCTACCCAGCAGTCCTTTCTGCTTCCTCTTCTTTTCCTGGCAAACAGAACTGCAGCAGCCAACTCGAGGGAACACACGGGTTTCCCCCAGTCCTGTGGCCGTTTCCCTTCCCCGTGATTCCCAGGGATCAGTTTAGGAATAAGCCTGGGCTATAGTTCTGGCCCAGGAGACATGCGGATGTTCTGCTGGGGCCGCCACAGCTTTCCTCACTCTTAAAAGGGACAGTGCCCGGCTGGTGTGGCTCAGTGACTGAGTGTGGGCCTATGAACCAGGAGGTCACAGTTTGATTCCCGGTTAGGGCACATGCCCGGAGTTGCTGGCTCGACCTCACTGATGTCTCTCTCTCTCTCTCTCTCTCTCTCTCTCTCTCTCTCTCTCTCTCTTTCTCCCTCTGTCTCTCTCCCTTCCTCTCTGAAATCAATAAAAAATATATGTAAATAAATTTTTAGAAAGGGACCCAAGGGAGGGAGGGATGTGCTCTCTTCTCCGTGTGCATAGAGTTGATTCTCGCTCGTCTGGGGCTGCCCTCCCCTGGCGGAGCTTGAGCGCTGGACCCACCACACGACCTGACTGCTTACACCTGTGCCGACAGTTGTTACTTGCGGCCAAAAGCACACCTAGGATCCATTTCTAAAATCTCCTTTTGGATTGTTTATTTCTGCTACCTTCCCGCGCCCAAAATGTAAGCTGCATGGGGAGAGGGCCTAGTCTGTCACATGCCTGGGCCCTGTCGGGCACACGCTAGGGCATGTGACTGCCGAATGGATGTCCGAGGCCCCAGCTCCTCCAGGGCCGGGGCTCAGTCACTCATCTCTGGGCTCCAGCAAGCGGCAGCGACGAGAAAGCCTCTCAGATCAAAGGTCCAGGGAAGCCAGAAGACAGCCGCTCAAGAACCCAATTTAATAAGATTTACACGTCGACACGTACAAAAAAACCTAACAATGTACAAGTCATTGCAAGACCAGGGGCTGAATCTGGAATGCAGAGAGCCCTGGAGGGGCCCCAACACGGTGCCATCTGAAGGTGTTTTCCCACTGATTCTCTACATCTTGGCCGTACCCAGCGATGGGACCGAACCCCAAACGGAGGCTAACACTTGAGAGCTACCCAGATCTAGCGTGTTCCCTCCCCCAGCTCCCTGCTCCCGAGTGGAACTGAAGGGAGGGGAGAAACTGTTACCCTGAAGGAGTGGAGCTCGGGCACCAGCCGGCTGGGACTTCGCAGCTGTCCGATGACTGTGCACCTCCTGCTACTTGTCAAATGCCCACCGTGTCTGCAAGCTGGGCGGGCCCACGGGAGGGTGTGGGGGAGGCAGGGGGTACCCCAAACGCCTTGGAGAGGCTGCAGGAAGGTATGGCAGGGCCGGGACCCCCCTCCCCACTGCTGCCTGGCCCCGCTGGCCACCTGCCCGGAATCACCACTGCAGGGGCCCGATGTCAGCCCCCATCTCCTCCTCGTCCTCCTCCTCCTCCTTCAGCTGCAAGGGCTTCGCCGGCCACTTCACCCTGACGATGGGCTCCACGTGGTCCTGAAGCCGGTGCCGCTTCATGTGGGCATTTCGACTCTTAATCTTATCAAACACCCTGTGGAGTCACCGGAGGACCCGGGTCAGAGCAGGGGGAGGGGCTGCCCCAGGGGGAGGGTGGGAGGCAGCGGTCTGAGTGCCTCGGGGAAGGGCTGGTACCTCTCACACTCTCTGCAGGGAAACACGCTGGGGCCCTCCGCGCTGCCGGGCCGCTCTGGGGTCCGCTTGGGGCCGGTGTTGGGGCTGGAGTTGAGGATGGACTCCCTCCTGTAGCTCTTGGTCTTTATCTTTAACTCGGGGGTTGGACGGTGGCTAGGTCTCTCTCGAGGGCTGCACGTGACCTGCAGAGGGGGCAGAAACCACGGGCGGGGCTGACCCTCAGCCCTTAGGAGGGAGGCGCAGGGACACAGGGCACAGACGTCCTCGCAGGGAAACCCTCCCCACCCCCAGCATGGACGGGCAGTATGGACGGGCAGCGGGCACCCAGATCCGCACTGAACTCCAGATGCCCAGGCCCTCTACCTTTGCCTCTGTCCTGTCTGCTTCATCTGGCTCTCTCCTGAGCCTCTTTTCCAGCCCTGGGGCTCGGCCGCAGTCAAACTTGATCATTTTTTTCCAGATGTAATAATACTCCACACACTGGGCGACGGTCTTGGTCTGGATCTAGGGAAAGAAAATAGAAACTGGCGATGGGCAGCCCCAGCCACCACGCGGACACGCTCCCTCTCTGGCTTGGCCTGCCCGTTCGCTACACGACAGAGTCGTCCAGGTGATGGAGGGCTTCAGAGTGAAGTGACCTCAGCCAAGACCATCTGAGCAGCAAGGCCGCCCAGAGCCCTTCTCTGTGGGAAGAGGCGCACGAAGGTTGACTGCAGGATGCTCACTGTGATGTCATACCGAAGGGCCCCGCTTCCCACCAGGGGCTAAAGCGAATGCCCTCATGCAGTGGCTATCACAGCCTCTGCAAGAACCAGGGCCCACGAGGGGAGGAGGAGGCTTGGAGGGCACAGTTTGATCCTGGGGCCTTCAGACCCCACCATTTGCTCCTTCCTCCACTAAGAAGTGTTCCCATTAACAATAATGTTTTTAATCCTCACACAAGGGTATTGCTTTTTATTGATTTTAGAGAGAAAGAAAGGGAAGGGGGGGGGAGAGAGTGAGAAAGAAACATTGATGTGAGAGAACATTGCTCAATTGCCTCCTGTATACGCCCCAGCTGGGGATTGAACCCGCAACCTTTTTGGTGTTCGGGACAACGCTCCAACTAACTGAGCCACCAGGCCTGGGCCAAATATTTTGACATCCCATTTTGAGTAGTCGCTAGAACAACTGGACAGGAAATGAATGGAAGACCCAAACCACAATATTAACCATCTTGAACCGACATCTATAGAACTCCACACAGCAACAGCAAAATACACTTTCTTTAAAGGTACTCAGAACATTTACCCAGATGCAGACTGTGTTCGGGGCCATAACCAATGTTTAATACATTTAAAGGATTCAAGCCATACGAAGTATTTCTCTGACCTCAATTACATCACATAGGA
Source organism: Myotis pilosus (assembly GCA_036010255.1). Classification (NCBI taxonomy): domain Eukaryota; kingdom Metazoa; phylum Chordata; class Mammalia; order Chiroptera; family Vespertilionidae; genus Myotis; species Myotis pilosus. Next base: position 4,567,046 of record JASKON010000029.1, read on the forward strand.
AATCAGTAACAGAAAACTCTGGAAAACCCTGAAATATTTGAATACTAAATCATGTACTTTTCTATATAACTCACAGGTCAAAAAAGAAATCAAAAGAGAAATTAAAAAGTATTTTGACCACCCTAACCGGTTTGGCTCAGTGGATAGAGCATCAGCCTGCGGACTGAAAAGTCCCAGGTTCGATTCCGGTCAAGGGCATGTACCTTGGTTGTGGGCACATCCCCAGTAGGGAATGTGCAGGAGGCAGTGGAATCGATGTTTCTCTCTCATCGATGTTTCTAACTCTCTATCCCTCTCCCTTCCTCTCTGTAAAAAATCAATAAAAAATATATATTTTTAAAAAGTATTTTGACCTGAATACAAATAAAAACCCACCATAGCAAAATTTATCAAAGCAGTACTTGGAAGGAGACTTACAGCACCAAACACCTATAATAGGGAAGAAGGATCGTCTCAAGTCAGGGACCTCAGTTTCCACTTTTAGAAACAAAAAAAAGAACAAATTAAACCCAACACAAGCAGGAGAAAGGAAATAATAATAGAGCAGAAATCAACTAACTAGAAAACAACCAGCAAAACCAAAGGCTAGTTCTTTTTTTATAAAATATATTTTTACTGATTTCAGAGAGGAAGCGAGACGGGGAGAGAGAGAGAAACATCAATGATGAGAGAGAATCATTGATCACCTGCACTCCACACTGGGGTTGGAGCCCGCAACCCGGGCATGTGCCGTGACCATAGGCCGACGCTCTATCTACTTAGCCACGCTGGCTGGGCAACAATGGCTTTTTTTTTTTTTTAATAAAGTGTGAATAGTTTATTTTTTAAATATATTTAAAAATATACAGAGAGGATAGAGAGTTAGAAACATCGATGAGAGAGAAACACCGATCAGCTGCCTCCTGCACACCCCCCACTGGGGATGTGCCCGCAACCCAGGCACATGCCCCTGACCGGAATCGAACCCGGGACCTTTAAGTCTGCAGGCTGACGCTCCATCCACTGAGTCAAACTGGTTCTGACAAAAATGGCTTTTTAAATTACAAACTGTTTACAAATGAGCAGAGTCACCCCTGACTGGTCTCCCTCAGCTCTGGCTCGGCTGTGTGAGGCGAGGCCTTGTCTACACAGCCCACCGTGTGCCTTACCGTCTTGTGTATCAGGTAAAAGTCCTTCTTGTGGGCACAGAACGCCTTCTTAAAGAGCCTCTTCTCCATGGGAGTCCAGATGTCTGAACCTACCGGGAGACAGTCAAGGAGGGGAAAGACATGTCTCCTCTGGGACCAGCCATGGCTGAAATGCTGACCGCCCTCCTCCTCAAATTCCCATCACTGAGCACCCGTTATGTGCCACGAATTCTGCTAAGCCCCTTATCGGCTTTACCTCATACAATCCTCACAAAACCCTTAGCAGGGAGGGACCGCTGCTATCCCCATTTTACAGATGCAGCAACTGAGCCTTCCATCGGGTAAGAGACTTGCCAAGGGTAGGTGGTGACCCCAGACTGCCTGACTTCAGGGTTGGGGTGCTCAACCCAACCTGAGCCCGCCTCCACCTCTCCGTGGCCAGAAGCATCCCCTTCCTGGCTGGGCGGAGCTTAAGAGGGAGCCACTGGCCAGGGGTAGGTACGGTCCACCTAGAACAGTGGTTCTCAACCTTCTGGCCCTTTAAATACAGTTCCTCATGTTGTGACCCCCAACCATAAAGTTATTTCCGTTGCTACTTCATAACTGTCATGTTGCTACTGTGATGAATCGTCATGTAAATATCTGATATGCAGGATGGTCTTAGGCGACCCCTGTGAAAGGGTCGTTCGACCGCCAAAGGGGTCGCGACCCACAGGTTGAGAACCACTGACCTAGAAGCACACAGTGCCCACTAAGTCGCCCTGGAGAGGGCAGGCCCTTCTGGAAAGGAAGGCAGAGCCACCCAGAGCACAAGCAGAGCTTGCCATCGAAGCTGATGGGTTCGGGGGTCTCAGCCAGGCGAAACCACGCTGGCGCCTCGCTCCAGTCACCTGTGTAGCGATAGTCGGTGAGTGGGTGAGTCTGCGGCTTCTGGGGGCCTCTGAGTAAGAGGGTCTCCAGGGCAACCTGGAACAAGAGGAGTGGCAGGCCACTTACTCACGGTCTCATTCATTCAAGACGACTCCAGCCTTCCCCACCCCAAGCGTGGATGGTCCTCGGACTGCCACCACCTGGGAGCCATCGGTGGGCACGTCGACTGGACCCTGAGCCGCTGTTGGGGGTGGCTGACACTTTATTCGTAGCAAGATTTTCTTATGGAGGAAACAGTGCGCGGATTGATTCTGGCTCAAGCTCCTTGTTTTCTTCAAGGACCAGCATTTTGGGAGCACTGCTCTTGCCCATGGCCCCGCACTATTTGCTTCATTGCACTAATAATTTTTAAAGCGTATTTCCTGTTTTGACTCTAAGCCCCATGAAGAGAGGGATTTTGTCCTGCTCACCAGCACCACCCTGGTCAGGACGGGCTGTGTAATGTGCAGGGCCCAGTGCGAAATGCAAACGTGGGCCCTTCTATTCAAAAATGAAGTATTTCAAGATGGCGGTGCCAGAGCCTTAAACCAAGCCCGGGCGAGGGAGTGGGCCCTGCCCAGGGCCCCGTCATCAGCTGGTCAGTGGGAGCCAACAGCCGTGTGATTGCCCTGCGGAGCACCGACTGTGGCCTCTCTGCTGAGAAGCAGCAGGACTGGGGCACTGGCTCCCTAACTTGTTAACTTGATTTTCCTTTCCCACTCCTCGGAGTTGGAATTTTTATTTATTTTACTTATTTATTTATTTTTATTGATTTCAGAGAGGAAGGAAGAGGGAGAGAGAGATAGAAACATCAATGATGAGAGAGAATCATTGATGGGCTGCCTCCTGCACGCCCCCCACAGGGGATGGAGCCCACAACCCAGGCATGTGCCCTTGACTGGAATCGAACCTGGGCCCCTTCAGTCCACAGGTCGACGCTCTATTCACTGAGCCAAACCAGCCAGGGCAAGTTGGACTTTTAATTTCTTTTCTAAACCTCAGGATTGTGAGGAGGGCCTTTGGAGACAGCAGAGGCATTTCAGTTACACCAGAGGATTTCACGCATGGGCTTGCGATAAAAAAGATACAGCTCAATAAATAAACCAGATCCATGCAGGACCTGCGTTGGTCTACTAAGCTCCACTCCCCCCCAACCCCCCATTGCTCCTGAGGGCTCAGAGGAACCCTGGGCCCTGCTGGTTCCCTAAATAAATAACTGACTTACTGAGCCCGTGTCTGCTCGTCCCCCCTATGGTGTTCGAGGGCCACACCAATCCCAGGGCCGCATGGGGGCGGATGAGCAGCCTTCCCTTCCGTGTTCATGGCTGAACCCCACCCCGCGCAGAAGGCACACGGCAGCCCCAGCCGCCCTCACCTGAACGTTGCCCTGGGCGTCGTGCAGGCAGTGCAGGGCGAGCTCCAGGTTGGTGCCCCCTCCCGGCATGACGCTGGAGCAGGCCACATTGCAGAGCTCGGTCACTGTTCCCAAAGGGGGCCCCAGCAGGGTGCAAGGGGGAGACACAGGGAGTCAGCAAGGGCCAGGAAGGAGGCTCCCCGACAGCACAGACAGGAGGGCCTCACATTTCAGCTCAAAGCAGGTTGAGGGAAGGGAGGGCCAAGGAGGAAGGGCGGAGACCCTGCTCCGGGCGCCTGTTTTGGACAGCCTGGCCAGCTACTGAGTGAGAACAGAGGTGGGGGCAGGAGACTGCGGCCTGGGAGAAGCAATACTGGACTGAGGGCTAGTTCTACCCCCCCCCCCCAGCCCTCTATCCCAGGGGACCCTGCTTCTTGGTCAAGGTGAGAACTGGGAGGAGAAATGCCTTGGAGATGGGGGGAGGCCTTGGGAAATTGGCCCCAAAGTCCCAGCCACCTCTATCCTGCGTTTCCAGGTTGGTCATCACATCTCCCCACGGCTTCCAGACCAAAGAAGCTAAATGCTCATCGATTCCGGCCAACAATCTGTCCTGGAGCTCCGGGATCTCAGCCTGAAACCGGCTTCCTATGTTGATGTGTCTGCAATGAGGTCACATACACAGACAGGCGAGGTACACGTGACTAAGATGGGAACTGGAGGTGCAAGGTGTGCCCTGCTCTGTGGACACCCTCCACCATCGCTGCCGTGCTGCGTGGTGGTCACCCTGACCCACGTGCGGGCCTTCCAGAAACCTCTCAAGGGATATTTCCTTCCTTCCTCCAATTTCTTTTATTGCCAGATTTCTGGCCTCAGGGGTCTCTCTTGGGGTCTAGGACAAGGGACATACATGCTGCTACCTGACATCAACATCCATGGCCACATCCATTTAACCACTGTGCCATCACCAATTCTCCCTAGAACCCCAGGGTCTTGGGCATTCTTTCCCGATGGCCCCAACTATGGCATGTCTGGACAAAGGAATATTGAGGGAACATCCCACAAGGACCCGGAGAAACCCACCCCTCCGCTCCTGGGGAGGTTCTGGAGCTAGGCCTGTTCCCCACCTGGGATGCAGGAGCCCGTGGGAAAAACTGACACTGGAATGCAAGGAGGGTAAAGGCAGCTCCGCTTAGGACCCTCAGGTTCTGAGCCAGCCCCAACTCACGGTTCTATGCTGATTTTGGTGTCATCCTTTACCACACAGATACCGAAAGAAACATCCACTTGATCTAGAAAACACACAACAAAAAGTCTCAAGAAGACAGGCGAGAAGCGATCCATGGAGCCCCTCTGTGTACTTCCCCAGAGTGGCTGAAAGCAGGCTCTTGAAGCCTGCAGAGTAGAAAGGTTCTTCAGACAATTAAGGAGAGAGTTGCCATAGGATCTAGCAATCTCGTTCCTGGGTATTTATCCAGAAGTAAAGATACAGACAATAGTAAGAAATCAGGATCTCAAGAGATACCTGCACGCCCATGTTCACTGCAACACTGTCCATAATAGCCCAAAGGTGTCAACAATCAGATGGCCATTGCTGGGTGAGTGGATAAAGAAAATGTGGTACAGACATGCGACAGAATGCAGTGGGGCCTTGACTTACGAGTTTCCCGACTAACGAGTTTTTTGAGATATCAGCTGTCTCTCGCCGATTTTTTGCATTGAGTTGATAGAGTAATTTGAGTTAACGAGCTCCTTAACGAGCTTGGTCTTGGAACGAATTAAATTCGTAAGTCAAGGCCCCACTGTACTATTTAGCCTTAAGAAAGGAAATTCTGGCCGAAACCGGTTTGGCTCAGTGGATAGAGCATCGGCCTGTGGACTGAAGGGTCCCAGGTTCGGTTCCGGTCGGGGGCATGTACCTGGGTTGCGGACACATCCCCAGTGGGGGGTGTGCAGGAGGCAGCTGATGGATGTTTCTCTCTCATCAATGTTTCTAACTCTCTATCTCTCTCCCTTCCTCTCTGTAAAAAAATCAATAAAATATATTTTAAAAAAAAAAAAAAAAAAAAAAAAAAAAAAAAAAAGAAAGGAAATTCTGTAATATGCGACAACACAGGTGAACCTTGAGGACATTAGACTAAGTGACTAAACCAGTCACAGAAAGATAAATACTATATGAGTCCACTTATATGAAGTACCTAAAATAGTCAAATCCACATAATCAAAGAGTGCAAGGGTGGTTTCCAGGGCCTGAGGGAATGGGACGTAAGTAGTTATTAATCAATGGGCATTGAATTTTTAAGTAAGCAAGATGAGTAAGCTCTAGAGATGTGCTGTACAACATAGTCAAAATACTCTATTGCACACTTAAACGTTTGTTAAAAGGATAAATTTCATGTTAATTATTCTTATCACAAAAAAATTAGCTTTTGGAAAAAAATTACATGGAAGGTGGATAGGACTTCTGAAAAGTATAGCAAGGAACTCAGCACAACAACAAATTAATTGATAAAAATTATATTAAAAACACTAAGTTAAAGTCTCTGGAAGTTGTCTTAAAGGCGTACACTCATGAAAACTGACCAAATCTTAGCAAGAACAATGAGAAGCTGTGACATCTGAGCCATGGCCCATGCCCTCGCCCACCGGGCCTCCAACTCTGTAACAGACTCTACCCGGAGTGCTCTAACCCAGGTAGGTGCCAAGGAGAGGGGGCTTACTCTCCCCATAGTTCCATGTTTAAATAATTAAAGGGAGGTATAAAAATAAGGTCTCATCAAATAAAGATTACCATTAAGAGGCAGAAATTACATTTTTTTAAAAAAAGAACCAAAATGAGGCCCAATGGATTTGAGCAGATAGGAGACATGATCAATAAACTAACTTGCTGATAAATCAGTGGAGATTATGGAATCTAAAAAACAGAAAAAAGAAAAATGAAGAGAGCCTCAGAGAAATCTGAGATGTCATTAACTGCAACAACGTATGTGTAATGGGAGGACCAGAAAAAGAGAAAGGGTCAAAAATATTTAAAGTATTAATGGCTGAAAACTTCCCAAATTTGATGCAAAACAAGATACACATTTAAGAAACACTATAAACTCCAAGTGGGATAAACACAAAGTGCTCTACATCCAAACACATTGTGGGCAAAATGTTGAAAGCCAAAGATAAAGATCTGAAAAGCCAAAAGAGAAAATTAACCTGTTATATACAAGCGCACCAGTAAGATTAACAGCTGACTTCTCATCAGAAACTACAATGGTCAGAAGGCAGTGGGATAACATATTCAAATTGATGAAATTAAAAAACTGTCAACCAAGGATCTCATACTCTGCAAATTACCTTTCAAAATGAATGTGAAATAAAAACATTATAACACAAATAAAAATTGAGAAAATCTATTGCTAGCAGTCCTTTAGTATAAGAAATATTAAAGGTGGATTATGGTGAAGGGATTAAATGAAGAAAAGAAAAGAAAGACTCACGGATACAGACAACAGTATGGTGAATGCCAGAGGGAATGGGTGGAGGAGGTAGAGGAGGGTAAAGGAAGGACAAATGGTGATGGAAGGAGACTTGGGGTGGTGAACACAATGCAATATACAGATGATGTATTTTAGAAGTGTATATCTGAAACCTATATAATTTTATTAACCAATGTCACCCCAATAGATTCAATAAAAAGAAGTGGAATATCAGCCAGCCATTAAAAAGGAAGGAAGAACTGATACATACGGCAACATGGGTGAAACCTGAAACCCTTATGCAAAGTGAAAAAAGGCAACCACAAAGGACTAAATATTGTATGATTCCAGTTACATGAAATATTCAGATTAGCCAAGTCTATAGAGGCAGAAAGGAGATTAGTGCTTACCTAGGGCTCGGGGGGAGGGCAGGGGAAAGAGTGGCTGCTAAGGACTGTGGGGCTTCTTTTGGGGGTTGTAACATTGTCTGAAAATTGATAACAGTAATGGTTGCACAGCTCTGTGAATACACTGAAAACCATTGCATTATTTATACTTTAAAGAGATGAACTGTATGGTATGTGAACTATATCTCCATAATGAAAATAAATACTAAAGAAAGTTCTTCAGACTGAAAGGAAGTGATATCAGATAGAAATTTGAACTTAAAAAAAAGAGCACCGGTAAAGGTAATTACATAGGTAATTACAAAAGCCAGTATTTTTCTCTTTTAAATTGACTTAAAAAGCCCTTGCATAAAACAGGATGCAGTGTAAGCCTGTAACACTCAGAAATGTAAAATATGTGACAATAACGGCACCAAGGAGCGGAGCTGCCCTGGAATAAAGAAGTAACACCCAGATAGTAGCGTTGAATCCACAGGAATAAATGAAGAGATCAGAGGTGGTAAATAAGGTACACGAATGTTCATAATAGCACTACTTATAATAAGGTTAACATAACAAACTCTATAAATGGCATTTGCTTTCTTTCCTTTATTCTCTGTTTTAAAAGTGATATAAAGTTATATAAAGTAATAATTATGACAATGCCTTGTTGGTTATGTAATATAACAACAATAATAAAAGTGTTACAGAAACAGAGATAGAAAGAGCAGCGCTGCTATGTTCCGTTCTTAATAAGTTGTGGCACATCTGCGAAGGTTCTCATTTTCATATGGATGTTGTAGGTCCTAGAGCAACCACTAAGAAATGACTAAGAAAAAGTAACACTAGAAAATACTTCATACAAAAGAAAGCAGGAAAGGAAAAACAAAAGGAGAAAAATACATGAGACTCACAGAAAAGAAAAAAAATGGCAGCTGTAAATCCAACCACATTAATATAACATTAAATGAGAGTGGATTAAACAAACCAATCAAAAGGCAGTTTGTCAGACTGGCTTCGAAAATGTGTGCTCTGACTAATGCTCTCCACAGGAGGCATACTTTATGTTCAAAGACACAAACAGGTTAAAAATAAAGGAACAGGAAAATACATGCCAAGCAAACAACAACCATAAAAGAGACGGAATGGCTATACTGTCAGACAAATATTACTAGAGGTAATACAATCATAGTATGAATAACTGATATCACAATCAAATCATAATGACACAAGGTCGGCCAAGCCATCAGGAAGACATGATGACTATTATAAACATGTATGCACCTAAAAACAGAATCTAAAAATACAGCAAGCAAACCTGAAAGAACTGAAGGATGAAATATACAACTTAAAAATAATGGTGGGAGATTTCAATACTTTCAATAATCGATAGGACAACTAAGCAGATCAACAAGGGGCAACACTATAAACTAGACATGACAGATATCTACAGAGAATTCCACCAAACATCAGAACATACATTCTTCCCAAGTGCACATAGAACATATTCTAGCCCATAATACATGCCTCAGGACATTTAGAAGGGCTGAGTTCATATATGTTCTCTGACCGACCACAATAGAATCAAATTAAAAATCAATAAAAGAAGGCAATTTGGCCCAGCCAGTGTTGCTCAGTGGTTGAGTATGAGCTTATGAACCAGGTGGTGACGGTTAGATTCCCAGACAGGGCACATGCCCAGGTTGCGGGCTCAATCCCCGGTGGGGGTGTGCAGGAGGCAACTGATCAATGATTCTCTCTCATCATTGATCTCTCTCTCTCTCTCTTTCTCTCTCTCTCTCTCTCCCCCCCTTTCCTTTCCTCTCTGAAATCAATAAAAAGATATGTTTAAAAAGAAGGCAATTTGTAGAAATTAAATAACACTCCTTAATAATAAATGTATCAAAGAAGAAATCAAAAGAGAAATTAGAAAATACTTTGAGATGAATGGAAATACGAATACAACAAACTAAAACTTACAAAATGTAGCTAAAGCAATGCTTAGAAGGAAATCTATAGATGTAAATGTGTTTAAAAAGAAAAACAAATCTCAAATAATTCATGGTTCATTGACATTCAACAAGGGTGCAACACAATTCAATGGGAAAAGGAGGATCTTTTCAACTAATGGTGCTGGAACAATGTAAACCCACATGCAAAAGAATGAATGTGGATCCTAACCTTACATAGCATATAAAAGTTAACTTAAAATGATCAAAGAACTAAATGTAAATTGGATCAAAGAACAAAATTTTATATTAAAATTATAGAACTCTTAGAAAAAAACATGGGAGTAAATCTTTGTGACCTTTGGTCAGGCTAAATCTTAGATACAACCCTGAAAGCACAGGTGATGCAAGAAAGAACTGGGCTCAATCAAAATGAACCTTTGTACTGCAAACATTGCCATAAATAAACGAAAAAACGCCCACAAAATGAGATCGAATATCTGTAGGAAAATCATATATCTGATAAGGGACTTGAACTCTCAAAAGTCAATAATTAGAAGATAGTATCTCAACATTTAAATGGGTGAAGGATGAATAGACATTTCTCCTGAGGAGATATACATATGGACAATAAGTACATGAAATGATGCTCAACATCATTAGCCATCAATACCGTAACGAGATGACACTTTGCACCTAATGTGGTTATAAAAAAGCAATGGACATAAGTCCTGGCAGGTTGTGGAGGAACTGGACCTTTCATACCATGCTGGTGGGAACTTAAAATGGCCCAGTCATTTTGGAAACAGTCTGGCAATTCATTAAATGATTAAACATAGTTACCACATGACCCAGCAACTCCATTCCTAGGTTTCTACACAAGAGAAATGAACACACGTACACACAAAAACTTGTACATGAATGTTCATACTAGCACTACTTATAATAGCCCAAACGGGGGAACCTAAATGCTCACAGCTGATGAATGGATAGATAAAACGTGATCCATCCAGACAATGGGATATTATTCAGCCACAGAGAGAGCGAAACACTGATCCACGCTACATGGATGCGCCTTGAACACATGCTAAATGAATGAACTACACACAAAATGTCACGTATGATTCCACCTATACAAAATGTCCAGAATGGGCAAATCCATGGAGAAAGTAGGTCAGTCGTTTCCTGGGGCTGGGGAGATTGGGGCGCTGGGGCTATGGGGGTGACAGCGCTTCTTCTGGGGGTGATGAAAATGCTCTCAAATTGACTGTGTGATGAATGCACAGCCCTGTAAATATACTAAAAAACACGGTACATTTTAAATGGTGGTTCAAAAGGCATGTAAATTATAATAATAAAAGCGTAATATGCTAATTAGATTGGACATTCTTCCAGATGAAGCCGGGGCTACGTCGGAAGCCCGGGTTCCGGGTGCCAGAGGGAAGCCAGTGCCGGCAGCGGGGGAAGGAAGGCCCACTCTTGCACGAATTTCATGCACCGGGCCTCTAGTATCTCAATAAAGCTTTTAAAAAGTTAACTGGAGGGTAGGCAGAAGGGTAAAAGGCTAAATGGCTCTATGGTTGTAAAACTCTAAGCACTGACAAGGCTGCTGGCCACAGATGGTCCTGCGACACTTATAATGGCGCCCACAGCCACAGGCGGGAGAACCTCTGGGCCGAACGCTAAAGGGAGAGGGTCTGGTCCACAGGCGGTCGGCCGTGTGATGACCGGAGCTCCAGCCCGGCCCCACTCACCCAGCGTGGTGCTGATGAGCTTGTCGGGACTGGCCTGAGCCGACGTGGAGCAGAGCGTGTTGAAATACAGCCCAGACCCCTCCCGGATGGGGCTGAGCATGGGGGGTGGCGTGTAGGGAGGGCACTGGAATAAGCCCTTCAGGAGGCGGTCCACCAGGAACACCGGAGACCGCAGGCAGCTCTGGTGGCATCTTCCTGGGCCTGGCTCCCCGAAGGTGGAGCGGGGCGGAGGGATGAACAGTGCCTTGGGGTGGGGGCGCTTCTTCCGCTTCCTGTGCAGGCCGCTCTCCCTGCTGTCTCTCTCTTCCATGTCCTTCTCTTGCCCCTGGGGAAGAAGAGAGTTCAGACCCACAGAGGTCACTGAGGCTCCTGCCACACAGCTCAGTCCACAGGGAAATGTGACAGGAACACCCCCTGCTGTCCATGCCGAGAGCCTTAACAGAGGAGGCTGGGCGGGGCCACCCCCCGGAGCCAGACCCAGACCCGAGGATCTGCCTGTGACGTGCAAGGCTGGAGCCTCTCACGCACCCGCACTCCAAGGAGAGGCCCTGACTCAGAGGCTTTGGAAACGTGGAGGCCAGTTTCAATGGTTAACACGCCTGGCACTTAGACAGTGGGGGCCAGAGACACAGAGTGACTGTGACAAACGAAAATGTATTCCCCTCCAAGAGTTCACAGCGCCTGTGAGAGGAACAGTGGGACCCAGGCTCCCTGTCCCCACGTCCAGCTTGCGTTGTTCCGGGCAGGACCCTCTAGTAACAGGCTGAAAGCCCTACGGCCTGAACTTACCATGTCCTCTCACCTCCACACAATCTCCCTTCCCCTCTGCCAGTCTCACTCCTCCTTATCCTCCAGGTCTCAGCTCCCACACCCCCACCTCCAGGAAGTCCTCCCTGACCACCTCAGGCTGGCCCTCTGGTGCCCTCTCAGGGCTCCCACAGCTTCCTCCCCCAGCCTGCCCTGCCCACTCTGGGTCATCACTGTCTGGGGGTGGGTCTATCTACTGCACTGAACTGGGAGCCCCAGCAGGCAGGGCAGAGGCCTTCACGGTCACCACGGTGTCACCAGCACAGGGCCCGGCACAGAGGAGGCTCAGCGGGTGCCGAATGAGTGAATGAACACGCAAACCAAGCTCTTCTGGAGTCAGGATTGCCTGTGGCGTTTGGGCTAGCAGGTCGGGAGGGAGAGCAGCAGGAAGGACGTGGACTGACCAGCACCCACCTTGGCCGTGCTCCCCAGGACTCGGTGTGTGGGAGCCGCAGGCACCGACACGGGGGGCTCCAAAGGGGCCGTGTTGTCCAAGGACTTCTTGGCTCCGGGGGGGCTCTGCCCGTCCCCCTCTGGCCTCAGACCCTGTCTCGTGGGCTTGCAGAACTCGGTGCCAAACACCTAGAGCAGAGGAGATGGCTCTTTAGGAGAAACAGCGAGTGGGGGGCGGAATAGCTGCTCCAGCCTGCAGTTCCGACTCCTGGCCCCTCCCCAGGCTTCCCCAGACGATGGAGGACATCTCCATCCTGAGATAAATGGCCCCCCGTCCTTTTCTCCCCCAAGCCTGTCAGCACCCCTGAACGCACAGACTCTACGGCGTGTGCCCTTCACCTGCTGCTCCTGCTTCCCGCGCGGCGACGGCCACTGGTCGCTGTGAAAGCACATGTGACTGCTCAGCCCTTTCTCGGTGTAGAACATCTGGCTGCAGTTCTTGCAGACGTACGTGCTCCTCGGCTCCGCCCAGTCTGCTGGGCTCCCGTTTTGCTGGCTACTGTGGGAGACATGCAGGAGGGAAGGACGCGAGAATGGGACTCTGTCCCTGATCACTGGCTCCAGTTTTCTTTTCTTTTTTAAGTCTCGTCCACTGACAACTCTAGTGAACCCTAAGAAATGGAGATGACACCCCAATTCTTCAGGGCCTGGAGCACTGAAGTCAGGACTGACACATCCAGAGCTCCAGGGCCAGCACATGGAAGAGAAGGGGTTGAGCTCCCCCAGATGTGGGGGGAGGGACTTCTAAACTTACCATCCACCTGCCATGTTCTCCTCCTTCATCAGATGGGGGAGCCGGTAGATATTTCCACCCTGAAGATAAAAACACACCTGAGCCAACATATCAGAAATGAGGTTTGCAAGAGCTAAAACTCTAAGACGCCTAGAAGAAAATACAGGTGTAGTTCTTTGTGACCTTGAATTGGGCAATGGTCTCTTGGATGACACCAAAACAGAAGCCGGAACAGACAGCCCTGTGGGCTGGCTCAGTTGGTTAGAGCAGTGTCCTGATACACCAAGGTTTTGGGTTCGATCCCTTGTCAGGGCACATACAAGAAGCAATCAATGAATCCATAAATAAATGGAAGGGTCACTGGTTTGATTCCCGGTCAGGGGACATACCCAGGTTGCAGGTTTGATCCTGGTCAGGAGGCAGCTGATTAATGCTTCTCTCTATATATATCTCTCTCCCTCTCCCTTTCTCTCTAAAAAATCAATAAAAAACATATATTTTTAAAAGTGTATAAAAAAAAGAAAGTGAGCCCAGCTGTTGTGGCTCAGTGGTTGAGTGTCAACCCATGCACCCAGAGGTCACTGGTTCAATTCCCGGTCAGGGCACATGCCTGGGTCGCAGGCTCGATCACCAGCAGGGGGCGTGCAGGAGGCAGCCAGTCAATGTTGATGTTTCCCCTCTCATTGATGTTTCTATCTCTGTCCCTCTCCCTTCCTCTGTCTCTAAGAATCAATAAAAACATACTTAAAAAAAGAAAGAAAAGAAAGTGAAAAGAAAACCCATAGAATGGGAGAAAATTGTTGAAAGTCATATATGTCTGATAAGGACTTGCATTCATAACATGTAACTTTTATAGCTCAATAATAAAAAGTCAAATAGCCCAATTTAAAAATGGTCAAAGACCTGGCTGAGTGGCTCAGTTGGCTGGAGCAGTGTACACCAAAAGGTCGCAGGTTCGATTCCTGATCAGGGAACACACCTAGGTTTCGAGTTCAATCCCTGGTCAGGGAGTATACAGGACACAACCAATCAATGTTTCTCACTCACATCAATGTTTCTCTCTCTCTCCCCCCTGCTTCCTTTAAAAATCAATAAAAAAATAAAAATGGACAAAGAATCTGAATAAACACTGAACCAAAAGAGATCTGTGAATAGCCCATAAGCACAAAGGGTAGAGAGATGCTCAACACTGTTAGGCATCAGAGCAATGCAAATGAAACCTTAAGGAGAGCTCTGCACAGCCACGAGGAAGGCTATGACAACAGGACAACGAGCTAGCGGGGACCTGGAGAAATTGAAGCCCTCGATGGCTTGTGGGTGGGAATGTAAACTGATGCAGCTGCTTTGGAAAACTGTCAGGCAGTCCTCACATGGTCAAACACAGAGTTACCATCTGACCCGGCACTTCCACTCCTCGGTATTTCCCCAGTGAAATGAAAACAGATGCCTACACAAAACAGTGACAGCCATGTCCACAGCAGCACTATTCACAGTGACCAAGAAGGGCCAACCGATGAACGGGTGAACAGAATGTGAGGTGCCCGCACGAAGGAATGTTACTCAGCCCTGGAAATGGAGCACTGACACGGGCTGCAGCGTGGACGAACTTGGAAACACTACGCTGAGTGGAAGCAGCGGTCACAGAGGGCCAGGTGGTGTATGAGCCAACGACATGAAATGTCCAGAGCAGGCAAATCCAGAGAGAGAGAAGGTAGATTCCTGGCTGCTGGGGGCTGGGAGGGATGGAGAGATTGGGGGTGATAACGAAGTGGGGGTTTCTCTGGGGCTGAAATGTTCTGGCAGAGTGGTGATGGGTGCTGAGCCCTGCGGTTAGACCAGCCGTGGGCAAACTACGGCCCGCGGGCCGGATCCGGCCCGTTTGAAATTAATAAAACTATTGAAAAAAAAGACCGTACCCTTTTATGTAATGATGTTTACTTTGAATTTATATTAGTTCACACAAACACTCCATCCATGCTTTTGTTCCGGCCCTCCGGTCCAGTTTAAGAACCCATTGTGGCCCTCGAGTCCAAAAGTTTGCCCACCCCTGGGTTAGACTAACCCCGTGGTACCTGGATTCTGTTGAATATGGTCAGCTTGGACTTGGAGTCCCGGGGGGCGTCCGCCGGAGACCCAGCCAAGGAGAAGGAGGCCATGGCCACCTGGCTGGGAGAAGCGGCGCAGCACATGTCCATTTTCACCTTCTCCTTCCGGAAGCCTGAGAAGCGCTGGGCCCTGGGGTGGCCAGAGAAGAGCCTGTAGCCTCCGCCCCGGGTGCAGGCCGAGCCCTTTTCACCTTTCGTGGCTCCTGATGCCGCACCGTTCTCAGCCTGGGTCTGCTTCCCGGGGCCCGGGGCTCCAGGCGGCTGGTCCCCTGCTGCCTGGCTCTGTGGGCCGCCGGGGGAGAACATGTCCCCCAGGTCCAGAGTCCCTTTGGCAGATCTCAGCTGCTTGGCCAGAGAGATGTCTGGGTTGTCAGGAGGGTCCAGAGACGATGCTGTGAGGGACGGTGGGGCGGTGGCCACCTTTGGTCCTCCCTTCGAGTCCCATTTCGTGCCGCCAGGGGAGGCTGCTCTGGGGAGAGGAGGTGCGGTTTTCCTCCTTTGGACTGGGGATCCCTCAGGCTCCGAGTTCCCAGGGCCAGCATGGAGAGAGTCGGCACTGGGCGTCAGTGGCAGGGGCTGCTGCGACCACGGCCCCGACTTCAGGGCGGCCTGCTTGCCCTCGGGGCCCGGCAGCTGGGAGGACGCGGCTGCCACCTGGGCGTGGGAGAAGAGCCGCTGGGACTTGGTGATCATCTGGAACACCTGCATCTGCTCGTGGCTCACCAGAGACTCCTGCGACTTCAGGAAGAGCTGCCGGAAGAGCGGGGTGGCGTCCGACGGGAGCCCACCTGGCTTCTGGGCGTCCTGCAGGCCGGGCTCCCTGGGGTTCTGCCACGGGAACGTGTCGCAGTCACACTGGCTCTTTCTGGAGGCCCAGTTGTCATCTTCCCCGCTGGCATGTCTGGGGTCACCCGAGGCCTCCCCAGGCGCCTTCAGGAGCGAGGGCGCAAAGGGCAGCACGTCCTCCAGACTGAGGCCCGAGCTGGGGGAGGGCTCCCTGCTGGGGGAGGCGCTGTTGGGCCCGGGGCCGGGTTCCGGGCCCTCCGGGGACTGCACCACCGGGGCCTTGTGGACCACAAACACATTGTTCCCTTTGCTCTTGGGGCAGCCGGGCAGGTTCCGGTTCCGGAGCCACTGGAAGTTGTGGCTGGATGGCTGGGAACTGGAGGGGCCCGTCTGGCCTCGGAACAGAGGCAGGCGGGCAGGCAGGGGGCCGCCCTCAGGCCAGCCCTCCAGGGCGGACGGGAGCTGGAGCAGCCACGGCTCTGGCTCGGATGGGTCGGGGCCACCATTCTCTGCTGCCCTTGAGTGGGCGGCTGTGAACACGTCGGTGACAGGATCCTTCTGCGGGGGACGCGGCTCCTCGGGAACCTCAGGGCCCAGGGCTCCTGGGGGTGCTGGGGTGCTCGCTGGGGCGCAGGAGGAGGACCCGGATGAGGGTGGGCAGGGGCAGGCCGTGTTCCTCCCTTCGCTGCTGTCTGAAGGCCCGGCTGGGGCCGGGCAGGGAGAAGGGATCTTCTGGTGGACGATGCTGCTCACGATGCAGCGCAGGAGGTCCCGGTTGGGCAAGAGGGAGCCAGGGGACCTGGCCTCTGGGGGCATCAGGGACCGCAGGCCACTGGGTGCGGGCGGGCCGGCCACCTCCTGGGCGTGGGGGGAGTCCCCGCAGGCCTCCTCCTCCGCAGGCGCTTCCTTCAGGATGCACAGGCCGTGCTGCACCTCGTAGTGCCGGCGTAGCGAGCGGTAGTCGCAGTAGCTCTTGCTGCAGCCCTGCTCGATGCACACGAAGGGCTTGGTCTTCTGGTGGGTGAGCATGTGCCCGGTCCTGGAGTCACACACGAGAAGGAAGTCAGCAGGCTCCACTAGGGCCTCCCACTGAGAGGACCCCAGGGTGCCCCACGATTCGGGAACCGCCCTCAGCCCCCACTACTGGAGAAGCCGTCTGGGAGGGATGATCTTCTCCCTCACTTTTAAGAGAACCCCTTATCTGAAAAAAATCAGTGGAAGCTGGGCCAGAGTCCCCCAAAGTGGGTTCCCGAGGAACACCAGTCCTCCAGAGTTGCTCCCCGGGGACTTGGGCTCAGCTGGCAAATAAGTTTTGAAAAAACATTAAATGCTCCTGGGAGGATCACAGCGCACAGGAGCAAAATGTAAAGGCCACGCAGCGGATAGGGAAGCATCTGTTTGACTTTCCACGTCTCAACCTTACTTGCCACAGAACCATTTTTCCAAGGAGCCTCTCTGAGCAGCCCCGAGAACCAGAGCTCTGCAGGGCGCACGGGGGAGGTGCTAGCCGGGGACACCCCTCCTCTAACAGGAATGTTTGCTTCCCCTTGGGTTCCTCTAAGGAGACAGCTACCCAGAACCCCCGCAGCAAAAAGAAAAAAGTCCAGACGCCCAATCAGAACACTTTCTGGAAAACAGACAAATGTGCCCACAATTTCTGCAAATATCAATGAATACAAATGTGTGTTATGTTTATATCATAGTTATATCTACATGAATATATTATAAACATACACGAATGCGTCAGCCACCCTCTGGGCTCCCCACAGTCCCCGTGGACAGTTGCAAATGTGGCCCGTGGGGCATGTCCAGGGAATAGCAACACCCCTCCCCACAGGCCGGCCGGGCTTCCCTCTGAGAGAAGCGGAGAAGGAATCCGGAGACCCATTTCTAGCCCAACTGTGACCAACTTGTGACATGAGCAAATTAACTTCCTTCCCTTTGGGTCTGAGTGGGCAAGAGGATAAAGGAAAAGATAAATGAATCAGCCTTGGGCAGTGTCCCAATGGTTAGAGCAGTGGTTCTCAACCTTCCTCATGCCGCGACCCTTTAATACAGTTCCTCATGTTATGGTGACCCCCAACTATAACATTATTTTCGTTGCTACTTCATAACTGTAATTTTGCTACTTTACATTATGAATCATAATGTAAATATCTGATAGGCAGGATGTATTTTCATTGTTACAAATTGAACATAATTAAAGCATAGTGATTAATCACAAAAACAATATGTAATTATCTATGTGTTTTCCGATGGTCTTAGGCGACCCCTGTGAAAGGGTTGTTCGACCCCCAAAGGGGTCACGACCCACAGGTTGAGAACCCCTGGGTTAGAGTGTTGGCCCTGCACACTGAAAGGTCTCGGGTTCGATTCCCAGTGAAGGGCACGTACCGGGATTACAGGTTCAATCCCAAATCCTGGGTGGGGCGTGTTCGGGAGACACCAATCTATGTCTCTCTCACATCAATGTTTCTCTCTCTCCTTCTCCCTCCCTCCCTTCCACTCTCTAAAAATCAATGGGAAAATACCCCCAGGTGAGGATTAACAACAACAAAAGGTAAATTAATCAAAGCCGCAGGTAAGGGTTAGGAGTGCTGGAAAAATGCAAGGGATGTACTTCCCCGTGCAAGTCTCTTGGTCTGAGAAAAGCCTGTCTTTCCTTCCTTACCAGCAAGAAAAGCTCATCACTTCCCAGACATCAAGAACAAAGGAAATTCTGCCCCTACCTCTTATCATGGGCTTTCTTTTTAAAATCAATAATTTTAAAAAAATCGAGTTCTAAAAAAAGAAAGGAGTTCAAAAAGAAAAACAAGAGTTAATACGTCATCATCATGTTCTAGAAGCAGGCGTTTCAGTGTTATCCCAGCACATATCCCTCATGGCATGCAGACCCGTCGCCCTGACACCCACCAGGGACTTCGAAAGGTACTCCGGGGGCTCAGAACTGCTTCAGGGGGGAGCCGCTATGTGTCTTTAAACCACCAGGGTCCCAGCTACACATGGCAGCAGCCACTTCCTCCCTGGTGTGAATGTGGGGGCTCCGAACAGTGACCCGTCCAGGGCAGTGCCAGCCCTGCCCCAGGCACTGGCAGTGTGAGAAGGGGGAGTCTGGGCTCAGCACAGGTGACATCCATCTGGGGAACACGGAGGTGACACCATCCAGGGGGGGTGGGAAAAGCTGATCTGGGAGGGGGTGGAGGAGATCCAGAAGGCTCCTGCCCCTGCCCCCCCCCCCCCCCCCGCCCTCTGCAGAGCTGTCAGGACCAGACTCCTACGTACAGGTGGTCCTGCCGCTTGAAGGCCTTGCTGCAGATTTTGCAGACGTGCTTCCTCTCCTGGCTGTGCGTCAGGTAGTGCTTGCTCAGGGAGCTGGCGCTGCTGAACACCTTCCCGCAGAGGCTGCAGTCCAGGAGCGGGTTCTGGGGGGAGCTGTGCTGCCGCTTTCCCTTCCTCGCACTCCCCGAGCTCGCCCTGCCTCCTTCCTCAGTGTCTTTAGGCGCCTTGAGCGGGCCCAGCCCCAGCTCTAAACAGGGGAGAAGCACAGGTTGGAGACATGGGGCGGTCAAGGAGCCGGCTGGAGGCTCTGCAGCTGAGAGGCACGGCTGGTAGGGGAGAGTGGGCCGGGAACCCCCACGTCAGCAGCTTTCCTTCAGAGGAAACAGGGGTTAGGACCAGGGGAGGGAGAGAAGGCAGCTGGTCAGCGCACCTGCAGGAGGGACCCAGTCCTGGTGTCCGCTCCAGAGGACAGCAGCAGTCTGAGCCTCTCCTTGGGTAAGATGGGCGGAGCTTCCTGACCACCCCATCCATTTCACTCCGAGAAAGGCAATCCAGAAATACACACTCCAAAACCTTAAGAGAGTCTCAATCCTTTCTCCCAGCCAATTCTACTTGTTGTTTGTTTTTTTTTAAACATATTTTATTGATTTTTTTACAGAGAGGAAGGGAGAGGGATAGAGAGTTAGAAACATCGATGAGAGAGACACATCGATCAGCTGCCTCCTGCACACTCCCCACTGGGGATGTGCCCGCAACCCAGGTACATGCCCCTGACCGGAATCGAACCTGGGACCCTTGAGTCCGCAGGCCGATGCTCTATCCACTGAGCCAAACGGGTTAGGGCTCTACTTGGGGTTTTTAACGAAGGAAATAAATGTAGACTAGTAGAGTTTGCTGCAAGGGGCTCAACGGCCACCCTGATTTTCCTGGAGAAATGTTGGAAACGACTAATATCTGACAGGAGGCATGCAGGTCACGGCATGGTGGTGTAAATGGTGTATGACATACGCACTTCAGATAAAACTGTAGAAAAATGCTCGATGACACGAAAGGATGTTCATGCTGCACTAAGCCAGAAAAAAGCAGCCTGTTGCAAAACAGAACCATCCAGTTTTAGAAAAAGAAAAAGAAATGTATTCAGAAAATAAACAGAATAAACTGACTGGTCATTTTTATTTTCTTCTTCTTGTGTATCTGAATTGTCCATGTTTCCTGCATTCTGGGGGTAAAATGATAAAAGGGTATTTTTATGAATCATGTCTTTGGAGGAACTGAAGGGGCTGGAAATGTTCTGGGGGGAGAGGGGCGATGTCCTCAGACATCTGAGGGCCAGCATGTGGAGGAGGGAGTGGATGGC
This sequence comes from Myotis pilosus, assembly GCA_036010255.1. Lineage (NCBI taxonomy): Eukaryota > Metazoa > Chordata > Mammalia > Chiroptera > Vespertilionidae > Myotis > Myotis pilosus. The sequence goes on from JASKON010000029.1 coordinate 4,587,509, forward strand.
TCTGTCTTGCTCCGAGGGACAGAGCTGGGTTTGGTGACTAAAGGGTCAAGGGAGCTGGTCTCACATCACTAGAACTGCTCAGGGCATGGACACGGGACTCGGCCGGCTCCCTGCTCCAGCTGCTGGACTTCCCATTCGGGCACCCGTAGGTGCTCAATGACCATCTGCTGGATGGATTGGCAATGGGAGACCTTTCTGCCCCTTGGACGGTCTTCGGGATGGAACAGCCTGCACGAGACGGCAAGCTGAGAACTCACCATTCAGCTAGGAAGCTAGAGGCAGGATCTGTGACTGTCACAGGCCAGGGGAGGGGGCGGGGGGGACGGCACTGAAGGACCCAGATGGCAAGTCTGTGTGGCTGAGATGCAGTGTGAGAAACACAGCAGGAAGGAGCCAGACTTTTGTCCCAACTGAGCCTCTGGGGTGGACCATCTGTCACTTCACTTGCCTGGTTTACATCTTCTTCAAATGAGAATTACTGTGATGAGTGATTAAAAGATTGCAACAGTTTAAATGAGGAAAAACAGGCCTCCCTCAGGGGAAAGTCCTGGCCTTGCTAAGTTACTTTTAAAATGCTCATTAAAGAAACTATTAAACTAGAAAACAAAACGTTTTGAAAAATTAGCAAGGACATTGAAAAATAGGCAAACAGTGTCACTGGTCTGGGAAGGCACTTGATCTTCCCAGAGAGGGATTTTTTTTAAAAAATATATTTTATTGATTTTTTACAGAGAGGAAAGGTAGAGGGATAGAGAGTTAGAAACATCGATGAGATAGAAACATCGATTAGCTGCCTCCTGCACATCTCCTACTGGGGATGTGCCCACAACCCAGGTACATGCCCTTGACCAGAATCGAACCTGGGAACTTTCAGTCCGCAGGCCGACGCTCTATCCACTGAGCTAAACCGGTTTCGGCAAGAGAGGAATTGTTAAAGGAGCTCTAAAACTGTACGTTCTCTGACGGGCAAACTGTCTTAGAAGCAAATGTTCAGGCCCTGGCCAGGTAGCTCAGCTGATAGAGTGTCATCCCGATACCCCATGATACCCCATGATTGCAGGTTTGATCCCCTGTCAGGGCACATATAAGAAGCAACCAATGAATGCATAACCAAGGGGAATGACAAATCGATGTTTCTTTCTCTCTCTCTTCCTCTATCTAAAATCAATCAATAAACATTTTTTTAGAAGATGTCCAAAGAACTAACTAAAAAGAAAACTTGATGTGAAGAGTTGTTCACAAACACTATAGCAGCCTAATGAGCAAGAATATGGTCAAACAACACACTGGGATAAATGACTGCTACAGTGACCACTGCGTGGTCTCCCTGCATCTAAGAAAGCAGATACTCGCCCTGACCGGTTTGGCTCAGTGGATAGAGTGTCGACCTGCGGACTGAAGGGTCCCAGGTTCGATTCCGGTCAAGGGCATGTACCTTGGTTGCGGGCACATCCCCAGTAGGGGGTGTGCATGAGGCAGCTGATGGATGTTTCTACCTCTCACTCTCGCTTCCTCTCTGTAAAAAATCAATAATATATATATATTTTTTAAAAAGTAAGCAGATACTCTAAGTTTTAAAAAGAGAATGATACACTTAATACACCTCTGCAAAACCATGTTTTTCTGAGTGACGCTACTCAAATTTTTAAAAATTTACATGTGGGAGCCAGAGTGGGATTTTTCTTGTTATTACATTGCTTTATTTCCTAAGTTTTCTTTAATAAGTATGCATCGCCGAAACCGGTTTGGCTCAGTGGATAGAGCGTCGGCCTGCGGACTGAAGGGTCCCGGGTTCGATTCCGGTCAAGGGCATGTACCTTGGTTGCGGGCACATCCCCAGTGGGAGATGTACAGGAGGCAGCTGATCGATGTTTCTCTCTCATCGATGTTTCTAACTCTCTATCTCTCTCCCTTCCTCTCTGTAAAAAAATCAATCAATATATATATATATAAAAATAAGTATGCATTACTTTTCTAATTTTAAAATTAACATAAGTATATGCATTTATATGGACCTAAATTTATGTTAGAGAAGTGTAAAGAATAGAAATTTAATGTTCAGTAGATCCCTTTTTAAAAAATGCAATGAAAAACTTCAAGTTTAAAATAAATTAGGGCCTAGTTCATTTTTCTCAGTGGATAGAGCATCAGCCTGCAGAGTGAAGGGTCCCGGGTTTGATTCTGGTCAAGGGCATGTGCTTGGGTTGCAGGCTCAATCCCCAGTTGGGGACATGCAGGAAGCAGCCAATCAATGATTCTCTCTCATCATTGATGTTTCTCTCTTTCCCTCTCCCTACCTCTCTGAAATCAATTTATATATATAAAATTAGGAAAAGCTGAGTTAGACTAATGATTTGTAACACTGTGGGGGAGGGGTGCACAGACGCCTATGAAAACCAGGGGAAGCTGTAGTGTTTCTGCCCAGCATAATGCGCACATACTAGTATTTGCACTTAGCAGCATTTTCCAGGTGATTTCTGTGGCCTGGACTGAAAACCCTCATCACTGTATCCCCGGGCCTGGCCTGGTGCCTACAACACTCCGATGTCCCAGGAGTCTAGGACTTCATGTTTAGCCACTGTTCCTACATGCTGATAAGACTAACGCCCTGGCTTCCACATTGTATGCGAGTGGGGCTCAGGAGGCTTTCATTCCAGCAAGTCTTCAGGGCCTTTGGGAGCTGCCTGTTCCAGTGAAGGTTAACATGTTGCAGGGCTGCTGTACCCTTCCATGCACAGTGTGGCTATAAACTTCAAAGAGCTCTGGCTCAGTCAACCCATCTGAGCAACGGACCCACCACCATAAAGAGGATGGAAAACCTGCCCTAACCGGTTTGGCTCAGTGGATAGAGCGTTGGCCTGCAGACTGAAGGGTCCCAGGTTTGATTCCGGTCAAGGGCATGTACCTTGGTTGTAGGCATATCCCCAGTAGGGGGTGTGCAGGAGGCAGCTGATCAATGTTTCTCTCTCATCAATGTTTCTACCTCTCTATTCCTCTCCCACTCTGTACAAAAATCAATAAAATATATTTTAAAAAAAGAGGATTGAAAACCAAAATGGAATTTATCTTGTGGGGAAGCCTGAAGGCAAACCAAAAGGAGAGTTGATAAAGGCCTGTTTTTCCTCATTTATTTTTTTTTTATATTTTATTGATTTTTTTACAGAGAGGAAGGGAGAGGGACAGAGAGTCAGAAACATCGATGAGAGAGAAACATCGACCAGCTGCCTCCTGCACACCTCCCACCGGGGATGTGCCCGCAACCAAGGTACAGGCCCTTGACCGGAATCGAACCTGGGACCTTTCAGTCCGCAGGCCGACGCTCTATCCACTGAGCCAAACCGGTTTGGCTGTTTTTCCTCATTTAAACTGCCAGGGTTCTTGTTCTGGCATTAAGAAGGGTTCAGCAATCTGGAAAAGGGGCTGTGTGTAACTTAAGTATGAGTCCAGAGACGAAGCATAATTTGAAAGGCATATGGGGGTCAGAGGAGCTTAGCTAAAAGGAACTAAGATCTCCTCGTCTCAGGACCCCATGCTTTTTATTAACACAAATTGTCCTGAGGCGAGGCAGAGATATACACCTTAAAGGGTCAGGGTTTCCTATACAGAGGCATTGTCAGAATGGAAGAATCGCCTACGGCTGTTCAGGTGTTTGGCCAGTAGGAGGCAGTAACATGTAGATTAAGATGCCCTGAGCTGTCTGGCAGCAAACAACCATCCCTTTTCAGGTTTGGGGAAATGCCCTTAGCCATTCCCAACAGATGACAACATATGTGACTCAGCCCTTGTTGAGTCCCCAAGTTCCATCAACCTTTTGCAATTATGACCTGCTGGAATTGGCTTCCGGCATAAACTATTGGGATCTTTTAACCACTCCACTGCTTGAAGAGAAAGACTTCAAAACGAACCGATGGGCTGTCTGAAATGAATTCTAACAATGTGGGTAAAAATAACAAAATAACTCTCATTGTCCAGAGCTTTACAGTCTACAAAGTGCATTTGCGTTCATGTCTTCTGTTGCTTTCTCTTACTGGCACTCTGGGGGAAGAAGGGAGGGTGTTACTGTCCCCCCACTTTACGGATAAAGACCCTGGGCTTGGGCAGTTTAGAAGCAGCAGGTGGACAGGCTCCCGGCTGGGTCTGGAAGTGTGAAAGGGCCTCTGAACAGTGGTGACGGAGAGGAAGTCTCCCGTACACTCGAAGGTCTGCCCACACCACTCATGAGACTAGGATACCCCCAAACAGCCACCGTTCTCAGCATCGGTCCCTAACACCCGTCATAAGTTTTCTCGACTAGGAAGTTGGGAACAATTCCCAAGTGGAAGAAGGGTAACTGCTCCCTAGTCATCTGTGGAAGAGACATTTCCATAACCAATCAGGCAGAGCCAACCCCCTGCAGCCCGCCAGGCCCTGGGCCTTAGAGGGACAGCGTTACCTTGTAAGGAAGCCTGAGATTCTGGGTCTGCATACTCCTCCAGCACCTTCACGGAGTCGCTGTCCTTCCCAGAGTACAGGGACACTGCATCTAAATTGTCCTCCAGGGCCTCGCTGGGCACACCGGGCTTTGGGAGGCTGGGGTCCCGGTCCAAGCCACTCAGGCCAGCGTACAGCAGGTCTCGTGTGCTGGGACCCAGGTCCCGGCTGAGGGTGTCACGGCAGTGGAGCCCCTGGCTCTCGGATAAGGAAGGGAGGTGCCTCTTGGATGGAAGGGCGCCCTCCTCCCCAAGGCTGTACTGGTCCATGGTTATCTGCTGCCAGGTTTGGGCCAAGAGTTACCGTCCAGGTGAGCAAAGCCGTGGAAGGATTCGGGGAGGAGAGAACGCCTAGTCTCTAATTCCTGAAAAGGAACAAGGAGGAATCAAAATTACAAGATGGCAACACAGTGTAGTGGATTGAACTTGGACTTGGAATTCAAACAGACCTGTATTTGGTCTGTTCTCTGACACTTAATAGCCATATGACCCTGGGAGTCACTTAAGTCCCACGAGACTCAGTTTCCTCATCTGTAAATTGGGCACAAGAATAGCTTCCATCATAAAGTGGTTGTAAGGAATAAATGGAAGGACTCCCAGCAACATGGTGGACTGAACTGACCTCTTTTCCAGCTATAAACACATAGAAATATGAGAAAAGAGAACTTTTAATATACAGCCACGCTCAAGAGACAGGTAAAACCCCAAGTGCAAGCAGCAGTGAGAAAACTCAAAGCCAGAGGTGTAAACACAAGGGGAACATCAGACTCATGGGCCTGGAGCCGCTGTCCCCTACAGCAGCCGCTGGTCACATGTGGCCTGGCCCGACACTGAGATGTGCTGTGAGTGTAAAATACACGCTGGGTTTGGGAGACTTCGTACAGAAAACTAATAACTTTTTATATTGATGACATGTTACAGCGAGAATACTTTGTACCTAGAGGGTTAAATATCACATGTTATTTAAACTCATTTCATTTGCCTCTTTTATTTCTTTTAAAAAATATATATTTTATTGATTTTTTACAGAGATGGAGGGAGAGGAATAGAGAGTTAGAAACATCGATCAGCTGCCTCCTGCACACCCCCTACTGGGGATGTGCCCGCAACCAAGGCACATGCCCTTGACCGGAATCGAATCTGGGACCCTACAGTCCACAGGCCGAAGCTCAATCCACTGAGCCTAACCGGTTAGGGCGCCTCTTTTATTTCTTAATGTGGCTTATTAGAAATTTTAAAATGATATACATGACTCAGAGTATGTTTCTATGAAAGAGCATTACGCTGGAGGCTGGGACCTAGGGGCATAACAGCCACATGGGAAAAGGAAACAGCACCTTGAGGTGACAGGAAATGCAGGTCTGGGCCCCTGGAGGAGCCGTGCCATTCACAGGAAAACAAAATAAGAGAAAAATGGCACACAAGCCTAGAGAAACATCCCCCAAAATAGGACGATGGGAGACAACAAAAAATAGTGTAAGAAAAGAAGTCAGTATGGGACAAGAACAAACTTTTTTTAATATATTTTCATTGATGTCAGAGAGGAAGGGAGAGGGAAAGAGAGATAGAAACATCAATGATGAGAGAGAATCATTGATTGGCTGCCTCCTGCATGCCCCCCACTGGGGATCGAGCCCGCAACCTGGGCATATGCCCTGACCAGGAATCGAACCGGCAACCTCTTGGTTCCTAGGTCGGCGCTCAACCACTGAGCCACCGGCTGGGCAAGAACAAACATTTTTAAAAAGAAACAAATGGACCTTCTAGAACTGCAAACATTCAAATTAAATTCACTGGAGGTTGAACAGCAGATTACACAGTGCTAAGAGAGCATCAATGAACTGGCAGAGCAAACCCAGGAAATGCCCCCAGAAATCAGCACAGAGATAAAGAAATGTGAAGTTGAGAAAATATGAATGGATAAGAAGCAAATGCCTAACAGGGGTCCCAAGAGGAAAGAGGAGAGATCGCAGGAGAGACAGTATAGTCAAGAGATGACGGTAGCCAAAGCCGGTTTGGCTCAGCGGATAGAGCGTCGGCCTGCGGGCTGAAGGGTTCCGGGGTTCGATTTCGGTCAAGGGCATGTACCTGGGTTACAGGCACTTCCCCAGTAGGGACTGTGCAGGAGGCAGCTGATCGATGCTTCTCTCACATGGATGTTTCTAACTCTATCCCTCTCCCTTCCTCTCTGTAAAAAATTAATATATAATATATTATAAAAAAAGAAAGAAAGAGCCCTAACCGGTTTGGCTCACTGGATAGAGCGTTGGCCTGGGAACTGAAGGGTCCCAGGTTCGATTCCGGTCAAGGGCATGTACCTTGGTTGCAGGCACATCCCCAGTAGGGACTGTGCAGGAGGCAGCTGGTCGATGTTTCTCTCTCATCGATGTTTCTAACTCTCTATCCCTCTCCCTTCCTCTCTGTAAAAAATCAATAAAATATGTTATAAAAAAGAAAGAAAAAGGTGAATGACACCTGGGAGGAGAGCCTTGTGTCGTTTTAACTCACCCCGTCCCACCCTCTCCTCCCGCCCCTCCCCAGCACCACAGCGGTTTTGAGGACCGTTCTGACGTGGGAGGCAGCAGAGAGGACCTCGTTCTCAAAGAACTGAGGCCGTCTGTCCCCCGTGGAATGGCTCCTGAAGGTCCAACTCGAAGGTCTGGCCTTGATCTTGCCCGATTTGGAACTCGCTCAAGGCAGAGAGTAGCTGTGGGGATGGGGGAGGAGATTTGCTGAAAACATTAAAAAAACAATGAACTGTTCGCTACAGCTTGGGACAAAGGGTATTATCTGGGGCCGACAACAGACCAGCCACGGAAAGCAGGGAGGAAAGACTGGAGCTTGAGATGCTTGGGGAATAAGGGCACTGAAAAGCTCCCACACTGGCCATTTCTTACAAAGTTAAACATGGCCTTACCATCCGACCCAGCCAGCACCCTCCTAGGTAACTACCTCAGTGAGTTAAAAACCTACGTCCACACAAAACCTGCACACAAATGTTTATAGCAGCATTCTTCATCCTGCCCAACCTAGAAGCACCCGAGATGTCCCTCAGTAGGAGCATGGATAAACGAATTGCTACATCCATACAATGAGAAGCAAAGAGATCTCAAGCCACAAAAAGACACGGAGGGACCATAGACACATATTGCTGAGTGAAAGAAGCCAGTCTGAAAATGCTATATAGTGTATGGTTCCAACTATATGACATTCTGGAAAAGACAAAACTATAGAGACAATAAAAAGATCAGTGACTGCCCGGGTTGGGGGGTGGGGATGGGTGGGAGATGAACAGGTGGACCGTGGAGGGGTTGTTAGAGGAGTGAAATTACTCTGTACGATACTATAATGACAGATACATTCACCAAAACCCATAGAACTACACAACACAAAGAGTGAGCCCTAATTTAAACTGTAGAATTTATTTCATTAAAAAATAAAATAAAAATGTAAAGACCTTCTACATATTTCAGGGAACCTAGAAGGCCATGTGCCCAGGGTAGGCACATGCTCAGAAAAGACCCCAAAGGCTCTAAGCTCGCACCTCTAGCTGACCTTCCTTCTGTGCAACCAGGAAGTGAAGGTGAAGGTTGTAAACTGTCCAGAGTGTTTAAAGCGTGTCCCGACTCCCAGAGCCCAGCTGCAAAGACTGGGCAATTTCTGTTTCGTTCTGGGCAGTTAAGGAAATCTCTGTTAAATCACTGACCCCGCATGGCCAAGAATATAGTCTTTATTTTTAAAAGTCTAGAAAAGTCACTACACAAATAAATCATTACAACCCATATGGAGCAGCAGCAACAAACCCTGGGGTGGGGGTAGAGAATCTACTCCGAGAGTGACACATTATAATATTCAAAATGTCCAGTTTTTCAAGAAAAAATTATGAGGCTCGTAAACTAAGTATGGCCGTTCAGAGAGACACCCACTTCATACAAACGAAATCAAACAATATGCAGCCTTTTATGTCTGGCTTCTTTCACTAAGCACAGCATTTTCAAGGTCTTCCACACTGTGGCAGGTGCCATTCATTCCTTTTTATGGCTGATCTAGAGGTCCGATGCATGAAATTGGTGCAAGGGGCTCAGCCCTTACAGCCCCGGCTTCGTCCAGAAGGATGTCTGGAAGGACGTCTGGAAGGTTGTTTGGCTGTCTGATCTAATTAGCACATTATGCTTTTATTATATAGATTTATTATTATAGATAATACTAGAGGCCCGGTGCATGAATTCATGCACAGGTGAGGTCCAGCCAGCCTGCCCCAATCGAGGCCGGCTGGCCCCGCCACTGGTCAAATTCCCAGTTGAACTCCTGGGGGACAATTTGCATATTTGCCTTTTATTATATAGGATTCCATTGTCTAGTTATACTACATTTTTTAAACCATTAATCTGTTGCTGGGTATTTGGGTTGTTTCCATTTTGGGCTATTATGAATAATTCTGTCCACACCTGGACATTTAAAAAACGCTTTATGACTCCCTGAGAGCAAATCTAGTGGATCCTAGAATAACTGGAGTTTGGGCCTAGAGGCCTAGGCTGTCAGTGTCTACTGTTTTTAAACTGTTCATGTTGAGATGTAATAGAACAACTGAGCCCTCAACACCTGCATTTCACACTGTGCATCTGTCTGCCCGTCTGTGTACGTAGCCTACCGAGGTTGCTCAAATGAAAGTTGAGTACAGGTTCACAATCCCATACCACAACTCTGCGGCCTAAATGAGTTTCAGAATTCAAAATCTGGGGGATTGAGAAAGGTAAATCAATGCATATGCCGTATTTAAATAACCCACATAGGTCTGGGGCAGCACCTCGTAACCCAACTATTATTTCCGCTTTGACACCTGTGATTAGAGCAACGGAAAAAGAAATAAAGAGCAATGTGCAAGTTCAGATCTGGCCACCAAATGAGGTTGGAGACATCTGGGCACTCTCAGATATTCTGGGTTTCTAAATTACAGAGAAGGGAATGGGAACTATACAAGTTTATATTCTGAGGCGAAATGAATTTCTCCAATTCTAACGTTCTCCTGGAGCACTGCTATAAACAGTGTGCAGTGCTCCGAAGGGAAGACCCATCTCTTTCTTCCTCCCCCAATAAAACAAGCTAATGAAATATAAAGCAGCATTTCCTGGCCAGGTGGCTTAGCTGGTTGGAGCATCTTCCCATACATCGAAAGTTGCGGGTTTGATTCCTGGTCAGGGGACATTCCCAGGTTTTGGGTTCAATCCCCCAGTCAGGGCACATGCTGGAGGCAACTGATCCATGTTTCTCTTACATTGATGTTTCTCTTTCTCTCTTTTTCTTTCTCTCTCTCTCTTCCCCCTTCTCTCTAAAATCAATAAACATATCGCCGAAACCGGTTTGGCTCAGTGGATAGAGCGTCGGCCTGCGGACTGAAGGGTCCCAGGTTCAATTCCGGTCAAGGGCATGTACCTGGGTTGCGGGCACATCCCCAGTAGATGTGCAGGAGGCAGCTGATCGATGTTTCTCTCTCATCGGTGTTTCTGACTCTCTATCCCTCTCCCTTCCTCTATGTAAAAATCAATAAAATATATTAAAAAATAATAATAAAATAAAATCAATAAACATATCCTGCCCTATCCGGTTTGGCTCAATGGATAGAGTGTCAGGCCTGCAGACTGAAGGGTCCCGGGTTTGATTCCAGTCAAGGGCACATGCCCGGGTTGCGGGGATGCAGTAGGGGGCGTGCAGGAGGCAGCCAATCAATGATTCTCTCTCATCATTGATGTTTCTATCTCTCTCTCCCTCTAGCTTCCTCTCTCTGAAATCAATAAAAATATAAAAAAATAAACATATCCTTACATCCTTGAGTGAGGATTTAAAAATTATATATATGTATAAATAGAGCATTATTTAAAATATTAAGCCTTTTCTCCTCGTCAGGTATCACACCAAGTACTTTACATGCATTGATTCACTCCTCACAACAACCCCAAGGTTGGCTCTATTATTACTCCTGCTCTGCGGAGAAGGACAGGGACTCTGAGAGGCTAAGTAATTTGTTCAAAGTCACATACTAACAAGCAGTGGAGCGAGCTCTTAAGCCCAGATACTCCGACGTTAGAGCTTGTGTTCTGACCCAGTGCACAACGATGATTGCCTGTAAATTAAAGTGGGGGCCGCACTGTCAGTTACACTGGAAAACACAAACGAGCGGAGCTGCAGGGAGGGAGGCAGAATGGATTCCCCAAATACTAATCACTTGCTTTCCAACACACTCCCATAGTCCAGAGAACAAACTGGTCTGGTCACAGCCTCCGCAGGCCAGCCAGAAGTCCAAAGGCCACGCTTTGATATTCACCTCCTTTACCAGCTAGGAAAGCAACCCCCATCACCCAATATTGAGCTTGCTCTTATTCTGTCAACAGATAAATTCAAGTCAACAAGTTTTGGCGCCTTCTGTGTACACAGCTACCTGCTAGCCCTAGTGGGGCTGGGTTTGTGGTCCATGGAACCTTGTAGGCATTCCCAACAGCCCAAATACTCTTTCTAAGAATTTTTTATTTTGGGTTTTTATTTGGAAAATAAGCTAAAAGAAGGAATCGGTATATTTGGGTTCCTGGATTATCACTTTATAATCCAGCACTGCCATGTGGCTTCCATGCCCGGGGAATGTAATCGCACGAATGCCAAACAGGACTATTTTACTTGCCATGGGCCAACGAGAAGAGGAGACGGGTGGATTTAGCTCATAATGAGGCCTTTGGGCACAACTCAATGCCAACAGACATCATGGTACAAACAGAGGTTTTGCTGCAGTTCAGAGAAAAGGGCGGGGAAAAATGAGACATCACAGGGCCTGCTAAACCCAAAGGGCCCAGTGTGGCAGTCTGCAAAGTACTTGTCTTAAGGAAGCGCTTAAGAGCAACTCTCTCATTAATTTGAATTATATTGGTTTGGTTGCTTTGTTTATATTTAACTTGCTAATTGATTTGGGCTTTCTGGAGGCACAAGAGCTGTAAGCTTTAGGAACATATGTATCATTTATGCCTCATTTCATAGTTTAAAAACCAATTTAAGTCAACACTGGGGATCCAAAGCCAATTTATTTTTATTTTTTTCTTTTAAAAAAGGCCCATCATTCCAGGGCTGGCTGGGGTAGGAGAAAGGGATTCTCCTGGGAAATGCTACCACCTCTTCGGAAAGTAACCTGCCACTCAGCTCTCGACTGTAGCCCTAAGTTCACAGTTAGATAAATAATGCCGGGTCCCTGGAGACACCTGGCTGTAGTTCCCTCATCGGTTTCCCTTGACCCAGCTCTTTCCTCAGCTGGACCAAACTCTGCCAAGTCAGGCCTACATGCCCCCTCTGCCATAGAGGATACGCCCAACGTAACAGTCTGAGGTTATTCTGCCCTCCTCGGAGCTCTGATAAGCACGTGTCTGATAATCCACTTACCACTTTCTCAAACGGCCTCAGAAGTTAAGGACCTTTCAGGTTCCTCCGTTTTCCCCAGACCACAGCTCCAGGATGGCTGTGAACCTGCTTTATGTGTCTCTACTTCTCACAGCATCTTGCCTGGCACAGAATTCTGATCGAAGGCCCTCAGCATCCCTCTCGTGGACGAGTGACAGGACTCCATTGTGTCACCTCGCTTCCTCTTTAAAGGCCCCAACCTGCTGTTCTATCAGTCTCCCCGCCCCCCCGCCCCCACCCCAGTGACACCTTTTCCTGTTCCTCTCCGCATCGATGTTACCAGGGAGAGAGTGAACACGCCTGAGTGACATCAGCTTTTGGGAGCTGGGACACTTGCAGCTTTTACTCGGCTGTGCAAATTCTTTCCTCATTTTCCCGCTCCAAACATTATTGTAAACTGCAGGCCCGTTTTGTTTGGCTTACTCAGTGTTTTTAAGAATGGATTAGTCATCAACGCTTCTTTTAAATGGAGAGAATTCAACTAAATGGATTTCTGGCTTCTCTTGAAAAGTAGACTTGCTATTGCCTGACAGTTATCAATAGATAGAACTGAGGGACAACTGCCAACTCTGGAGAGGGTTATGGCCTCCAGTTCCCATTTCTTCATTTATCGTCCCACTTGGTCCCTATCATAATCTATATAGATAGAAGCCTAAGCAACCGAACGACTGGTCGCTATGATGCGCACTGATCACCAGGGGGCAGATGCTCAATGCAGGAGCTGCCCCCTGGTGGTCTGTGTGCTCCCACAGCCAACCTCCTGCAGCTGGCCAACCTCCTTCCATCCCTCCCCACAGCGGCCCTGATTGCTCCCACCAGGACTGAGCGAGACAGCCTGATCGGCCCAATTGCCGGCCAGGCCAAGGAACCCCACCAGTGCATGAATTCATGCACTGGGCCTCTAGTCATTATAATAACAACAGTGGCAACAAACATTTATCGAGGTTTTATCACATGCCAGGTACTATGTGATCACTTATATCTCATCTCATTTACTAGTAATTCCCATAATACCCCTCAAGGCACAAAGAATTTTCCGTGCTGATGGAAATGTTCTAAATCTGCACTAATGACAGCCACAGCCACAAGGAGCTACTGTATCTATTATTAGCCCTACGTTACAGATGAGGTAGGTGATGTCCAGAGAAGTTCAGTAACTTGCCCAAAATCAAGGTTAGGATTCAACCCCAAGAAGTCTGACTTCAAAGCCCTCACACTTGCCCGGCCAGTATTGCTCACTGGTTAGAGCATCGGCCTGTACACCAGAGGGTCCAGGGTTCGATTCCCAGTCAAGGGCACATACCGGGGTTGCAGGTTCGATCCGTGTCCCCCCATCGGGGTGCATGCGGGAGGCAACCAATTGATGCGTCTCTTTCACATCTCTCTCTCTCTCTTTCCCCCTCTCCACTCCCTTCCACTCTCTAAAAAACTATCCTCCCTCCTTGGGTGAGGATTTTTTTAAAAAGCCCTCACACTTAACCAATCCACTTTGCTCTGACCCCACACGTGAGAGTGGCCTCCTGCCCCAATTCTGCACCTACATTCTTTTTTTAATTTCAATTAGCAATTACTTCGACTCAGGTAAACCTAATTGGCTACAATACCTGTCACTGCGCAAAGCTTGCACTTATATTCAAGGAAGACTCCCTCATCCCACCATGTAACTAATCTGTACTTTCAACCAGGCCGTTGACTCATTCCCTCTGATAGCTCATTATAAGAGCAAATTTAAAGTTTACATTGGGAAAGAGAAAGCCTGGAGGAATGAGAAGGCCACCGTTGAACCTTCCAGGGAAGATTCTTGCACAGAATTATCTAAATGAGAAAAGAGACACCGAAGTGTCTCACTCCAAAAGCTGATCCTGGCAGAAAATGTTAAAATAAGCATTAAACTCTAGAACAGCGGTAGTCATAGCGTGGTGATGTGGGGGAGCCGTGGGGTCCTGAAGACTATTTCCCTAGTAAGATTCAGATGTTAGCTGCCTTTTTATTCTGGGTGAAACTTTCCAGAAGCTACAGGACATCTCTCAAAAGGCTGAATGCAGAAGATCTGAGAATCCAGATGACTCTAAACATGTAAAACAGTGCCACTATTCTCACAAAATTTTGTGGTTTTACTTTTGGTTTTTTGGTCATCTTTTTGTTCTTTTATTCTCACTAATTTTTGTGTGTGTTCTGAAATATACTCTTTTTTAAAAATCCTCACTCGGGAATATATTCATTGATTTTACAGAGAGAGGGAGAGAAGGAGAGATAGACAGACAGACAGCGATGCAAGAGTCAAACATCTATCAGTTACCTCCCCAAGTACACACCTCACCAGGGATGGAACCTGCAACCTACATATGTGCCCTGACTGGAACTGGAACCCACAACCTTTTTGGTATACGGGACAATGCTCCAAGCAATTTAGCCACCTGGCCTGGGCTGAAATATACTCTTTTCAATAAAAATGTCAAAGATCTGCCCTAACTGGTTTGGCTCAGTGGATGGAGTGTCAGCCTGCTGACTAAAGGGTCCCGGGTTCGATTCCGGCCAAGGGCATGTGCCTTGGTTGTGGGCACATCCCCAGTAGGGGGTATGCAGGAGGCAGCTGATCGATGTTTCTAACTCTCTATCCCTCTCCTTTGCTCTCTGTGAAAAATCAATAAATTTTAAAAAAATGTCAAAGCTCTTACTCTATAATGGACTTATTGCTATTTTAAATTAATAAATATTTTCAAAGTGTATTAATCTTCTAACACAACAAGTATCAGTAGATATAGTTCGCAAGCACAAAAGCTCTCTGGGGTCTTCAGTGATTTTAAAGTGTAAAGGGGCCCTCAGACCAAAGTTTGAGAACTGCTGCTCTAAAGAGAGAAAGTCCTGCATGTACACAAGCAGGAGTGTATCTGTGTATGTGTGCCTACCACCGAAAGAAACCCTAAACCAAAAATTCCAAACTGGTGGCCAGCAGGCTTTATAAGGACTCTACACCAGTGGATATCAAACTGTGGCTCGCGAGCCACATGCAGCTCTTTGGCCCCTTGAGTGTGGCCGTGAAGTTTCAATCGCACTGTACGTGCACGCACACATGTGGTATCTTGTGGAAGAGCCACACTCAAGGGGCCGCAGTTTGCCGACCACTGCCCTACACTATCTCTAAATACTTATTAAATTCGTTGTCAGCATTTAAAGATCAAAAACTTGCCCTAGTTCGTTTGGCTCAGTGGATAGAGCATCAGCCTGTGGACTGAATGGTCCCGGGTTTGATTCCGGTCAAGGGCACATGCCAGGTTGCAGGCTTGATCCCCAGGAGGGGGACCTGAGCAGCTGATCAATGATTTTCTCTCTCTCCCTTCCTCTCTGAATTCAATAAAAGCATATTTTAAAAAAAATAAAGATTGCCCTAACCAGTTTGTCTCAGTGGATAGAGCGTCGGCCTGCAGACTGAAGGGTCCCAAGTTCGATTCCGGTCAAGGGCACCTACCTTGGTTGCAGGCGCATCCCCAGTAGGAGGCGTGCATGAGGCAGCTATCAATGTTTCTCTGTCATAGATGTTTCTAACTCTCTATCCCTCTCCCTTCCTCTCTGTAAACAATCAATAAAAATATATTAAAATAAAATAAAGATCAAAAGGTTTCACATAAAGACAGTGTTCTGGTCTCTTCTAAAAAAAAAAAATTAAGTTCTAGCAACACTGTCCTGGCATGTCCACACAGCCATTTCCACTGGCTGGCATCACCTGGCTGGGGCAGGTGATCTTCAGTTCTCCACACTCCGGGTCTTTTGCTGACTATCCCCTGTAGGAATCTAAGTTGCTTTGCAATAAACAATGAAACCAACACCGATCTAATAAGTGTCTGCATTGTTCCAGAGAGTCAGCATGCAGGATAAATAACCCTTCTCCCAGGTGACTTTCCAAAGCGGCAACTTGCAATAGTGTCCCCACTGGTACTGAGTGTCTCTGGGGTGGATTGGAAATCCTTCTGAGACAGAAAGGGATCCATCTGAGAAAGGAGGTGTCTCTGGACCCGTGCAAAGGGGAGGGGGGGGACGACTCACCCAGAGAGGAGCGAAATCTCCAGGGCTCAGGGGGGCCCAGGCGAGGCCCCACGGGGAGGGGAGTCCAGGTGACAGTCAGACCATTGGCTATTTCCTCCTGGAACACTGGGTGGTAAATACGGGGCACTCGGGCCGACTTCTTTCACCCTGAAAGCAGGTGGTGGGGTGGAGAGGAAGGGGCTGTCAGATGGCGCGTCCCCAAAGCAGCAAGACACAGGCGTGAAATTGGGGGAAATGGGCACCTTTGAGAAGGAAGAAAGCAATACTAAACTGGGGTGATCTAGGTGGCAAAGAAGTTTTGTTGTTAAGGGAAAGTTATTTTTTTCTCTCTTTCTTTCCTTATTTTCACTGCCCCCTCCCTGGAGGGTTTTGCTGGGAGAAGCCAGTTGGAGTTGGGCAAGAGGGTTGGGAAAATAAATATCAGATGAGAGGGGAAATGGAAGATCTGAGTTGGTTTGTTCTCAATGAAAAGATACTCCAGAAAGGGGACTCTTGATGGGAAGAAAGGATTTTTGCTGGAAAGTGACCCTGAATGGAGGAGACATCTGAGAACCCAATAATAATTTTTTTTTTTGCTAGAGGAAGTTCCTAAAAGGAGGGGGAGGGGAGTAACCTAGGGAAGCTAGGAGAGAGACTTGGTTTTGCTGGAAGATCCCCAAAGGAAACAAATCTGGGTCCTCTAAGGTGGGGCCATGTAGGATGAACGAATTTTTCAGAAGGGGCCTGGGAGCCGAGAGCGAATGCAAGGCCGAGATGCAGAAAGCGCCGAGGTCGGGTAGGGCTCGCGGCGCGAGCTGGGGAGCTGCGAGGGAGCAGTTAGGGCCCGGGGGGGCGGGGTAGGAAAAAAGCGGGGTGCAGCGGCTCAGGGGCCCCTGAGGAAAGTCTTCTCCAAGGCCAAGGCGGTTGCGGGGGTGCAGCGGGGCCCGGAGCTGTTGGGGTGCAGAAGATGCGTGCGTGACGCGGGGTAAGGGGCGCCCGCCGCACCCGCTGCGCCCTTCGAAAAGTAGATGGGCCCCCCCCAAAAAAAGGAAGATACAGGCGAATTAGATTTTAAAAGGGGGGAGGCGTTAGAAACCGAGGAAGGGCGGGAAAGGGGAGGTGGGGAGGATGGGGAAGGGGTAGGGGCAGCACAGCAACCGGGTTTTACCCGCCCCCGGGGGCTCGCGCGCCGGGCCTCGCGCCTCGCGGGCCTCCCAGCGGCCTCCAGCCTCCCACGCGCTGCCCGCCGGCCGGGCGCGCACGCGCAGCCCCGCTCGCCCCCCGGAGCGCCCCGCGGCCCCGCGGGCGCGAGCTCACGTGCGCGGCCTCGGGCTGCCTCGCGCCGCCCGGGCTCCCCGCGTGCCGCCCGGCTGCGCAGTCTGGGCTCCGGCCGCCGGGGGGCGGGGCCAGGCGGGGGCGGGGCCAGGCGGGGGCGGGGCCAGGCGGGGGCGGGGCCAGGCGGGGGCGGGGCCAGGCGGGGGCGGGGCCAGGCGGGGGCGGGGCCAGGCGGGGGCGGGGCTTGGCGCGGTCAGGTGACCCGCGGCCGGCGGGAGAGGAGGCGGTTGGTCGCTGTTTGGGGAGGAGGGCGGTTAGGGGCGGGAGCGATGGAGGCGAAGCTGGGGAGGGCGGCTGGGGGACCTGGGGGGCTGGGGGGGAAGGGAACATGGGGGGCCCCTCCCGACCCACCCCGGGCGGCGTCGCGGCCCTGGCCATTGTTCCTTGAGGGCGACGTTAGAACGCAGGCGGGGAACCCGGCTCCCCGGGGGGCGCAACGAGCTGCAGGCTCCGCGATGGGGGTGCACACAGGGTGGAGGGGGGCAGCGAGGCAGCCTGGGGTCCCCAGACACCTGCCGGGCAGTGGCGGGGAGGATGTGGGGCTGGCGAATAGGCGGCCACGTGGGGTCCCAGCGAAAGACAGACGCCGGGAAAGGCAATGGCCCCGGGAGAGGGCTGGCCAAGGGGTCTGCACCCCTGGAACCGGGAATTGAACTCATTGCTTAGAAATTGAACACGCGATAGAAAGCTCGCTAGTGGGTGCCCTTGTGGGGGGTGGGGATGGGGGCCGACTGTAAACTGGCAGGAGGGGGTCTGATTGGGGTGCTGGAGATAGTGTAAAAATAGGTTATGGTGATGGGCGCACACCTAAACGTTGTTGGGCTGTCCATTTAAAATGTTTTTTATTAATTGAAATTGTACCTCGATAAAGTTGTGTTTTTGTTTTCCTTTTAAGTGTGTGTTTTTCACCGATCCCTGGGGTAGACGGTGGAGGAGAAGGACTGGCATCCTACGCGTGGATCCTGTCCTTCAGGAAATATTTTGCTGGGTTTCTGTCCTGGGGGACAGGACAACAGGGTCTGTCTGAGTCAGACACACATCCCAGCCCTCGCTTCCGTCCAGAGTAGCGCACCCGATGGAAACAATACAAGCCCCGAGTGCCAGCCACATAATTTTACATTTCCTAGGAGCCATTTTTAAGGAACGGTTAAAAAAACCCAAATGAACTGAACTGTCATAATACGGTAACCAAAAAAATGTCGTTTCCACATGCAATCAGTGAAAAAAATGTTTAATGTGATAATTTACTCTTTTTTTGGTCTCTTCCAAATCTAGTATGTAGTTTACATGCCACCTCTCTAGGGCGCCGTAGCCACGTGTAGCTGGTGGCTCAGGAACGGGGCAGCATACGTGTCCTGGGACATAGGCAAATGTATAATAATAAAAGCATAATATGCTAATTAGACCTGACGTCCTGCCAGACGACCTTCCGGACGAAGCCCGGGCTGTGAGGGAAGCCGGGTCCTGGGTGTCTGCAGGTGGCCAGAGGGAAGCCCGGGTCCCGGGTGCCAGAGGGAAGCTGGTGCCGGCAGCTGGGGGAAAGAAGGCCTACTCTTGCAGGAATTTCGTGCATCGGGTCTCTAGTTCATTTATAATGCAAAGTGGTTATACGTCAATGAATAATCAAG
Source organism: Myotis pilosus (assembly GCA_036010255.1). Lineage (NCBI taxonomy): Eukaryota > Metazoa > Chordata > Mammalia > Chiroptera > Vespertilionidae > Myotis > Myotis pilosus. The sequence goes on from JASKON010000029.1 coordinate 4,606,401, forward strand.
GGAGCCCTGGCCAGTCGCTCAGTTGATTGGAGTGTCATCTTGTGCATCAAAAGGTTGTGGTTTGATTCCCAGTCAGGGCACATACCCAGGTTGCGAGTTTGATTCCCAGTTGGGGTATGTACAGGAGGCAACCCATTGACGTTTCTCTCTTAAATCGCTGTTTCTCTCTTGAAAAGAAAAGAAATCAATTGAGAAAAATATCGTTGGGTGAGGATTAAAAAAAACCACACGTTTCTTTAAATAAAACAGAAGAGGACAGAGTGTGAGAAGATGCGATTAAAAAAAAATACAGGTCAGTAAAGGCCTCTCTGGTGGGGTGGTCATACTGAGCAGAGACCGGAAGGAAATGAAGACGGGACCTGCAGAAATGCCTGGGAGAAGAGCAGGTGTGACCGCCCTGAGGCAGGACGGTGGGTGGGCCCATGTGAACAGGAAACGCTAGTGTGGCTAGAACCACGTGAGTAAAGGAAAAAGCAAACCTGGGGTAGATCATATAGGTTGTGCCAAAGCAGCACTTATAACACCCGCCTTCAGTTTAGGACAGTGGTTCTCAACCTTCCTAGTGCCGCGACCCTTTAATACAGTTCCTCATGTTGTGGTGACCCCCAATTTCATTGTTACAAATTGAACATAAAGCATAGTGATTCGTCACAAAAACAATATGTAATTATATATGTGTTTTCCGATGGTCTTAGGGGACCCCTGTGAAAGGGTCGTTCGACCCCCAAAGGGATCGCGACCCACAGGTTGAGAACCGCTGGTTTAGGAGAAGTTGTTCTTCCACTTAGCAAACATTCAAAAATATTGAGTGTCCGCCCGGCTGGTTTGGCTCGGTGGCGGAGTGTAGACCCAGGAAGCAGGAGGTCACTGGCTGGATTCGCAGTCAGGGCCCATGCCCGCGCTGTGGGCTCAGTCCCCGGTGGGGAGGGCACAGGAGGCAGCTGCTCAATGATCTCTCTCATTATTGATGTTTCTATCTCTCCCTCCCTCTCCCTTCTCTCTGAAATCAAAATACATATATTTTTTAAAAAGGGCCAAGACTTGGGAAGGAGGGGGCCCTGGACAAGTCACTTAGCAAGGTGGGACTGAACCTCTAAGAGGGAATTAACAAGGATTCTTACACGTATTTAATCGACATTAAGAAATATTGAGAGTTTTCCTGGCCAGTGCGGCTCAATGGTTGAGCATCGACAGTAATGTGTCGGCAGTAAATCTTATATCTAAGCTCCAAATTTTCATGATTAATATTTTTAAAGCATTTTAATTCTTTTTTAAAAATTTTTATTGTTGAAAGTATTACATATGTCTCCTTTTTCCCTCCCATTGACCCCCTCCAGCCCACCCCTGCCCCCTGCCCCAGGCCTTAACCACCCTATTGTCTGTGTCTGTGGGTTATGCCTATATGCATACAAGGTCTTTGTGTTGTTAATATTTAAAAGAAAAAACTTGAATGAGCAAAGAATCATTTTGTGTATCTTCAGTTTTCTATAAAATGTTTGTTAATGTCAGTCATACTTGGTGTTACAGATGATCTGTTGTCAAACCTTCTCTCTCATTATGGCAAGAAAGGCCGCCTGCTCAGGGGGACTTTCCTGGTAGTTGGGGATCCCACCCAGAAACCTGGAAAACTTGTTCACAGAGCAACAATACCCCACTTCTGCTTGCCAACATATGGAAAAAAAAAAATCAACCAATGAATGCATAAATAAGTGAAAAGCAAATCTCTCTCTCTTTCTCTCTCCACCACCCCCCCTTCCTCTCTAGAATCAACAATCAAACAAAAAGAAGAAAGGTCTGCTTCTTAATATTTGGCCATTAAAACGACAGGCTCACAGAAGTGGTTCATTTCCCTCGCTCAATGAACACATAGGACAGTGAGGGCGAACCTTTTGAGCTCGGCGTGTCAGCATTTTGAAAAACCCTAACTTAACCCTGGTGCCGTGTCACATATAGAAATTTTTTTATCTTCGCAACCATAGTAAAACAAAGACATATTTTTTATATTTATTTTATATATTTAAATGCCATTTAACAAAGAAAAATCAACCAAAAAAATGAGTTCATGTGTCACCTCTGACACGCGTGTCATAGGTTCGCCATCACTGTCATAGTAGCTGGTGGTGATCGTGGAGGAGAAAAGGGAATGGACCAGCTGGCCGGCCGAGCGCCCACAGCTCTACTCCACTTGTGCCTTGTCGTCGTGCAAGTCATGCCACAGATGGCCTTGGACGGTCTGCTCTGCGCAGAGCACTCCTTGGGGCACTGTGTGAAAGTTACAGCACCCTACCTCCCAGGGTCTGTGTTTATATTTAGAGTAACCCTTCTATGTCATCTACACTAATAAAAGAGAAACATGGTAATTGGCGTACAACCGCTACCCTTTTCATTGGCTAATCAGCGAGATACGCAAATTAACTGTCAGCCAAGATGGCGGCTGGCAGCCAGGCAGCTTGAAACTAACATGAGGCTTGCTTGCTTCAGTGACGGAGGAAACCAATGTTCCCCACCTGAGCCGGCAGTTTCAGAAACTACGTAACAAATACCCCTGGACTTCAGCCAGCAGATTCGCAACATTGTAAGCAAAGGCCAGAAACCTACTTTCAGCCGTGGAGTCCGAAGAGCTAGAGCCAAGCCTCAAAGCTAAAGCTGGCCCAGAATAAAAGAAAAGAAAAGAAAAAAAGGAGTGGTTGGGAGCTTCAGTCACCCCCAGCCTGAAAGCAGCCCTCAGCCCCTCACCCAGACTGGCCAGGCACCCCAGTGGGGACCCCTACCCTGAATGGTGTGTGACCAGCTGCAAACAGCCATCATCCCCTCACCCAGGCTGGCCAGGCACCCCAGTGGGGACCCCCACCCTGAAGGATGTGTGACCAGCTGCAAACAGCCATCATCCCCTCACCCAGGCTGGCCAGACACCCCAGTGGGGACCCCCACCCTGATCCAGGACACCCTTCAGGGCAAACCAGCCGGCCCCACCCATGCACCAGGCCTCTATCCTATATAGTAAAAAGGTAATATGCCTCCCGGCACCGGGATCAGCGTGACAGGGGGCAGCACCCAAACCCCCTGATCGCCTTGCGGCTCTGTGTGTGACAGGGGGCGGGGCCACAACCTCCCTATCCACCCTGCTCTGTTTGTGACAGGGGAAGGCACCCCAACCCCCTGATCAGCCCTGCTCTGTGCCTGATAGGGGGAGCTCACCAACCCCCCGCCCACGGGCCCTGCTCTGTGTGTGACAGGGTAGACCCATAACTTCCCCATCGGCCCTGCCCTGAGTGTGAGAGTGGCGGCGCCCCAACCCCCTGATGGGCCCTGCTCTGTGCGTGGCAGGGTACAGAGCCCCAACCCCCCTAATGGGCCCTGCTCTGTGAGTGACAGGGGGCAGTGCCCCAACCCCCTGATTGGCCCTGCTCTGTGCGTGACAGGGGGTGGCGCCGCAGCCTCCCCATCGACCCTGCCTTGAGTGTGACAGGGGACAATGCCCCAACCCCCCAATCGGCCCTACCCTGAGCGTGACTGAGGGTGGCATCGCAACCTCCCGATCTGCCCTGCTCTGTGCATGACAGGGGGCGGCGCCCCAACTCCCCTATCGGCCCTGCTCTGAGCCCGACCAGGGGCTGCACCTAGGGATTGGGCCTGCCCTCTGCCACCCGGGAGCAGGCCTAAGCCAACAGGTCGTTATCTCCCGAGGGGTCCCAGACTGCGAGAGGGCACAGGCCGGGTTGAGGCCCCCCCAGTGCACAAATTTTTGTGCACCGGGCCTCTAGTATGATATAAAACATATTTCACAATTCTATGTTTGGTTATTTTGGTAATTCTCTTGCTTTGCCTACCAGGCTATGTTCTTGAAAGTGTGGTCTATCCTCATTCAACAGCCTATCTCCCGTAGTACTTAACAAGACATCATTGGTTATAATAATAATCAATACTATTGCCGCGACCGGTGTGGCTCAGCGGATAGAGCATCGGCCTGCGTACTCAAGGGTCCCAGGTTCAGTTCTGGTCAAGGGCATGTACCTTGCTTGCGGGCATAACCCCTGTGGGGAGATGTGCAGGAGGCAGCTGATCGATGTTTCTCTCTCATCGATGTTTCTAACTCTCTATACCTCTCCCTTCCTCTCTGTAAAAAATCAATAAAATATATTTAAAAAAATAATCAATACTATTATTAATAATATATACTTATATCAGAATGACCAACTTATCCCAATTTGCCCAGAACTTTCCTTATTTTGGCATAAAAAAACCCTTTGTCTGCCCTAACTGGTTTGGCTCAGTGGATAGAGCGTCGACCTGCGGACTGAAGGGTCCCAGGTTCGATTCTGGTCAAGGGCATGTACCTTGGTTGCGGGCACATCCCCAGTAGGGAGTGTGCAGGAGGCAGCTGATCGATGTTTCTCTCTCATCGATGTTTCTAACTCTCTATCCCTCTCCCTTCCTCTCTGTAAAAAATCAATAAAATATATTTTAAAAAAAACAAACCTTTGTCCTTGGAAACCACTCAATTCCAGGCAAATGGACTATTGGTCAGCTTAATTATAATCTATAATATAAACGGAAAATATTTATGGCGCTCTACTTGTATTAACTCCTCACAACATTCTGATGAGATAGGAATATTATTATCATAACTATTTTCTAGATGAGAGAACCCGCTCAGAGAGGTTAAGCAACTTTCCCAAGGCTACACAGCTAGGAATAAGCCCCTCCTTTTTACTACCACGGGAGTGAATATTTGGGGGTTGAATGAATAGATGAAGAATCCTTAGTACCAAAAAAAAAAAAAAAAAAAAAAAAAAAAGAATCCTCAGTACCTTAGTATTTAGCCATAAAATCTAGCAGCAGAAGTAAGACACTGTCTCATCTTTGATGTCTAATAACCTGGCAGGGTCTGGTGTAGAGAGCGCCTGGGAAAGGCCCCTGAGCTGATACTCACCTGAATCCAGTGGTGCCTGCAGAGCCATGCCCTGGAAACATACCTTGCCAGAGGCAGGTGTGTTGTCAGCCTGACCTTCAGCTCAGGTGCCAGGGGGTCGGTTTCATTATCTAAATCCAGCCAAGCACCAGGAACAAACACAATTATTCGGGCCCACCCAGAAGTGACGACCACAAAGAAGCCACAAAAATGCACATAATCTCCTTTGTCTTGGGCTTTAGTAGAACTTCCTGGTGTTTTGCTGTATAAAATAAACACGCTGTATTGGCTCCGGGTCACTGTCTCTCCATCAGAGGACAGCTGTCCCACCCGGCCCCAGCTTTTTCCTTCTATCTCTGTGTCTGTCTCTTTCATTTTCTCAATCCCCAGCTGCCCCTACTCAGGAACCGGACCGCTCTCTAGCCTCGCTGGACACGGAAAAGAGAGAAATATTTATAGTCTGGCACATAGAAAATCACAACTGTGAGATCACCCATCCTCAAACACTCAAAAAACACCACCAGCAGCGTTTGGTTAACTACCAAAGGAGACGCTTAACTTCCATGGGCTGTTGGAGGAAGGAAGAGGTTGTGAGGACTGGAGCAGAGAAAAAGTTTCAGATCCCCCTGGCTGGTGTGGCTCAGTTGGTCAGAGAGTCATCCCATAGACCGGAGGGTCTCAGGTTCAATTCCTGGTCAGGGCACATACCCAGGTTGTGGTTTCGATCCCTGGTAGGGATGGACAACTGTTGATATTTCTTTCTCTCTTTCCCTCTCTCTCTCTAAAATCAGTAAAATACATATTTTAAAAGTTTTTAAAGTTTCAGATCCAAACTGAGCCTTAAACGTTAAGTAGATTATGCCGAAACTGGTTTGGCTCAGTGTATAGAGTGTCGGCCTGCGGACTGAAGGGTCCCAGGTTCGATTCTGGTCAAGGGCATGTACCTGGGTTTCAGGCACATCCCCAGTGGGGGATGTGCAGGAGGCAGCTGATCGATGTTTCTCTCTCATCGATGTTTCTAACTCTCTGTCTCTCTCCCTTCCTCTCTGTAAAAAATCAATAAAATATATTTTTTTAAAAAAAAGGTTAAGTAGATTATGGATTTAAGTAGTGGAATAGCTGATCAATTGCTTACCATGTGCCACACACTTTCCTAAAAAAGTATCACATGAGTGTGTGTGTGAGTGTGTGTGTGTGGGAGTGTGTGTGGGGGGTGTGTATATGTGTGTGTGTGAGTGTGTGTGAGTGTGTGTATATGTGTGTGTGTGAGTGTGTGTGTGTGTGTGTGAGGAAATGTTCCCCAACAGGGGGTATGAAGGGGGAAGTGAGCCTGGGAAATGCAGACCCTCGGGAGGGCGTGCGATGGGTCAAGGCGGACTTCAGCATTACCAGCGAGGGTTTTAATTTTCTGCAAAACCAAGAAATGTAAATGTATTGAGTAAATTAAAATCTGTTAATTAAAATAAAAACGTGATCAAATGAAAACTGATGAACTAAAATTGCATTCAAACCTCTTTTACATTAAAACTTAATTAAAAGAAAACTTAGTAATTAAAATCACCGTAAAACTTAGTTATTGCGTCTTGGCCTTTTGGCTAAGATCAAGGGTAACATCTGTCCTGATCAGTTTGACATCTGCTACGCCCTCTAATGACAACAGATGGATGGGTTTTGGAGCAGGGAGATGGAATAGGAGCTTGCTGCATCCACTCGCACATCCACTCGGTATGGCAGTACCTCTGGGAATGGCACACCCCCTCTAGGACAAAAAAGACAAACACAGAAAAAGGCATTAAAATTAAAGTGCATTGATTAAATGTATTGATAAAATTAAAATTTATTGATTGGCCCTGGCTGGTGTTGTTAAGTGGTTAGAACACTGGTCCATATACTGAAGGGTCCTGGGCTTGAGTTTCGGTTAAGGGCAGGTACCTGGATTGCAGGTCCAATCCCCAGCTCTGGTCAGGGCGCATGCAGGAGGCAACCAATTGATGTGTCTCTCTCACATCAAGGTTTCTCTCTCCCTCTCTCTCTCTCTCTCTCCCTCCCTTCTACTCTCTCTAAATATCAATAGGAAAATATCCTCAGGTGAGGATCAACTGAAAAATTTTTTATTGATTGGATTAAACTGGAATAATTATATTAAATTTTATTAATTAACAAAACTAAAAATTAGTAATTAAAATTAAACTAAGCCCTAGCTGGTTAGGCTCAGTGGATAGAGCATTTGGCCTTCAGACTGAAGGGTCCCAGGTTCGATTCCAGTCAAGGGCACATGCCCGGGTTGTGGGCTCGATCCCCAGTAGGGGGCGTGCAGGAGGCAGCCGATCATTGATTCTCTCTTATCATCGATGTTTCTCTCTCTCTCTCTCTCTCTCTCTCTCTCTCGCTCTCCCTCTCTGAAATCAATAAAAATATTTAAAAAATAAAATAAAATTTTTAATTTTAATTGTCGACAGATTATGTTCTACAATTATAACTCTACAGTTAAAGGAATTCATGCAGCATGTACATGAGTTACCAAACTATGGGGCAGGCACCGTTTGAAGCACTTCACATAAACTCATCGGATCCTTCCCAGCAGCCGAGGCGGCAGCCACAGGTTTTACCCCCATGTCTCCGATGAGTAAGTGGAGGCGCAGAGAGACTAACCTAGGCCAGTGGCCGTCAAACTGCGGCTAGCGAGCCACATGCGGCTCTTTGGCCCCTTGAGTGTGGCCACGAAGTTTCCATGCACTGTACATGCACGCCCGCACGTGGTGTTTTGTGGAAGAGCCACACTCAAGGGGCCACTGACCTAGGCCTTGGGTGGGTTAGGATCCAAAGACCTGAATTTGAACCCGCCCCCCAACCCACAGGCTGCAGGGCATCGGTGAGCCTCAGTGGCTGCACCCCAGCCTGGGGACAGGGACCCCGCTGGGAAGTCACACGGAGAAGAAGGGAAGACTTTCAAGGGAGCCCTCGGAGAATCGGGAGCTGTCCCACCCACTGGCTGGTCTGGTCTTTTCCGTAGGCGGGGAACGCGCTTCTCACCCGGGACCAAGGCTCACTGCGGGCACCCAACCCTTGGAAGGGCTGAGAGCGCTCAGGGAGCCAGCCGAGGAGAGGCAAGGGGGCCCCACATTCACACGCCGAAAAGTGCAGGCATTTGAGAAGTCAACCAGCGAGGACACTGAGAAAAGAGGAACCAGAGAAGTGGAAGGAAAACCATGAAAAGGGAAGCCCCGTGGAGCGTGGAGCGAGGGGGGAAGGATGCTCTCCGGGGCGAGGGAGGGAGGGGGGGGGAGGGGGGGAGGGGGGAGGAGGGAGGGGGAGGGGAGGGGAGGGGGAGGGGAGGGGAGGGGGAGGGGGGGAGGGGAGGGGAGGGGAGGAGGGAGGGATGGAAAAAGGGAGGGAGGGAGTGGGGGAGGGAGGGAAGGAGGGAGGGAGTAGGGGAGGGAGGGGAGGGAAGGAGGGGGAGGGAGGGAGGGGGAGGGAGGGAAGGAGGGAGGGAGGGGAGGGAGGGAGGGGAGGGAGGGAAGGAGGGAGGGAGGGGAGGGAGGGAGGGGAGGGAGGGAAGGAGGGAGGGAGGGGAGGGAGGGGGAGGGAAGGAGGGAGGGAAGGAGGGAGGGATGGGGGAGGGAGGGAAGGAGGGAGGGAGGGTTGGGAAAATAAGTATCAGATCAGAGGGAAAATGGAAGATCTGAGTTGGTTTGTTCTCAATGAAAAGATACTCCAGAAAGGGGACTCTTGATGGGAAGAAAGGATTTTTGCTGGAAAGTGACCCTGAATGGAGTCACTTCCCTCCAGCGCCCTCAATCTCCTCGCCCCTCGCCCCTCTCCTGCTCCAAGGCACACACCTGGCCAAACTCCAGCCACCTGGCTCCTGGGTGCCAGCTAAACGCCGCAGAAGGAAACCACGCAGCCAGCTGGACGGGTTTTACCTGAATCCGCCGTCCCGGCCTCCACAGGGCACAGGGCCTGCTCCTTGCGTCTCTGGCGGCTGCTTTCTGCGGGGCGGAGAGAGGACTGTTTCCTTCCAGCTCCCAGCCCTCACCCCCCTGCCCTCTGGCAGAGGATCATGTTCCCAAAGGGGCTTCCCTGGGCAAACCCAGGCCATCAGATGGGAAGCCCCAGGCTGGCCCTGCCCAGAGCGCAAGTCCCCTCATCTTCCTTTTAAATATATGTATAGATTGACTTCAGAGAGGAAGGGAGAGGGAGAGAGACATCAATGATGCGAGAAACTCATGATTGGCTGCCTCCTGAGTGCCCCACACTGGGGATGGAGCCTGCAACTCAGGCGTGTGCCCTTGATGGGAATCGAACCAGGACTCTTCGGTCTGTAGGCTGACGCTCTCTATCCACCGAGCCAAACTGGCTAGGGCCTTTTTTTAAAAGAATTTTTAAATCCGCACCCAAGGATATGTTTATTGATTTTAATTTAATTTATTTTATTTTAAAGGATCATAAAAATGACATTTCTAGCCCTAACCGGTTTGGCTCAGTGGATAGAGCGTTGGCCTGGAGACTGAAGGGTCCCGGGTTCAGTTCCGGTCAAGGGCATGTACCTTGGTTGTGGGCACATCCCCAGTAGGAGGTGTGCAGGAGGCAGCTGATCGATGTTTCTCTCTCTCATCGATGTTTCTAACTTTCTCTCTCCCTTCCTCTCTGTAAAAAATCAAAAAAACATATTTTTTTAAAAATGACATTTCTACAATTTTATTCCTTCACCGTTAGTAAGAGGGGGAAAAAAGGTGTAATACTTCTGCAACATGAGTGCCCGTAACAAATATTCACACCACCTCACTGGGTTTGCTAAGGGAAACAGCTGAGGTACAGCTTCATAATTTAATTTTTAGTGCTTTATATTATTTTTAGATATTTGGAATCAATAAACTGAAAAGGACAAAACTTCTCATTTTCCTTAGCTTAGAAAAAGCCTGTAGTTCTATGCCCCTAGGAATCCATTCAAGATATTCTAGAACATCGAGGACATGGTTCATATGTTGGGATCGTCACAATAACCCTCTTCCTAAAACAGATTGTTTATTGATTTTAGAGACAGAGGAAAGGGAGGTGGGAGGAGAGAAAGAGAGAAACATCCATGTAAGAGAGGAATATCGATGTGAGAGAGAAACATTGATCGGTTGCCTCCTGTATGCCCCCGTCTGGGGATCGAACCTGAAACCTAGGTATGTGCCCTGACTGGGAATTGAAGCTGCAACCTTTTCATGTGCAGGACGATGCTCCAAGCACCTGAGCCACCGGCCGGGGCTAGACTCCATCTCTTTTTATATATATATATATATATATATATATATATATATATATATATTTTTTTTTTTTATTGATTTTTTTTTTACAGAGGGGAAGGGAGAGAGAGTTAGAAACATCGATGAGAGAGAAACATCGATCAGCTGCCTTCTGCACACCTCCTACTGGGGATGTGCCCGAAACCAAGGTACATGCCCTTGACCGGAATCGAACCTGGGACCTTTCAGTCCGCAGGCCAACGCTCTATCCACCGAGCCAAACCAGTCAGGGCTACATCCCTGTTTGCCGGGGTCCAGCCCCAGCGGGTCCAGGGGTTCCCAAAGGTGTAGACGGAGTCGGCAAAGGAATGACACGGAGACAGCGTTCAGTTGATCAGCAGCCTAGCCAGGATCTCCAGCCAAGTTCTGGTCTGGATCTCCAGAGAGGTTCTGCCTTCTAAGTTCCGTGTAAGTTCTGTCTCCTAAGTTCTGTCTCTCGAATCTTCATCTGAGTTCTGTGTGTAGGTTCTAAGTTCTGTCTCTCGGATCCTCATCTAAGTTCTGAGTCCTAAGTTCTGTCTGTAAGTTCTGTCTCTTAAGTTCTGTCTGTAGGTTCTGAGTTCTGTGTCTCGGGTCTGTCTCTCAGTCTGCCTCTCTAGGTTCTGACTTCTGAGGTCTGTCGCTAAGTTCTGACTTCTGAGGTCTGTCTCTAAGTTCTGTGTCTCGGATCCTCATCTAAGTTCTGAGTCTCTAAGTTCTGTGTTCTAAGTTCTGTGTTCTAAGTTCTGTCTCTCGGTCTGCCTCTCTAGGTTCTGTCTAAGTTCTGTCTCTTAAGTTCCGTCTGTAGGTTCTGAGTTCCGTGTCTCGGGTCCGTCTCTCGGTCTGCCTCTCTAGGTTCTGACTTCTGAGGTCTGTCGCTAAGTTCTGTCTCTAGAGTTCTGTCTCTTAAGTTCTGTCTGTAGGTTTTGACTAAGTTCTGTCTCTCTCTGTCTTGTTGCATCTGTATTTATACCAGTTGATTCTAATCCTATCAATCTCTATTCCAAAGGTTAGGGCGTTTCTTATCTCCATTCCAGGGAGTAAAGATTATGTAGCTTAAGCATGATTGTTCGTAGTTAAAGTGATTAACTACCCGCCTGGCACTTAGTTAAGAGGTTTTATTCCCTCCCTAACTTCAGGGGAAAATCCCTACCTGGGGAAACAACCTTTCTCGGAGAGGTGACCTTGGTTAAAACACATAGTGCCAAGAAGGTGATCAAATATATTAAGAACAGCATGCCATATATGCCAGGTCCCTTGAAACAGCAAGGATGGACCGGCTCCCGGCACCTGTTTTCTGACTTCAACCTGCTCTTCAATTCTTTCTGTGGGTCCCTTTGATATTTTGGGGGGACCCTCTATCCCGTTCCTTACCCACTCCCCAACCCCGCCTTCGCCCATCGACAGAGCCTGAGGATACCCCCTCCCTACTGGATCAGGCCTGTCCTAGAGTCTCCGCCTCTTCTTCACTCCTTCCATCTCCTGCAGGGAAAGTGTTTCCTCTCAAGCTGCTCCTGAGGGTTCGCCCTGGACTCCGCCCACTCTCCCATCCTGGCCAGTTACCAGTCTATCTCCCTGCGGTGGGTCCTCTGGTTTCCATCCCCACATCTGCACGTGGTCCAGATCGCCCCTGGAGGTGATCTCTTTTTTTTTTTCCTTTTTTTCAAAAAATATATTTTATTGATTTTCTACAGAGAGGAAGGGAGAGAGGCAGAGAGTCAGAAACATCGATGAGAGAGAAACATCCATCAGCCGCCTCCTGCACATCCCCCACTGGGGATATGCCCGCAACTCAGGTACATGCCCTTGACCGGAACCGAACCTGGGACCCTTCAGTCCGCAGGCCGACGCTCTATCCACTGAGCCAAACCGGTTTTGGCTGGAGGTGATCTCTTGCCTAGACTCACAATAACAATCACAGTGTGCCCACTTACACACTGACCACTGAGCTACACCAGCCAGGGTGGTCATGCATTTATTTAATGCATGTTAGGGGGGAAAGTAAGCAGTCCATCACACCTGTGATTTCATGACTATTTTTGTTTACGATAAGCCTAGGGGAGCCCCTTGGGGACCCATTTAAGGAAAAAGGGGAAAAAACGGTTGTAAGAACAAATTAAAGGTGCAACACAGTAGAGAAGCAAAACTTGTGAAACAGTCCTTTAGGAATTAAAGAAGTTGGAAAGCCCGAGGGGGTGGGTTACCTCCGCCTGACCTCCCCTAGCAGCCCCCAGGCTAATGACTATCAGACCCAGGAAACGCTTTGTTTTATGTCTGTCTCCGCCCCTGGGGGGTGAGCCCCATGAGGGCAGGGCTGGGCTGGTCTCACCACCACTGTGTCCCCAGCGGGGCACAGAGGAGGTGCTCAGGGCGTGTGTGGAATGAACTGGTGCCAAGCTGTGGGGTGTGGCCTTTACCCCAAGGGCGCTGGGGAGCCACAGGAGGGTTCGGTCAGGGAAGTGTCGAGGCTGTTCTGTGCTTTAGAAACTCCAGGCTGTCCCTACTCTAGGCCCAGAATACCAACACTGCTGCCCACAGGAACTTCCGCTATCAAACTCCTCTTTATCTCCCCCTCCTCCTCCTCCTTTTCCTCCTCCTCCTCCTCCTCCTCCTCTTCCTCCTCCTCCTCCTCTAGGAAGCCTTCCTGAACCTCAGGCTGGTTGGGGGCCTGCTCTGTGCTCCCACAGCCCCCTGGCACTCCCATCCTAACCCTGTCTACCCTGGTTGGTGGGCTGGGTCTGTATCCGCTGTGGTTGCCCGGCCTCTGAGAAGCCCCTCCCTCCAGAGCAGGTGCAGTGACTGGCCCTCACTTGACTGCCATCTCCCCAGACCTCCTTCCCTCCACCAGCCCCTCCCAGCTATTGCTGGCTCCTCTCTTTGTGTGCGTTGTCATAATACATATATTTTTAAGTCGTGTGTAATCAACACCTCTGCTTTCTCACCACCTTTTAAAAATTAAGACATTTTTATTTTATTTTTTTTAGAGAAAGCATTTTTTAAATATATTTTATTCATTTTTCACAGAGAGGAAGGGAGAGAGATAGAGTCAGAAACATCGATGAGAGAGAAACATCGATCAGCTGCCTCCTGCACATCCCCCACCGGGGATGTGTCCACAACCCAGGTACATGCCCCTGACCAGAATCGAACCTGGGACCTCTCAGTCCACAGGCCGACGCTCTATCCACTGAGCCAAACTGGCTTCGGCTAAAACATTTTTAAATTAAAAGTTTTTATATCATAAAATTTACCATTTTAAAGTGTACAACTCAGTGACATTAGGGTATTCTAATTCCAGAACTTTTCCATCACCCCGAAAAGTTCCCTGTGCCCCTTTAACACTCCCATTCCTTTCTCCTTCCCCAGCCCCTGGTAAGGTAACCGGACGATGAAGGGGTCCGGGCTGCCTGCCGCTGCTGGAGCCAATTCAGCAGAGACAGGGTTGAATCATATGTGAGCGTTTATTCCAGTCCTGCCGGCAGCATGGGAGAGCTGCAGGTCATTCACAAAAATCTGCTCCGCAGCCCCCCAGAAGCCAGCTGCTCATATCGGGTAGGACAAGGATTACTGGGGAAGCAGGGATTGCAGGCCTGGGGAAGTGGGCTCTGCAGGCTGGGGTGGGACTCCATTGTTGGGCAACAAGGGTGTTAATCTTTCCATGAGAATAGGCAGTTCTTGAATGAGAATGGACCACATTCCAAGGTTGACTCCCAGGTTCTGGGGGCATACAACTCCCAGCCAGGTTAGCCTGTCCTTTCTTTACCCAGAGCAAGGCAGTCATGGTTAACAGAGTATGATTAATATTTCCCATAACCACAGCTAGTCCCCAGGATTCTATTTTTGCCCCTAACAGTAACTACTAATCTGCTTTCTGTCTCTGTGGATCTGCCTATTCTGGACATTTCATGTAAATGGAATCATACAGCCCGGCCAGCGTGGCCCAGTGGTTGAGCCTTGACCTATGGACCAGGAGGTCGAGGTTCAATTCCCGATCAGGGCACATGCCTGGGTTGTGGACGGGGCCCCCTATCGGGGGGCTGCAGGAGGCAACCAATCAATGATTCTCTCTCATCATTGATGTTTCTATCTCTCCCTCTCCCTTCCTCTCTGAAATCAATAAAAATATATTTTTAAAAATAATAAATGGGCCTTAGCCGGTTTGCTCAGTGGATAGAATGTCGGCCTGCAGACCAAAGGGTCCCAGGTTTGATTTCGGTCAAGGACAGGTACCTTGATGCAGGCTCCTCCCCGGGCCCAGGGCCTGGTTGGGGCTCGTGCAGGAGGCAACCAATCCATGTGTTTCTCTCACATCGATGTTTCTGTCTGCCCCCCTCTCTTTCACTCTCCCTAAAAAATCCATGGAAAAAATATCCTCAGGTGAGGATTAAAAATAAATAAATAAATGGAATCATACCATGTGTGGCCTTTTGTACGTGCATCTTACACTTAGCATGTTTTCAAGGTTCCTATTCCATGGACCAGTAGTTCTTTTACGGGTGAATTGTATGGTTCTACCGCATTTTGTTTATTCACTCGTCCATTGATGGCTATTTTGCTTGTTTCCTCCGTTTGCTTACTGTCAGTAGTGCTGCCGTGAACATTCGCGGTCACGTTTTTGTTTGAATACATGCTTTCAATTCTTTTGGGTCTATACCTGGGAGCGGTCATCAGTAGCTCTATGTGCAACTTACTGAGGAAACACAAAACTGTTCTCCATCCCTTGCACCAATTCACCCGCCAGCAGCGGGTGAGGGGTCTGATTTCTCCACATCCTCCCAGCGCATGTCATTTCCCCCTTTTTGGATTATGGCCATTCTAGTGAGTGGGGCATTGTCTCTCCTTGTGGTTTTGATTTGCATTTCCCTAATGGCTGGCCGACTGACCTCAGCACTGCCACCTCACTACAGCCTCTCTCACGTTCCCCAGCCCAGTGTTTAGCTCAATTTCCTTTCTGTGTTTCTCAACGTTAGACATCTTCCTCCCTCTCCTGCCATGACTGGACCATTCTTGGACTTTTTAAAAAAAATAGATTTTTATTGATTTCAGAGAGGAAGAGAGAGAGAGAGAGCGAGAGAGGAGAGAGAGAAACATCAATGGTGAGAGAGAATCATTGATCAGCCGCCTCCTGCATGCCCCACACTGGGGATCCAGATGTCAATTCGGGCATGTGCCCTGACCCGGAATCGAACCGTGACCTCCTGGTTCATAGGTTTGTTAATGTAAGACCACTGAAACTTATAAAGAATTTTTGTGAGTTTATTTGAGCCAAACTGTTGACACATGTCGGGAAGCAAAAACCTCAACGAATTGAGATAATGCTCCAGAGAATGGCGGGTTACATCTGTATTTTTACATTGCAATCAAAGGAAAGGGACGTAGCTGGGTTACATGAAATCCATTGGTGATAGACTAGAGAGGCGGGAGGAAAGCAAGTGAGGAAACCTCTGGGATTGGATAAGAAGTAAAATGATAGACACATACTTAGGTGGGCGTAGGAACAATTAACATGATAATGAAGGAATTTGTGGTATCTGTCCTGCACATTAGGTTGTGCCCCAAGGGGTCTGGAAAAAGGGAAGTTACAAGTTACCCAGATATTTCAAAGGATATGTTATTATAGATGCAAAAAGAC
Source organism: Myotis pilosus (assembly GCA_036010255.1). NCBI lineage: Eukaryota > Metazoa > Chordata > Mammalia > Chiroptera > Vespertilionidae > Myotis > Myotis pilosus. The sequence goes on from JASKON010000029.1 coordinate 4,622,215, forward strand.
AGATAGGCTCAGTTAAGGTAAATGTTGACCTCATCAGTGTAGATACCAGCCTACGAGGTGACTACCCACCATAACTGCTTTTAGTTAAAGTTTAATTTCAGACCATCCTTTGTGGTGACTTTAGGTCTCTGAGTCTGCAAGACCGCCATGCAGGCCTCCCCTGAGCCTGTCAGGTCAGCATGTGACCCCTTTCGTCCACAGGTTGACGCTCAACCACTGAGCCACGGCGGCCGGACCCATTCTTGGACTTCATCTTCTTTTTTGCAAAGAGATGTGGGACCTTGGGCCAGTTATTTAACTTGTCTGTGCTTCAGAGTCTTCATCTGTGAGATGAGAATGACGACTCTGACTTCAGGGCTGTTGTAAGGTTTCACTGAGCTCACGTCTATGAGCTCACGTCTATGGCACACAGTAAGCACCAGACACGTGTTTCGTGGTGAGAGGGGTTGGAGGGCCAAGGGCAAACTCTGCCTTTGTGAAAGGAACTTAACAAAATGAAATTGGCCCTGATACAGAATAAAGGAAAACCACCGGGAATTCTCTTGCCCTGGCCAGGTTGCTCAGTTGGTTAGTGTCCTCCCGATATGCCAATGTTGAGGGTTTGATCCCCTGTCAGGGCACATATAAGAATCAACCAATGAATCCAGAAATAAGTGGAACAGCCAACCAATGTTTCTCTCTTTCTCTTTCTCTCTCTCTTCCTTCCCCTCTCTCTTTAAAAATCAAGAAATTTAAAAAAAAATTCTTCAGCCTCCACACCCAAAAAAGAATCTGCATCAAGCCTCATATAGCTTTTTTCCTTCATATTGAATTTATTGGGGTGACATTGGTTAATAAAATCATATAGGTTTCAGGTGTTCAAAACTTCATATATCTTTTTAAACAATGCAACAAAAGCCAGAAACGTTTTAGGGGCAAGTGTAATATGGTGGTTAAAGTATGAACTTTGGACCAGGGCTGCCTGAGTTCGAATCCTTTGTGGCTCCAGATTTGGGCAATTCTGTAACCTCTCTGTGACTCAGTTTCCTCATCTGTAAACCAGGGATGAGATTCAACCAGTGATGGCGAACCTTTTGAGCTCGGTGTGACAGCATTTTGAAAAACCCTAACTTAACTCTGGTGTCACATATAGAAATTTTTTGATATTTGCAACCATAGTAAAACAAAGACTTATATTTTTGATATTTATTTTATATAGTTAAATGCCATTTAACAAAGAAAAATCAACCAAAAAAATGAGTTTGCGTGTCACCTCTGACACGCGTGTCATAGGTTCACCATCACTGGACTAGACCCTACTACCTGCTAGGGTCATCGGGGCATTCACTGACTTTATCTATGTACCTGGGCTGGCATAGATAAGTACTACTTGTAAGTGCATCATCTTGTGGCCCAGTACATGTTCACTCTAGGCATGTGTGACTTGCACAGCTATCAAAACCACGTTTCACAAACCCTGTGGCGTACTTACGCACACAGAGAAAGCCTTTACAACTAATTTCCGTAACAGGCCCCAACTCATTAGCTGCAGGAAGTCCTTTGCATCCTCTTCTCCAGATCTCCTGGAGCAAACATAATAATAAGCGTCAAAGCCAGACAGCTCTCCCCTCTACCCTGGCATGGCTTCCCTTAAAGGGTCCTCTCCGAGGCTTGACTTTTTCCTTCTCTTTCCTAAGAAGGCAGGCCTATTCCTCCTCCTCCTTCCCACAAGCATCAACCAGGAAGTGCCCCCCATCCCTTGAGGCTGGGATGTTAAAGCAACAAATAAAACCACTTTCTTGATCTAGTCTGGATATCTGGTGAACAGGTGAGAGAATTAATTCCCAGCGTGCCTCCCCCCACCCCCATGCCATTGCACCTGTTAGGGGCAGAAATAGAATAGTGGGGACTGGCCATCATTATTAGAAATACTAATCACGCTCTGTTGACATGATTGTTCTGTTCTGAGAAAGCACATCCCAACCTGGTGAGAGTTGTGTGCCTGGAGACATGGGAGTTAAACATCCGAATGCAGTCCATTCTCCTTTCCTGCTGCCTAGCATCGTGGGAAGATTAACAACCTGTTGCTGAAGCAATCTGGAACAATCCTGGGGGTGCCCGCCCTTTGTATTCCCATCCCCCAGCCCGAATCGGCTGTAACCTGTAACCATTCTACCCATTCTCATTCCTTTTGCCCACATCCCCATGTAATCTTTTTGTTGTTGTTAATCCTTACTCAAGGATATTTTTCCACTGATTTTTTAGAGAGAGTGGAAGGGAGAGCGAGAGACAGAGAGAAACATCAGTGTAAGAGAGACACATCCATTGGTTGCCTCCTGCATGCACCCCAGCCAGGGCCAGGGAACCTGCAACCAAGGTACGTGCCCTTGACCGGAATCGAACCCGGGACCCTTCAATCCATGGGCGGATGCTTTATCCACTGAGGCAAACTGGACAGGGCTCCCCATGCAATCTTTGTCCTACCAATATAAGCAGCTGGTTTATGGGAAGGGGAGATAGAGCTTCGAGACATAGGAGTTAAAAATCCCCATTTCCTGCCGAAGCCGGTTTGGCTCAGTGGATGGAGCGTCGACTTGCAGACTGAGGGGTCCCGGGTTTGGTTCCGGTCAGGGGCATGTGCCTGGGTTGCGGGCACAGGAGGCGGCTGATCGGTGTTTCTCTCTCATCGATGTTTCTAGCTCTCTGTCTCTCTCCCTTCCTCTCTGTAAAAAATCAATAAAATATATTTTAAAAAAATCCCCATTTCCTTGGATGACCTGCTGCTCTTCCATGCTGCCAGCGGTATTGGAATAAATGCTCATATATGATTCAACCCTGTCTCTGCTGAATTGGCTCAAGTAGTGACAGGCAGCCGGGACCCACTGGTTGTTCAGTTCCAAAGGGGGGGGGGCGGGTTGGGCAGGCCACTGACCTTCATAACCAAGTCAGAGTTTTGAGTTTTCTTAGGGTTAAAGTATGGATGCAAAGGGAGAGTTCTCTTAACTTCATATTTTTATTTTTTTTTAAATCCTCAACCGAGGATATTTTTCCATTGATTTTTCAGAGTGGAAGGGAGAGGGAGAGACAGAGAGAGAAACTTCTATGTGAGAGAGACGCACCCAACTGGGGCAGGCCGGGGACTGAGCCTGCTACGAGGCACTTGCCCTTGACCAAATGGAACCCACGACCCTTTAGTCCTCCTGCAGATGCTCTATCCGCTTTATTTACATTGTTATGTATTTCTTTGAATGGATGATACAAGGTTCAAACTTACAAAAGGATAATAAGATCTACCCTCCACCTACCCTATTTCCTTCCCCACAGACAACTGCTGTTACCATTTTTTTTTTTCTCCTTTGGAAGATAGATATTCTGGGCATTTAACAAGCAAAGCTTATATTTGTCAACACACCTCCCCCCCACCCCGCACCTTTCATATGAATACATACTCTGCTCGCTTGTCTGCTTTTTCCCCCTCGACCGGATACATAGCTCATTTCGTGCCGGTTCATGTGTTGCTTCCTCATATTACGGTTACTTCGTGTCCGATTGTGGGTCGGACCACAACTTACTTGAGAACCCCATCCGCGGACAGCTAGATTGTTTCCAAGTTTGTTTTGCCTAATGCATTTCTATGAAAACAAAACCCATGCTCCCCACCCCTTGGTTCGTGTTTATCCCGTAACGGGCGGAAGCCTCAGCCTGCCGGCCCCCGCTGCTCGCATCGGCCGGCCGAGGGCACCCCGATCTGCGCGGTCCCAGAGCTTGGGCGGTGCAGGCAACGCGGGCATTGGCAGCCCCGAAGCTGTCAGGCAGGTTCCCGGCCCTCCGAGTCCCGCCCCCTTCGGGGCGATTCAAATCCAACCAATCGCGACGTGTAAACAAACTCTGGCCCCGCCTCCGATGCATAATACCTCGGGCCGGCGCGAGGCTCACAGGACCCCGCGGGGGCGGGGGGCGGGTCTGAGCGGTGGCCACACCCCCAGGCCTGGGCCAATGGGCGCCCAGACCCCGCCCCCCGCACTTGCCGCGCTGAGGACCCGAGGCCGGGCTGGGCTCGCAGCTGCCTGATTCGGTCGCCTCGCCAGGTCTCGGTTCTCCGAGCGGCGGCCGGGCTGGGAGCCGGGGTGTGCACTGCGGCTCTACCCGTCATATTTCAAGGGCGCGGTCAGAGGGCGCAGGTGGCCCCGGAATCTGTGCCCTTTGATCCTCCCTTCGTTTCCCGCGCCCGGCGCTAAAACTCGGATCGCGGAAAAGGCTGTGATGGAAACTTTCTCCTCTCAGGCCCCATCGAAGGAAGCGTGGAAGGGCGCCAGGTGTATTTTAGGATTGGGCAAGGCTTTTTCTTGTTTTGCTCGCCCGTGTTATTGAAATATTTTATATGCATTACAGAAAAACACACGGATCTTAAGTGTGTGCTGCTCGGCTGAAAACTGCACCCTTCCCGGACCCAGAAACAGAACTTGGGTTGCAGAGTTTTCAACTTTGCAGCTGCTGGTGCGAGGGAGGATCGCGGTGGGCATTAAGACTTTCAGAGGCACAACCCATGTATTAAAAAAACACACACAAAAAAACCAAAAACCTCAGTAAAGCGAGGGCGATCAAGCTAGACATTAATCAGGGTCCTGCAGGGTAGGAGCTGGGCTGCTGGGCGGGTAGGAGGTGCAAGGCGCCGTTAAAAGTAAAGGGATCTTGTTGGGTAGCTGGTGGGGTGCGGAGGACCCCAAGTGCAAGTGGATTGGACCGGAAACGCTGTGGCACTTGCGGGGAGGGGAGCGCTCCTGGCTGCAGCGTTAACATCGCAAGAGGGACTCGGAGCCAGTGCGCTGGATATGGAAAAAGGCAGGCTAGTTGTGCCGTGAACTGGGGACCCTTCCACAGCAAATGGGGTGTTCCTGACACTCCTGTTTAGCTGCACAGTTACAGTTAAAACAGTCTATTAAAGGTTGAGGTGAGGGACCCAGAAACCCAAGGTCATATTGAGAGCAGGGGGTTTTCATGATCCTCGGTGCAATATCTAGCAGCGGTTCTCAACCTGTGGGTCGCGAACAAGGAAAATACATCCTGCATATCAGACATTTACATTATGATTCATAACAGTGGCAACATTACAGTTATGAAGTAGCAACGAAAATAATTTTATGGTTGGGGGTCACCACATGAGGAACTGTATTGAAGGGTCGTGGCATTAGGAAGGTTGAGAACCATTGATAGGGCTTGTTGACTGGCTGCAAGGGCCTAGAGGAGAAGCCATTTGCCTCACAGCAAGCTTTTTTGGAGCCCTTGATTCCATCAGCAAACATTCGTGAGGTGTCTATTCCCTGTGATTCTTGTTGGATTAAGTCCTAAACTGACAGGCAAGGATCCTGTGCCCGGAGCCCAGGGTAGCAGCTTAACTGCTGGTCTAGGAAGGGTGGAGGCATCTTCTTCCATCCTAATCTATTATCTCTCTGAACCTTTTTCTCTTTCACAGAAAGAGGAGAGAATTGAAGTTTAAATAAAAGCCAGCACCTAGTGCAGGGGGTTATTACAGTCCTCAGAATTTTTCAGAACAGGGAGTTAGGGTTACCTGCGTAGTGATGTATTTATTCAGGGGGAGGTAAACAGAAGTGGGCCACATACTTCAAAAAAAGATTTTATTGCTTTGAGAGAGAGAGGAAGGGGGAGAGAGATAGAAACATCAATGACAGAGAAACATCGATCTGCTCTATCATCTGCCTCCTGCATGCGCCCTACTGGGGATCAACCCCGGGCCTGTGCCCTGACTGGGAATCCACCTGCCGACCTCTTGGCTCACGGGCCTCCGCTCAACCACTGAACCACACCGGCGTGCCACTTTTAAAGCAGTGGTTCTCAACCTTCCTAATGCCATGACCCTTTTAATACAGTTCCTCATGTTGTGGTGACCCCCAACCATAAAATTATTTTTGGTGCTACTTCATAACTGTAATGTTGCTACTGTTATGAATCATAATGTAAATATCTGATATGCAGGATATATTTTCATTGTTATAAATTGAACATAATTAAAGCATAGTGATTAATCACAAAAACAATATGTAATTATATATGTGTTTTCCGATGGTCTTAGGCAACCCCTGTGAAGGGGTCGTTCGACCCCCAAAAAGGTCTCGACCCACAGGTTGAGAACTGCTGTTTTAAAGGCATGTAAAAATAAAATGGATTTGATGAATGGATAGATGCACAGATGTGAGGAAGCAAATAGCTGTAACAGGCACATCTGGATGGTGGGTATTTAGGTTTCATTATATTTCTTTAACTTTTCCATGTTTAAAAAATGTCATAATATGGGGTATAAAACGGAAACGTATAGATACAACAGTGTGGTGGTTACCAGATGGAAGGGTATGGGGTGGGATAGTAAAGGGCAAAGGGGCCGAGTGTATGGTGATGGAAGATGATTTGACTTTGGGTGGAGGGCACACAATGTAATATACAGATCAGGTATCACAGAAATGTACACTGGAAACCTATATGACCCTAGTAACCAATGTCACCCCAATAAATTTAATTTTAAAATTTCATAATAAAATGGTTGGGAGCAGATTTTGGTGTCTGACTATACATTCCCATTGGCCACCTGAGAAATTGGAGGAGCTGAAGAAGTGATCCGCCCACGATTCATTTGGTGACTCAGAGACAAAGTTGGTGACACCTGGGCATACTGGATTAGTCCCTACCCTGGCGGGGCCGTACCTATCCGAGTCAACTGCCAACTCAGTTAACCTGAAACTCACAACTTGCATCTGCTTCTCAAAGGGAAGGAGGGTGTCACCCTCAAAGGACAGAAGTTCTTCTGTTTGAGCCCCTACTTGATCCTACACTGGCCTTGCCCCCCCCAGGAATCGAACCCTGATTCCAGTTCGATTGGGGCTAGCTATCTTTTGGCTTCCTTCATACCCAGCCAGGCCCCTTCCAATTTGTTGGCCTCAAGACCATCTCCCCAAGACCCCAGGTGTGCCTGTGGGAGAGTGGGTATGGTTTCTCTCTTTATTCAATGGACCTAGACTTTTCTTGAGCAGAATAGAATGCCAGGTACCGTTCTAGGGGTGAGGGATGCCATAATACACCAGGAAACCTGGGACCTGCCATGGAGGTGGGGAGAAACCAAGGCTAAGTGACCTATTTATTTCCTTGCTCAATATCTGTGTTCCCTAATATATAGTGTGTGTTGGGGAAGGGGCAGGAACCAGGGTGCTCTTGGTCACTACTATATTGCTGGCCTACACTACACACTTAAACTATATTTCCTGTATGAATGAATAAACCTGGTCACCCCCCCCCCCCCCCCAATGCCTCAAGTCTGTCAATTTTGAGAGAGCCATTCCCCAAGTTCCATATACCCAGGGGCTGGCAGCTATGAGAGACAAAGATGCCACCCAGCTGATTTCAGGTCTCTCTTCCTGGTTGTGTGACCTTGGGCAAAACCCTTCTCCTCTCAGAGCCAATGTAGTTTTGTGCACTAGCAGATGGGAGTAGCTAAAAGCCTCCAGATGAGGGGTTATGAGAGGTCTCTGCCCAGGAGGCAGCACTGAGGATCGGAAACATTGTACTTGGCACCAGCTAATGAATACCCAAGGTGTAGTTCAATCATAGCCAATGGAAGGGCAAGCTACACAAAAATAAAGTGTCAGTGTATCTACTGCTCTTCCTCCGAAGGGACACATACGTGCAGTGCATGGCCACTTACAACAGCGTTGGACCACTCTCTTGTTTGGGGGCCACCCCTGTGTTCACTTTTGAAATTGATAAGTTTGCTTTTGACATAATAATAATAACAGCCAACACTATCTATCTGGCACTTCCTGCGAGGTGCAGCTCTCTCCATAGCTCATTTCCTCCGAATGACCCTATCTATGAAGTGAGGCCCATTATTTAAAGATGAGGAAATGGAGGCAGTGAATCTGCTCAAGGTCACACAGCAAGGAAGTGGCAGAGGCAGGATGTGAACTGGGGCTCACTCACTTGGGTCAGGGCCCTTAACCACTGTGGTCTCTCTCTCTTTTTTTTTTTTTTTTCTCAAAACCTTGCTTTTTTTTTCAAGGGGAAGATCTACATTTTTTAAAAATATACTTCTTGTTGGTTTCAGAGAGGAAAGGAGAGAGATACAAACATCAATGATGAGAGAGAACAACACACATCGCCTGCCTCCTGCACAACCCCCCACCGCAATCGAACCCTGACCTCCTGGTTCAGAGATTGACCCTCAACCACTGAGTCACACCGGCCCGGGCCACTGTGGTCTCTTAACAAAATTTTTTTTAAAGGAAAAAAAATGTTTAAATAATATGAACAGGGCCACAAAAAACACCAGGTAAATGCTAAAGCTTAAAAAATAGAGATACTAGTATGTTTCAGTCACTGGTTCATTCAACACATTTATTGAGCAGCTTCGGTGTGCATGGAGCTGTTCTAGGCACTGGGGAGACAGGAGGTACTAAGGGACCCGAAGTGCCCCTGTGCGCCCCAGGAGGGCAGGCCTCGACTCGGCACAGGGCACACAGTAGGCGCTCACCATGCATTCCCTGGATGAGCGTGTGAATTGTGTCCCGCCCGCGAAGCTTCCACGGCCAGGTGGGGAGGAAACGGGCCCAGCACTATCGCGGCGACGTGGGGCCCTGGGAATCCCACCAGCCCGGCTCTGCAGCAGGGCCGATCGGTGTCCCCGGCGCCCTCCGCGAGGCCGACGCGGCTCGGCCAAGACCGACGGGGAGGAGCGATCAGCCAGCCCGGGGTCCCGGCCAGTCGGCCCAAAGCCCCCGCCACCTTCCACCTGAAGGCTAGGACTCCCGGCTCCTTCGCGGATTCACAGGCGAGACCTTCCCTCCTGCTCCATACGCGACTCCCGCTGCCTTTTCAAACCACCGCGTCTTCCCGCCCGGCGACCCTCGCCCGAATCCGGGGGCGCGCCCAGGGCGCACGGCGACCCCTTCCCAGCCGGGCTGGGCGCCCGGGATCTGGGGGCGCACATCCCTTTAGCTCTCCCGCAACGCCGAGCGCCGTGAGAGGCAATCGCCGGACTCCACCGGAGTCTGAGAAGGCGCGCCCCCAAACCCCCGGGACTGGGGCTGAGGAGGGGGCGGTGCTGGAGCGAAGGGCCCCCTCCCGGCGCGGCCTCTCATTGGCTGGCGGGCCCGCCGCTCGGCGCCGGGAGCGGGGCGGGGCTTCCCCAGGCCCCGCCCCCAGCGAGGGCGGAGGGAGGAGGAGGAGGAGGACGAGGAAGGGGGGGCGGAACACAAAACCTGTAAAGGTTTTTTTTTCTTTTGCATTTAATTAAAAATAATTTTTTTTTTTTTTGCAAACCCGAGGGGTCCTCCCCGGAGCGGGCGCGGGGCCGGGGCGCCCGGGCCGCGGCGCAGGGCGGCGGCGGGGACCCGGCGGAGGCTGCCGGGCGGCCGCCATGCGATCAGGCAGTGCGCTGACCGGCCCGGCCGGTCGGCCCCTTCTGGGTCCTCCCTGTGCAGCCCGTGCGGGGCCGTCTCGGAGACCCCGCGCCGACGGCTGCTCAAACATCAGGGTGAGTTTCTCACAATGTAGCAATTTCTCTTTAAATCTCTTAACTCTCTCTACCTGCGAGTCGGGGCTGTGACAGGGCGCAAAAGCGAGGGGGGAGTGGGGGTTGGAGGCGAGGGTGTGTGTGGGGGGAGCCGGAGCCGGGGCCGAACCCACCCCCCCGGCACTCACACACTCAGCCCCCCAACCGGGGCGCAGCGTCCGCTGCCTCCTTTTCTGCTCGGCGCCCACCGCCCCCGGCAGCCCCCACCCCCCGCGTCTCTCCTACCAGCACCGCCGCCCCGAGCCTGCGGGGACCCCCCCACCCGGCTTCCCTGCCCAGACCCGGCGCCCGGTGCCTCCCGGCCCTCCCGCCGGCTGCCGGGGATACAATGGAGCGGCGGGGAGGCGAGACCTAACGTTCCACGGGGGGAGGGGCGGGAGACCCCCTCCCCGGCCCCGCGGGCTTCCTCCCCGCGCCCTCCCCGGCCTTGCGGGGAAGAGGAGGGCGACGGGGCAGCGGACGGTGCTTTCCCGGCTGGAGGCGGCGAGACCTCATCTCCCCTTCTCGCCCGGCCCCTGCGCCCCCTCCCCAAATGTCTCCCGGGGCTGCCGGGGAGAAACGGGGCCCCCGGCCAGCTGCGGAGGGATGGAGGTGGAGGGGAGCCACCGGGTCTCCCCCCTCCCCATCGCCCCTAAACAATGAGAGGAGTTGACTTGGTCCCGCACCCCCGGCGGGGAAAGGAGCCGACCCCTCCCCAGCGGGCTGGCTGGTCCCGGAGGGGGGCCCGGGAGAGGGAGGGAGGAGGGAGGGGAGCCTGACCCCCTGTCACCTCCCGGGATTTGGGGCGGCCCCCCACCTCCACCCCCTCGGCCCGGGCAGGGGAGGCACCGGGCCCAGCCCGGGCACCGCGCTCGGGTGGTGACCTTTAGACAAAGGCAGCCCTTTCCCTGGGGTGAGCCCGGGCGAGCCGGGCCCCTGCGGAGGGCCGCCTGCCCGCGGGCACCGGGAGGGAGGGATGGAGGAGGGAGGGGGGACGGAGCCATCTGGTTTTCCCATCCCTGGCTGCCCCTGGGCGGCTTCTCCGGCTGCTGTCACGGCGGCCGCGGGGAGACAAGGGACCGGGCTGCCCAGGCCTTGGTCCGCGGCCAGCGGGGCAGCGGGCGAGGAGCCGCGGGAGGGTGCGGGTTGGGGCGCGGGCGCCCGCGGTGATTGGGAGGCACGGTGGCTCCTTCCTCTCCGCGCCCCTTTGTTTTGCTTTGTGGTTCTGAGCAGCTGAGCTTCCCGGGAGGTGGGGTCAGAGGCCGCCGTGTCAGCTCCTGGGGGAGGGAGGCGGGGGTGACAGGTCCCGGCCCTCGGGGGCTCCCGGACCCCGGGGCTGCAGTCCGTGCCCAGCCTTCCGTCCGCCGGGACTGGCAGCCCCTTTTGTCACAGCCCTCCAATGGTAGAACGAGGATCTGGGTTGGTACCGAGCGCCTGCACTTCCCTCACATCTTTCCGAGGGCGCTTGTCTGGGAAACAGTTTGTAGAAACACCGAAACACCACAGGCCTGAGATTTGTAAGTTCTGAGCGCTTTTCCAACCCTCCCCTGGGGCGGGGGTAGGGGTGAGGCCGAGTCAACTCTGACCTCGGGGATGGTGGGAGAACAGGGGAGGTGACAGCTCAGGAACTACTCCCTGCCCATGTGCTGGTGTCAGGGGGGACTTCAGGGGTCCATTGACCTCCCCCGCCCTTCCCCATAGCTCCCCGACTCCTAGGAGTTGGAAATCGGCTCCTCTCTCTACCCAGGGAGCATTAGGGCTGCTGCAAAGTGGCCACAATGGGAGGAGGAAGTAGGGGCTGCTATCAGCCCATTTTGCAGGCAGGCTAATTAATGGAGGCTCAGAGGTTCAGTGGCGTGCCCAGGGTCACACAGCCCCAATTTGTAACCCTCTCAGGTTTCTCCAACTCCGTTCAAAACTGTTAGGTTCCCCTGTACTCCTCTGGGGCACTTGGTCCTTTTGACTTCAGTTGACCACGGTCTCCAATGTAGTTAATCCCTGGACAGAGCTGTCAGAGTGCACCTGGCCGCTGGGCTGAGGCCAGGGTCATCTCACCTGTGGCCCAGCTGAGAGTCGGAGGTGTGTGAGTCAGGGCAAGGGGATGTCCCCGGCCTGGCTGAAGTCACCCAGGAGCCGGCCCCACTGTCATCCTCTTCTCCCCCTGAGCCGGGACTTGCCCTGGCTTGCTGCTTCTCAAGCCTGCAGGGAGGAAGGCTGAGCTGTTGGGGACCTGTCCCTCTGCCCTGTGGCCCTCCCTGGCACCCTGATGCAGCGGGCAGAGAGCTCTCCTGCCCATTCTCCGCTTGGCCTGGTGTCACTCCTGCTCCCAGTCTGTTATCTTAGGGAGGTCGTTTCCCTCCCTGGACCTCAGTTTCCCCCTCTGTAGATGGGGATAATTACAGTTCCCTTAGCTGACCTTGAGGGGGTGAAAGTGTCTCCAAAGGTTTTGTTGTTATTTCTCATTCAGCGGGTGGGATGTGGCATGCCTGTAGGGTGGGGAGGATCGTCTGGGGCTGGGGGTTTTATGGAGATCACATAAGGTGTCCACCCCTGAGGACGTTCCTGTGGCTGGTGAGGCCTGCCTGCAGATAATTCCACTTCTAGATAATTCCACTTCGGTGACATATCCCTCCACCTGTCTGACCTGGGGCCCTTCCCTTTCAGCATTCACTGGTGCTGAGTCCACCTTTGGGGGTCCTGTGTCACCTCCCTCACTAGATGAAGAAACTGAGTTCCCGGGAAGCCGGGGCCATGGCTTGGGGTTGTGGTAGACGAGCTCCATGCTTGTCAGCAGAGCTGGGAAGACCACATTTTGAGGGAGACCCTGCCCCCCAACTGCTGTCCTCTCCTTGATGCGCCAGTGTCTTCCTCCCGGAGATGGCAGGCATACCATACGTAGTAATACCACTGGGTGGGCAGCAGGAGGGGGCCTGGAGGCCCCTCTAGGCTGTGTGTTTCCTGAAAGTAGGAATAGATTGACTTTGAGGGGGAAGCCGGAGTAAGGCCCCGGAGGGACAGGCCTATGCCCTCCCCCCCCCCCCACTTCCTTCCCAGAGGCCTCTGGGGCATTCCCTGGGGATGTGGGGTCTTCTTCCCCTTCTCAGCTCCAGGAGGGGCCAAGCCCTGGGGCAGGGGTGGGGGAGGGTGGGGGTGGGGAAGGGAGGGTGTTCCCCCCAGGGTGGGGAGGGTTCTCCAGGTCCAGCCACCAGCAGAGTTCCCGCCAGCCTTCCCAGCTCTCCCTGTAGCTGCCTTGACTCCTGGTCTCAAGAATGCAGAGGACTGCTGGTGGGGAAGTTAATTGGAAACAGGGAAGCATGGCATTCCTTTCCAGCCGGCCTGGGCCTGGAGAGCAACTGGGGGGCTGCCTTGCTCGTTCTCCTGCCCTGCAGGGGAGAGGGCTGGGGGGCGTGGTCGCCTCGCCCTGGCCTCCTTGGGGCCTTCCCCCCACCAGGCACTCTCACCCTTAGTAGAAATAGGAAGTTCCTGAACTACACGTCCACGGTGCAGAGCATTCCCCCTCCATCCGAAAGAGTGCCCCCCCCCCCCACTTATTCACTCTTCATCCCCGGTCTGCCCCCTCTCTTGGAGGCGGAGGGCCTGCCTGAGAGCTGGCTCCCCAGCACAGGGTGCGTCACACGAGAGACACATGGGAAATGTTTACTGAAATTGTCCCCAAGGCGGCCCTCATTCCTGCTCTAGACGTCGCCCCTGCCTGGAGTCCCCCCTTAGAGTGTTGTCCCCATTGACTGAAGCCTTTGTGTCTCATGTAAGTTTCCCCAATGGGGAGAGAATGTTTGCGAAGACATTTCTAGTTTTGCTGACAATTAGTTTTGTGTAGTTTGTGTATTCCTGGTGGGGGTTGGGGGAGGGTGGGGAGAAGGGGACCTGTTGGCAGGAGCAGCAGGGGAAACTGCCTTTGTTTTTGAATTGTTCCCGGCGAAACTTCCTGAGGGCCTACTGTGTGTCAGGCCCTGGGGCTCAGTTAGGTTGTTGGGACCTAGTTCAGGGGGAGGCGAAAGGTTAAGTGTTGTTTTGGGGGCTGGATTAGCTGTGTGGGATTGGATGAGTTCTGTTGGGTAGTCTGTGCGTCCCCAAGGAGGAAGCAACTTCTTTCTCTCCCCATCTCTCTTTTTTTTTCTAAGCGACACAGGCACGTGGGACACATTCAAAGTAGTAAGTCTCCTCCATTTCCACTGGCGTCCCTGGGACCCCGGCTTGCCTCCCCAGACGCAGCTCCTCAATTCTGATGCTCTGCACACACACATTCACATCCGTGTGTCTGTCTTTAAAAATGTTTATTGTGCACAGACGGTAGCGCGCTCTTCCCATCCTGCTGGTGGCTTTTTTCACTTCAGCTCCCTGGGAGACACTAGGTGCTGCACACACAGGGTTTCCTCGTCTTTTTCTTGGCCTCGTGGTATTCCGTGGAGTGGGCGAACCCTCCTCGACTTGACACGGAGATGTTTCCAAAAGTTTCCGCGCGCAGGGAGGGAAGGCATGCTTCCGTGTGTCTTGTTGGGAAGTGGACGTGCCTGTGGGATAAAGTCCGGGAAGCGGGGTTGCTGGATTCTGAACCTGTCACCTGTCATTCGGTCCCTCTGAGGAGGTCCCCTGGCAGCCGCCTCTTGAAGTCGTTCCCCTTCCTGCTCAGTTCGTCCCCCTGTCCATCTCTGGGGTCTTTGTGTCTTGGGACCTCCTTGCCTGTTCCTCCTGCCTGTGGCCTGTTTCCTGTGCTTGCCAGGTGGTGTGGAGGTCAAGAGCGTGGGTGTGGGAAGCCAACTGGCTGTTGGTTCGAACCTTGGCTCTGCCACTTCCTGGCTGAATGGTTGCAGCCAAGAGGCTTGCTTACCCTAGGCCTCGGTTTTCCCCTCTATTAAATGGGCTCATCTCAGTACCTACTTTTGGAAGGTTGTTGTGAGGGTTAACGAACATCCATAAAAGGTTCACAGGTAGTCTGGCCAGCGTGGCTCAGTGGTTGAGCATCAACCTATGAACCAGGAGGTCACGGTTTGATTCCCGGTCAGGGCATACATCCGGGTTGCAGGCTCGACCCCTGCGTGCAGGAGGCAGGTGATCAATGATTCTCTCTCATCGTTGATGTTTCTATCTCTCCCTCTCCCTTCCTCTCTGAAATCAATAAAAAAATATATTTTTTAAAAGTCCACAGGTAGCTGTACAGCCAGGGGTGGTGTTGTCCGTCATTCTTTGTCAGTTCTTTCTCCTGGGGTCTTTTCAACTCAGCTGAAGCGTGAATCCCCTAAATTGGCAGGCACGGGAGGGAATGCTGGCTCTTCCACTTAATCACAGCATGACTCTGGGCAAGTGATGCCTTTCCTGGGTCTCAGTTTCCTTGTCTGTAGAATGGACTCAGGCCGGCTCCCTTGTAGGGTCTGCTGCAAGGGCCTAACGTGGCAGAGCTGTCCCCGGCCGGGCATGCAACTGAGGTCGCTGCTATTTTCGCTATGATCACTGTTCTCCCATGGGAGCCGGGCTGACTTCTCCTCCCTGAAAGGTCCCCATTGTCCTCCCCCAAGGCACATGGGAACAATGTTGGCATTCTGAACTGGACGACACAGAGCAGGCTGCTCTGGCAGCAGGCACGGCGGCGTGACTCTGGAAACAGACAGGGCTTCCCTGCTCTGTGCCTCAGTTTCCTCATCTGGAACACGTGGGAATAACAGGGGACCCACCTCAGACGTGCTCACGGGTGTGCAATGCCTGGCATATAGCAAGGGCTCAAAATCTGTTAGTGGGATTGTTATTATTATTATTATTATTATTATTATTATTATTAAGAGAAGTAGCAAAGTCTCCCATGAGATCAGACACACATTTTTATTGCCTTCCCCCCTAAAACCTAGCCAATCAATGTTGGCATTTTATTTATTTATATTGATTTTGAGAGAGAGAGAGAGAGAGAGAGAGAGAGAAACATTGATTTGTTGTTCCACTTATTTATGCATTCGTTGGTTGATTCTTGTATGTGCCCTGGCTGGGATCAAGCCCACAGGTTTGATGCATCCGGACGATGCTCTAACCAACTGAGCTACCCAGCAAGGGCTCAGTGTTCGCATTTTAAATGGAGGCGAGGTCCCAGGCAATCAAATACCCGTTGGGTCTCGGTTTCCTCATCTGTAACAGAACTCCCCTCCCAGGGTGGTTATGAGATTTAAGTGAGTCAAGTTGTGGGATGCTTTCTATTTTTAAAGATAACTTTTTAAAAATTTACTGATTTTTTAGAGAGAGATCAATTTGTTTTTCCACTTAATTATACATTCATTGGTTGATTCTTGTATGCGCCCTGACTAGGGATCGAACCTGCAACGTTGGACGACGCTCTGACCAACTGAGCTAGCCGGCCAGGGCCCAGCCAGCCTCCTCTTGCTCCCTCCATCCCTCAGTAGTTCCCCTTCAAAGTGCCTCTGGTGTTTGGCACTTCATTGACTTTAGGTGACCCCCCCCCCCCCCCCCCCCCGCCCATCCCAGCCTGCAGTGTCCCCTGGGTCCCAGCCTGGCAGCCTTGGAGCAGAGTGAGGGGGATGTCTGTGGCTGCAGGACCCTGTGAATGACCCCTGGGCCCTGGAGGCTAAGGGGGGCCCCTTCCCCCAGGACCCCTGTGCAGGTGGAAGCTCCCGAGCCCCTTTACCAGAGGGTGTGCTGCTTGGTGTCCCCCAGGGAGTGCTGGGCAGGCGACACCAGAGCTCCTGCCTCACAGGGTGGTTGCGACTATAACTTCCGTCCTGTTCTTCACGGCACCTCCCCCATCCTTGAGTGTGGACCCCCAGGCTCGGTGAGGGGGACCCTCTGTAAGAGCTCTTAGCTCTTAACCTCCAGGCCAGACTCCCCTCGGCTTAGCAACCTCTTGCCACACGGTCCTTACTTCTGTCCCCAGAACGTGCCTGTGACCCCGCTTTTGTGCACACGCTCCCCCTTTCACAGAGTTTCGGACGTGTGTGCCCCCCGCAGCTCTCTCCTGGAAGTGTAATTCCCGTACAGTAAAACGCACGGAGTCTATGCCTGCATCTGCGTGGGTCTCGACAGACGTGGCCGCCTCTGTGACCCACCCCCCTCCCGATCTAGACCAGTCACCTGGATATTTGTATAGATGCACTTATATGTAAGCGTGTGAAATGCCGTGTTCCCGTTCACTTCCCTTGCCTCCCCCCCCCCCCCCCCCCGCAACCTGCCTGCGGATTTAAGTGTCGCTTTTTGTTCTCCTGTGCCCTGGCAGTCGCTGGCTTTGTGTGATGGGTTTTTGCTTTATAGAGAGGATCCCGCTTTATTTCTCCTTCTGGGTCTTTCCCATTCGGCTCCTTGCTTTCAGGACCTCCTGTTGCCACTTGTCCCTGTCATCTGTTGCTTGGCGCGGCAGCTATGGTGCCGTGTGGGGTAGAGTCATCAGAGTTTGCTTACAAACCAGGGCCAGACTCCCAGCTGGCCAGCATCCCCTGTCCCAGAGAGGTGACGTGACCCGCCCAAGGTCACCCAGCCAGCTGCCGGTAGAGCAAGGATTTGAATCCAGGTGGATTCTCGTTAATGCAGACCCACACTTCGGGCCTTCTGTGTGTCTGGCCTTAGAGCTCTGCCCTCGGGGACAGGGCAGGAGGGAAGCCCTGTACACACCCATCCTCCCTGCAGTGTGAGATCAGTATCTTGGTCAGCTGGGCTGGTGGAGGTTGGGAGGAGACATGACTTCTGGGGTATGTGGGGGCATCAGGGCAGGCTTCCTGGAGGAGGGGGCTTCTGGGGGCAGGCTTTGGATTCCAGGCCATTCCCAGCAGAGAAGCTTGGGGTGCTCTGCACAAGGCCAGTTGAAGCTTCGTGGGGAAAGAGGGCCTACGACATGGAGGCTGGCACCTGGGGTGCCGTGGCTCTGTTGATGGGAGGAACGAGAAAAGGAGTCTAGGGTGACCCGAGGTCATTGGCCTGAACAACTGGGTGGATGCAGCTGCCCTGTCTTGGGACATGATAGAGCGCTGGTAGTTTGGGGAACTCAAACGCCAGAGAGCAAAACCTAACACCCTCTTGGCTCGTGGAGGAATGCAGAGAGGAGAGAGTCGGAGAGTGAATGAGTGACCTGTAGGGGTCTCAAGTGAGAGGCGGTGACACTGAGTGATAACCGAGCCCCAAGAATGGGGATGAGTCCCCAGGAGAGGACAGGAGAGGGTTGAGGATCAACCTGGGTGGCCGCCCATGTGTAGAGCAGAACAGAGAAAGAGAGGGAGGAGGATCAGGACCAGGTGCGGTCACGTCTCAGGAACAGCATAGGGGAGTTTCTGGAAAGGTTTCAGCTTAAATGGACTTGAGGTCGGGCTTCCTGGGTTGGAAGCAGCTGTTCTGGAAGCAAAGGTGCCCGGGGTTTGATGGGTAGTGGGGGCAGGAGCCAGACTGAAACATAATGAAGAGCCATGAGAAGGGGAAGGATGGCCCCATGGAAGGGAGGGAGGGAGGAAGATTCTTGCTATCCTCTATAGCAGTGGTTCTCAACCTTCCTAATGCCGCGACCCTTTCATACAGCTCCTCATGTTGTGGTGACCCCCAACCATAACATTATTTTCGTTGCTGCTTCGTAACTGTAATGTTGCCACTGTTATGAATCGTCATGTAAATATCTGATATGCAGGATTTCTTTTCATTGTTACAAATTGAACATAATGAAAGCATAGTGATGAATCACAAAAACAATATGTAATTATATATGTGTTTTCCGATGGTCTTAGGCGACCCCTGTGAAAGGGCCATTCGACCCCCAAAGGAGTCTTGACCCACAGGTTGAGAACCGCCGCTCTCTAGCTCCTTCCTGCTCTCGAGTAAACATCTGATTCTCACCTCCTAGACAGCACCCCTCCCGTCCGGCCTGGCTTATCTCCTTGACCTCCTCTCTCACCTTTAACCTTGCCTTCTTCAAAGCTTGGTCCTCCCTCCCTTGCTGTGCCCTCTGCCTGCAGAGATCTCTCCCAACTCCTTCCTGCCTCTCAGGCCTCTGCGAGGGGAGCCTTCCTCGTTGGCCCTGTCCAGCTTCCTTCGCGTCACTAAGATTATTCCCGAGACAGAATTCATCCCCAGGACCTGACTGGGAATAAGCTCGTAATCGCCATGTAGTGCATAAACGAGGGGCCAGGCGGCCTTTGCCCAGGCTGGGAAGAGAGGAGCACATGAGATTGGGTTTTCAGGACCTGAGCAGGCTCACAGGCTCAGGAGAGAGAAGGAAAGGCGTGAAGGAAAGTTCTGGAAGAGGCAGTAGTTGGCCCCAGGAGTGTGAGGAGGTGAGGAGGCGAGGGGAGAGAGGTATGAAGGTAGAGGAAAGATGCTTGTGCGGTTGGGAGGGAGTTCAGGAGCCAGCGTGGACCTGCTTGGAGACAGGAGGAGAGGGGACTGGGGGGGCCCGGTGGTGGGGGCAGGGGAGCTTGCAGTGCCGTCTACTGGCCCACCCTCTTTTGGCCTGAGGTTAAGAGCATGCTGGGGTTCGCAGTTTGAGGAAAAGAGGTGTCAGGTCCTTTGGGGGAATCTGATCAGAGACTACAGACCTTCTCCCCAGAGAAATACACACTTGGCTCTCCCCAAATCTGGCAAAGGATCTCGGGGCGCTTGCAGATCCGGTTAAGAGCTTTACATAGATTGTGACCATAGCGATGATAATAATAATAATGATAATAATAACAGCTAGCACTGCCCCGACACTGGTCTAAGCCCTTCCTAAGCACTGACTCACTCACTCACAGAAGGACCCTAGGAGGTTAGGTGCAGCGAGCATCTTTACAGATGAACAAACTGAGGCACAGCGTTGTTCAGTGACTTGCCCAGAATCACACAGCTGCTAAATGGTGGTCAGGCCGCCGAACCTATACAACCTCGATACTTCCTTGTTACTGGAGCCAGAATGAGAAAGCCCACAGTCTGGAAGCTGTCCTCACCCTTCTGCCCCCACTTTGGGTTGGGATCCAGCTGGGGTCTCAACTGAACCTTTGGAAGCCCCGCTCAGCAGGGTGCAGTCCCTCCTTCCTTTCTCTTTTGCCCTCCTTTGTGTCTTCATTAGCATAACCGTGACTGCCCCAGCTTCCCCAGACCGAGGATGCGTGTGAGTTTGTGAGCTTGGGAGTGAGTCTGGGTGGGTGACAAGCTGGTATGAGTCAGCAAGACCTAAGGCAGTGGTTCTCCACCTTCCTAATGCCAAGACCCTTTAATACAGTTCTTCATGTTGTGGTGACCCCCAATTTCATTGTTACAAATTGAACATAATTAAAGCATAGTGATTGATCACAAAAACAATATGTAATTATATCTGTGTTTTCCGATAGTCTTAGGCGACCCCTGTGAAAGGGTCGTTTGACCCCCAAAGGGGTCGCGACCCACAGGTTGAGAACCGCTGACCTAAGGGATGGGGTGGAGGAGTCAGGACTCCCAAGGCACATCTGGCTTGCAGCCGGCTGAGGGACTTGGAGCAAGGGCCCCCGCCTCTCTCAGCCTCAGTTTCCCCATCAGTGAGAGGGGCTTGATCCCTTCCTCTTGCAGGTCAGTTAGGTGACATCGCGTGTTAACAGAAGTGCTCCATGTGTGGCACTAACCAGGATCGTGTTTCAAAATTCAGAATATTTCAGCACATGATGGTGGGGAATGCCTTGCAAGCTCCCCGGCCAAAGATACTAAGATTTCTGCCGCAAAGAGTATTTCTGCTGCTGATGGGCCTGGGGCTGTTGACACTGAGAGGGACACATAAGGGTGGGCATTGCAGGCCGGTCTGTCCTCGAGTGATTCTTGAAGGCTGAGGGAAAAGATGGTTTTTAGAGATTTTTGGAGGTTGGGACAGCAGATATGAGGTCTCAGATTTACCTAAATTGTCTAATGATGGGAATGTTGCGGAATTTTATTTGAGATAATGTGTTGTTAGGTGCCTGGCATCTAAGCATGTTATAAATGCTAGTTGAGCCCTAGCTGGTTTGGCTCAGCGGATAGAGCAGCTGTGGGCAAACTACGGCCCGCAGGCCGGATCCGGCCGTTTGAAATGAATAAAACTAAAAAAAAAAAAGACCGTACCCTTTTATGTAATGATGTTTACTTTGAATTTATATTAGTTCACACAAACACTCCATCCATGCTTTTGTTCCGGCCCTCCGGTCCAGTTTAAGAACCCATTGTGGCCCTCGAGTCAAAAAGTTTGCCCACCCCTGGGATAGAGCATCAGCCTGCGGACTGAAAGGTCCCGAATTCGATTCCAGTCAAGGGCACATGCTCAGGTTGCGGGTTTGATTCCCAGTAGGGGTCTTGCAGGAGGCAGCTGGTCGGAGATTCTCATCGTTGATGTTTCTATCTCTCTCTCCCTCTCCCTTCCTCTCTGAAATCAATAAAAATATATTAAAAAAAAAGACAACAACACACTAAAAATAAAGAAATAAGGGCTAGCTGATCACTCTCACTGTCATTGCTATTATTGTCAGTAACCAGCGTTTAGTCTGTGCCCACTGGTGCAGACAGCAACCAGCCGTTTCTCAGACTTGACCTGGCCGCGGAGTCCTTGGGGGCCTGTTAAAGTGTGGGTTCTGACTCAGTAGGTCGGTGGCTCAGCGCTTCTAGAAGGCTCCCAGGTGAGGCCCTGCCCTCCCGGACCACACATTTAAATTGCAAACGTGGTTTCCCTGGGGTTTGCAGTTGCTTCGGGCCTCTGACAGTCTGAGAGTTTGGGTGCCCCAGCTCCGGCTAAAATAAGATTCCTTAGCTCTTTGCTTCCGGTCGGCTAATTTGAGGGAAGGTCTGTATTAATTGTTACACAGGAAAGAGTCACAGAACACTATAATTCTTTTCACTGTCTTCTCTCCTCCCCCCGCCCCCCCTCCCTCCGTAGAGGGGACCTCTGTGGGGAGTTTGTGCTGTATTCTTTTTTTTTAAATTGACTTGAGAGAGACATCAATTTGTTGTTCCACTTATTGATGCCTTCATTGGTGGCTTTTTAAAATATATGTATTTTTATTGATTTCAGATAGGAAGGGAGAGGGAGAGAGAGAGAAACATCAATGATGAGAGAGAATCATTGATCTGCTGCCTCCTGCACACTCCCTACTGGGGATCCAGCCCACAACCCAGCACATGCCCTTGACTGGAATTGAACCTGGGACCCTTCAGTCCACAGGTTGATGCTCTATTCACTGAGCCAAGCCAGCTAGGGCATTGGTGGCTTTTTGTACGTGCTCTGACTGGGAATCGAACCTACAACTTTTGGCGTATTGGGATTACACTCTAACAAATTGTGCTACCCAGCTAGGGCCAATTGCACTGTATTCTTTCAATCCCCTTTTCTAGGCATACGTTTTTTTTTTTCTTTGAGTATCCATACCATATGAATTCTTCTATCCTTACTTTTTAACTTGAACAAATGTCTTAAAATTATTTCCATGTCAGCATTCTGGAACATTTTGGTGTATGGAACAACGCTTCAAAGAGCTGAGCCACCCAGCCGGGGCGGTCATCCATAATTTATTTACCCTCTACCTTATGGATTTTTTTAATAAGTTTATTTCCAGTATTTGCTGTGAGCCTATATGTGTCTTTCTATTTAGTGTGTCTCTTGCAGATAGCATATAGTCTGATAGTCTTCATCTGACAATTAGCATATTAATATTAAGGGCATTGCTGTCCAGTAGAAATAAAATGCTAACCACATATGTTACTTGAAATCTTTTAGTAGCCACCGTAGAAGCAGGGGAAATTAGTGTGAATATATTTTATGTAATCCAATATACCCAAAATGCTATCATTTCAACCTGTGATCAATATAAAAATCATTAATGAGATGTCTTATAGTTGGTTAAATACACATAACACGAAATTCACCAGTGTCGCCCTTTCCCAGTGTACGATGCAGGGACAGGTGTGTTTGCGATGCTGGGCAAGCAGAGCCACAATCCATTTCTAGAGCTGGTTCGTCATTCCCAACAGACACTCGACCCAC
Organism: Myotis pilosus; assembly: GCA_036010255.1. Taxonomy (NCBI): domain Eukaryota; kingdom Metazoa; phylum Chordata; class Mammalia; order Chiroptera; family Vespertilionidae; genus Myotis; species Myotis pilosus. The sequence continues at coordinate 4,644,693 of JASKON010000029.1, forward strand.
TGACCAGACCCTCTCCCTCCTCTGCCATAACCTCTCTCCTGCTTTCTGTCCTCATAGATTTGCCTGCTCTCGGTGCCTCATGTAAGTGGTATCATACAGCATTCGTCCTTCCGTGTCTGGCTTAATTCGCTGAGTGTCACGTCTTCAAGGCTCATCCGTGTGGTGGCATGTCTCCGTGACTGAGTAACATGACATTGTCCGTGTACAACCGCATTTCGTTTATCCACTTGCCTGTTGGTGGGCGCTTGGGTTGTTTCCACCTTTTGGCCATTGCGAATAGTGCTGCTCTGAACACTGGCATAGAGCTGTCCAGGCCCTGCTTTCAGTTCACCCCCCACCCCCCAGATGTTTTTATTAATTTTTTTTTTAAATATATTTTTATTGATTTTTTACAGAGAGGAAGGGAGAGAGATAGAGCGTTAGAAACATCGATGAGAGAGAGACATCGATCAGCTGCCTCCTGCACATCTCCCACTGGGGATGTGCCCGCAACCCAGGTACATGCTCTTGACCGGAATCGAACCTGGGACCTTTCAGTCCGCAGGCCGACGCTCTATCCACTGAGCCAAACCGGTTTTGGCTGTTTTTATTAATTTTACAGAGAGAGAGGAAGGGAGAGGAGGAGAGAGAGAAACATTGTGGAGAGAGAAACATTGATCGGCTGCCTCCTGCACACCTCCTCCTGGGGATGGAGGTCAGAACCCGGGCATGTGTCCTGAATGGGAATCGAACCCGGGACTTCTGGGTGCCTGGGAGGAAGCGCAACCAGTTGAGCCACACGGGCCAGGGCTCGGTTGTTCTGGATATAACCTAGGAGTGGAGTGGCTGGGTCATACGGTAATTCTGTGTGTAACTCTTTGAAGAACTGCTGTTCTTCACAGTGGCTGCATCAATTCCCATTCCCATGTTCCACACCCTCACTAACACTTGCTATACAGTCGTTGTTTTTCCGACACTTAAGTTTTCAAAAGCTGTTGTGTATTTCACACTCACAGCACATCTCAGCTGGATTAAAAGTGCTCGGGAGCCCTAGCCGGTGTGGCTCCGTGGATAGAGCGTTGACCTGTGGACTGAAAGGTCCCGGGTTCGATTTCCGGTCAAGGGCACATGCCTGGGTTGCGGGCTCGATCCCCAGTAGGGGGCGTGCAGGAGGCAGTCGATCAATGATTCTCTCTCATCATTGATGTTTCTATTTCTCTTTCCTCTCCGAAATCAATAAAAATATATATTTTTTAAAAAGTGCTCTTTGCCCTTACCAGTTTGGCTCAGTGGATAGAGCATCGGCCTGCGGACTGAAGGGTCCCAGGTTCGAGTCTGGTCAAGGGCATGTATCCCAGTTGTGGGCACATCCCCAGTGGGGGGGTGTGCAGGAGGCAGCTGATTGATGCTTCTCTCCCATCGATGTTTCTAACTCTCTATCCCTCTCCCTTCCTCTCTGTGAAAAATCAATAAAATATATTTTTTAAAAAAAAGTGCTCGGGAGTGGAGCTACTTGGTGGAGAGCGCCAACTCAGACCATTCGCTGTCCACGGTGTTACTGATGCAGCTGGATTTAAATCTAGCCTCTTGCTGTTTGTTTTCTGTTTATCGCCCATGCTCTTTGTTCCTTTTTTCTCATTTCCTGCCTCCCTTAGATGAATTGAGTAATTTCATGTTCCCTCTTACCCCCCCCCCCCCCCCGAGTTGATTCACACTACCTCTTTGTTGCTTTAGAGCAGGGGTGGGGGCCCTTTTTTCTGCCAAGGGCCATTGGATATTTATAACATCATTCGCGGGCCACACAAAATTATCAACTTAAAAATCCGCCTGCTGTATTTGGTCAGACATTTAATTAACTCACCCCTAAAGCCTGGGCGGGGCCAGACCAAATGATTTCTCAGGCCTTATACGGCCCACGGGCCGGACGTTCCCCACCCCTGCCCTAGCGGTTCCATTCTGCATCTTGGACTAGAATTTGGGCTTGGAGTCCGTGGGGAGATGGGAGCCATGGGGAGCTTTTGAGCTGGGGAGTGGCGCCACCTGACATTCTTGTAGCCACACCTTCGGTCCCTCGCTGCTTGTGCAAGAGTGCTTCCACCAGCCAGATTCCTGGAAGAGGACTTGCCAAGGCAAAGGGAAGCTGCACCGAGATGTGGGTGGGCCTTGCCAAATCGCATTCCACAAAGGCTTCGCCATCCTCACCCCTGGCAAACAGCAGGCAGGATTTATTGAGTGACTGCTCCGTGCCAGGCCTGTGCCGGGCCCTAGGGACACGGGCCAGAGCCAGCCCGGCTTAAGTAACTCTCCGTCCTCGAGGCCCAGGGCGGCCTCTGGAGCTGCCTCTGAGCTCAAAGGAAGGCCAGGGTTTCAGGGGAACTGAAAGAGGAGAGGCGAGAGGACACTCGGGTGGCGGAAGGAGGGTGGCAGCTGCGGGTGGCGTGAGAGTGGCTGGATCAGGAGGCGGACAGCATTGGTCTGGAGGCCGCACGTGCGGGCTCCCCGTGGGCTCCCCATCGGTGCAGCACATGTTCGTGCGGTGGAGCAAAATAACTTCCTCCCTCTGGGCTTGTTTGGGGAGGAAAACAGAGCTGGGGTTGTTTAAATGATCTCCACGGCGGGAGGGGACCAGCATCGGGAACGGGTCAACCTGACCTAGGGCCTGCTTGACCTAAGTTGAAGGCCTGTGTCAGATAAACATCCTGGGCGAGCTCCTGCAGGCCTCGGGTGACAGAGGGAAACCAACAGCAGGGCTGCCTCCCAGGAGGGCACGGGGGCTCCATCTAAGACTTGATGGCGGCACAGAACCACAGAACTCAGTACCCGCCTGGACCACAGGGAGGCTCCGGGAAGGTTACCTGCAATTACTGTTACTGCTGCTGTTCTCTCTGTTGTCATTCTCACTCATTTAAGTCCTCCAGGCAACAGCCAGATCCTTCCTTATCCCCAGGGCCGAGACCCCAGAGGTAAATAAGTCAGTTGCTCAGCCTCAGAAAATTGCAGAGCCGGCATGTGAAGCTGGGTCTGTCCGATCCAAACGCCACCGCCACCATCAGTAATGGTCCCGCGTGACTGGCAGCAGGGCCAGCCCTGAAGCCAGGCTATTTATAGTCGGTCTGTGTCACTCTGCAAGTGAATCTGCATGTGTTTGGCTGCAGAAATATTAGGGTTTGGTTACAGGGTGCCGCCTCCGAGCCTCTTGTGGGTGTTGTGTAACTGACACGGCACGCACGCTGTTGCCTTGCACAGTCGGGGGAAGGTCTGCGTTCGGCTCACATCGGAGCTCGAGGGCTTTGAATAAAGGATCGCGGACCCATATGCACGCGGATTCTGTCTCCCCTTTCCCACGTCCCGGCTGCATGTTGCACACACCGGTTAGCGTCTTCATGGGTTGTGTGTACTCCCCAGGTTCTCCGCTCCCTGCAGGACGATTCAGAACGAGCAGCTTTGTCAACCCTTGATGGGATTGAAGGCGGGAAGCTGGGTGGGCGGTAGGAGTGGGCAGTGGGGCTTCTGGAAACCTGTTCTCCAAAAGCCGGGAGCCTGGAGTCTGTGCCGGGCCGGGGCTGGTGATGAGGGAGGAAGGGGGGACAGGAAGATGGGCCAGGAGCCGTGTCATGGAACTGAAGAGAGGCCGGCCCTGCAGATGGTCAGGCAGGGGAAGTAGGGGCGGGCGGGCCGAGGGGATTGCACTCACTCCCCGGCAAAGGCATGTTCTCTCCGGCCTGTACCCCTGGCTGAGCTCTCCAGGGTGGTCTCCGCACGGAGCTCCCGCCCCCGAAACCAGACCAAAGCACAACACAGCCCGCTCCTCTCCAGGGTGTCAGTTAATGGCAGCCCCCTCCTCCCCCGGGACCAGGGCTAGATACTTCTGCATCATCCTTGACTCCTCTCTCTCTCTTTCAGTTTTGTTTTTATTTATTATTTTTAAATTCTCACCTGAGGACATGCTTATTGATTGTAGAAAGGGAAGAAAGAGAGAGAGACAGACAGACAGACATCGATGTGAGAGAGAAACATCAATTGGTTGCCTTCTGTACGCACCAACCAGGGATTAAACGCACAACCTTTCAGTGTACGGGACGACGCTCCAAATAACTGAGCCACACTGCTCAGGGCTCTCTCTCTCTCTCTCTCTCTCTCTCTCTCTCTTAATTTAAATTCAAATTTTTTTATTGTGGTAAATAACACAAACATAAAAGTTACCATCTTAGCCCTTGGGACCTGTACAGCTCCGTCGTGTTGAGTAGATTCACCTTGTTGTGTTGGCCACCCCTCCTCTCTCTTGTGCACCTGTCACCTTTGTCTAGAGAACATCTCCAGAACCTGGCCTCATGTCCCCACCTCCACTGCCCCCTCCCCTGGTCCAGCCACTCTCTGGACCAGTGCCATCTCCTCCTCCTGGGACACAATCTGCTCCTCTCACAAAGCTGGAGGGACCCTCCTGTCACCGGAGTCAGCTCCTGATCCCTCCTCTGCTCAGAGCCTTCCCGTGGCCCCTGTCACTCAGAGTAAAAGCTAAGTCCTTACCACGGCCCGGACTCTGCTGTCCACTGCAGTAGCCACTGGCCACATGTGGCGCTTGGGCACTGAATGGGCTGTGAGTGAAAATTGCACACTGGATTTCAAAGGCGTAGAATGAAAGGGGGGCGGGGGGAAGAAATGTAAACTAACCTCAATAGTATTTTTTTAGAAATATATTTTCATTGATTTCAGAGAGGAAGAAAGAGGGAGAGAGAGATAGAAACATCCATGATGAGAGAGAATCATTGATCGGTTGCCTCCTGCAAGTCCCCCACTGGGGATCGAGCCCACAACCCGGGCATGTGCCCTTGACCGGAATCGAACCTGGGACCTTTCAGACCTTTCAGTTCGCAGGCCGACGCTCTATCCACTGAGCCAAACCGGCTAGGGCAATAGTATTTTTATATTAATAAAAATATTAACATTTTATAATTCTGATCGCACGTTGAAATGATCGTGTTTGCATATATCAGCTTACATAAAATATGTTATTAAAATTAAACACATATAACATATATTAAGCCACCTATTCTTTCCGCTAGAAATATGACGAGGCTCGTGGGCATATTTCTTTGGACAGCACTGGTTTGGAAGGTTCCTCCTCTGTAGGGTGGTTGGAGCAGCAAATGAAGTAACATAGCGAAAGCTTTTCGAACACTTCCTGAAACATCAAAGGCAACATAAGTGTTAGCTGTTATTTTCTTATTGCAGTAAAATGTGCATAACAAAATATACCATTTTACCACTTCTATCACCTGTGTCCATTGCCAGAATTTTTTCATCACCCCCCACACACACTCTACATCCATGAAATAATAGCCACCTATTCTCCTCCCACAGCCCCTGTAACCTCTAGTCTACTTTCTATGTCAATGAATTTGCCTGTTGTAGCCTCCTAGTATAAGTGGAATCCTACAGTAATTGTTCTTTTGTGTCTGGATTACTTCACTGAGCCTGGTTTTCAAGGTTCATTAATTTTGTAGCATGTCTCAGAATTCCATTCCTTTCTCAGGGTGAATGACACTCCACTGTCCGGATGTACCACATTTTGTTTATTCACTCATCAGCTAATGGACAGTTTGGTTGTTTCTGTCTTTTGGCTTTTTTTCTTTTTTTAAATTTACTGTTGCAAATATTACAGATGTCCCCTCCCGCCCCCCCATGACCCCCTCCCTCCCTGGCCCTGCCCCCTCCCCAGGCCTTCACCACACTGTTGTCTGTCCATGGGTTATGCATATATGCATGTAAGTTTTTTGGTAAATCTCTTCTCACCCACCCCCACCCCCTTCCCTCTGATGAGATTCGTCAGTCTGTTGCATGCTTCCATGTCTCTGGATCTATTTTATTTGTCACTTTATTTTGTTCATTGGATTCCATATATAAGTGAGATCATGTGATACCTGTCTTTCTCTGACTGGCTTATTTCGCTTAGCATAAAACTCTCCAGGTCCCTCCATGCTGTTGCAAAAGGTAAAAGTTCCTTTTTTACAACTGCATAGTATTCCACGGTGTAAATATACTACAGCTTTAAAAAATACATATATATTTTTATTGATTTCAGGGAGAAAGGGTGAGGGAGAGAGATATAGAAACATCAATGGTGAGAGAGAATCAGTGATCAGCTGCCTCCTGCATGCTCCCTACCGGAGTTAAAGCCTGCAACCCGGGCATGTACCCTGACCGGGAATTGAACCGTGACCTTCTGGTTCATAGGTTGATGGTCAACCACTGAGCCACACCAGCCAGGCCACCACAGCTTTTTATCCACTCATCTACTGATGGGCACTTGGGTTGTTTTCAGATCTTAGTTATTGTAAATTATGCTGCTGTGAACATAGGGGTGCATATATTCTTTCTGATTGGTGTTTCAGGCTTCCTAGAAGTGGGATCACTGGGTCAAATGGCAGTTCCATTTTTAATTTTTTGAGGAAACTCCAAACTGTTTTCCATAGTGGCTGCACCAGTCTGCATTCCCACCAGCAGTGCACTAGGGTTCCTTTTCCTCCACATCCTCACCAGCACTTGTTTGTTGTTTTATTGATGGTAGCCATTCTGACAGGTATGAGGTGGTTCCTCATTGTTATTCAATTTGCATCTCTCTGATGATTAGTGACTTTGAGCATTTTTTCATGTCTCGTGGCCGTCTGTCCTCTTTGGAGAAGTGTATATTTAAGCCCTCAATCCATCTTTAAGTTGGATTATTTATCTTCCTTTTGTTGAGTTGTATGAGTACTTTATGTATTTTAGAAATTAACCTCTTATCAGATGTATCATTGGCAAATATGTTCTCCCATACTGTGGGCTCCCTTTTAATTTTGATGCTGGTTTCTTTTGCTGTGCAAAAGCCTTTTATTTGGATGTAATCCTATTTGTTTATTTTTTTCTTTGTTTCACTTGCCCTCGGCTATGTATCAGTGAAAATTCTGCCACGTGAGATGTCTGATATTTTGCTGCCTACATTTTCTTCTAGGATTTTTATGGTTTCCTGACTTACGTTTAGGTCTTTTATCCATTTTGAGTTTGTTCTTGTGAATGGTGTAAGTTGGTGGTCTAGTTGCATTTTTTTGCATGTACCTGTCCAGTTTTCCTAACACCATTTATTAAAGACACTGTCATTACTCCATTGTATGCTCTTGCCTCCTTTGTCAAATATTAATTGAGTGTCATGGCTTGGGTTGGTTTCTGGGTTCTTCTGTTCCATTGTCTGTATGCTGTTCTTGTGCCAGTACCAGGCTATTTTGATTACAGTGGCTTTGTAGTATAGTTGGAAATCCAGTGTTGTGATCCCTCCAACTTTGTTCTTCTTTAAGTTTGTTGTGGCTCTTCAGGGTCTCTTTTGGTTCCATATAAATTTTTGGAGTATTTGTTCTATATCTGTGAAATATGCTGTTGGTATTTCAATAGAACTGCATTGAGTCTGTAGATTGCTTTGGGTAGTATGGACATTTTATTGATGCTAATTCTACCAGTCCATGCACACAGTATATTCTTCCATTTGTTTATATCTTCCTCTATCTCTTTTTTCAATGTCCTGTCTTTTACCTCCTTGGTTAAGTTTGTTTCCTAAGTATCTTAATTTTTTTTTATTGTGATGGTAAATGGGATTTTTTTTTAGTTTCTATTTCTGAGAGTTCATCATTGGTGAAAAAAAAGCCATTGATTTCTGGGTATTAATTTTGTATCTGCTACATTGCTGAATTCATTTATTACATCTAGTAGTTTCTTGGTGGAGTCTTTAGGGTTTTCTATGTACAATATCATGTCATCGGTAAAACTGCAAATGATAGTTTTACTTCCTCCTTTCCAATTTGGATGCCTTTATCTCTTCTTGTCTGGTATTACGTTGAATAAGAGTGGTGAAAGCGGACATCCCTGTCTTGTTTCTGTTCTTAGGGGAAATGGTTTTAGTTTTTGCCCATTGAGTCTGATGTTGGCTGTAGGTTTATCATATATGGCCTTTATCATGTTGACGTATGATCCCTCTCTTCGCACTTTGCTGAGAGTTTTTATCAAAAATGGGTGTTGGATTTTGTTGAATGCTTTTTCTGCGTCTATTGCTACGATCATGTTTTTTTAATCTTTCAGTTTGTTTATGTGATGTGTCACATTTATTGATTTGCAAATATTGAACCAGCCTTGCGGCCCTGGAATAAATCCCACTTGGTCATAGTGTACGATCTTTTTCATATATTGCTGGATGGGATTTGCTAATATTTTGTTGAGGATTTTAGTATTTATGTTCATCAGAGATATTGGCCTATAGTTCTCTTTCTTTGTAGTGTTGTTATCTGGTTTTGGAATTAGGATAATGCTGGTCTCATAGAAAGAGCTTGGAAGTGTTTCCTTCCTCTTGGATTTTTTGGAATCATTTGAAGAAAGCTGTTATTATTTTTATTACATGATCTGGTCCCTGGCTTTTTACCTAACCTTCTCTCCCACTAACTACTCTCCCCGTCGCTGCTTCAGCCACACTGGCTTCCTCAACTCAGACAAACAAGCACCTCAGGGCCTTTGCACTGGCTGTTCCCCTTCTCCATGGCTCCCTCCCTCCCCTCTTCCATCATGCCTGCCTTTTTCACTCTGTTTAAAACTGCAAGTCCCTTGCCCTTCTCCTTCACTGCTTTTCCTCCATGGTATTTACCAACTTCTGACATACCATTTATTTTATATTTACACCAGAGGCCCAGTGCACAAATTCATGCACAGGTGGGGTCCAGCCAGCCTGCCCCAATGGGGCTGATTGGGCTGGTGGGGGTGAGGGGCTGAGGGCAGTTGGCTGGCTGGCCCCAGCTCTGATGTGGGAGGCCAATCGGGGGAGGGGTCGGCCAGGGGGAGGGGCCGTGGGAGGTTGGGGGGCCGATCGGGGCCCTGATCGGGCTGGTTGGCCTCTCCAGTGTGCATCATAGTGACCGGTTGTTCTGGTCGTTCTGTCGTTTCTGTCATTCTGGTCACTTGGCTTATATATATAGATTGATTTTATATGAATATTTTATATTGCAAATATTTTTTTTTCTTTTGAATGTTCTCTGGTGCGATTTCTTAGTTTTGCCATTTTTGTTAGATGTCCTTCCTCTGAGTCACCACACATCCCGGTGGAATTAGACCGGATAATAAATAATTAATAAACAAATGGAGTCGGGATGGAAAGCAGCTCTATTCATAGCCCCGTGCATGGAGGAGCTGTCATGCTGCCATGAGGCCTGGCGTGTGGGGTGGGGACAAAGATCATTTTATGAGTCCAGGGTCCATGTTGCTGGGACCAGGGTGCCACCCTGGCCTGATGCACCCAGTGCTGGAGTTAGAGCTCTTACCCGTGTGCCTTTGGCCAGAGGAGCTTGGGCAGCTTGCTCCCTGCCAGCTCTTGTCCACCAAAGCCATGCGGTTTGTGTCGGGCGGGGTGACTGGTCGGACAGAAGGACATCTCCCACTTGAGTTAGGGTCACCTGCCTCTGAGGGTCCTGGTGCAGAGCCAGTGACAGTACCGGACACAGACTCCATCCTGTCTCCTTGGGGCAATAGCAGCCGCCCACACAGGCTGCCCTGGGCTGGCAGCAGGCGGGGCAGCAGGCAGGGCAGTGGGTGTAGGCTAAGGCCTTCTCCTCACAGTGCATGGCATGGGAGGCTAGGAGCAGTATCTCTAAGTATTCTTAATATTTATAAATATTTTTAAAAATATATATTTTATTGAATTTTTACAGAGAGGAAGAGAGAGGGATAGAGAGTTAGAAACATCGATGAGAGAGAAACATGGATCAGCTGCCTCCTGCACACCTCCTACTGGGGATGTGCCCGCAACCAAGGTACATGCCCTTGACCGGAATCGAACCTGGGACCCTTGAGTCCGCAGGCCGACGCTCTATCCACTGAGCCAAACCGGTTAGGGCAAATAATTCTTTATATAACAGCATTTCTATTTTAACATTTATAAATATAATTTACAAAGTATGTTCACGTGTAATCACTCCCTATAAATAAAATGTGTGCGAGTTAAATACCTGTAAACATGTAGGGTAAGATTATTTGTTGTCCCCATTCTTACCCTCTTCAGAAACGTAAGCTCTGGGTGAACAGGGATCTTTGTTTTGTTGCCCGTCCTCCCCCCAGCATCCAGAACAGAGGCACAAGGCACGTGTCTCAGTCCTCACTTGCTAAATGGATGAATACTTAGTGAATGAGGAACTCAGGAGATTGTGAATAAGCCAAAAAGAAAGTGTATTGGGGGGCGGGGCAGCGGGGAGAGGAGAGAAAATTAGGAAGAACAGAAAAAAGGGCCTAAGTCTTAACAGGCGGTATGATTGGGCCCTGGGTGGGTGTGCTGGGCACTGGGAGCAGGCAGGGTGGTGCTTTGGGGTCCTATCTTGACTCGAAACCCGGTTCCCTCCCTCATTTGCTGGGTGACCTTGAGTCAGCGACTTGCCCTCTCTGAGCCTCATCGCTTCATTTGTAAAAAAGGGGAAAAAGCAGCTGCTCATTTATTCAACAGGTATTTCCTGCAGGCACTGATGGCAGCGTCCCTGCCCTCTCAGATCTACTCTAGGCTCCCACCTTCGGGGCTAACGTGTGGACTGAGCACTCACACACCTGGTAGGCCCGCGGTAAACCACAGTTCCTGTTGGCAGGGTAGCCGCAGGCTTCAGCTTTCCCCATCTGTCGGGGGAGGCGGGGGTCAAGGTCCCCGCTGTGCAGGGTTGTCCCGCAAGCCCGGGACCTTGTTTATGATAATGGCTGGCGATGTACAGATGGAGGCTCTTGTCCTTGGTGGGGTGTTAGGCTGGAGATGCAGGCTGGCCCTGGTCCTGGGGCTCGAGTTTCTTTTCCAAACAGGAACTTGAGACGGCTTAGAACATTCTGTGGGCACCAAATCTCTGGCCTTGGACGGGCCCCGCTGCTTTGTTGTCGGCTCCTCGGAGCGGGGCACACCCGCCGTCCCCTGAGACATTAGAGGCTTCCATCCCTCGCCTGTCTTCTCTTTCCGGAACTTCTGCTAAAGGCTTCTCGTCCATCCAGCTGCTCAGTCGGCCAGCTTTCATCTGGAGGGAGTGTGAGCGAGCAGGGGTCATGCTAGCTACTGTAACAAGTAAGGCCTTTCGTCTCAGCGGCTTAACACCATAAAAATATCTTCCCTGCACACGTCAGAGACCCGTGAAGGTGTTTCTGGTTGAGCAGCCCCTGGTGAACCCACAGAGGGAGCCAGACTCCTTCCCTCCTGTGGCTCTGCCCTCTCCCAAGTCTGGGGTCCACGCAGATGGAAAATAGCGGGCGGGGGGGGGGGGGGCGGGGGGGGGTATTTTATGTGACAGGCCTGGGCCCCAGTGTCACTCCACTGACATTCTGTCGGCCAGAATTCAGTCACATGGTGACACCTAGCTACAAGGGATGCTGGGAAATGTAGTCCAGCCTAGGAGGAAAAGAAAATCGTTTTGGGGGTACACGTGACCGTCTTTGCCAGCATAGGTGTTTGTTCACAGACACTGGCATGGCCAGGGGAGTGGGTGGGAAGGATTCAGTTCTGGAGGGAGGGGCATCCGGACTACCTGTTTCCCTCACTTTTAACTTGCAATTCCTAATAAGACATATATTTTACACTGTGACCCAGGACAGGTGGACACACAGACACACATCTGAAACCAAGGTTTTGTGGAACGCTTAACTGACTACCTTTGAGTCAGTACCTTGTAAAATTCCCTTGTTTCCTCCGTTTGTTTAAGCGGTGGTTGATACCCATTACAGTGGTTTCGTGACTGCTCAAATATTACAGCCCACGATTAGAAAAACATTGACAATGAAGATGGAAATGTGAGAACATTTGAACTGGAATGGGCAGCTTCTGGACCTCTCAGAGCCCCACCTCGGCTCCCCACGGGTCCCAGCCCCCATGTGAGAGGCCCGCTGGCGGCATGGAAGCAATCCTGTAGCTTAGAACACTCGGAACAAAACCCACGCGCCCCCACGCCCCCCACTCCCTTCACTACCCCTCGACCTCACTCCCCCTGCCGCACCCACCTCACAATGATCTGGTTCGGTGGTTGGCAAACTGCGGGTCGTGAGCAACATGCGGCTCTCTGGCCCCTTGAGTGTGGCTCTTCCTAAGCCTTAGGAGGACCCTAATTAAGTTAATAACAATGTACCCACCTATATAGTTTAAGTTTAAAAAATTTGGCTCTCAAAAGAAATTTCAATCGTTGTCCTGTTGGTATTTGGCTCTGTTGACTAATGAGTTTGCCGACCACTGGTCTAGTTCTTGGAGCCAAACAGATGCATTCCTGCCTCAGGGCCTTTTTGCGTACTGTCCCCCCCCCCCCACGCTCCTCCACGTGTCTGCTTGACTCCAGTCTCTGCTGCAGTGTCACCTCTATTGACCACCGTTTTAATATTGAAACCTCCGCTTCCCCATCATTCCTGACCCTGCATATGGCCACTTCCTACCCCCTTATCACTATTCTTACTAACCGCACCACGTAGGTTAATGTGTTTACTGATCATGGTGTGCGCCTCCTATGAGGACTTAACACCATGTGGGCCTCCCAGGGCCTGTGGTACATAGTAGGTGCGCAGTAAATATCTGTTGAGTGAACGAATGGAAGTTTTTTTGGTTTTGTTTTTCCCCTCCCCAGCGGGAAAGCTGTTTCCTCCGATCAGGGATTGGATGTTATATTCCAGGGCAGGTGAGGGTAGGGTGGGAGAGAAACGAGGCAGCAAAGCCATTCCCAGGAATTCTGTAGATCCAGCAGCTTGGTTGGTTGAAGCGAGAGCATATGTCTGTAGATTCTTTTTCATAAACGACTTGCTTGAAACAGTGCAGGTCTTCCCTCCTCCCTGCTGCATACCAGTCCTGAATCTCACCTCTTAATGAACCTAACCTCCGGAGGCACCACAAGGCGTGGGTCCCCACTGGCCCCTTCCCCCAGTCCCTCCGGCCTGGTTTTCTGTGTGTGTGTGTGTGTAATTTTTATTGAAGTATAAAGGTTTCTGTGCTTTTGTTTGTCTTAATAAAATTGTTGGGGTAACTGGTTAAGAACCTTATATAAATTTCAGCTGTCCAACTTCTATGACGTCTGTGTTAGGATGTCTGTTTAGTCCAGCCGTGGGCAAACTACGGCCCACGGACCAGATCCGGCCCGTTTGAAATGAATAAAACTTAAAAAAAAAAAAAAAAAAAAAAAAAAAAAAAAAAGACCGTACCCTTTTATGTAATGATGTTTACTTTGAATTTATATTAGTTCACACAAACACTCCATCCATGCTTTTGTTCCGGCCCTCCGGTCCAGTTTAAGAACCCATTGTGGCCCTCGAGTCAAAAAGTTTGCCCACCCCTGGTCTAGTTCATTGTGTGCTCCCCACCGGAGGTCGTCTCCTTCCATCACCACGTCACTGTATATGTGACACCCTTCACCCTCTCGTCCTCCCTGTCACCACCATGGGGCCCCCTGTACCCTCCCCGTCCTCCCCGTCACCATTATGGGGCCCCCTGTACCCTCCCCGTCCTCCCCGTCACCATTATGGGGCCCCCTGTACCCTCCCCGTCCTCCCCGTCACCATTATGGGGCCCCCTGTACCCTCCCCGTCCTCCCTGTCACCATTAGGGGCCCCCTGTAGACTCCCCGTTCTCCCCGTCACCATTATGGGGCCCCCTTACCCTCTCGGTCCTCCCAGCCCCCAAAGGTTTCTGTGTTTTATTTTGTTTGACATGTAAGGGAATTGATGCTTGTGAAGTCAGCACGACGCACACTTAGGAAATCCTACAAACCCAGCATATTTTACATGCCTGTGTGGTTTCTGTGTCTTCTTGCCCATTTGTTATTGGGGGTGGGGGTGGGGGAGAAGGGGAAATGGCATGTGAGGCCAAAGCCTGGTGCCCACCCTCATGGCACCCCCACCAGCGAGGGCACAGGGGGCAGGGCAGCCACTCTGAATGCTCAGGGGCCCTGTGGGGTTGACCCGGAAGTCCAACCAGGAGAAGGCGGGCCCTGGGGCGGCCTTGTGTGTGGGGCGTGGGGGTCGTGCTGAGGGACTCTGCATCCTGGAGGGGAGGTTGGAAGGGTGGGGGGAGGGCCCCCTGCACTGTCACCCGTTCCTTTTATTTCTTGCTTAAAATTTTAAACAGCTTCACTGAGATAGAATTCACGTGCACCAGATCCGCCCGTGTGAAGTGTGCAATTCAGTGGGTTTTGGTCCATTCAGGGTGCAGCCATCACCTCCGTCTAGAGAAGCCTTACACCCCATTAGCGCCACCCCCACCCTCCTCCCGCCCTTGGTAGCCACGGTGTCTTCCTGTCCCTGTAGGTCCGTCTGTTCTGCACATGCTAGAGAAACGGGGTCCTCCAGTCCGTGACCGCTGGTGTCTGTCTCCTTCCACTCGCCTCGTGTTCTCAAGGTTCGTCTATGTGGTAGCATCTGTCACTACTTCATTCCTTCCCTTTTTCTTCGTTTTTAAATCAAGATAATTTACACACCACAAGCTTCTCCCTCGAAAAGTTTCAGTTCAGTGGTTTCCAGTATATTCGCAATGTTGGGTGTCCATCCCTCAGTCTAGTGTTAGAACATTCTCGTCTCCCCAAAAGGAAACCCTGTGCTTACCCCCCAGCCCCTGGGAACCATTCATCTACTTTCTTTGTCTGTGGATTTGCCTGTTCTGGACATCTGTACTAAGAAAAGGGTAATATGTAAATTAGACTGGGTCAACCGGCCATCTTCCAGATGTCCGACTTCCTTCCGGACAAAGCCATGGTGGTGGGGGCCGAGGCAGAGGTAGTTGGGGGCAAGATCAGGCTGGCAGGGGAGAGCAGTTGTGGGCAAGATCAGGCCGGCAGGGGAGGGCATTTGGGGGTGACCAGGCCTGCAGAGGAGGGCCATTGGGGGCAACCAGGCTTGCAGGGGAGGGCTGTTGGGGGTGAGGCAGGCAGGCAGGTGAGTGGTTAAGAGCCAGTGGTCCTGGTTTGCGAGAGGGATGTCTGTGCAGGGATCGCAGGGACCGGCAGTCGGACATCCCCTGAGGGGTCCCAGATTGGAGAGGGTGCAGGCCTGGCTGAGGGACACCCCCCCCACACATGAATTTCGTGCACCTGGCCTCTAGTTTCATATAAAGGACTCATACAATGTGGGGTCTTTTGTGTCTGGCTTCTTCCACTTCCTGTTTTCAAGCTTCACCCTGTGGTAGTGTCTGTCGGTGCTTCATTCCTTTTTATGGCCGAGTAATACTCCGGTGCACGGCTGTGCCATGATCAGTTTATCCATTCATTAGTTGATGGACATTTGGGTTGTTTCCACTTTTTGTCAGTTTTGGATAAAGCTACTCGGTGGCCATTTCTTCAGCCCAAGAGGCGTTTCCAGCCACTCCCTGCTCAGACCTGTTCCTGTTTTGTTCCCATAGCACACAGGCCTCCCGTCCCCCCCCTCCCCCCTCCTCCCCCTCCTTTTCTCCTTTCTCTTCCTCTGCCCCTTCTTTCTGTGTTGTATCTCCCCCTCCCCCAGCCTCAGCCGAGAGTGTGGGAGTCTGGAAATCATTTCCCGGGAGCCCTGGGTAGGCCCATGGGGTGGCTCTGCTCTCCCTGCAGGGAGGCCTCAGCCGGAACTTGGCTGCCCACCCCCCGGGAACCGACAACCTGATCCTTCTAATCCAGCCCCAGGGGAGATGTGCCGGACAGGGCCACACTTAGAAAACAGCTTTTCTTTGGGGCTTTAAAAATTGCATATATTTAGCCCAGCCCGTGGTCGGCAAACTGCGGCTTGCGAGTCACATGCAGCTCTTTGGCCCCTTGAGTGTGGCTCTTCCACAAAATACCACGTGCGGGCGCACGTACAGTGCGATTGAAACTTCATGGCCCATGCGCAGACGTTGGTTTTCGGCCTGGGCGAGTCTGTTTTGAAGAAGTACTGTTGATATTTGGCTCTTTGACTAATGAGTTTGCCGACCACTGGCCCAGCCGATGTGGCTCAGTGGTTGAGCGTTGACCTATGAACCAGGAGATCACGGTTCGATTCCTGGTCCGGGCACATGCCCGGGTTTAGGGCCCAATCCCCATTGTGGGTCTGCACGCCGCTGATCAATGATTCTCATCATTGATGTTTCTCTCCCTCTCCCTTCCTCTCTGAAATCAATAAACACATATTTAAAAAATTTTATGTATTTATTTTTTTGGAACAGGAAGCACATTTTAAAACTCAAATGGTATCAGTCTCTTCCTCCCTCCCTCCCCCGACTCCCAGCCGTCTACACGCAGGTCTTTTCCCAGAGGTAAAACAGTTACAGTTCTTGGGCCTCCTCCAAAGCGCTGCTCTGGGCATGTGCAAGCACACGCAGCCTTTACAAGGCACTAATAACAGGGTATGCGGACGCTAACGCCATCCTGCCCTTTGCCCTTTAATAATATATCCAGGAGGCTCTAGCTGACCAAGTGCAGCGTCTTTTACCGCTGCATGGAAATAGACTGGATAGTAGTCCATTGGAGGACCCCAACTTACCGAACCAGCCCCCCTTCCATGGACACTTAGGTTAGCTCCAGGCTGTTGCCAGCATGCTGCCATGAGGAGCCATGGACAGCTGTTGGTTGGTGTGAATGTAAGCAGAGATGTACATTAAAATCCCAGAGGTGGGTTTGCTGGGACAAAGGGTGCGCGTGTTAAAAAAAAAAAAATTACGACAATTTCCAGATGTGCACAAAAGTAGGGAGAACAGCAGAAAGACCCCCTTAGTTATCCCCGGGTTTCATGTAGATGAACATTAGGACACGTGTGCTTTGTTGATCTCATTTTTGTTGTTGAAGTATTTTAAAGTAAACCCCAGATCTCTCATCATTTCAATTCTACATACATCAGTTAAAAAACGTACATGTGTTAAAAAAACAAATATTTTTTAAATATATTTCATTGATTTTTTACAGAGAGGAAGGGAGAGGGATAGAGAGTCAGAAACATCGATGAGAGAGAAGCATCTATCAGCTGCCTCCTGCACACTCCCCACTGGGGATGTGCCCGCAACCAAGGCACATGCCCCCGACTGGAATCGAACCTGGGAACCCTAAGTCCGCAGGCCGACGCTCCATCCACTGAGCCAAACCGGCCAGGGCACAAATATTTTTTTTATATAACCACAATGACATGATGAGACCTGATACCAGCTGTTTGGTATCCTCAGGGCTGTGCTTTTCGGTTACATTTTGTACTGATATGTAATTCACATATTGTGATTTTTTTAAATCTATATTTTTGTTGATTTCAGAGAGGAAGGGAGAGGGAGGAGGTCAAAACACCAGTGATGAGAGAGAATCATTGATTGGCTGCCTCCTGCACACCCCGCAATGGGGAATTGAGCCCACAACCTGGGCATGTGCCCTGACCGGGAATCCAACCATGACCTACTGGCTCAAAGGTCGATGCTCAACCAGTGAGTAACATATTGTAATTTTTTTAATTGTGTTTTTAGAGAGAGAGGAAGAGGGAGGAAGAGGAAAACATTGATATGAGAGCGAAACATTGATTGGCCATCTCCTGCATGCCCCCTATGGCAGTGGTCGGCAAACTCATTAGTCAACAGAGCCAAATATCAACAGGACAACGATTGAGATTTATTTTGAGAGCCAAATTTTTTAAACTTAAACTATATAGGTAGGTACATTGTTATTAACTTAATTAGGGTACCCCTAAGACTTATGAAGAGCCACACTCAAGGGGCCAAAGAGCCGAATGTGGCTTGTGAGCCACAGTTTGCCGACCACGGCCCTATGGGGATTGAGCCTGAAAAGGGGAATTGAACCGGCAAATTTATCCTCTTAAAATGTACAATTCAGAGGTTTTAGTACATACACAGGGTTGTGCAGCCATCACCACTAACTCATTCCAGAATATTGTCGCCACCCCACAAAGAAGAGCCGTACCCACTCACAGTCTCATTCCCCCAGCCCTCCTTCCCACTACAAGCCCCTGGCAGCCACTAATCGGCCTTCTGTCTCTACAGATTTGCCTGCTCTGAACATTTCATATACATGGACCCTACAATGTATGGTCCTTTTGTCTGGCTTCTTTCAGCATTGCTTCAAGCTTCCCCCATGTTGTAGCGTGGATCGGTGCTTCCTAACTTCTGTGGCCGAATAATATTCCATTGGGTGGACGGACCACATTCTGTTTGTCCATTCTTCAGTTAATGAACATTTGCGTTATTTCCACTTCTTGGCTCTTATGCATAACTAGATGCCCGGTGCACGAAATTCATGAGTGGGTAGAGTCCCTAGGCCTGGCCAGCGATCAGGGCCGATCTGTGGGGCGATCAGCAGGGCGATCAGGGGGCCCCCACTGGCACCCGCCTTGGCTGGCCTGGTGCAGCCTGCTCACCGGCCCTGCTCCCCACCGTCGCTAGTCTCCTCCCTCTGTGGGAGGTGACCAGAAGGGTGATTGTGGGGGGTGGCGACGCTGGCCCACTCACCAACCGGCCCCACTGCTGCTGCTGGTCACCTCCCTCTGCGGGCCAACCGGTGGGGCGACATGCCCCCCCCCCCACACTGGCACCCACCTTGGCTGGCCTGGGGCCTGTGGGCTGGGAGCAGCTCCTGCATTGAGCGTCTGCTCCCTGGTGGTCAGTGCATGTCCTGCAGCCGGTCATTCTGCTGGTCATTCTGCTGTTTGGCCCATTTGCATATTAGGCTTTTATTATATAGGATAGGATGCTGCTATGGACAGTGATGAGCAAGCTTTTGTGTGGACATGCATTTTTATTTCTATTGTGTATGGACCTGGGCATGGATACGCTGGGTCGGATGGTCATTCATTGAAGAAGCACCAGACAATGGCAGTTATCCACAGTGGCTGCATCATTGTACATCCCCACCAGCAATGCACGAGGACTCCAGTTTCTCGTGTTTATTGTAACCGTACTGCTAGGTGTGCAGTGGTCTCTCCTTACAGTTCTGGCTTGCATTTCCCCAATGGCTCATGATGTGGAGCGTCTTTCCCTGGGGGATGTGTGTTTTTAGTTCAATCTGTTTCCAAGTGGGAGCCAGGAACACTGTTTTTGACCACCCTGTCTTTAATTTGTCCCCCAAATGCTCTCCCGCCCTGACTTCTCTGGCCCTGGTTTCTCAGTCTCGTGATTCTCAGTTCAGCCACGTTGTCTTCCTACACAGAGACCTCCAACCGCTCTTCTGTTAGCCAAGGGTGCCCTGGTGGCCCACAGCCCATGCCCTCTCTGGGGCAGCATAGTTGATGGTGTCAGACCGCCCAGTGGGAACCCAGCTCCGCTCCTTACTTGCTGTGTGACCTGTGGCCAGTGCCTTCACCCCTCGGAGCCTCAGTTCCTTCACAGGGTGGTTGTGAAGCCCATTTCATTCCGTCTTCCCTTGGGCTTTCTCCTTATTTTCTTCATTAGACACTTATTGAGTGTCTGCAATTCACCTCCCATATGGGAGTGACATGAATCCCTTTGTGTACTTATTCAGCAGTTACTTAGTATATACTGTGTGCCAGGCAGGTTCTAGGAGGAGGAATATGACAAGAACAAGACAAAAACCTCGGCCCTCAGGGAGCTGATTTGCTGGTTGGGGAGACCCAGACAGGGCTGAGTGCTGAACGCTGTGGAGAAGCAGGAAGAGGGAACGTGGGTGGAGAGGGCTGGTGGGGCGTGTGGTCGTTTTAACCAGCCCACACTGAAAAGATGACATTTGAGCAAAGACCTGAAGCAGGCGAGGGGCCAGCCCTGTTGCTCTGTGCAGAAGGATGTTCCCGGCAGAGAGACCAGCACGTGCAAAGGCCCTGAGGCAGGAAAATGAAGACACTTAGCCTGTAAGCCATGGCCAGTAAGTGCTGGAGCCACTGTTTGAACTGGGAGGCCTTCTTCTATGGTGAACTTCATGGAGGTGTAATTTATTTACAATGTGATGCATCCATTTTAAGAGTACTGTTGGGTGTGTTTTGACAAATGTGTAACATTGTGTAACCCCACCTTAGTTCAAGGCATGAGACATTTCCATCACCCAACAAGGATAAATAGAATCACGCAGCGCGTGCTGTTTTTGCATCTGGCTTCTGCCACTCAGCCTACCGATTCTGACGTTCATCTATGTTGCATGCATTCGTGGTTCGTTTCTTTATTTCTTTTTTAAAAAATTGATTTCAGAATGAAGAGGAGAGGGAGAGAGAGATAGAAACATCAATGATGGGAGAGAATCATCCATCAGTTGCCTCCTGCACACCCCCTACTGGGAATTAAGCCTGCAACCCCAGCATGTGCCCTGACCAGGAATTGAACTGTGACCTCCTGGTTCATAGCTCGATGCTCACCCCCTGAGCCGCACCGGCCGGTGACATTGGCCTGTTAGAGGGCCCCCACCGGTTACTCTGTGGCACGTCCCTCAGCGTGGGTTTGACTGCCGTTTCCTCTCAGCGAGAGCCAGGTGTTCAGGTGACACATCCCGCCTGGAATCTTTAGGTCCCTCGCTCTTGACCTTGTGGCAGTTCTTCCTTCCAGAGGTGCCCTCGGGTGGGCGGGCGGGCGGGTCATCTTCTTGTTCCCGTTCCTGCGCCAGTGCGTTGTTTGTGACAAAGTGTTGTACTTATGTGCATGTGAGGAGGCACATGATTTCGATAAACAGTTAAAGAAAAACTGTCTCTTAACATACAAACGTAACACAAGACCATTAGGAGGAACAAAAGCGGAAAAGGGCGGGGATGAAGCTGAAATACACAAACTCCCGGAGCTGCTGAGAACGAACACACAGGCCTCTGGGACTCCTGTCACCTGGCGGCCGCAGCCTCATTAGCGTCTTGGCACACGTCCTCTCCATCGATTTGCTTTCCCTCTCGCCCTCTGGGCATCTAGCCCCAGTTGACCAGACTGATGTATTTTGAGAGCTGAAGACAAGAGGAAAATCCAGGGGGTCAAGCTCAGTCCAGGGGCGTTGGGGGGCTGGCCGGCGGGTGTGAGGAATGCCCACTGAGGGCTTGTGCCCAGAGCTGGGGTCCCTACCCCACTGTGGACACCAGGGCCCCCCACTGGCCTGGGGAAGGACGCAGAGCCCGGGTCCTGGGGGTGAGCAGGGCTGGCTCCATCCCCAGAGCTCCGAACCAAGGGGTCGGCTCCGCCCCTCACATACCACGCTGAAGCCTCTGGGCTTGGAAACGTTTCCCCCTGATCTGTTTTCTGAAGCCTGAGCCTGGGGATTTGGAAACAATAGCGGCTTCTGATAATAGCCTGGCTTCTCTAGCACCTCCTGTGAGCCCCAGAGCAGGTACTTCACACACACTAATTCATTTAATCCCCGGGAAGTGGAAACAGAGCAGTCACTGTCCGAGTCAGACAGCGCTGACAGCATCAGAGCGGGCGTGGACCCTGGCCGTCCGGGGGCATGTGGCGGACTTTCTGGCTGTGTCTGAATAAACGGTTTGCCGATGGATTTAATGGCGGCCTCCACGCTTAAATAAGGGGGGCACTTTTGTGGATGTCCCTTTCTCGCGAGCCTTTAATGCCACCTGCCAGAAAATTGTGGTCATGTAGAGCAGGGGTCCTCAAACTGCGGCCCTCAAAATACATCACATTGTATTTGTTCCCGTTTTGTTTTTTTACTTCAAAATAAGATATGTGCAGTGTGCATAGGAATTTGTTCATAGTTTTTTTTTAAAAAAAACTATAGTCCGGCCCTCCAACGGTCTGAGGGACAGTGAACTGGCCCCCTGTTTAAAAAGTTTGAGGACCCCTGATGTAGAGTCAGGACCCAAGTCTATGGTGTCGTGGTTGGGAATGGCTCCCCCGGGGCTGTGGTTAGAACTGCGCAGCTGTACATGGTTACCCAATGTTTAGTAAATATTTCTCAAGCAGCTACTTCAGAGACAGACAATAAATAAGATCTGTCAGTAAAATGTTTACTGTGTCAGGTAGCGGTGAGTGTGCTTAACCAAAAAGAAAGCAGGCTAAAGGGGATCAGGGTGCCAGAGTCGGCCCTGCACCCTTGGAGGTGACATTTGAATAGAGACTTGAGGGGGTGAGGGGTAGGCCACGTGGGCGTTTGGGGAAGAGCGTTTGACAGAGGGAGTTCGATGGAGGGAGCCGCCAGTGCAAAGGCCCGGAGGCAGGGCCAGGCCTGATGTGTTCTAAGACAGCTGAGAAGGAGCAAAGGGGAGAGGGTGGGGCTGAGGGCAGAAGGAACAGTGGCCGATCTTATGGGGCCTTGAGGGCAACCGTGAGGACTTGGCTTCTGCTGTGAGTGAGATAGGAACAGGGATAGGGCTCTGAGCCAAGAGGGATTGGAGCTGACTCAGTTCTAACCGGATCCCGGTGAAGACTAGACTTGGGGAGGGGGGGCAGGGAGACCAGTAAGGAGGCTGCTGGAGAGTCGGGCATAATGTAGGTACAGGAAATTGTTAATTTTGAATGAATGAATGAGTGATGTTATCGAAGCAGGAGGAGGCGTTCCCTGCAGCAGAGGCGCAGGGGGAGGGCTGGGAGGTGTGTCCCTCCTCCCGGACTCGCAGAAGGAAGCAGGCAGCCGGAGGGCCCAGCCACAGAAGGGCTGAGAGCCGGGCTCCGGACACACCTGCTCTGTGACCTCGGGCGAGCTCAGGGCCGGTGTTGCCTCAGTTTTCACTCTGTGAAATGGGGATCATCAAGTGCCTTGGTGTGGCCTGAACATATTCGCTGCTTTTTAAAAGTATAAAACGCAGATGTTCCATCTGGCAGGTATAAAACAACATTCTCACAGTCTTTTTTAAAACGGCTTTATTGAGACATAATTCACATACCATGCAATCCACCTACGTAAAGGGTGCAGCTCTGTGGTCTGTAGGACGTTCGCAGATGTGTGACCCTCTCCGCCATCAGTTTCCGAACATTTAGTCACCTGCGCCCCTTAGTCATCGCCCGCCATCCCGCCATCCGTCCCCGCCCTGGCGACCACTGATCTACTTTCTGTCTCTGTAGACTTGTTTATTCTGGACATTTCATATAAATGGTATCATATAACGTGTGGCCTTGTGTGGCTGGCTTCTTGCACTCAGCCTGTTTTCAAGGCTGTGTACCTGTCTTTATGGGGACATATGTTTTCATTTATCTTGGGTATCACAGGGTAACTATGTTTAACTTTAAAAAAATCTCATTCTGCCGAAACCAGTTTGGCTCAGTGGATAGAGCGTCTGCCTATGGACTGAGGGGTCCCAGGTTCGATTCCAGTCAAGGTTATGTACCTTGGTTGCGGGCACATCCCCAGTAGGAGGTGTGTAGGAGGCGGCTGATGGATGTTTCTAACTCTCTATCCCTCTTCCTTCCTCTCCGTAAAAAAATCAATAAAATATATATTTAAAAAAATAAAAATCTCATTCTTTTTCTTTTTTAATGTTTTTATTGATTTCAGAGAGGAAGGGAGAGGAAGAAAGAGATAGAAACATCAGTGATGAGAGAGAGTCATTGATTGGCCGCCTCCTGCATGCCCCCCCCCCCCCCCACCATGAGGATGGAGCCCTGCAACCTGGGCCTGGGCCCTGACCCAGAACCGAACTGTAACCTCCTGGTTCATAGGCTGACAAACACGAGCCACACCGGCCGAGCTCTGTGTTTAACTTCTGAGGAACTGCTGGGCTGCTTCCCGCACGGTTACACATGTTACATTCTAGCAGCCGTAGCTGAGGGCGAGAGTTATTCTGTTTTCATTGTTTCTTCCTCTTTTGATCACTTTTGGTTGAATTACAACACACACCAAAGTGCACACACGCATCAGAAGCCTCTAGCTGGATATTTTCCACACTTTGGACACACCCATCTGACCAGCTCTTAGATAAGGACACAACATGACCAGTTCCCTAAAGGTGCCTATGCCCTTCCTAATCCCTCTGCCCCCACAAACACCCCCACCCAGGGGGCCGCCCTCCTGATTCTAACGCCATAGGTTGGCATTGCCTGGTTGGTGGCTTTGCATGTGAAACCCTACAGCCGGGTTTTCTTTCCGTTGACATCCTGTTTTTTAAAAATATATATTTTACTGATTTTTTACAGCGAGGAAGGGAGAGGGATAGAGCCTTAGAAACATCAATGAGAGAGAAACATCGATCAGCTGCCTCCTGCACGCCTCCCACTGGGGATATGCCCGCAACCAGGGTATATGCCCTTGACCGGAATCGAACCTGGGACCCTCCGGTCCTCAGGCCAACTCTCTATCCACTGAGCCAAACCGGCCAGGGCTCGACATCCTGTTTTTGGGGTTCTTCCACGTTGCATGTATCAGTGCTTGGCTTACTCCCTCTTCATTGCTGTGTCGTATTCCATTGTGTGGATGGACCTTGCTGTGTTCCTGCATTCTCCTGTTGACGGGCGTCTGGGTTGTTTCCAGCTCAGGGATGCTATGAACATTCTAGAACAGCGGTCGCCAACCTTTCGGACCTCACGGACCACCGGTTGGCAACTATTGTTCTAGAATATGTCCTTCGGCCCACATCTGCCCCGTTATTCGTAAGGATGGAAGTAATGGAGAGTAGCCCCAGGCTGTGTGTGATGCCAGATAGAAATTGAGGGAGGCATGCCCCACATAGAATTTTCTGGAATCCTAGTCCCTGCTGCTGGTTTTAGCTCTTTAACGCTTGCTGTGTGGTCTTGAGAAATGGTCGTTTGCATGGCGCCCATGAGCTAGATGTCCACATTGTCCGTGCAGATGTGGAGGTGGCTGCCTCGGGGTCCTGTCCCCTGTGTGGGGGTGCCCTTGTGGGTTTGATGGGGCTCACAAAGGCGGTGCCACCCCCAGGGGTGTTCTGCACCTCTGCCTGGAGTTTTGGTTGTCTTGTCATTGGGGTGGCTCCTGGCATTGGGTGGGCAGGACCACTGGTGCCCTGACTGGATTCATCTGCCTCTTGAGTTGGTGTGCAGGGGGTGGGGCAGGGAAGGTGGGGCATCCTGTAGCGATGGGCCACCTTCTCGCTGCCCCCCTTCCTCTCGCTGCCCCCCTCCCTCTCGCTGCCCCCCTTCCTCTCGCTGCCCTGTCTCTCTCTGAACTGCTCTCTCCCACGCGGCGGCTGCCCCGTCAGCACTTCTGCTCAGTTCTCCCTTCTCCGAGCAGCTTTCTGTGCTGAGGCCCAGTTTCACCCGCACCCCGTGACCTTTCACCTCCTCCTCCTCTCCCGCCTCCCCCCTCCAGGTTTTTTCTGGGGCCCTGTGTCAGGTCCCCCATGGTCCTCTGGTCAGCCTGTGGCTGTGTCCCCCCGCCATGGACCCTCCCTCTCCCGTCCCGGTGTTGGGTTTTGGGTCAGGGGCCTAGCTGTTCAGCATCAGCTGTGGTCAGAGAACCAGCCAGCAGCCACAGCGACCGGCGGCAGAAACCCGGGCTGGCCCCTCCTGGCGGAGACAGGCCGCAGATAAGATAAATCAGGTTTACAGCGTGTCAGATAGTAATCGGCCTTTTGAAGAAAAGGAAAGCAGGAGCAGGAGGTGGAGGTGGAAGTGCTGGTGGGGGCCGGGGGTTGCCTCTCACGGGCCTGGTGACAGTGGAGAACAGGAGATAAAGGCAAAAACCTGTGGGCACGGCACGGAGTTCTTACATTCCCTGCACCCAGTTTTCCCTAATGTGAACATTTTATTTTTATTTGTATTTTGTTAATCCTCACCTGAGGACATTTTTTTTCCCATTGATTTTTAGAGAGTGGAAGGGAGGGTTTAGAGAGAGAGCGATAGATGGAGGGGTGCGCATGGGGAGAAACAGATGTGAGGGAGACCTGGGTCAGGATGGAGCCTGAACCTTCGGTGCCTGGGCCAGCACTCTAACCACTGAGCCACACCGGCCAGGGCTAATGCTAGCATTGTACAGCACTGTGGTCTCCTGGTCACCACCGAGGAACCAGCATGGCGCATTCACTCTCAGCCCCTCCCGCATTTCCTCGGCCTCCTTAGCTTTTCCCCGATGTCCTTCTCTCCTCCAGGCCCTTGTCCAGAGAACCCCTTCCGGTGAGTTCACTGTTATGTCTCCTCGTGGCGGTGGCAGGGTCTCAGACTCTCCTTCCCTTTGAGGACCCTGACAGCTTCGAGGAGTCCCATTGGATGTTGTGGAGACTGTGCCTCGCTGGGGACTTAGCTGCTGTGTTTTCATGACTAGACAGGGGTTCAGGGTTTTGGCGGGAAGACCATAGAGGACAAGAGCCCTTGTCATCATGTAGCATCAGAGTTAGCACGGTCAGCATGCCTGTTGCCCTTGGTCACCTGGCTGATGGTTAGCATGTGCCTTGGTGTGTGTGTGTGTGTGTGTGTGTGTGTATGTGTGTGTGTGTGTGTGTGTGTGTGTGTGTGTGTTGGTTGGACAACACTCCACCAACTGAGCCACACTGGCCAGGCTCTGCTTTCTCTCTTTATAAATACGCCTTTTCTGGACATTTCATGTCAATGGAATCCTATGATGCGCGAGCTTTTGTGTCCATACAATTATTATCTGTAATCATTTGGTATCTTTGTGAACACTTTTTTACACACTCTGTCTCTTTTGGGAGGATTAACTTAGTTAAAAAGTTGATAATACAGCCCGGCTGGTGTGACTCAGTGGTTGAGTGTTGACCTATGAACCAGCAGGTCATGGTTCAATTCCCGGTCAGGGCAGATGCCCGGGTTGCGGGCTGGATCCCCAGTAGGGGGCGTACAGGAGACAGCCAATCAATGATTCTCTCTCATCGTTGATGTTTCTCTCTCTCTCTCCCTGTCCCTTCCTCTCTGAAATCAATACAAGAAATATTTTTTTAGAAGTTAATAATATATAAATCAACATACTTAGATACTGAAAAAACGGGACTTCATATCGTCAGGCAGAGGGACATCACGGTCCCTGACCTTGTGCCTTTCGGAGACAGCTCACTTTCTTGACCATCAGTCACCTTCTGCAGCTCGAAGCCTGGATTAATGACCTGTCCAGCTGAATCTGTTCTTTTTCTAAAACTGGGGGATAAATGGAAATTGATGTTCTCCCCATGGAATAGAACAGAGAGCCCAGGACAGGAGCCAGGCGCAGATATGGAGGTCTGGTCTGAGGCCGAGTGGCCACTGGCCGGAGTGGTGGGAAAGGAGAGACTCTTAATAAATGGAGCTGGTGCCAAAAGTGTCATTCCTACGGGAAGAGCTGAAATTAGATCCCTACCTCAAACCATATGCCCGTGGAGGGTCCTGCGAAGGGGAATGACACGGCCTTAACTAAAATGGATCACTTTGGTTGCCTCGTGGCACTGGTGTCGAAGGGGCTGGAGAGGAGGCAGTTGGCCAGCTTGCGGCTCCCCTGCAGCCCTCGGTGCACAGAGAGGGTTAGCCGGTCAGTGCTGGTTGCACCACCTGGAGAAGACGGAGAGTGAGAGACGAGAGGAGGAGCCTTGTGCTGGCGATGGCCAGAGTTAGCTGATCCCAGCAGGTGGAGACTATAAACCCCTAGCCCAGTAGTTCTCAACCTTCTGGCCCTTTAAATACAGTTCCTCATGTTGTGACCCAACCATAACATTATTTTCGTTGCTACTTCATAACTGTCATGTTGCTACTGTGATGAATCGTCATGTAAATATCTGATACGCAGGATGGTCTTAGGCGACCCCTGTGAAAGGGTCATTCGACCACCAAAGGGGTTGCGACCCACAGGTTGAGAACCACTGCCCTAGCTGATGGGGATGTTGAGCCACACTGGCTGCATCTTCAGGGGAACAGGGTGGAGGGAAGGAAGCTTGGCTCCATCCCGCAGGCCCTCCGTGTCCCGGAGTGCTCGTGGGCATCGGAAAGGAGGCCTCGGATGTCTTGGGAAGCAGCCCAGGCTTCGGGGTCCAGGAAATCTGGGTTCAAATCCCAGCGCTTCCTTTTACCCGAGTAGCTTTTTAGTTGTGTGTATTTGGCTGCAAGTAACATTTTACCCAAGTAGCAATGGCTTAAATAATACTCTTATTTTTTTCCACCCGATTTTTTAAAATGTAGGTTTTGGAATGGTTAGTACATTCACAGGACTTAAAAGCCAAAAGTTATTTTGAAAAATACGCAGTGAAATGTCTCCCTCTCACAGTTGCTCCCACCTTCGAGGTCGCCATCCTAGTGGTCAGTGGTCAGTGCTGAATAGATTCTTCTCAGAGTCCTTCAGACTTACAAAGGCACGCAGAATATATACTCTTTATTTTATTTATTTTAAAATATAATTTTATTGATTTCAGAGAGGAAAGGAGAGGGAGAGAGAGTTAGAAACATCAATGATGAGAGAATCATTGATCGGTGCCTCCTGCACGCCCCCTACTAGGGATCGAGCCCACAACCCGGCCACGTGCCCTTGACCAGAATCGAACCGTGACTTCCTGGTTCCTAGGTAGACGCTCAACCCCTGAGCCATGCCCGCTGGCTTGTTTTTGTGTCTTTTTGTTGGTGGTGTAGCTGTTTGAAATGCACTTTCCCAAGCACAACGCCAAAGTGCTGGCGGGCCATCCGGAGCTGGAGAAGGCTCTGCTGCATCTCAGAGAAAATATGTGTTCCAGAAGCTTCCCTCGGTGTGAGTCACAGTGCCATTGGCCGTGTGCTCATGTGAGCAGATCAGCAGTACACATCACCTAAGGTGTCTTCAAACAGAAACGCACATAAAACATCATGACGTATCGGCCAGTTGATGAAAATGTTGTGACAGGAGGCTCGTAGGAACTTGTGTTCCCCGCAAGGTCAACCCAGCTCCCAGTCCCCGCCTCTGTTCATGGAACTTTATGGAATACTAGAGGCCTGGTGCATGAAATTCGTGCACGGGTGCGGTCCCTGTGCCTGGCTGGTGATCAGCATACGAGTCTGGCATGGAAGGGCACGTTCCAGCTGACCTCTGGGCCCTGGGCAGCACCTGGGCCCCCGCGCCGTGCCCCCACCCCGCCTGATCACAGTGCCTGAGTCCCCACACGGAGATGCGGTGATCATGGCCAGATGCGGTGGCCCAGGGCGCAGCGGCGGGCTCTGGGCCACCCAGCGGTGCCACACAGAAGCTGGGTGGGCAGCACGCTCTCTCCCCACGGGGAGCCCGGCCAGCCCCTGTGGTCCCGGCAGCTGCGGCCCGGCTCACCTGGAAGAGGCCAGTTGGGCCGCACCTGAGTGCGGGGGCTTCCCCAGCACGAGCCCTGGCGTTCCGGGGGAGGGTAGCAGGCAGGAGTGAGAGTGAGCTCAGCGGACACCCCGCCTTCTCACCGCACCTCCACACCTCCGCCCCAGTCACCCCCGCCCCTAGGTAGACAGCGAGAGTGCCGCACGTCCCGATGCCCGTCTTGTTCCGTGCCGCGCCCTGGTGGTCAGCGAACCTCATGCGAGCAGTCGAACTCCTGGCCTCCCAGTCCAATGACCGCCTGAGGGGACAATGAGCATATTAGGCTTTTATTATTATGGAATGTAACTGCTGCTAATAACAAGAATTGATCGTATTGGCTTATTTTTTCTTTAAATACTAGTTGTGTTTTCCTGAGATAGAATTATGTGCAGTAAAACGCACAGGTCTTGCCCTGGCCCATTTAGGTCAATGGTTAGAGCATCAGCCCCTGTATCAAAGGGTCACGGGTTCAATTCCCAGTCAAGGGCACATATCTGGGTTTCAGGTTCAATCCCAGGCCCCTTGTGGAAGGCAACCGATCGATGTATATCTCTCTCACATCGATGTCTCTCCCTCCCTCTCTCTGTCTCTCTCTGTCTCTCTCTCTCTCTCTCTCTCTCTCTCTTTCTCTTTCCCCAACCCCCTTCCTCTCTTCCTTCCGCTCTCTAAAAATCAATGGGAAAAGTATCCTTGGGTGAGAATTAACAACACAACAAAAATGCACAGGTCTTACCGCCGCTTAATGAACTTGACACATTGCCTACAGAACAACCACCCAGAGCACTTCATCATCCCAGAAGACTCTTTGGATCTTCCTAGTCAGTACTGGTAGCTCCCCCTCCCCTCCTCCCCTCCTCCCTCCTCCCCTCCCCCCTCCCCCTCCCCTCCTCCCCTCCTCCCCTCCTCCCCTCCTCCCCTCCTCCCCTTCTACCTCTGATTTTTTCCCACCGGTTTCACTAGAACTTTACCTAAAGGGACCGCACGGTGGGTAGTCTTTTATGTCTGGCTTCCTTTGCTCAGCATGATTCATTTCAGATTCATCATGTCCGTTCCATGTATTAGTAGTTTATTTCCTTTTATTGTTAAGCTGTGTTCCATTGTGTGGCCGGAACACAGTTTATTTATTCATTCACCTGTCAGGGGACACCTGTGCTGTCTCCAGTGTGGGGCATGTGTGAATAGGCTGCTGTGGAAATTTTTGTGCGGTGTTTTTGTGGACATACTTTCCACTGCCGCTAAGTAAATACCGGGAGTGGAATAGCTGGGCCGTAGAGTTGGGTGTGTGTCTAACCTCAGCTAACCCAGGCTTTTCACTCTCTTCTGGAATGAGACCTTCTAGTCAAAGGCCATGGCGGGGTGCCGGCCAGCTCAGCGAGGCTGGACCGGCAGGTCTGTCTCGCACTGTCTTGACCTCCCCCCTCAGGAGTGCAAAACGGCTGCTGTGGCACCGGCCATTGCCATCAAGCTTCACATCCGTCTCCCAGGCAGAAAGAAGGGGCAGGGGCAGATCTCCCCGAGTTAAGGCTCTGTGTTTTGTCCAAATGTGAAAATCTTTCCCGTGTCTACCCTTGGCTGCCAAGGAGGCTGAGAAAATAACGATTCTGGCCAAGGGGCAAAGGCCTGCCCTCGTGGTCACCCTCCTGGGAGGGTATGTTGCCGAATGAAGCAAATCCGAGTTCTGTTTACCCGTCTGAGCTGTGGAGATGACCCCCTGAGGCCACTCTGTCGGGGGGGCGGCGGGGGGGCCTGGACGCCGGCTGGGAATTGTGGCTTGTGTTTGATCTGAGAGCAAGAGCCCCAAAGGAAGGCCATAGAGACAGAAGCTTCTAGAGCAGCGGCTCTCCAAGTGTGGTCGGTCCCTGGACCAGCGTATCAGCACTGCCTGGGAGCGTGCTAGAAAGGCACACACTCTGGCCCCGCCCCAGACCTGCTGGTTCTGGCTCAGGTTTAGGACGGAGGGGTCCGAGGCCCATGAGGGTGCAGCCCCGGCTTCTGTTTCCCCTTTGCTTCTCTTCGCTCATTTCCTCCTGAACTTGGCGCTTTCTCTGTGGCCTGGTGCCTTGAAGGCCCTGTGTCCATTCCTCCCATTCCCCTACCCCACACCCTGCCTGTTTTAGTCCTTCTCAGAGTTTCCCTGGTTTTTATAAACTAGTTCTAAGAAAAAAATCTAGCCCGGCCGGTGTGGCTCAGTGGTTGAGCGCCAACTTATGAACCAGGAGGTCACGGTTCGATTCCGGGTCAGGGCACGTGCCCGGGTTGCAGGTTCGATCCCTGGTGGGGGGCGTGCAGGAGGCAGCCGAGCAGTGATTCTCTCTGATCATTGATGTTTCTCTCTCTTCCTCTCCCTTCCTGTCTCTGAAATCAATACAAATGTATTTAAAGAAGAAAAAAGAAAAAAATCTAGCCCTGGTTGGGTAGCTCAGTTGGTTAGAGCATTGCCTGGGGGTTCAATCCCTGGTCAGGGCACATGCAAGAATCAGCCAACAAATGCATAAACAAGTGGAACAACAAATCTCTCGCTTCCTCTAACAAAAAAGGGAGACAAAAATCTAAAACCTCTTGAGGTACCTGGATTTCTTGGCAGGCCGGCAGCTTTGTAGCTGCGTTTAGAACACCCGCAGAACACACAAAACCTTCCTAGTGTAGCTATAAACTGGGCTTCAGGAACCAGACCCCAGGCCCTCTCTGAGCAATGCAGCTTTTACAGGGCACACTTTTCCGTCGTAAGGAATTCAGTGATTTTAGAACTCTAAAGGTCGCTCAGAACGAAGAGGGGGTAGGTTTTAATTGCGCTTCAAATTGCTCTTTCTCTCCCTTCCCCTAGAGGGGCGGGAGCGGGCCAGCAGCCAACATTTCTCGCCTGTTTTCCTTTTCTGGCTTTGAGAGACAGCATGCGAGCGGCTACCTATCCCGGTGCTGGCAGCTCCTGCTGGGCCTTTGCACGGAATTGCAAAGGGTGCCTCCACGGAGAGGCTCCGTGCCCGTGGAGTCTCCTTTGTGTGGGTTGGAGAAGGGGGTCCTTCCTCCTAGTGGGTGTTGCCCTTATCTGGGTCTCGCTGGTGTCAGAACCTCACTGGATTGCGGCCCCCCTGGTCCCCGTGGCTGGGTTCCTTTGTGCGTGAACAACCTGAACAACTGTACATGGTGGTCAGTGTATATATGTATTATGTTCCCACGACAGGTGACATGTGTCGATCTTATAACTTACATCCTGCATTCATTTATTTATTTTTATTATTTAAAAAAAATCTTCACCTGAAGCTATGTTTATTTTTTAAAATTTTTTGTTGATAATCCTTACCCGAGAATGGAAGGAGAGAGAGAGAGAGAGAGAGAGAGAGAAACATCAATGTGAGAGAGAGACATTGATTGGTGGCCCCCCGCACGTGCCCTGACTAGGGGCCAGGAACGAACCTGCAATCCAGGTATGTGCCCTTGACCGGGAGTAGAACCCATGGCCCTTCGGTGCTCAGGCCAACGCTCTACCACTGAGCCACGCCGGCCATGGCAAGGATACGCTTATTGATTCGAGAGAAAGAGAGAGAAACATAGGTGTGAGATAGAAACATCCAACATTTGCCTCCTGTACACGCCTGGCCATGGATTGAACCTGCAACCTAGGTATGTGCCCTGACCTGGAATTGAACCTGTGACCTTTCGGTGTACAGGACAATGCTTTAACCCACTGAGCCACACCAGCCAGGGCCAGAACAATTACAACCGGGAATAGAACCCATGACCCTTCAGAGCTGGGGACGGACCCTTGGTGGCCTCTTCCGGCGTCCGGTGGCTCCAGGCGCTCCTTGGGTTGTAGCCGCATCATCCTCATCTCTGCCTCCGTCTTCACATGCCTTGTGTCCTGTGTGTCTTCTGTTAAAAGGTCATTGGTCATTGGATGTAGGGCTCGTCGAGATAATTTAGGATGATCTCATCTCATCTCAATTATATATGCAAAGATTTTCTTATCCCCCAAATAAGGAAGGCCACATTCAGGTTCTGGTTGGTGGACATACTTTTTGGGAGGCCATCAGTCAACGCACGGCAGGTGCCTTAGAAAGAAGCACGTCGTGAGGGGGGAAACTTGTAAGCATCGTGGTATGGTGAGTCCACGCACAGTGCCTCGCTGGCTTCGCCCTTCTGGCTGAGCTGCGTGGGAAGTGAACGGGTTCTCCGTGGCATTTCATGACAGTGTAAGGGGAAGAGGGCCCAAGTGGGTGATTAGAGGGCGAGACGGTGGGGACCTGCACGGGCATTGCAGAAAGTCAGTGGTTGGGTGGGGTTTGGCCAGGGAGCCAGCTGGGCTGCTACCACTGTGTAGTTCCCATGAGTTTGGGAGCCTGTCGGCCTGGGTTCAAATCCCAGCTCTGCCATTCTGCTAACTGGTGACCTTGGGCCACTTACCTCACCCTTTTCTCTGCCTCAGTTTTCTCATCTGTGAAATGGGTGTGAGGGTAAAGGCACCCACCACATCGGATTGTTATGAATGAAATGAAATAGGAAGACGCACTTAGAACAGCACCCGGCACTAGGGAGCTTGGCAAACCTTGGCTATGACGACGAAGATGATGGCAGCTGAAGGCGCAGGGCACAGACACAGATCACATGGAGCGCCTGACCTTCCTGACTCCAGCCACCCAGGGGTGCTCCTATGCAGGGGTCAGCCTTGTGCTCGGGCAGGTCAGCTGGTGGCCAGTGAGGAAGTGGGTCGGCACGGAGGAGCAGAGGCCACAGGGAGCCTGGCGGACTTTATTTGGTCATTCGTGCCTGGTATGACTGATGTCCTTACTGGTGGACTTGAGCTCCGGGAAGGTATGATCCTGTTTGGCCATCATGTGTCTTGGCGCCCAGCCCGGGGTGGGAATACAGGAGGTGCTGAGTGACACTCTCGGATCCATGGCTGCAGTGGAGGCAATATTTCAAATTCATATCAAGCAGCGCTCGTGGGCACCCATCAGCCAAGCCTGGCGTGGTGCGGAGGGAGGGCCAGGGCTCCCTGCTCTGCCGGGTGGTTCCCTACAGTTGCTGGGTCTCGGGGAGGGGGGACCTCATAGGGTCCTGAGCGGGCCAGCGGGGTGCTGGGGTTTGGAGTAACGTTCATTTACCAGTGGGTAAGGAAGTGCTTGAGTGTTTGAGCAACAAGTGCTGCCAGTTACGAGCAAGCTGAGTGTTAGCACAGGCCAGGTGGGTGCATAGGTGATGAGGGGAATGGCGAGGTGTAGGTTGGGCAGGAGTGGTGGTCGGGGGAGGAGGCGATAGAGCGGAGAGGGTAGGGAGGTGGAATGGCTGAGACTTGGAAAGTCAGGGTTTGGCCTTTAGTCTCAGGAGGGCTGTGTCAGCTCCCACTGCATTACAGCTCCGAGATTTAGAGGCCGGCCTGGTTATATTGCTGTTTAACAAATCACCCCAAAGATAGTAGCTTTGTCATCATAGCCAAGGTTTGCCATATAATAGCTTAAAGCAACATATTACCCCAAATATAGTAGCTTAAAGTGCTCATGGGTTTAATGGGTCAAGAATTTCACATGGGCCCTAGCCGGTTTGGCTCAGTGGATAGAGCATCGGCCTACAGGCCAGAGTCCCGGGTTCGATTCTGGGTTAAGGACATGTACCTTGGTTGCAGGCTCCTCCCTGGCCTGGGCCCTAGTCAGGGCCGGTGCAGGAGGCAGCCAATTGATGTGTTTCTCTCACATGGATGTTTTTCTCTGTCTTTCCCTCTCTCTTCCACGCTCTCTAAAAGATCAATGGGAAAATATCCCAGGTGAGAATTAACCAAAAAAAAAAAAAAAAGATTTTCACATGGACTTTACCCTGACCGGTGGCTCAGTGGTTAGATCGCCATCCCCCGCACCAAAGGATTATAGGTTCGATCCCTGGCCCCAACCGGGGAGCGTGCAGGAGGCAACCAATCGGTGTGTCTCACATCGATGTTTCTCTCACTCTCTCCCTGTCTCCCCCTCCCTCCCTTCCACTTGTTCTTAAAAAAAAAAAATCAGTGGTAAAAATATCCTTGGGGAAAATATTCTTGGGTGAGGATTAAAAAAAAAAGAGGAAGAAGAAGAAAAAGAATTTCACCTGGAATTTGACCCCAGGGGTCTCTGCTCCACGACGTTGGGTCTGGGCTGGGAGACGCACAGGCGGGGGCAGCGGCCTGTCCACACACTCGCTTGGCTCTGGGCTGGGCTGGGGTGGCTCCAGGTACGACCATCAGCCAGAGTGCCTGCTCGTGGTCTCTTCAGGCGACGAGCTCTGGCGTCCCCCCAGCATGGTGGCCTCAGGGGAGTCAGACTCCTTCCTGATGGCTCTCAGGCCCGATGTCCCAGTGGACAAGGCAGAAACTGAATTGCCCGAGTTGCAGGTGACTCGCCTCGGAAGTCACCTAGCGGCCCGTCTGTGCGCTGCCCTGGTTGCAGCAGTCACAGACTTCCCTCCATCCCAGGGGAGTGGAAAGGTCGCCCGGGGAAGGTCTGGGGGTCGGAGACGTGGTTGCAGCATCGGTGGAAAACGAGAGGCTCCCCAGTGGCTGGAAGCAGAACCAGGAGTCCAGTGGCTGGGTTTGGCCTGGGCACGTCGGGCCTTACCTGGGGGCCTGTGGTCAGCTGGAGGTCAGCTGAGTGGGTGGCTCTACCTCCAGGCGTGGGTGGCTGGGAGCTGCGATGATGGCGGTGACGGGCACGTGTCTCTTGCCCTCCGACAGGCTAGCCCGGCCTCTTCACCTGGCAGCTGGGCAGAGAGTAAAGTCTGCCAGGTCTCCGTGGGCGGAGCCTCGGGAACGCACACATCACTTCCGCCACACTATTGGCCAGGGCAGGTCCAAAGGCCAGCCCACGTTCAAGGGTTGGTGATTGACCTCATCTGTCTTTTTTTTTTTTAACATATATTTTATTGATTTCAGAGAGGAACGGAGAGGGAAAGAGAGATAGAAACATCAATGATGAGAGACAATCATTGATCGACTGCCTCCTGCACGCCCCCTACTGGGGATCAAGCCTGCAATCTGGGCATGTGCCCTTGACCAGAATCAAACCCGGGACCCTTCAGTCCGCAGGCCAACGCTCTATCCACTGAGCCACACCAGCTAGGGCCAGACCTCATCTCTTGACAGGAAAGCTGCAAAGAGAATGTGGGATGAGGGAGGAAAGAGTTTCTGGCTATTTTGCAGTCACCACGGTGGTCCTTATTTTTTTTCAGATTCCCTCACCATCAGATCTCTTCCATTTGGCCAGCCCTCTTTGCTCAGTGGGTTCCCAGACTCTAGGCCTTGCCCCGTGGAAGGGTCCTTGAGATGGGCTGCAAAGTTACAGAGATATGAGCCCATTCGTGTCAGGTTGTGTCTGACCGTAAATAAAGGGAAACCTAATAGGAACTGAAATGGTCAGGGTTGAGCATCTGGAGGAAGGCAGCCCGTGAGGAGTTACGAACCCAGCCTTTCCTCTCCTCTCAGTAGTCATCCTTTGGAAGGGACCGTATCAGCCTCAGGTCACTATATTCAAAGCTGAGAGCGAGGAGCAAAGGACTTCCTTTCTGAGCAGTTCTGTCTTTGTTCCGGAAGGAAAATGTTACCAAAGTCTCACCGAGTCAACCCCAACTCTCTGCACTTTGGCTTTTACTGTGCAGAATGCTACGCCTAACTGAGCTGCCGGGGAGCCTGGGAAAGTCGATACTGATTCAGGGGACGGGCCTGGCACTGGCTTAGTCTAATTGCTCTAAAGCTGTGTTGACGACAGCTCACAGTAGGAAATATGTACCCGTACAGACGCCCATAATTGAAACCAGTGTCACAAGCTGATCCTTAACATGTGTTGCCTTTTAATCTTTTCTATTCACTCCCATTCCATTTTACATTCTATATCGTTTAATTAAAAAAAAAAAAAAAGAAAAGAAACTGGCCCTGACCGGGTAGGTCAGTTGCCTAGAACAGTGGTCAGCAAACTGCGGCTCGAGAGCCACATGCGGCTCTTTGGCCCCTTGAGTGCTGCTCTTCCACAAAATACCAACTTCTGCGCATGGGCCACGAAGTTTCCATCGCACTGTACGTGCGCACCCGCACGTGGTATTTTGTGGAAGAGCCACACTCAAGGGGCCAAAGAGCTGCATGTGGCTCTCGAGCCGCAGTTTGCTGACCACTGGGCTAGAGCATCCTGTTGATCCCCAGTCAG
This sequence comes from Myotis pilosus, assembly GCA_036010255.1. Classification (NCBI taxonomy): domain Eukaryota; kingdom Metazoa; phylum Chordata; class Mammalia; order Chiroptera; family Vespertilionidae; genus Myotis; species Myotis pilosus. The sequence goes on from JASKON010000029.1 coordinate 4,681,864, forward strand.
AGCACATGCAAGAATCAGTCAGTGCATGCATAAATAAGTGGAACAACAAACCAATACCTCTCCCTCCCTCCTTTCTTCTCTCTCTCCCAAATCCATCTGTAAATTAAAAAAGAAACATCCTGGTCACAGCCTGCTCATTGGATTTCACAGCCCCCAACGGCCTGGCCCATTGTTAGGAAAAGACGGGCCCAGAAACACGGCCTTTGTTTACATCCTGAAATTGGCAGATGTCACCTGAGCAGCGTCAGGCTGCTGGGGAGGGAGAGGAGGAGGGCTGGGACACGTGTTTGGAAAGCAGCAGCCAGACTTGGCCACTTATCTTCCCGTCCTGACATTTCCAGCAGCCAGTGGTACAGTCCTGTCAGCTTTCTTTTTATGACTTGCAAGCGACCCGAGGGTCACTCACATACGTCGTGGGGAGTTGCAGTCCGCCTGTTTCTGGAGCTAACGGGGCCTTTAATTCCCGTCCTGCAAGCTTTCTGGCTTCTGCACAGCTCCCGATGACAACGCAGAACTCCCAAGGCATTACAAGTGCCGGAGGAATTCACACGCGTTTCTGGAAGGACACTCTGTCATTGTTGCGTCACGGTTGTTCTCCGGAGATGCCTGTGGTTTCCAGGCTGGCGTTTCCTGCTTTGTATAGGAGGTGGTGAGGAATGAGGCTCTTCAGAATCACAGGGTCTGAGTTCGAATTCCGCCCCATAGCGTGGTCCTGGTCCCTCTGAGATTCTTGTTTCCTGAGCTGAGAAACGTGAGTCAGCGTTTTTCCCACCTCACTGGGGCCTGAGAGGGACCAGTGGGTATAGAGTTAGCTAAGGCCTGAGGCGGAGGAATCAGTGGGCCCCTGTGGGCTTTGCAAGGTGCATCAGTCAGCTTTGACTGAGTGATGTGCAGTAACAAGTGAGCCCCCAAGCTCAGTGGCTTACAACAGCAGAATCTCGTCCATGCTTGTGTGTGTGCCCCTCATAGGGTGGCTGTGGCTCTGTCCACGTGCCCTCTCCTTTCTGGGAGTCAGGCGGGAACCTGGCTCCTAAAGCTTCTGCTCCCGTGTGAACAACTTAGAGTTGGCAGCTTTGCACACCGATCGTGTCCCCGGGAGTTGCTCTTCCCGAAGCTTTTGAGGACGTGTGCGTCGAGGAGAGGGGCATCTAATGCCGTCCCTGGCTGAGACCACTGGCTCTGCGCCCCAAGGTCAAGGTCTGCATCTGCTTTTGCTCATGACAGCATCCTCAGAGTGGGCGCTTCATAAACGCCCTTTTCACCAGGCTGCTCCTCGAATGAATGAATGAATGAACGAACAAACACGGGTTTGTTTTACTTCTGCAGATTCATTTCATAAATATTTATTGAGCTCCTACTATGTGCCATGTACTGTGCAGGCCCCACAGGGAACAAAACAGGCAAAAATTCCTGCTCTTGGGGGGGTGTTGATGTTTTGTTGGGGGCGGGGGGGTGCAATAAATAACCAAACAGAGATGATGTTTGATGATAAACTATGTTTGTAGTTAAAATTTTTCATTGTGGAAAATTTCAAATGTGTACAAAGTAGAGAGAATAGTAAAACAGGGACAATCTCCCCCAAGTCAACCAATTCCACCAGTTTTCACTTTTCCACCATTCGTACCGACCGGCACTGCCCAGCAGGGCTCTCTGCCACGTGGAAGGGTTCTATAGCCAATGGCAGATGGGAGCCGGTAGCCACACGTGGCTGCTAGTGAGCACTTGCAGTGTGGCTTCCGTGGCTGACAGCGTTTGATTTCACTTAATTTTTATATAAATATTTTTATTTAAAACATCAATAGTCCTGATTATCCTTATTTTCATTGTGGTAAAATACATGTAACATAAAACTTACCATCTTAGCCACTTAAAAAAATTTTTTTTTTATTAATTTAATGGAGAGGGGGATAGAAACATCAATGATGAGAGAGAATCGTTGATTGGCTGCCTCCTGCATGCCCCCAGGAATCAAACCGTGACCACCTGGTGCGTGGGTTGATGCTCAACCACTGAGCCACACCAGCCAGGCATCTTAGCCATTTCTAAGTGTGCAGCCGCCCCCACCATCCCTCTCCAGAGCTCTTTTCATTTTGTAGAACTGAAACTTTGCACCCACTATATAACCCCCACTTCCCCCCACCCCATCCCCTGGCAGCCAGCATTCTGCTTCCTCTGTGTGTGTGTGTGTGTGTGTGTGTGTGTGTACCTCAAAAGTAGAATCAGGTGGCACTTGTCTTTTCGTAACTGGCGCATTTCACTTAGCGCGATGTCCTCAAGGGTCGCCCGCGTTGTAACCTGTGTCAGAATTCCCTCTGCATAGTGTCCCATCCTGCTCATCTGTTCCTCTGTGGGTGGACACGGGTTGTTTCTGCGTCTGGGCTGCTGTGAATAGCGCTGCTGTGAACATGGGCGTGCACATACCTCCTCGAGGCCCTGGTGCCTTTGGATGTGTACCCAGAAGCGGGGTTGCTGGGCCATGTGGTGATTCTATTTTTAATTTTCTGAGGAACCGCCAGACGGTCCTGCACAGCAGCTGTGCCGTTTTGGGCTCCCACCGGCAGTGCACAGGGTTCCGTGTCCCCTCATTCTCGCCACTGCTGGCGATTTTCTGTTTCATTGACAGTAGCCATCCTGATGGGCGTGAGGTGGGGTCTGTGGTTTTTAAAATTTACTTTTCTTTTTTTTTTCTTTATTGATTTGAGAGAAACATCAGTTTGTTGTTCCGCTTATTTACGCGTTCATTGGTTGATTCTTGCAAGTGCCCTGACGGGGGATCGAACCTGCAACCTTGGCGTTTTGGGATGATGCTCTAACCAACTGAGCTACCCGGCCAGGGCCAGGGTCTGGTTTTGATTGTATTTTCCCTAATGACAAGTGATGTTGATCATACTTTCATGTGCTTATAGCCATTTGTGTATTTTCTTGGGATAATATCTGTTCAAGTGCTTTGCCCTAATTTCATTTAATTAATTTGAACTTAAATGTATATGGTCACCTGTGGCTAGCGTCCTGGCCAGCATACATCTGCATGCCCCCTGCACACCCACCACTGGGATATTTTGCAGAAAATCACAGGCATTCTATCATGTTACCCCGAAATATTTCAGGATGTATTTGTAAAAGGTAAGGGTTCTGAAGAGGGAAGAAAGAACACGGTTTATTACTACACCTAGAATTTTTTAAAAACAATATATTGTTTGCCCTGGCTGGTTTGGCTCACTGGATAGAGCGTCAGCCTGGGGACTGAAGGGTCCCAGGTTCGATTCCAGTCAAGGGCATGTACCTTGGTTGCGGGCACATCCCCTGTAGGGGGTGTGCAGGAGGCAGCTGATTGATGCTTCTCTCTCATCAATGTTTCCAACTCTCTATCTCTCTCCCTTCCTCTCTGTAAAAAAAATCAATAAAATATATTTTAAAAAATATATATTGTTATTGATTTCAGAGAGGAAGGAAGAGGGAGAGAGATAGAAACATCCATGATGAGAGAGAATCATTGACCAGCTGCCTCCTGCAAGTCCCCCACTGGGGATCGAGCCCACTTCCCGGGCATGTGTCCTTGACTGGAATCGAACCTGGGACCTTTCAGTTAGCAGGCCCACGCTCTATCCACTGAGCTAAACCGGCTAGGGCTACACCTAGAATCTTAATCACAATCCGTTAGTATCATAGATATCCAGGCAGCACTCATGTTATCTTTTTCAACAGTTGGGTTCATTTGTGGCCTTAAAGGCTCCCTCTGCCTGCTGGCCGCGAGCATAGGGGCGCGGGCACATTTCCTCCCTGTGTGTGACCCCTGGTTCCCCCTACCCATTCTGTGTAGCCTTCATTATCTCACCTGAGAAATGGGGTAGCGATCGGGGGTTGGAAGGCTTCAAGGAGACTTGGTGCCGGCAGCTTAAGCCGGACCATGTGCATAACCCACGGCTGAAGCAGGTGACAGATAAACCCTCCCAGTTGTGCTCAAGGGTGACACCTGGCAAAGGGCATCAGGACTTTTGTCCCCAACACCGGGCCGCGGCCAGAAAGCCCTACGATGGCCACACTGCGTGATATTCACAGTGGCAGTTAAAATAAGTCCAGGCATGCCTCATTTTATTGCATCTCATAGATGTTGCTTCTTTTTTTTTTTTTTTTTTTACAAATCAGAGGCAAGATTTTCCACCAGCAAAAACATTATTTTGTTGGTCTGGAACCAAACCCGCAATATCTCTGAGGGAGGCCTGTATAACGAGTCTATATCACTTACAAAATACATGAGGTTTAACAGCGTTCATGTAAAATGGGTGCGGAGCCTTTTTTTTGCCGAGGGCCGCCATTTGGGTATTTATAACATCAGTCAAAGGCCATACCAATTTAAAAATTAGCCTGCTAGCCCAGCCGGTGTGGCTCCATGGTTGCGTATCGATCTATGAACCAGGAGATCACAGTTCAATTCCCGGTCAGGGCACATGCCTGGGTTGCGGGCTCGATCTCCAGGGTGGGGCAGGCAGGAGGCAGCCGATCAATGATTCTCTCTCATCATTGATCTTTCTATCTCTCTCTCCCTCTCTTTCCTCTTTGAAATCAATAAAAAAATATATTTTTTAAAAATTAGCCTGCCATAGTTGGTCAAACATTTAATTGTCTCCCTCCGAATGCCTTGGCAGGGCCAGACCAAATGATTTCACGGGCCTCATACGACCCGAGGGCCGGATGTTCCCCACCCCCTGGCGTAAAACAATCCTATGGGGGACATACTGTTATCACCATTTTCCAGATGGGGAAACTGAGGACACTGAGGCCCAGAGAGGTGAAGTCAGTTGCCCAGCCTGTGCGTAGGGGAGCAGGGAGTTGAGCCCCCCTGACCATCACCCATCCCCGGAACCATCACCCCACGCTGGACCTCTTGGCATCAACCCAATGGGAGACAGATGCCAACCTGGGTACCCCGTTGACAGGGGGGCGTCTGAGAGGAGCCCAGGCCTGCTAATCATTACGTATTGTTCTCTTTATTATGAAACATTTAAAAATATACGAAGTAGCCCTGGCTGGTGTGGCTCAGTTGGTTGAGCGTCGTCCCATCACCAAAGTTGCCAGTTGGACTCCTGGTCAGGGCACTGCCTGGGTGGCAGGCTCAATCCCCAGTAGGGTGTTTCTCTTTCACATTGATGTTGTTTTTTCTCTCTCCCCCTCTCTCACCCTCTCCCTCTAAAATCAATAAAAACCTATTTGAATACATATGGTCAACTAACTAGAATGTATGATGCAGCCCTAGGTCAGTGGTTCTCAACCTTCCTAATGCCGTGACCCTTTAATACAGTTCCTCATGTTGTGGTGACCCCCAACCATAAAATTATTCTCGTTGCTACTTCATAACTGTAATGTTGCGACTGTTATGAATCGTCATGTAAATATCTGATCTGCAGGATGTCTTTTCATTGTTACAAATTGAACATAATTAAAGCACAGTGATTAATCACAAAAACAATATGTAATTATGTATGTGTTTTCCGATGGTTTTAGGCGAACCCTGTGAAAGGGTAGTTCGACCCCCAAAGGGCCGCGACCCACAGGTTGAGAACTGCTGCCCAGGTGCTTGTCATCCTGCTCCAACAGTTACCAACATTTTGCCATTCACGCCTCCCCTCTCCCCCCACCCACTACCACTGGATGACGGTGGCTTTTTCTTTTAGTTTTTAAGGGTGAAGTTTCATGTGTTATAGGGCACAAACCCTAGCTGTTAAATTTAAGTCCTTGCCACCAACACTGCATCACAGTGGCGATCAGGTCCCTCCCCGCATTCCTGTCTCTGTGTTACCACTGGAACAAACACACCCCGATAAATCGTTCTCGCGCAGTCTGGGGCCTCCTGGGACATCCCCTGCGGGTTTGGAGAGGCTGCTGGGGTCACAGCCCCTCCTGGCTGATCCCAAAGCGCAGGCCACGCCCCAGACTGGAGCCAGGAGGAGGGGAGATTTGGGAACCTGGCTGCGTCCTTAAAATGCCCTTGGGTGCCTGTGAGAGCCTCCAGGCCAGGGGCGTGCACCTGGAATCCAGATGGGACCCGGGGCCTTGTGACAGCTGCTTTCTAGAGCTTTCTGGGCGAGGAGGAGGGGAAGCGGCTGGGCTCATGCTCCTCTTTTCCGTACCATCGATGAGAGAGAAACATCGATCAGCTGCCTCCTGCACACCCCCTACTGGGGATTGAGCCGCAACTAAGGTACACACCCTTGACCGGAATCGAACCTGGGACCCTTCAGTCCACAGGCCGAGGCTCTATCCACTGAGCCAAACCGGTTAGGGCTGTACCACTCATTCTTATCGCTTCGAATCTGACCATGGCAGGCATTCCTAAAGTGATAAAAGCCTGCAGGAGCCAGGCACCAGCTCCTCTTATCTTGACATTGTTGCCATATTTGCATCAGATCTTGAAAGACAAACAATGCAAAGAGCATCTTCCCTGTCATAGCGGTTGAGTGGGGAACTCCCTCCCATCCAGCCTGGCCGCTGTCAGTGGAGGGGTCTTGGGCATTTTGCTAGCTGTTCTGAGCCTCAGTCTCTCATTTGTTAGCAATGGGGCTAACAAATGCCCCACCCGTAGGGATTTAGAGGAGGTGAAATGGGTTAATCCGCAGAGTGGTTTGCTTAAAACCCGTGCCAGCACACAGTGGGCCCGCACCAGTGACTCAGCGTCCGTTACAGCGAACCTCATTATTCACGGACCCTGCATCTGTGGCTGCCTGCTCGCTGACATCGGTGACCCCCAGCTCTGCCATACACATGCTTCTTTCCAGGCCACTTGCAGACGTGTGCAGAGCCGTGAAAAATGCACACCACGCGTGTGTCCAGCCCAGGCCCCGCTTGGTGATCCTAAGGCCAGGGCGGCGGGATGTGCCCTGCTGGAAAGACTGTCTGCGAAGCTGCGCTCAGGCCCGAGCTAGCGTGCTGTGGGCTGCGTGTTCAGTGTAAACACCCAACAGTATGTATGAAATCAGGTGTCCTAAGACAGTCACAGGGAAATCATGGCTTGGTGGAGGAAAGTGTGACGAGGCTTGTGGGGACCTAGTCCCTTGTGTGTACTGGGAGCGGGGGTTCGGGGTTCACCATTCAGTGTTCCTGGCAGCATTAGAACAGAAGTCCCGCAGACGCCAGAATTGGCTGGATTTGTTAGAATGATGCGCCAGTAAATGCTGTTGTACAGTGGTATATACACTAGAGGCCCAACACACGAAATTCTCGAAAGAGTGGGCCTTCCTTCCCCCGCCGGCACCGGCTTCCCTCCGGCACCCAGGACCCGGGCTTCCCTCGCAGCCCTGGCTTCGTCTGGAAGGTTTTCTGGAAAGACATCTGGTCTAATTAGCATATTACGCCTTTATTATTATAGATTATGTACCAGGTGTATGTATCCTGTCCTGTGCATGTGTACGGACGGCACAGTATGTGTGTGTATATGATCATGTATAGTGCTGGTTTATGTGGCTTTAAAGTGGATTTGACCTCTCCTTTTAACCTCCTATCTTCAACCCTTCTGCTCTCTCTCCTGTCCCCCTCCCGTTACTCCCCTCCCAGCGACATCTTTCTCCGTCCGCTGACTTTCTCACTCACAGCCTGTCTCTCATTCTCTCTCCACAGCTGGCCCCCGAAAGGACACTCCCCAAGTCCCCTGCTGGGGGCCCCGCGTAGACCTGGAGCGGACACCCCCTCCTTCCCTTCATGATTCGTTTGTAGCACAGGTAACCAGCGGGAGGGGTCCCCATGCTCCCAGTTCACCCTCCTGGGCCCACGTAGGCCCCTGGCTGGGAAGGGACATTCCGTCCTGGCAGAGCCTGCAGCCCCTCGTCTCCAGCTGGGCCCCTGGGCCATGTGGGTACCCCCCCCCCCCCGCCTCCACCCGCTGCAAGCAGGCTCGCCCTCCCCCTTTCCCCAGCTTCTTTGCAGACCTTTCCATCCCCTGCCAGGCCTTGTCCCCCCTCCTGTGGCTGGTAGAGAAGGGCAGGGGCTTGTAGGCCACAGACCTGGCGACATGGGAGGAAGACAGACAAGTGGGGCTGGCACACGGAGTCAGAGATAAGCCACCGCCACTAAGTGCAGCAAAGCCGAGGAAGGGCCCGCTCTGGGAGGGGGAGTGAGTGGCACTTGGGGCTCTGGGGTGGGCACGTCCGCGTTGCCTGCCCTGTTGCAGACCTGGGCTTGCCTGCTGGGCCCATGCACTGTGTGTGTGTGTGTGTGTGTGTGTGTGTGTGTGCGCGCGTGTGTGTGCGTGCGTGTGTGTGCGTATGCACCATGAATCCTGGGAAGTATGGGTATCGTTTTAGGCCACACACATGCTTCTGGCAGCAGCGTCTCACCTTCATCAGCTTCTCCCGGACCCTATTCAGAGAGGACCCTCACCCAGCTCTGAGAGGGCCCCTCTGCCCCTGCTTGCATCACAGAGCAGTTGGGGGCCACGGGAGCTGAGTGGCGATTGGGAGGGCTCGGTGAGGGCTGCTCAGAGCACGCTGTGGGGAGAGGGGCTCCCCAGCCGAGCGAGCATGTGAGACTAGGTATGGGGGTCCACGGCAGTCAATGGCATCTTTGGGGAGGTCCAGAGAACCTCTAAGAAAAGGGCCCTGGACTGCAGTGTGGAGGGACTGGGCATGGTTCTCTGTCCTCCGAGCATCACTGGGCAGGAAGGACGGGCAGGGAAGGCTGGGTCGATTGCGCTGGAAGGAGAGAATGATGGACGTTCGAGTGGCACTTTGGCCAGATGGACAGGGGAAGCTTGGAGGGATGGAGGGTGTCAGGAAAGACGGAAGGCTTGGTGGGCTGGGGATGGATGGGCGGATGCAGAGAACTTCCGGTCCCTCGCCTGTAGGGCGGGGCTAACGGCATCCCTCCCTGTCCCGGGGGTTGAACAAGCTAACGATTGTGCAGGGCTTGGGACGGCACCTGGAGCAGTGTAAGTGCTCAGGACATGTCAGCCGCCTTCATCCTCATCCTCATCATGCTGGCGGGCTCAGCCTCCATTTACTCATCTGCAGAGTGGGAGTGGCAGGGCCCACCTGAGGGATGCTGGGAGGATGAGCTAAGAGTGTGGAGTGCTTAGCACCGGGCTGCTCAGGGTCAGGCTCGCTGATATCATCATCGTTATCAGATTCTGGGGACAGAGAGTGAGAGGGGAGGAGGAAAAGGCCTGGTCTGGCAGTTCTGCAGGGAGGACACCCCCACCCATGCCCATGGGAACAGAACCCTGACCCCCCACCCCCATCCAGGGGCCTGACCCCGGGAGTGGTCCTTGAAGGGAGGTCCTGGTATGCTGCTGTCATCTAACCTCTCTCCCTTGCCCTCTCCCTGCCCCGCCCACCCCACCCAGTGGCGATGGATGATGAGGATGGGAGATGCTTACTAGACGTGATTTGGTGAGTAACTGGCTCCCCCCACCCTCCTCTTCCCTCTCCTCCCCCACCCACCCCTTGCCTCCTCAGTGCCTCTTCCCTTCTCTCTTTCAGTGACCCTCAGGCCCTCAATGACTTCTTACATGGATCCGAGAAGGTGAGTGTTGGGCAGGGAGGTGTCTGGGGCAGGGGCTGTGGAATTGGGAACTGACATGTTCCCTGAGTCAGTAGATACCTACCCCTTGACTTCTGTGAGCTGGGCAGTGTGGTTGTGGAGGAGAGCAAAAAAGATGGCAAATCCCTAACCTCACGCCGTACACATTTCCTTGGTCAACAGAGTAACCAATAAAAGTGACAGTGGAAAGCACCGTGCAGAATAGGACGAGAAATCATAGTGTCACTTGCACAACAAAAGACATTTGAAAGGAAATGAGTGGGGGGTGGGGGCAGGGGCTTCTTTAGCCAGTATGGTCAGGGAGAGGCACTCTAAGGAGGTGACATTGAAGGGGGAGCCTGGTAGGAGGTGAGACTGGAGGTGAGGAGAGTCACCTGGTCATGCAGAGCCCGGAAGACCTGGATCCAGGAGTTGAGGTTTTATTTTGAATGTGACAGGCAGCTCTGGCATGTTATCAAGCAGGAGAAAGCCATATTTGATCAATTATCACCCCAGAGAGTGGGACAGAGCAGGGGGGAGTGGAAGTCTGTTGATCCACAAGGAGTTGTGTCAGTCATCTAGGGCTGTGTAACAAATTGTCCCGATGCTTGGCGACTTAAACCGACACGTTAGAGCTCTGGCAGTTTGTGAGGGTCAGGAGTCAGGGAGTGGCTTAGCTGGGAGTCTGGCTTGTGGTCTCTCCGGGGGTTGCAGTCAGGTGTCGGCTGGGGCTGCTGTCGTCTGAGGGCCTGCTGGGGCCGCAGCTCCTCACCACGGGGACATCTCCTTGGGATGCTACCTAAGTGTCCTCACAACTCAGCAGGTGGCTCCCCGAGAGCAAGGGACCCAAGGGTGGAAGCTCAGTGCCTTTTATGACCTAGTCTCCGAAGTCACACATTGTCACTTCCGTCAGATTGTATTTGCTAGAAGCAGGTCACAGGTCATGGAGTCAGCCCACACCCGTAGGGAGGGAAAGGAGAGGGGAATGCAATGGGATGACGAGGGCCTGGGCCCTGGGCAGGGGTGAGGAGGGGTGGTGGGGTGGTGGGGTCTGGGTGGGAGGCAGTCTCCTAGACTTGATGTCAAGGAAGAGAGGTGTCTGGAATGCCTCCTGGGTTTTGGCCAGAGCCGCTGAGCGGGCTGTGATCCGGGTTCCTGTGATTGGGAGTTTGGTGTGGATTCCAGGGATCCAGGGAGGGCTGTTGGATGTAGTCTGTGGCTCTGGAGAGACACCCTCTGGAGAGATTGGCGAGCAGGCCACCTCGGCCATGGACAGTCACCAGGCGCTTATGGATGCAGGCTCTGTCCTAGGTCCTGAAGGCGCTCCTGGAAACCAGCCCGTCCCTGCCTCCCAGAGACAGGGCCGTGCAGGGTGGGGGCCTGGCTGGGGGGACGTGCCGGGTACTTGGGGGGACTCAGTGGGAAGGGATGAGAGTTGTTGGGAGGAGGTGGCATATGTGACAAGCCCTGAAGGATGTGCTGCCAGGGGGAAAGGTGGGATTCTCTCATCACCGCAGCCGTGATGTCAGGAGAGCTTGGAAGCCAGGCTGAGGGACCCAGTGCTGGGGACGTCTTGTGCCCCCCCCCCCCCGCCCTCCCCCTTTGTCTTTTTGCTCTAGAGCAGGGCTGGTTTACCGTCCAGCTGACCTTTGACCTTAGGTGGGGGCGGGTCTTGTTACAGCTCGATGGTGACGACCTCCTGGATAATCCTGGGGAGGCCCAAAGTGCCTTCTATGAAGGTCCTGGGGTAAGTGGCTCCGGGGCTGGGGGGGGGGCTGCAGGCTCCCAGTCATCCCCCAAGCCGTCCACAGGGAGGGAGGCCCCGAAGGCAGGAGGGAGGGGTCATGTGACACCCATCCCCATGATGCACTGTGCTGGGCGGAGGGTGGGAGGCAGTCAGAGAGCAGGGTGGGGAGGTGGGGCCTCTGCTGCTGGAGCACCCTGGCTGGGCCCTGGCCTGGGGGGCGGCCTTGGGGGTCAGCGGTGCAGAGCTGTTCTGGAGGGTTGAGGCAGATGCTGTCTCTGGGGTTCACCGCGGAATACTCCTCTGGGAACAGGCCCTGGAGCCTGTCCCTGCTCAGCCGTTGCGGGGTGACCCAAGGGGGGAAAGGGATCAACTGATACGGACCTCAGTCTCCATCTGAAAAGTGAATGCGGGTGATGGACAAAGCCCAGAGGGGGTGCCACAGTGGTCATTTATTGAGCACCCACTGTATGCCTGGCTGTGCTCACCCATTCCTGACTGTCCTTGTCTTCCTCTTCTTCCTCTCCTGCTGCTTCTGCCTCCCTCCTCCTCCCCCCTCCCCCCTTTTCCCTCCTCCCTCTTCATCATCATAACTATCACTCTCGGAACATGTATTCTATGCCAGACCCTTAAAGTAATTTTCATTTCGTTCTCACAACTATAATAATATATTCTGAATAGGTTATCTTTCGTAACGTAAATGATTACATCCAGAACCCAACAAATAAACATCATTTCATGTTATTGCCTTTATAGACCTGGAACAATGAGCCTATATTCTTGCTCCGTGATCATTATTCTCATCGCTGCTGCCATTGTTCAGTGCCCACACGGTCCCTGGTTGGGCTCCACGCACCTCCCGTACTTGGTGTCGGGGAATGTCACAACCACCCTAGGAAGCTCTCTGGCCAAGTAGCCACTTACCGCAGGACCTTCCTATCTGGGTTCCATGCCCTGAGCTAATTACTGCCTGTGGGATATTCGTTCACATACTCACACACATATTTATTCCCACGTTCCTGGGTTGTGCATGGAAAGTACTTAAGAAATGTCAGTGTGGCTCAGTGGTTGGGCATCGACCCATGAACCGGGAGTCACGGTTTGATTCCCAGTCAGGGCACATGCCTGGGTTGTGGGCTCCATCCCCAGTAGGGAGGTGTGCAGAAGGCAGCCGATCAGTGATGCTCACCATTATGTTGCTATCTCTCTCCCTCTCCCTTCTTTTCTCTGAAATCATTAAGAAGAAATGTGAGACTCAGCGCATGTGGCACAAACTAAGGTTTGTGTGCAGTAGCAGCTGCTGCTGTTATGTTTATGGTTGTTATTATTTTTGGTTTTTAATCCTCACCCGAGGGTATGCTAATTGAATTTTAGAGAGAAAAACATCAGTGTTAGAGAAAAACATCAATTGGTTGCCTCCTATATGCGCCCTGACTGGAGGTCGAACTTTATTCCAGAGAGGAAGGGAGAGGGAGAGAGAGAGATAGAAACATCAGTGATGAGAGAGAATCACTGATCGGCTGCCTCCTGCACGCCCCACACTGGGGATCGAGCCCGCAACCCAGGCGCTTGCCCCAACCGAGAATCGAACCGTGATCTCCTGGTTCATAGGTTGACTCTCAACCACTGAGCCACTCCAGCTGGGCTCCATGGCTTTTTAGAGAGAGTGGAAGGGAGGGAGAGAAGCGGGGAGAGAGAGGGAGAGGAAGAGAAACATTGATGTGAGAGAGAGAGAGAGAGACATAACTGGTTGCCTCCCAGGCGTGCCCCAAGCAGGGGTGGAGAGCGAACTGGGAATCGAACCTGCGACCCTTCGGTGCTTGAGTCGATGCTCTAACCATTGAGCCACCAGCCAGGGTGAACCATGATCTTTTATCTGAAACCTTCAGGGCAGGTATTTTTCAGATTCTGGAAAGATGATGCAGGGGCGTGTGTGCTGCTCATAGCAACAGGCCACTCGTTCGCCTTTCCGTGGCCAGGCTTCAGGAGAGTCGTCCCGTAGGTAAATGATGCCTTTCCCCCAGAGCGCCCATGAGTGCTGGTCAGGTTGTGCTTCCGCCACGTTATAAAAGCATCCGTGTTTTTCAGAGCCTCTAGGGTTTGGGAGTTGCAGGTGAGAATCAAGGGTCTCCTAGGGCTGTTCAGTAAATGGTTTTTGTTCTACTGATGTGTGCAGTGGGGATAGAGGCCACGTTAAGCAGGCTCCCAGCTAAGCCCTGGGGAGCTGGGAGCCGACCCGGTCCAGCCACTTCCAGAAGGAATGTCCTCTCTGTGCCCCCCTGGCACCTCGTGTCTGTTGCAGCCGTGCCCTGCGCGGGCCCCTTGCTCATCTCAGGCCTTTCCTTCCCATCTTATCTGGCCTCCAGCTCCACGTGCAGGAAGCTTCTGGCAACCACTTGAACCCGGAGCCTAGCCAGCCAGCCCCCAGCGTGGACCTGGACTTCCTGGAGGATGACATCCTGGGCTCGCCCTCCGCAGGGGGCGGCGGCGGCGGGGGCGGGAGCGCCGACCAGCCCTGCGACATCCTGCAGCAGAGCCTCCAGGAGGCCAACATCACCGAGCAGACGCTCGAAGCCGAGGCCGAGCTGGACCTGGGCCCCTTCCAGCTGCCCACGCTGCAGCCTGCAGATGGCGGGGCCGGCCAGGCGGGTGCTGCAGGGGCTGCCGCCGTGGCCTCGGGGCCCCAGGCCCTCTTCCCGGGGGGCACAGACCTACTGGGACTACAGGGCCCGCCCACCGTGCTGACCCACCAGGCCCTGGTGCCGCCCCAGGATGTGGTCAACAAAGCCCTGAGCGTCCAGCCCTTCCTGCAGCCCGTGGGCCTGGGCAACGTGACCTTGCAGCCCATCCCGGGCCTCCAGGGCCTGCCCAACGGCAGCCCCGGGGGCGCCACGGCTGCCACCCTCGGCCTGGCACCCATCCAGGTCGTGGGCCAGCCGGTCATGGCGCTGAACCCGCCCACCTCCCAGCTCCTGGCCAAGCAGGTGCCTGTCAGTGGCTATCTGGCCTCGGCGGCCGGCCCCTCGGAACCAGTGACCTTGGCGTCGGCGGGGGTTTCGCCCCAGGGCGCCGGCCTGGTCATCCAGAAGAACCTCCCGGCCGCCGTGGCCACCACACTCAACGGGAACTCGGTGTTCGGAGGAGCAGGAGCTGCCACTGCGGCCGCCGCCGGGGCCTCCTCAGGGCAGCCGCTGGCCGTGGCCCCCGGCCTGGGCACCTCGCCGCTGGTCCCCGCGCCCAACGTGATCCTGCACCGCACGCCCACGCCCATCCAGCCCAAGCCGGCCGGCGTGCTGCCCCCCAAGCTCTACCAGCTAACACCCAAGCCTTTCGCCCCCGCGGGCGCCACACTCACTATCCAGGGCGAGGCGGGGGGCCTCCCGCAGCAGCCCAAGGCCCCCCAGAACCTGACTTTCATGGCGGCCGGCAAGGCCGGCCAGAACGTGGTGCTTTCGGGCTTCCCGGCCCCCACCCTGCCGGCGAATGTCTTCAAGCAGCCCCCCGCCACCACCACGGGGGCCGCCCCGCCGCCACCCCCCGGGGCCCTGAGCAAGCCCATGAGCGTCCACCTCCTGAATCAAGGCAGCAGCATCGTCATCCCCGCCCAGCACATGCTGCCCGGCCAGAACCAGTTCCTGCTGCCCAGCGCATCCGCCGTCCAGCTCCCCCAGTCGCTGTCGGCCCTGCCAGCCAACGTGGGGGGGCAGATCCTGGCGGCCGCAGCCCCCCACGCCGGGGGACAGCTCATCGCCAACCCCATCCTCACCAACCAGAACTTGGCGGGACCGCTGAGCCTGGGCCCCGTGCTGGCCCCCCACTCGGGGGCCCACAGTGCCGCCCACATCCTCTCGGCCCCCATCCAGGTGGGCCAGCCGGCGCTCTTCCAGATGCCCGTGTCCCTGGCGGCGGGCAGCCTGCCCACGCAGAGCCAGCCGGCGCCCGCCGGCCCCACTGCCACAACCGTCCTCCAGGGCGTCACGCTGCCCCCCAGCGCCGTGGCCATGCTCAACGCCCCCGACGGCCTGGTGCAGCCCGCCACCCCCGCCCCCGCCGGGGAGGCCGCACCTGTTCTCACGGTGCAGGCGGCGCCCCAGGCGCCCCCCACGGTCAGCACCCCACTGCCTTTGGGCCTCCAGCAGTCTCAGGCACAGCAGCAGACCCCCCCACAGCCCCCCACGCCCCAGCCCGCCAACCCACCTCAGGCTACGACCCCCCAGCCCAGCCCGGTCCTGGCATCCAGCCCGGAAAAGATCGTGCTGACCCCGTCCGCCACTGCCACGGCCATCCTCACTCAGGACTCCCTGCAGATGTTCCTGCCCCAGGTAACCGGGCTCGGGGGGTGGGCGGGGGGGGCAGGGGGCTGTGGGCATGGGGGGGTGAGGGACCAAGGAAGGGGGTAGCTAGGGCAGGGCCTCTGCTGTCGAGAGGGGTGAGAGCAGCGAGGCATCTGGGGAGGTCTGTAGGCTAGGAGAGCATCTCCGAGATGGCACCCCTGCTCTGGGTACCAGTATATCCAGGGAGGCCCCAGGGTGACAGGGACCTACTGACAGGAAGATGGGCAGACAAGGAGAGGGACCGACTTACATGATGGACAAGGAGAGGGACCGACTGACAGATGATGGACAAGAGAGGGGCCGACTGACAGGTGATGGACAAGAGAGGGGCCGACTGACAGGTGATGGACAAGAGAGGGGCCGACTGACAGATGATGGACGAGGAGAGGGGCCGACTGACAGATGATGGACGAGGAGAGGGGCCGACTGACAGATGATGGACGAGGAGAGGGGCCGACTGACATGATGGACAAGGAGAGGGGCCGACTGACAGATGGACAAGAGAGGGGCCGACTGACAGATGATGGACAAGGAGAGGGGTCGACTGACAGATGAAGGACGAGAAGAGGGACCGACTGACAGATGAAGGACAAGAGAGGGGCCGACTGACAGATGATGGACGAGGAGAGGGGCCGACTGATATGATGAAGGACAAGGAGAGGGGCCGACTGACATGATGAAGGACAAGGAGAGGGGCCGACTGACAGATGATGGACAAGGAGAGGGGCCGACTGACATGATGGACAAGAGAGGGGCCGACTGACATGATGAAGGACGAGGAGAGGGGCCGACTGACAGATGATGGACAAGGAGAGGGGCCGACTGACATGATGGACAAGAGAGGGGCCGACTGACATGATGAAGGACAAGGAGAGGGGCCGACTGACATGATGGACAAGGAGAGGGGCTGACTGACAGGTGATGGACGAGAGAGGGGCCGACTGACATGATGAAGGACAAGAGAAGGGCCGACTGACAGATGATGGACGAGGAGAGGGGCCGACTGACAGATGATGGACGAGGAGAGGGGCCGACTGACATGATGAAGGACAATAGAGGGGCCGACTGACAGATGATGGACAAGGAGAGGGGCTGACTGACATGATGGACAAGAGAGGGGCCGACTGACATGATGAAGGACAAGGAGAGGGGCCGACTGACATGATGGACAAGGAGAGGGGCTGACTGACAGATGATGGACGAGAGAGGGGCCGACTGACATGATGAAGGACAAGAGAAGGGCCGACTGACAGATGAAGGACAAGGAGAGGGGCCAACTGACAGATGATGGACGAGGAGAGGGGCCAACTGACAGATGATGGACGAGGAGAGGGGCCGACTGACATGATGGACAAGAGAGGGGCCGACTGACATGATGGACAAGAGAGGGGCCGACTGACAGATGACGAGGAGAGGGACCTACTGACAGAGGAAGAAGCTGCCCAGGCTGCGGCCTGTTGGTGCCCTTCGTACCGGGTTCCCACCACCCCCTTCTCTGGGGTGTCAGTGCGGGCGGGGGCGGGGGGTGGGTGGCTGCAGGTCCGCGGGGCAGCCTGGTAACCCTGTGTGGGCTGCCCGTTTCAGGAGAGGAGCCAGCAGCCCCTCTCCGCGGAGGGCCCCCACCTGTCCGTGCCCGCCTCGGTCATAGTCAGCGCCCCAGCTCCTGCCCAAGACCCAGCCCCGACCACCCCCGTCGCCAAAGGAGCCGGCCTTGGCCCTCAGACCCCCGACGGCCAGGCCTCCCCGGCGCCAGCCCCCCAGGTAGATGAACCCAGCAGCCTCTGTCCTTGCCTGGACCGGCCCTGCCCGCGCCCTCCCCGCTCCCCCCGCTGGCTGCCCTGCCTGCTGCTCTGTCTCGCTGGCTCCTTCGCTTCTAGAAACTTCCTTGGGGCTCCACGGACCCGAGACCAGGGCCGCCCGCGGAGCCCACACACGAGGCAGGAGGCTGATACACGTAGCAGGACGTTGCTGACTTCTCAAAGTTATCCTTTTCCCGTCTGGGTTGATAAAACATTCCGATAGCTCCCGTTTCAAAGATACGGACGAGAAGGCCTCCCTGAACTTGGCCTCCTCTGTCCCTGCGTTCCCACGCACAGGCAGCAAGATGACACCTGGACCCTCTGCCTTCCGTTTTTATAAAAATGGGCGCGTGCTCTCCGTGCCGTGTGAGCCCTGCTGTTATCATCTAAAATGTTGTCTTGGAGGCGGCTGCTTCGCTCTTGTAGGGATTGTTTGTGTGGATGTGCTGCTGTTTATCTCATCGGCAGGCCTCGTGGGCACTGCAGTCACTTCTGGTCTTTACCTGCTGTGAGCAAGGCTGCAAAAGTGACTGCAGCCATCTCTCTGTAGGATACGTTCTTAGAAAGGCCATTGCTGCACTAAGAGCATTTGTATTTGTAGCTTTGACAGTATTGTCTCCGTGGAGTGTAAATTGGTTTCTCCTTCATCTGTGCCTGCTTTCCCACCCCTCAGCAATATAGTCAACCAGCCAGTCTGCTGGGGGAATTGTATCATGTGGGTTTTGTGTTTTGTTTTGTTTTATGTGTTTTTATTGATTTCGGACAGGTTGGGAGAGGGAGCAACTAATAGAAACATCAATGATGAGAGAATCATTGATCGCTGCCTCCCGCAGGGGATCGAGCCCACAACCCTGGCGTGTGCCCTTGACTGGAATCGAACCCGGGACTCTTCAGTCTGCAGGCTGATACTCTACCCACTGAGCCACACCGGCCAGGGCATATTCTTTACCCAGGCTTTGCACACACCTAGGAAAACAGCGGTGGGGTGAATTTGTAGGAACAGAATTGCTGGGTCAGAGAGTGCGCACTGTCCAGACATGTTATAGACCTGCTAGCCCGGCTGCTCCTCCCCGAGGCGTGTGTCCATGGGGGCCCTTCCTCCAGTAGCTGCATCAACCCCTGGTTTTTGGCTGCTGCTCCCACCAGGGCAAAACCCCACCCCTCCTCACGGCTCTCCAGTTCTGTGGGAAGCCGTGCATTTGGCATCTACACATGGACAGTTGGGATCTCTTGGTAAACAGTCCCCTTGTGTGGTGGTTTAAAAAAACGATTATAAAAATAATTTCATGCTTATTGAGAAAACACAGAAAAGGACAGAGAAGAAAAAGAAATCACTCGTAACCCCACTGGGTGGTTGTGTGTGTGTGTGTGTGTGTGTGTGTGTGTGTGTGTTATCCTTACCTGAGGATATGTTCACTGACTTTTAGAGAGAGAGAGAGAGAAACATTGACCAGTTGCCTGCTCTGACCAGGATATTAAACTTGCAACTTTTTTTGGTGCAAGGGATGATGCTTCAACCAACTGAGCCACTGGCAATATTTTTGATACAAAATTTTCTTCCAGTTTCTTCTCGTTCATTGGACATGTTTTTATTTATTATTTATTGATTTTTAGAGGGGGGGGGAGAGAAACATCGGCGTGTTGTTCCACTCATTTATGCATTCATTGGTTGATTCTTGCATGTGCCCTGACGAGGGATCAAATCCACAACATTTGTGTATCGGGGACGATGCTCAAACCAACTGAGCTAGCTGGTCAGGGTGAAAATATTTTTCATTTTTAAAATTAGGTATTATTTCATATGATTCAACCATCAAAAATCATTTTGTAAAGTACAGTGTGTGTGGCGGGGGGCGGGTGGCGGCGGGAAATGGGCCTGGCCGGTGCGGCTCAGTGGTTGAGCATGGACCTATGAACCAGGAGGTCAGGGTTCGATTCCTGGTCAGGACACATCGGTTGTGCCCCAGTGGGGGGCATGTAGGAGGCAGCCCATCAATGATTCTCATCATTGGTGTTTCTGTCTCTCCCTCTCCCTTCCTCTCTGAAATCAATAAAAATATTTTTTAAAAAAAATAAAGTACAGGGGCAAGTGTCCTCCATGCCTGCAGGCCTGGCCCACGGTCCCTCCAGGTCACCAGAGCAGCTCATCTTTGTAAATGCTGACAGTTCGTTGACCACATGTAGCCTGCAGCGCACATGGTTCACATTGATCTCCCATTTCCCTGCCCAGAAGCTAGCACATGCAGGTGGCCCTCCATCCCCCCAGGTCCTGCATCCACGAATTCAACTGCAGATAGAAGATATTGGGGAGGGGGGTAGTTTCCAGAAAGTTGATCCTTAAAGGACACATATAACAACTGTTTACATAGCATTTACATTGTAGTAGGCATTATAGGTAATCTAGAGACGATTTAAAGGATACGGGAGGGTGTGCGTAGGTTACATACAAATACTTTGGCATTGGACATTTTGTGTGAGGGACTTGAGCGTCTGAGGGCTTTGGTGTCCGTGGGGTGGCGGGGGGTGGGGGCCTGAAACCAATCCCATTTCCCCAGTAAATGCTGTATTGATTCCCATTAGACCATGGCCAGGCGCTGGCGCTCCACACGCAGCTGCAGCGAAAAACTCCTTCGCGAGTCATTTCCCACAGACAAGTGTGTGGTCTGGTCACTTCCAGGAGCCTGGGTGCCGGAACAAAGCGGATGTGCACTTATAATTTGGTGGCTGCTGCCAAATTGCATTCCTCTGGAGTTGTAGCCCGGCGTGCCAGTGCGGGCGCCCACGGCAGTACGCGGGAGTGTCTGTATGAGATGGATGGCTTTTCCTAACGTGATGAGTGGAACTGGTTCCTCAGGGTGCTTTCGCGCTGCGTTTCTCATATGACAGGTGAACTGGGGCATCTCCTGAAGTACTTAAGCCTTTTGCGTTTTCTTTCTTGTGCTTCGTTGGGTCATACCTTTGCCCCCTTTTTCTCACTGGTTGTTACTCTTAGTGATTTCTAGAGGCTCTTTACATATGAAAGAGATGAAGTCTGTGCTATGAATTGCAGATATTTCCCCTGTATGTCATTTGGTTTTTTACTTTGTTTGTGGTGGAGTGTGTGTGTGTGTGTGTGTGTGTCTGCATTTTTAATGAGAACAGATTCTTAAAAAATTTAAATTTGTGTATTTTTAGATTTCAGTTTCAAATCATTTCAAATCTATGCAAAGTTGCCAGAATAGTACAAAGAACCCATGAGCGTTCTTTGCTCTTTAACCAGATGTGTTAGTTATGTATTGCTGTGTAACAAATGATCCCAAAACTTAGCCACTTAAAGCAACCAACACAAACGTATCTCAGACAGTTTCTAAGGAGCAAGAATCTGGAAGTAGCTGCGGGAGAGTTCTGCCTCCCACCGCTCATGAGCTCGGTGTGAACCGGGGCTGAAGGCTTGACTGGCCCGGAGGATGGGCCTCCACTGCCAGGAGCCGGTCCATCCTTGCTGTTTCAAGGGACCTGGCATATATGGCATACTGTTCTTAATATATTTGATCACCTTCTTGGCACTATGTGTTTTAACCAAGGTCACCTCTCTGAGAAAGGTTGTTTCCCCAGGTAGGGATTTTCCCTGAAGTTAGGGAGGGAATAAAACCTCTTAACTAAGTGCCAGGCGGGTAGTTAATCACTTTAACTACGAACAATCATGCTTAAGCTACATAATCTTTACTCCCTGGAATGGAGATAAGAAACGCCCTAACCTTTGGAATAGAGATTGATAGGATTAGAATCACCTGGTATAAATACAGATGCAACAAGACAACAAGAGACAGAACTTAGCGGCAGACCTCAGAAGGCAGACCTCAGAAGGCAGACCTCAGAAGACAGAACTTAGAACACAGAACTTAGCAGACAGGACCTACACAGAACCTAGAACTTCGCTGGAGAGAACATGGCAAAAGATCCTGGACTGAACCTGACTACAGAAATTGGCAAGAGAACCCGGCTACAGAACCTGGTGACTGAACCTGGCTGGAGGACCTGGAGTACGTGGCTGGAGAACCTAGCAAGAAAACATGGACACAGAACTTGCCTGGAGATTGTGGCTAGAGATCCTGGCAAGGCTGCTGATCAACTGAACACTGTCTCCGTGTCATTCCTTCTTTGCCGATTCCATCCACACCTATGGGGAACCCCTGGACCTGCTGGGGTTGGACCCCAGCACTCCACGGTGGCTCACTCGTGTGGCTGTGGCCTCAGCGCCTCTCTGTGGGGCCTCCCTAAGGGGACTCATAACACGCTGCTCAGGGTCTCCACCAAAGCGAACAATCCAGCAGGAAGAGGGTGAGACTGTGCCCCGAATGGAAGCCACGGTCTTTTATAACCTAACCTGGGAAGGGGCATGTGGTCACTGGCTGGATTCTCTTGGTCACGGAGACCAACCCTGGTCCAGTGCCAGAGGAGATGGGATCTGAGGAGGTGGGGTCACTGGAGGCTGGCTCAGAAGCTGGCTGCCACACCAGGCACACCCATTAGTTATAAATACTTTGCCCCCCCCCTTTTTTATACTTTGTTTGCCTCTCTCTGTAGCATTTTTTTTCCAAGCCACTTGAGAATCATTTGCAGACATCAGGCTCCTCCACCTTTAATATTTTAGTGAGTATTTCAGCCCTTAGAACAAGAACCTTCTCTTACTCGATTGTGGTCAATAATATTCAAATTCAGCAAGTTTAGCGCGGAGACAGTACTGTTACCTAACCCAGTGGTCGCCAACCTTTCGGACCTCGCGGACCACCATGTGCGTGGTCTGCGGACCACCGGTTGGCGACCGCCGATCTAATCCACTGTCCGTCATGCAGTTTAGCCAGTTGTCCGGCCGTCACGTAATGCGTTCTTCTCATCTCACTGGGCATTCGCGCGCTGTGCTGGCCGTGCGTTCAGGGAGGCGTGGAAGGGGCCAGCTCTTCCCACTCGCTTAGCTACACACCTGTTTTGGGCCATTGGGGTTGGTTTCCTATTAGGATAAGGATAGCCCTGTGAGCAAGGGCCTGATTGCTCCTTATGACAGACGCCTGGTGGGGGACCGCCAGGTCAAAGGTCACCAGAGCAAACTGCCTTCTGGGGGTTACCCAAGCGACAGTCTCATGGCCCCTATGAGAGCCAGGCTGCCCCTCTGACCTGCCCTTGGGCGGGCGGCAGGCCCCTGGGGGTGTGTGGAGGGAGCTGTTGGTTTGGGACCTCGTTTTGGATGCCGGTTGTCCAGGGCCGGGCTTGGAGGGGGCCGGAGGGTCAGAGCGTTGGCGCCTTAAAGCGGGTCATGATGCTGAAGTCAGGAGTCAGACCACCTTGGGGGCTCGAAGCCCGGAGCCCTGGCTTTGGAGGAGGCAGCGCTGGGTGACCCCGATCGAGTCCCCGAGTCCTCGGCCGGCTCTGAGGTTCTGGGTGGGGGTAAGACGGAGTCTGCGGACCAGTCATCTCGCTCCTGGCTTCAGTGTCTCACCTGTGAATCGGTCCAGCCTGGTCCCAGCTCTCGGGGCCGAGGAAGGCCACACGGGTGGGCGCAGGCGCCAGCCGCACGCTGGGTCGGAGCCGTCACTGGGGCGGACTCGCCGGTGCCAGTGCCGGGTACACGGGTGACACAGCGGCTCCGAGGTCATGGTTCTGGGGGAGGTGACCCCGGGGGGCGAGGTGCTCTGGCTGAGGCGGTGCAGCCAGGGTTGCTGCATCCCTGTGGCAGACTGTGCCGGCTCTGGTGCATGTCATACGTGTGCACACCCCACAATCGTGTGCACACACATGCCCGTCCCTGCAGGCTCCTGTGGCCCAGGTGGGCCCGCAGCCCTGACACACAGGCCCGCGGGGCCTGAGAATGGGGCACAGGAGTCACAGCCTGCCCCTCAGCGCCCGGGGTCCCCGTCCCCACCCTGGTACGCAGGAAGCCATCCACACTGGCGTCTGCTTTCCTTGCTTAGCTGGGCAGTCAGGCCGGGCTGGCTGCTGGGACGCTGCCCGCGGGCCTCCTTCCCCCTCGCTGCTTGTGCTCCGCTCCCTGGCCTGCCCTCCCCGCTGGCAGCTGGCGGTGTCCCTGCTGCTTCCTCTGCTGCTGCCCCACCCTGCAGCGCTGCCTCATCCGGGGAACTGGGGAGGCGGGGCATACGGGGAGCGGGGAGACCAGAGGGCAGAGGTGTGGAGGGGATAAGGGGGCACAGGTGCAGGGGTGAGTGGGAGAGGGCAGAGGTGTGGAGGGGATGGGGGGTGCAGGGGTGAGGTAGGGGATGAGGTGGGGCACAGGTGCAGGGGTGAGGTGGGGAGTGGAGAAAGGAGAGGTGGGAAGGATAGCGCTGTCATGGTGGAGGCTCCAGGACAAGGGGCTGCTAAGAAGGGTGGTGTCGGGAGTGGCTGGGCTCCCGGGGCTGGGGCAGTGGGAGCCAAGGTTGGCTCTGACCCGGCCCCTGCTCTGCCTCCCTGTCCTGCCCAGATCCCAGCAGCGGCTCCACTGAAGGGCCCAGGCCCCTCCTCGTCCCCGTCACTACCTCACCAGGCCCCTCTGGGAGACAGCCCCCACCTGCCCTCCCCGCACCCCACCAGGCCCCCTTCCCGCCCTCCCTCCCGACCCCACTCCCGGCCGTCCTCCCAGCCCCAGAGCCTGTCCCGCCCACCCTCAGAGCCCGCTCCGCACCCTTGTCCCCCACCCCAGGCCCCCCCCACCCTGCCTGGCATCTTCGTCATCCAGAACCAGCTGGGCGTCCCCCCGCCTGTCAGCACCCCTGCCCCCACTGCCCCAGGCCCACCCCAGCCCCAGCCCCCTCTGCACCCCCCCCTCCCAGCCGCCCGAGGGGCCGCTGCCCCCCGCCCCCCACCTCCCACCTGCCTCCACCCCCTCCCCGGTGGCCTCCTCCGAGACATCCACCAGACTGCCGGCCCCCACGCCCCCCGACTTCCAGCTCCAGTTCCCACCCGGCCAGGGGCCCCACAAGTCCCCCACGCCCCCTCCAACCCTCCATCTGGTCCCCGAGCCCTCAGTCGTCCCCCCGCCGCCGCCTCGGACCTTCCAGATGGTGACCGCCCCCTTCCCGGCGCTGCCCCAGCCGAAGGCTCTTCTGGAGAGGTTTCACCAGGTAACGAGGCCCCACCGCACGCTCACACGCCCCGACCCTACCCTTTAGTCTGACCGGAGCCCCTCCCCTCCACCCCCAGCCCTGGTGCCACCCCACTTCTAGTGTGTGCCCCCCACCCCTCACCCACTGTCCCCTCCTCAGGTGCCGTCGGGAATCATTCTCCAGAGCAAGGCCGGGGGCCCCGCCGCCCCGCAGACCTCCACCAGCCTGGGGCCCCTGGCCAGCCCCGCTGCCTCGGTGCTGGTCAGCGGGCAGGCCCCACCCGGGACCCCCGCCGCCCCCAGCCACGCCCCTGCCCCGGCACCCATGGCCACCACAGGTAGGGGGCAGGTAGCCTATGAAGGAGGGATGGGGGCTGAGCTGGGGGTGTGAACCTGAGGAGCCCCTCACATCGCATGGGCCTGGGGAGGTGGGTGAGGGAGTCCCCCACCGAGGCCAGAGTGCAGGCTTGGGGGTCACGGGTGAGCAGGGGCCTCAGTGCAGTGCCCTCTGAGCCCTGTTCGCCCCCACCTGCCCCCAGGCCTCCCTCCTCTGCTTCCTGCCGAGAACAAAGCCTTTGCCAGCAACCTCCCGACCCTGAGTGTGGCCAAGGCCCCTCCATCGGGGCCAGGGAAGCCCTCGGGGCTGCAGGTAAGGGGACCGGGGTGGAGGGCGGGGCCGAGCATGTCACCAGCTAACCGGGAAGGGCCAGTGGGGCAGGGAGGTGGTGGGCGGGCGGATGAGACAGCAGGACAGTCTGGGTGGGGGGCATGTGAGAGACCCGCAGACACCAAGACGACAGGGTGCTGATAGGAGAGAGGGCCTGAGACCCAGTGTGGTCCCTGGGGCGGGAGCAGGGGAGAGGTTGAGAGGGAGGGAGAGGGCTCGTGAGAGTGGCAGTGGCAGCTCAGGACAGGTGGGTGAGAAACTCGAGAGAGGATCTGGAGAGACCTTGGGGGGGGGGCATGAGGCAGGGACCACCTGTTGGAAATGGGGGGACAGGAAGACAGGACAGAGACATCTATAGAAATGAGAGGGGCAGGTGAGGGCCCGGCTGGAGAGACTTGGAGACAAGACCCACCACAGCCGTGCAGGGGTGCAGGGGGCCTGGACGTGGTGGGGGTTGAGGAGGAGGGAGTCTGAGGCCTGAGGCAGAGTGAGGACTCCCGTGGGAAGAAGGTCTGCAAATCGAGGCCATGGAGACCATGGGAGGGCAGGAGGGGCGAGAGACACCGGGTGTTCCTGGGGTCCAGACAGGAGGCAGGCGGAGGCCACTCGTGAGGGGCTGCAGGGTCCCTGGGGGGGGGGTGCCAGGGCTCGTGCCTGCGTGTCACCTCTCCTCGCGGTGTCCCCCGCCAGGGCCCAGCCCAGGTCTTCCCTGGAGGTGGAGTGTGGGGGGCAGGGCAGGACCCTCGGGGAGATGGGCCTTGTCTTTGCCCCAGGCTGGAGGGGGGGGGCGGTCAGGGCGCAGTGGGAGGGCGGGCTCCCCGTGGACCCCCCACTCGCCTTTCTGCCCGCAGTATGACAGCAAGTTGAGTGGCCTGAAGAAACCACCCCCACTTCAGCCCAGCAAAGAAGCCTGGTGAGTGGCAGCGCGCCCTGGTGTTCCCTGCCCTGCGCCTTCCAGAGGCCCGAGGGCCGTGGGCCCGCCCTGCAGCAGGGGTCGGGCAGCCGGTGCAGAGTCCCGCAGCTTCCCCGGGCCGGCTCCCTCACAGACCCCCAGCCTCCCCCGCGGGAAAATGGGTGCCGACAGTCAGGAGAATTGGCTGAGGGGTGAGGATTCGATGCGACTGTGCTGCGAGCATGTGGCACCGCTGCGCTGCCAGCATTAAGAGGGAGGCACTGGCGTGCCCTGGTCACTGAGGGCACCTCGGACAGGGCGGGTGGGCGGTGGAGGGGTGGGCGGTGGAGGGGTGGTGGGTGGAGGGGTGGGGGCGGGATGGGTGCTGGCCTGCGCGCTCTCCCTGTCTCCTGCCCTCCTTCTACCAAGTGTGGGTCCGGTGCTCACTCCTTGCCCGCCCTGTGCTGGGTTCTGGAGACAGGACGGACCCAATCCTGCCCCATGTGTGGGCACCGCTGGCCTTCAGCACAGGGTGGGGGAGACCATCGCGCGATGGAGACATAACTCATAGCCCGCGCTCAGGTGGGAAGCCTGTGAGAGAAGGATCGGATTTTACTGCTCAGCAACCTCCCTGCGCCCTGAGGGTGCCCCTGGGCCGCTGGCGGCGTAGGCCCGTGCTGCCCCCCGGTGGCGGGAGCCGGCACAGCACGGGAGGCGGTTCAGGCGCTGCCTGACTCCCGGCTCTGCCCTTCCTTCCGCGCTGTGTGTGGAGCGGAGGCACTTCCCCTTTCGGGCCTCCGTTTTCTCATCTGTGAGATGGAGACAGAGAGCACTGCTGCCTTTGGCCGTCACCAGACTCAGGGAGACAGACGGGACAGTCCGCGCCTGTGTCCTGTGTCCTCTTGCACCTGCTGTTGTCGGCCTGGGGGCCTGGGCCGGGGCCTGCTTTCTCCTGGCCTCACCACCAGCTCTGCGCGTGTGATCTCTCCCCCCAGCTTCCTGGAGCATTTGCACAAACATCAGGGCGCCGTCCTGCACCCGGACTACAAGACGGCCTTCCCCTCCTTCGAGGACGCCCTGCACCGCCTCCTGCCCTACCACGTCTACCAGGGCGCCCTCCCCTCCCCCAGTGACTACCACCGAGGTGAGGCCTCCCGGGGCTGCCCCCACCGGGCCCTGCTTTGCGGAGTGGGGGGCAGGCACGCTGCCCCGTCAGCCCGCCCCAACGTCTGGGCCCCGGGGCCTCTGCTCTTCCTCGCAGTGGACGAGGAGTTCGAGACGGTGTCCACGCAGCTGCTGAAACGCACCCAGGCCATGCTCAACAAGTACCGCCTCCTGCTCCTGGAGGAGTCCCGGGTAGGGTGGCCTCGCCTTCCTCTTCCTCCCCGGGACCCTGCCCTTCCCTGGGGGAGGGAGGGAGGGAGGGAGGGAGGGAGGGAGGGAGGGAGGGAGGGAGGGAGGGAGGGAGGTGGGCCGGCCGGCCGCTAGGTCCAGCCCTGACACTCGCATCCCCTCCCTGGGTCCTGGCTCCTTCACTTGCCCATCTTCTCCCCCCTCAGAGGGTGAGCCCTTCAGCGGAGATGGTGATGATCGACCGGATGTTCATTCAGGAGGAGAAGACCACCCTCGCCATGGACAAGCAGCTGGCCAAGGAGAAGCCTGGTGAGGGGGGGGGGAGGGCGAGGGGTGCCCCCTCCTTCTCTTGCGCCCAAATTAGACTGGGGGTGAGGGCGCGGCCGCACCTTACTTGGCCGCTAGGTGGCGCCGCAGCCCCGCCTTCCCGGTGGCTGGTCTCCCTGGGAACGGAGCCCCTGTTCACCCCTCGTCCTGGCCTGGAGGGACCTGGCCTGGAGGGACCGTGGTGGGCTGCGGTGGGGATAGAAAAGCGGGGGCGCACAGCCAGACTGGGGGGGAGGCAAGCAAGGTACCCCGGTTGCAAAATGTAAGGTGGCATCCATCTCGGTCCCGGTGCCTGCCCCCGCACAGCGCCGGGCTGGGCACTGCTGGGAAGGGCCGGGGTGGTAGGTGCTCAGTGCACCCCCCCCCCCGCCCCCCGGCGCCGGGCACGCCCTCACCGGGGTCCTTGGCCCCTCGTTCCGCAGATGAGTACGTGTCTTCCTCGCGCGCTCTCGGCCTCCCTGTGGCTGCCTCTTCGGAGGGACATCGGGTTCCCAGCCACTGCCCGCCGCCGCCCTCGGCGTCTGGGGCGCCCGCCCAGCCGCCCCTGCACCTGCCCACGAAGCTGGTGATCCGGCACGGGGGCGGCTCGCCCTCCGTCACCTGGGCCCGCGCGTCCTCCTCCCTGTCCGCCGCGTCCTCCGCGGCCGCCGCCGCCTCCCTGGACGCGGACGAGGACGGCCCCATGCCCTCGCGCAATCGGCCCCCGATCAAGACCTACGAGGCCCGCAGCCGCATCGGCCTCAAGCTCAAGATCAAGCAGGAGGCGGGGCTCAGCAAGGTCGTGCACAACACGGCCCTGGACCCGGTGCACCAGCCCCCGCCGCCCGCGCCCGCGCCGCTCAAGGCCGAGCCCCCGCCCCGGCCCCCGCCCCCGCCCCCGGGCCAGATGAACGGCACCGTGGACCACCCGCCGCCGGCCACGGACCACAAGCCGGCGGCCCCGGCCCCGCACGGCCCGCGCCTGCCCCTGCGGAAGACGTACCGCGAGAACGTGGAGGCCCCGGGCGGCGAGGGCCCCGGGGCGGGCCGGGCGCGCGGCGGCAGCCCGGCGGCCACCAAGGTGGACGAGGCCACCAGCGGCCTGATCCGCGAGCTGGCGGCCGTGGAGGACGAGCTGTACCAGCGGATGCTGAAGGCGGCCCCGCCCGAGGCCGCGGGGGGCGCCGGGCAGGGCGGCCGGGAGCCCGGCTGGGAGGCGCCCCCGCTGCCCCCCACGAAGCGGCGCAAGTCGGAGTCCCCCGACGTGGACCAGGCCAGCTTCTCCAGCGACAGCCCGCAGGACGACACGCTCACCGAGCACCTGCAGAGCGCCATCGACAGCATCCTGAACCTGCAGCAGGCCCCGGGCCGGCCGCCCGCGCCCCCGTACCCCCACGCCCCGCCGGCCGCGGGCCCGCCCGCCGCCCGGTCCCCCCTGCACAGGCCCGAGGCCTACCCGCCCTCCAGCCACAACGGCGGCCTGGGCGCCAGGACGTTGAACAGATAACAGCGGGCCGCCTCCCCTCCCCTCCCCTCGCCCCCGGGACGCCCGCCCGGCCGCTGGGAACCGACCTCTGCCCCCCGGGGCCACGAGCCGGGGGTCCCCGCGTTCTTGCCTAAGTTATTTGAGTCACAAAAGCCTCTCTTCCCGCCGCCCGTCGGCCGGGTCGTGGGGTGGGGTTGCGGGTTTCGGGGAGGGGGCGGTACATGTAGACTGTCCCCCGAAGAGGGGTCACCTGGTGTGTCACTTCCCGCCCCCCCGCCCCGCCGCACTCCACCCTGCGTCCCGGGACATGCGTGTGTCTGCCAGGGATGGGGCGCGCCGCTCCCACTGCTCACGCGTGTCCGGGACCGGGCTTGTCTGTGGCTCCCGCGTCCGAGCCCCGAGGGCGCTCAGCTGGGAGGGAGGGTCCTGGGGCCGCTCAGCCTCGCAACACCGCCCCCAACCGGCCGTCCAGGGGAACGCAGGGCAGAGGCGGCGGCGGGAGGCCGCTTTGCGGGACCCCCCGTGGGGCACCTGCCACAGCCCTGAGTGCGCGCCGGCTCCTGTCCCGCGTCCCCAAGTGAGCAGGAGAGAGGTTTCTAGTCCTCCCACCCTTCGACCGAAATCCGAGCACCCCCAAACAGGAAGCCGGGCTCCCCCTAACCCCCCACCCCCCCACAACCAGTCTTCCCTCTGTTCTTCCTGCCGCCAGCCACCCGCGCCAGATTTTGAAATCTCGGAGACAAAACTAGTACTGTAAGATAAATTTTTGTACTGTATTTATTGTGTATAACGATTTTTTTAATGGAGAATTCTGTACATTTAGAACTCTTGTAAATTAAAAACCAATCTTTTTTTTTAAAACTACCGACGCCCCCGCAGCCCTTTGCTTTGGGGTCTTTGGGGTTAGAGTCTGGGGGTTGGGGTGAGACCTGGGTAGGGAGGGGGAAGGGGAGGGCTTATCCCCCATGTATTAGTTGAGCACCTACTGGGTGCCAGGCCCTGTTCCCGGCACAGCATGAACCAGGCACACAGGAATTCTGCCCTGGAGGGGTGGGGGGTGGGGGGAGCAGGGTGGGGACAGACTTAGGGAAGGAGGAAGGCTGAACAGCTCAACCAAACAGGCGTGTTTTAATTTTTTAAAAATATATTTATTTCACCCTAACCGGTTTGGCTCAGTGGATAGAGCATCGGCCTGCGGACTCAAGGGTCCCAGGTACAATTCCGGTCAACGGCATGTACCTTGGTTGTGGGCATATCCCCAGTGGGGGGTGTACAGGAGGCGGCTGATTGATGTTTCTCTCTCATCGATGTTTCTAACTCTATTCCTCTTCCCTCCTCTCTGTAAAAAATCAATAAAATATATTTAAAATATATATTTATTTATTTCATCGAGGAATGGAAAGGGAGAGAGATGGAAACATCAGTGAGGAATCATCGATCAGCTGCCTCCTGCACGCGCCCACTGGGGATCGAGCCCACAACCTGGGCATGTGCTGTGACTGGGAATCGAACCGTGACCTGCTGGTTCATAGGTTGACACTCAACCCTTGAGCTATGCCGGCTGGGCCAGGCAATTTTTTTTTTTAAGAATACTTCGTCGATTTTTAGAGACAGGAAGAGAGATCAGAACATTGAACGGCTGCCTCCTGCACGCCCCCTATGGGGGTCGAGCCTGCAACCGCACATGTGCCCTGACTGGGAATCAACAGGCAACTCCTGGTGCGAGGGACAACGCCCAACCAAGTGAGCCACACCAGCCAGGTCAGGGCCAGGCGATTTATTTTCCCTAAATATATTTTTATTGATTTCAGAGAAGGGAGAGAGGGATAGAAACATCAATGATGAGAGAGACTCAGTGATGAGAGCTTCCCGCATGCCCCCTACTGGGGATCAAGCCGGCAACCTGGGCATGTGCCTTTGACTGGAATCGAACCCGGGACCCTTCAGTCTGCAGGCCCTCTCTCCACAGCCAAATTAGCTAGGGCAATTTTTTTGTTGTTTTTTTTTAAATCCCATCTCCCCACCCCTTGTCCTGTGGTAACCATCAGCTTGTTCACGCACCTGTTTCTGTTCTGTTTTGCTTATTCATTTATTTCGTTTTCTCCGAGATCCTGATTCATGTTAATGTTCCGTGGGCTCCTGAAACATGAAGTTAACGGATACTTCAAGCCTCTGGCCACAGCATTTTTGCCGAGTGATCAGAGTGTCACCTTGTCTCATGTGTGTTTCTGTTTAAAGACAACTTATCATCTATATTGTTGGTTCATTAACATGGGGCTCACGGCCAACAGCGCTCCAACTCACACCCACCAAGAGGCTCATCCAACCCGTATTTTCTCCGCGAGGCACGTCGCAGCCTTTCTGTGCTTAGGAACACCAGCCAGCGTGAAGCCCCAGGCCGGGGGCAGGAGCGTGGGGTGACAGGCAAGGTCAGAGGGACCAAAGGGGGGCTGTGGTGTCGGACCTTGGGGTCCCTGACTCTGAGTGAGGCGGGAGCCTCGGGACAATTCCGAGCGGACGGCTGGGAGCTGACAGGTGAGCCAATACACTATCCACTGAGCCAAACTGGCTAGGGCTAGAATCAGATTATTCTTTTAAAATACAATAATCAGACTTTTTGGTTGTAACAATTACATGCAGAATTTTTAGTAAATTTTTGAGTTGCCCATTGAGATATATATATATATATATATATATATATATATATATATATATATATATATGGCGCCCTCTGGTGGCCGCATGGGGAACAGACGCGAGGGAGGGTCCGCCCAGCCAGGTCCCTTCGGGAGTACAGAGTACAGGTGACAGACCTGGGGGGGCGGGGGGCAGACTGTAGTTCTCTGCAAGCCCCTGGGGGTGTTTGTGGTGGGGAAGCTGATCCGTGGGGCCCCTGGGGTGACCCCGCCCCCCACCCCTGCGGAGGGGGCCCAAACTGATCTCCGTTCCTTAAAGTGAGCCTTGGGGACCAAAGTTGTTCGATAAGCTCCCAGCTGCTGGGAACAGCTTGGTGGGTGTCTGTGGGGGGGGGGGGTGTCCCACTATCCCCCACCTGGGAAAAGGCCCCAAAGGTTACCTGGGGTCCAAGTAACCTGGTCCCGGAGCAGGATTGGAACCCAAGACTAAAGAGTCCGCAATTCATTGAGTAACTCCGAGGCTGCCTTCTCCGTCTTTTTTTTTTTAAAACTTATTTATTTGTTTGTTATTGATTTCAGAGAGGAAGGGAGAGGAAGAGAGAGAGAGAAACATCCATCAGCTGCCTCCTGTACGCCCCACACTGAGGATCAAGCCTGCAACCGGGCACTTGCCCTGACTGGGAAACAAACCCATGACCTCCTGGTTCATAGGTCGATGCTCAACCACTGGGCCACACCAGCCAGGCTCCCTTTTTAAAAAAATCGTGGTCAAATATACATAACATAAAATTTACCGTTCCGCCATGTTTGCGTAAGCAGCTCGGTGGCATGAAGTACACTCACTGGTGTAACCGTCACCACCATCCAGCCTCGGAACTTGTTTCATCTTGCAAAACGCAAAGTTCGTCCCATGAAACACGACCACACCCCCCCCTTGTCCTGGCAACCACTTTCTGTCTGTATGAATGTCCCTCCTCTAAGTGCCACACATGCATGAAGCCACGCAGTATTTGGTGTTCTGGGGCTGGCTTATTGCATTTGGCACAATGTCTACAAGGTCCACCCATGTAGAATGTGCCAGAATTTCTCCATCCGGTTTTGACAGATGGGGAAAGAGGGAGGGGGCTCCAGAGGCTGTAGGCACCCGGGGCAGGCCTCCGAGAGCTCCTGGTGCGGGGAGTAGGCAGGGAGCTCAGGAGACAGTAGCCCCTTATTAAGGCTCAAAGGATGTTTAATGAGGCAGGGCTTTCACGCCTCGGACCCTGCCCAGAATAATGTCTTTACATTTTTGTTGTTGTTAATGCTCCCCCGAGGATATTTCCCCCACTGGTTTTTAGAGCGAGTGGAAGGGAGGGAAGAAGGGTGAGGAGAGAGAGAGAGAGAGAGAGAGAGAGAGAGAGAGAGAGAGATGTGAGAGAGACACATCGATTGGCTGCCTCCCACACTTGCCCCGGGATTGAACCTGCAACTCAGGTACATGCCAGGAATCAAACCCTGGACCCTTTGATGCAAGGGACGATGCTCTACCCACTTAGCAACACCGGCCAAGGCTAGAATAATGTCTTTAAATGTGTGAAACAATTCTACTGAAATACAGTTATCTGTTTATTAAACCCACGACCTGTGACACGCTAATAGGGGCTGCTATGAATTACACGTTAATCAGACAGAGCGAGCAGTGGGCGGGGTGGTGATGCGCAAACAGTTACTGGAAATCTTTGAAGCAACCGCAAAGCGCTGGAGACCGGGGCTTCCTCTCGGGGGCCGTGGTCCAGGGCCGCTGGCTTGTGGCTCACACCGAATTTCAGCGTCAAGTCCAGAGGCCGCTGTGTTTCCTGGGCCAAGTTCACGGACCCTCCTGGATTTCACCTGAGGACAGACGGGGAAACTGAGGCTGGAAGTCTCCGGGTAGAAATGAAAGCACGGCTCTGCCGCCAGGCAACCTGGCTCGACTCCTCATCACCCCACTCCTTGGACCAGAGGGACTCTCGTTCTTGTGTCTCAACTTCCCCGTCTGAGACTCGGATTAGTAACATAACAAATACAAGAACAGGCCGCGCCTCCTGGGGGAAGGGAGATGGTCCATGACAAGCTGTCCGGATAGGCCTGGGCCCCGGCTGACCCGCTCAGTGGGTTAGAGCACCATCCCAATACCCCAAGGTTGTGGGTTCGATCCCTGGTCAGGGCACATACCAGAAGCAACCGCCAACGAATGCACAAATCAGTGGAACAACAAATATCGATGTTTTCCTCTCTCTCCCTCCCTCTAAAAATCAATAATAAAAGAGAATGGAATAGGGCCTGCCTCTTAGTGGTAATATCATTAGTCACTGCAAGTTCCATATCTATACTAATACAAGCCTCTGTGGTCGTCATGCCCTCACGCTGTGATGCCCTCAGGCCATAACAATCCGTCACCAGGAGGCTGCGTGCGCAGCGGGCATGCACAGGTGAGCGAGGATGCGGGCGAGGCGAGGTGCGCGCAGGTGGGCGGGGACTTGTTGTGTAGTTGGCACGGAGGCGGCTCCACAGGGGGCAGAGATGGGACCCCCAGCTCTGGCTTACCTCTTTGAGGCAATCTATCAAGGAGCCCTGGATAGGTGTGCAGGGCCTACCTCCCTGGGGAGATCGATCGCGGGGCTCCTGCACTGTGAGAGGGCACATGCCAAGCTGGGGACCCCCACCCCAGTGCACGAATTTCGTGCACCAGGACTCTAGTAATTATATATATGGCCATCGCTGCATTTAGCCACTTAAGTATTTCCTGAGAGCCTGCTGTGTGCCAGGCACTGTTCTAGGCGCGGGGGCAAGAAGAGTGAACACAACAGACCCCAATCCCTGCCCCCGGGGAGATGACTTTCTTGTGGGTTGGGGGCGGGGGAGATGAAAAATAAATAACTTAGCCCTGGCTGGTGTGGCTCAGTGGATACAGCGTTAGCCTTCGGACTGAAGGGTCTGGTCAAGGGCATGTACCTTAGTTGCAGGCTTGATCCGGTCCTGGTCTGGGCACGTGCAAAAGGCAACCAGTCGATGTTTTCCTCTCACATCGATGTTTCTCTCCCTGTGTCTCTCCCCCTCCCTTCCACTCTCTCTAAAAATCAATGGAGATGCTGAACCGGTTTGGCTCAGTGGATAGAGCGTCGGCCTGCGGACTGAAGGGTTGCAGGTTCGATTCCGGTCAGAGGCATGTACCTGGGTTGCGGGCACATCCCCACTGGAGGATGTGCAGGAGGCAGCTGATCGATGTTTCTCTCTCATCGATGTTTCTAACTATCTCTCTCCTTTCCTCTCTGTAAGAAATCAATAAAATATATTTTAAAAAAATAAAAATAAAAATCAATGGAGAAATAGCCACAGTTGAGGATTAACAACAACAACAAATAACATTAAAAATAAAATAAAAATCCATTTTAGAAAAGAAGTAAGCCCTAACCGGTTTGGCCCAGGGGACTGAAGGAGGGTTTCGGGTTCGATTCCGGTCAAGGGCATGTGCCTTGGTTGCGGGCACATCCCCAGTGGGGGGCGTGCAGGAGGCAGCTGACCGATGTTTTTTTCTTATTAAATATATTTTATTGATTTTTTACAGAGAGGAAGGGAGAGGGATAGAGAGTTAGAAACATCGATGAGAGAGAAACATCGATCAGCTGCCTCCTGTACACCCCCCACTGGGGATGTGCCCGCAACCAAGGCACATGCCCTTGACCGGAATCGAACCTGGGACCTTTCAGTCCGCAGGCCGACGCTCTAACCACCGAGCCAAACCGGTTTCGGCTGATCAATGTTTTTCTCTCTCATCGATGTTCCTAACTCTCTATCCCTCTCCCTTCCTCTCTGTAAAAATCAATAAAATATATTTTTTTAAAAAGAAAAGAAGTAGAAGAAGTGACAGACATATTCTGGCCCATGTTGATAAGAGCTGAGAAGGAACAGGAGGAGGTGGGGACTGGGGAGGGGGTGGGGACAGGCAGGGCCATCAGGGCAGGGTGCAGGGAGGAGGTGCCTGGGGCGCCAGGGTAGAGGTCCTGTGAAGGAAGACCGATGAGGAACTGGGCTCAGGGAGGCAAGGAGGGGCCCACCAAGTAGGGAGCAGGACAGGGCTTTGACTGGGGCCCAGTGAGCTCTGAGCCCCCCGCCCCCGCCCCCTCCAGGAGAAAACCGAGCTGGGGACCTGCATGACGAGAGCGGATGTTTTCTAAGCACCTGCCATGGCCCAGGCACGGCGCTCAGTCCTGAACCGTCTCTCTGGGTTTTCTGAATCCACTTCTCCCGGACTCAGTTGCCTCACCTGTGAAATGGGAATAATCATCCCTACTTCTCGGGGATATGCTGAGGATTCAAAGAGCTTAGAGCGGTGCTTGCCCATAGGAGGCGCTCCGTAAGCGTTAGGGTTTCACTCAGCAAATACCTACTGAGCCCCTCCCTCCCTCCGGTGCGGGGCACTGGGCGAGGCTGGGACACGGCAGTGAGCCGCCCAGTTGGAAACCCCTGCCCTCCTGGGCTCCTGCTGTTGGGGGGCAGACAATCAGCTTCAGGGGAGGAATGTGGAGCAGGTAGAGTGGTAGGAACTGGAGAGAAACAGAGCAGCCACAGTGGCCAGAGGGCGGCGCTGCAGTAAACAGAGAGATGGGGGGGCGGGGGGCTTCTCTCAGGGGGTGGCATCTGAGCAGAGACCCGAGGGAGAGGCGGGAACAGCCATTCCTGCCAGGTGGAGGGAGCAGCACGTGCAAAGGCCCTGGGGTCGGAGGGCTGCTGCTGTGTTTGTTGGAGGAACAGCCGGGAGGCCAGAGTGACTGGCGGGGAGTGAGCAAGAGGGACAGGGCGGGAGGTGGGGTCAGAGGGAGGCCGGGTTGTGCGGGACCTTGGGGGCCACGGTTTGGGCTTTTGCTTTGAGTGGGAGGAGCCGGGGAGAGTAGCGAGCAGAGGAGTTTCCTGAACTCACTTAAGGCCTTTTTTTCCATCCTCACCCGAGGATATGTTGTTTTTTTAAAAAATATATTTTATTAATTTTTTACAGAGAGGAAGGGAGAGGGAGAGAAACATCGATCAGCTGCCTCCTGCACACCTCCTACTGGGGATGTGCCCGCAACCCAGGTACATGCCCTTGACCGGAATCGAACCCGGGACCCTTCAGTCTGCAGGCCAGCGCTCTATCCACTGAGCCACACCGGTCAGGGCTCACTTAAGCCTTTTAATCACCATTATTGTCGCTGCTGTTGTGATTGTTCTTTTTATTCCCATGTTAAGAAGGTGGCAGAGCCCAGCCGGTGTGGCTCAGTGGCTAGAGCGTCAGCCTGCGGACTGAAGGGTCCCGGGTTCGATTCCGGTCAAGGGCATGTACCTGGGTTGCGGGCACATCCCCAGTAGGAGATGTGCAGGAGGCGGCTGATCGATGTTTCTCTCATCATTGATGTTTCTCTCTCTCTCTCTCTCTCTCTCTCTCTCTCTCTCTCTCTCTCTCTCTCTCTCTGAAATCCTAACCGGGTGGCAGGGATCAGGGAGGGCCCAGAGCCGGAGGTGGAGGTAGAACTCGAACCCGAATTTGAACGGGAATAAAACCCCCGCTCCTACCCACCTCGCGAAGGCGCCCTCCCGCTCCCCACCAGGGGGCGCCAGAGGCCGGGCGCCGGGTCTGGGGAGGGGGGGCGCCTCGTCCCGCCCCCCCGCCCCTCCCTTCCCTCCTCCTGGCTGCAGGCCCCACCCGGCTCAGACGGCTCCGGACGGGACCGCGAGCACAGGCCGCTCCGGGCGCCTCCGATCCGCGCGGGACCCCCGACCGCCCGCCCGCCCGCCCGCCCGCCCAGCCGCCCGCCTGCGCGCCCATCGGTGAGTGGCCCCGACGGCGGCGGTCGCCTCCCAGCCTCCGACCCTCAGTCCCCGGGACCCTCAGTCCCCGCCCGCGAGGGTGCGGTCTCCCGCGCCCCCAGGCCCTCCTGAACCCGGCCCTTCCACGCCCCCAGCCCCTCCAGTCTGCAACAATGCCCCCACTCTTGCCCCCCCCCCCAGTCTCGCCCAGTCTCCCCACCGGCCCCCAGTCTCCACCAGTCGCTCCCAATTCCCCTCCCCGTCCTCTCCGCGGGGCGATCCCGTCTCTGGGTCCCCCTCCGCCTTCCTCATCCTTCCTGGTCCTACCCAGTCCCCCCCTCACCCAAAAGCTCCTCTCCCACCTCCCCAGCTCCATCGCCCTTCCAGCCACCCAGCACCCCTCCAGCCACGTCCCCCGGGCCCCACCAGCCCTAGGACACCACCCCCGCCCCCCCCCTCCGCCCCCCCCCCCCCCCCGCTCCTGCCTCCTCTTTACCTCTCCTCCCTGCCTCCTCCCTAAAAAAAAATTCGTTGTGATTTTAAAACAATTTGATTTGCAATTATTTTTAAAATATGTGCTGCTCCCCAGAGAGAAGGGAGAAGGAGGGAGAGAGAGAGAAACATCGATGAGAGAGAACATGGATTGGTTGCCTCCTGCACACACCCCACTGGGGAGCGAGCTCGACCGGGATTCGAATTGGCAACCTCAGGGGATGATGCTCAGCTAACGGAGCCGCTCCGGCCGGCCGGGCTGATGGGCAATTATTTTTGACGCTCAAACTGTCCAATCTGTAGCCAGTGGGCGTCCCTCCAGGCCGGGCCGGTGCCCCTGTGACATGCCCCAACCCACCTCCGTCTCTGAGCACCTCCCCCCATCTGACCCAGGCTCACTTCTCTAAGGAACACTGCTTTCTTCTGGTGGAAAAGGATATTTAGAGGCACCAATAGGGCGAGAAGCTGGTTGTGTGCAAAGATCAGTAAAATGATAAGCATCTACTCAGACTGATCAAGGAAGCGGGGAGGGAGCAAAGACACCAATGACGGAGCTCGGGAATGAACGCAGGGGCATCACTACAGACCCTACAGCGGGTGAGAGGGCATACGGAGAACACAGTGTGGGGCCTGGGGGCGCCCGCAGACGCTGGGTTGGTAATTATTTCTCTTCCTAATTTTTCAGACCGATGATAAGATGCAGGCTCTGAGGTCAGGTTGCCTGGAGTCCCCCCAGCTTGAGCACTTTCTAGCTTCTGGGGCACGTGACTGCTGCCGCCCTAAGCCTCCATTCCCTGGTCAGAAAAGTGAGGATAGTAACAGGCCCACCTCACAAAGGCTGTGGAGATGAGCGTAGAGCGGCACCTGGCATGCAGTGCTCACACATGTGGAGTTATTCTCCCGAATGCCCCAGGCCCCTCACGCCCTGGGCACACCTGGGCAGTGTCTCTGCTTGATTCCTCACCCCTCCTCCTTGCACCCCTGTGTCCAGCCACCCGGTTCATGCATCTCACAGCTTCAGGCCTCTTCACACACCATGCTCTCTGCCTAGATCAGTGGTTCTCAACCTTCTGGCCCTTTAAATACAGTTCCTCATATTGTGACCCCCAACCATAAAATTATTTTCGTTGCTACTTCATAGCTGTCATGTTGCTACTGTGATGAATCGTCATGTCAATATCTGATAGGCAGGATGGTCTTAGGCGACCCCTGTGAAAGGGCCATTCGGCCGCCACAAAGGGGTCGCGACCCACAGGTTGAGAACCGCTGGCCTAGATGCTCTGGTCGGGCCCACTCTGCAGGGAGCGGCTCTAAAACCAGCCCAGCCAGAGCTTGCGGATCCGTGGCCGGTTCGTCACGTCCCCCTCTGGGGCCCACACGTCCGCTGCCTGGCATTTCCCGGGCATCACTGACTGCTTGGCGCCCAGCCCTCTCCTCACGGGGAGCTCTGAGTGGGGGGTGGGGGGGGAGTGGTCTCTGGCCTGTTTCTGGGTCCATCATTCCTGACACCTGGAAGGATTTCAGTGACAATGTGTGAGATGATGGGAGGGGAGAAGGGAGAAGAAAAGGGCGAAGGATGCCCTCGCCGGTTTGGCTCAGTGGATAGAGCGTCAGCCTGCGGACTGAAGGGTCCCGGGTTCGATTCCGGTCAAGGGCACATGCCTGGGGGGTGGGGGGCGTGCAGGAGGCAGCCAATCAATGATTCTCATCATTGATGTTTCTATCTCCCTCTCTCTCTCCCTTCCTCTCTGAAATCAATAAAAATATTTTTTTAAAAAGCGAAGGAATATATTTCTTCGGGCGGCCTCTGCATCCTTCCCTTGTCCATCCCTTGGTCTTCCACACCAGCCCCCCTTCTCCGTCATTCTGCCGTTAGAATGGGACAATCACCTCCATTCTCCTTCAGCCATCACCTCTCGCCAGGCATCAGCAGGGCTCGCTGCTCCTCCCTCTGCCCATTCTTGTCCTCCTCTTCCCGGCCCACCTCTCAGCTCCCTTCCTTCTCCTCCTCCACCAGGCAGTCCTCCGTCAACCCCCTCTCCTTCTCCCGCAGGCAGCTCTCCGCCTGCGCGTCTCCCTCAGCCGGCGGCGGCGGTGATCCCAGTGGGTAGCGCCCAGTGGGGAGTGTGCAGCCACCATGTTCAGCTGGTTGAAGCGGGGCGGGGCGCGGGGCCAGCAGCCGGAGGCCATCTGCACGGTGACCTCGGCCCTCAAGGAGCTGTACCGCAGCAAGCTGCTGCCCCTGGAGGAGCACTACCGCTTCGGCGACTTCCACTCGCCCGCCCTGGAGGATGCCGACTTCGACAGCAAGCCCATGGTGCTGGTGGCCGGCCAGTACAGCACCGGCAAGACCAGCTTCATCCAGTACCTGCTGGAGCAGGAGGTGCCGGGCTCCCGCGTGGGGCCCGAGCCCACCACCGACTGTTTCGTGGCCGTCATGCACGGCGAGACCGAGGGCATCGTGCCGGGCAATGCCCTCATCGTCGACCCGGAGAAGCCCTTCCGCAAACTCAACCCCTTCGGAAACACCTTCCTCAACAGGTGGGCACCCGAGGGGGCGCCTCTCCCTGTCCGGGGGGGCCCCCTTTCTGTCCCTTCCCCGCCTGTGTTTCTCCCCAATTCCTTTCTCTCTTCCTGAACCCTCCCAGTCCAGCCTCGGGGCTTCACCAGGGGAGCCAGCCTGCCCAGCTGGGTTGCCTTGGGCAAGTGTCCTGACTGCTCTGTGCCTCCCTTGTCCTCATCTGGCAAATGGGGGTCACCCTGGGCCCCCGCCACAGGGTTGTTTGAGGACTAAGTGAATTACGTTACATGAAGGTGCTGAGAACCGCCCCCGGCACAAAGTAAATGCTCAGTAAACATCAGCTTGGATTTTTTTTAATAGTTTTTATTCTCTGTCCCATCTCCCTTTTGTCTTGAAGTGTTCCCTTCTCTGAACCTGGTTTAAGCTCCGTGCCACCCTGGTTTCCCCTCTTTTGTGTCCTCTCCTCCTGTCACTCCCTGCACTGACCCCTGCCCTTCCTCCCACCCCAGGTTCATGTGCGCCCACCTCCCCAACCAGGTCCTGGAGAGCATTAGTATCATCGACACCCCAGGCATCCTGTCGGGTGCCAAACAGAGAGTGAGCCGTGGTGAGTGAGGCTGGGCCCCTGGGTCTGAGGGAGGAGGGGCTGGGGGCCTGGACCCCTGGGTCTGAGGGAGGAGGGGCTGGGGGCCTGGACCCCTGGGTCCGAGGGAGGAGGGGCTGGGGGCCTGGACCCCTGGGTCTGAGGGAGGAGGGACTGGGGCCTGGACCCCTGGGTGTGAGGGAGGAGGGGCTGGGGGCCTGGACCCCTGGGTCTGAAGGAGGAGGACGCTGACTACACGGGGACTCCCAAGTCAGAGGGAGGAGGGCCGGGTCCCTGCTAGGACTTGCCCTGTGTCAGCGCCCGGAATGGAAGGGAGCTGGTGGAGAGAGGCCCTGAGTCTCCCGCGTTGGCACACGTTGCCAGTGGGGGAGGCGGTGGGTGAA
This sequence comes from Myotis pilosus, assembly GCA_036010255.1. NCBI lineage: Eukaryota > Metazoa > Chordata > Mammalia > Chiroptera > Vespertilionidae > Myotis > Myotis pilosus. Next base: position 4,723,465 of record JASKON010000029.1, read on the forward strand.
CACGTGTGAACAGGCCGCAGCTGCACGTCTGGGCCCGAAGGACTGAGAGGGAGCGATCAAGAGAGAGAGGCAGGGAGAGAGCCACAGCGTCAGAGACAGAGAGAGGTTCAGAGCGAGGCAGGGAGGCAGACAGAGGCCCAGAGGGGAGGCCGAGCCGGCCGGGAGGCCGCGGGCACTGGGAGCTCCTGGCTGGCCTGGGCCGATGGGCCTGGGAAGGGGCTGGGAGGGAACCTGGGCAGGGGCCAAGGGCGGCCTGGAATTTATAAACAGCTGTGCAGGGGGAGCGGCGGGGGGCGAATTCCAGCGGGGCCTCCAGAGCCCGCCCCACCGCTGCCCGGAGCGCTCCGCATCTGCGCCCCGCACCCCCGCCCAGCGTTCCTGCCCCGCGCCCCGCGCCCCCGCCCGGGAGGCCAGGAATTGGGGCAAAGGAGGCTGCAGTGTGGGCCAGAGGGGACCGGGAGGCTGGGCGCGGGGCGGGGCGAGGGCGCGGAGGGTTACGGCGTCCCTGGCGGCGGCCCAGCGGCGCGCGTCCCCGGGGAGAAGGCAGGCGCAGCTGCAGGAGCGATCGGGAGGGCGCGCCGCCAGCCCCGGGGGGAGGCAGGGGGCGGGGTCCCTGGGAGAATGGAACCTGGCGGGTCTGCAACCAGAGCAGGGGTGCCAGGGAGGGCCCAAAGGCTGTGTGTGTGTGGGTGTGTGGGGTTGGGGGGGGGAGTGCGCGCGCCTGGGAGTCTGTGCCCGTGCCTGGCTGTGACACTGTGTGCCTCTGGAGACCCGTGGGGGGCTGTGGGGACTCCGAGGGACTGTGGGTGACGGTTCTCTGCGCACAGTGTGAGCTTGTGTGTGCAAGTGAGAGTGCGAGGGGTGTGCCTCTGTGGGACTGTGTGATGGTGTCCGTGCGGGCGCCTTGGCGCCTGGAAGGTTGCGGGCCGTGTGCGCATCGTGGGTGTGAAAGAGCCTCTGCTTGTGCGCCTGCTGGTGTCTGTGACGTTGTGCGTGCGAGTCTCCGCGTCTGTGACTGTGTGACCACGGATCTCTGTGAAGGTCCCAGGTTGTGGGCCAGAGTGCGTCTGGGCGTCTGCAATTTGTAGCCTGTGGCCGGGTGTGCGCTTGGGTGGGCGCCTGTGAGTGAGCGTGTGTGTGTGTGTGATTGTAGCATGATGAAGCACTCTGGCCAGGTTCAAATCTGGACTCTGCTATTTTTAAACTGTGGGACTGTGGGCAAGCTACTTAACCTCCCCTGCCTCAGTCTCCTCATTTGTAAAATGGGAATAATAATAGTATCAGCCTCACAGGTTGCACTGAGGGTTAAAATTAAATGTCAGAATGTGCAGAGGGCCTGACCGGAGCGGCTCAGCTGGCTGAGCACATGCAGGTTGGATTCCCTGGTCAGGGCACATTCCCGGGTGCCGGGTTTGATCCCCAGTTGGGGTGCGTGCTGGAGGCAACCGACCGATGTTTCTCTCTCACATCAGTGTTTCTGTCTCCCTCCCTCTCCCTTGCTCTCTCTCTAAAAATCAATAAAAATCTGTTTTAAAAAAACCCGCAGAGCACTGAAAACAGTGTGTGGCACACAGTAGGTGCTGCGGGATTGCTAATGGGACTGTTTTCCTGGGTGAGTGCGCGCACCCGGCCTGTCTCTGCCACGTCTCCAGTCCCACGCTGACTCAATCTCCCTCCCGCCCGCCCTCCCGCATGAGGCACACTTTCCAAATCCGGGCTGTGTGTGTGTTTGTGTAGAAACGGGAGGGAGGGGCCCCAGCGGCCGTCCCTCTGGTGACCCGGCCCTTCCTCCCCCCAAACAATGTCCCCCACCCGGCCCTCCAGGACCCGCGGCCACAGGGGCCGCTTCCTCCCGGGAGGCTGGGCCGGCACCAGCTCCCCAGCTGGGCCTGGAGGCCCGTGGAGGCTCCTGCTCTGTGGCCTCTTCCCTGTGTGTCTGAGGACGTCCCTTCACCCAGCGGTTCTCAACCTGTGGGTCGCGACCCCTTTGGCGATCGAAAGACCCTTTCACAGGGGTCGCCTAAGACCATCCTGCATATCAGATATTTACATGACGATTCATAACAGGAGCAACATGACAGTGATGAAGTAGCAACGAAAATAATGTTATGGTTGGGTCACAGCATGAGGAACTGTATTTAAAGGGCCAGGAGGTTGAGAACCACACCACTGCCTTAATCTCTCCATGTTCTCATCTGGAAAAGAGGGGGCGGGCATAAGTGTGTGTCTTCCTGGGGCTGTTTGGGGGTTCAGTGAGTTATCCAGCGGAGCATGAAGTGACGTCAGGGAATCAGCTCTGGCTCCCTGTTCTGCCAGTTAACCTTCGTCCCCCAGGGGGCCACTCCGCAGCCCCTCCTCTGAGAAGCCCTCCCTGACTCCGCGGGTGGGGTCAGGCATCCCCTCTGGGCTCCCCCACCCCAGCCGGGCCCCTCTGGGGACAGGTCTGTGTCACTGTGGGCCCGGAGCCCGGGAAGGGCCGGACTGGGCTGCCTGAGCAAGCCGTGTCCCAGCACAGGGCAGGCGTGAATGACGCCCACCGGGTCTGGCATGCTTCCTGACTCGTCCCATGCACTCAGCGCTGCTGTGGGGTTTTGTTTGTTGATTTTTTTTTTTTTTATTGATTTCAGAGAGGAAGGGAAAGAGAAACATCAATGATGAGAGAGAATCATTGATTGGCTGCCTCCTGCATGCCCCCTACTGGGGATGAAGCCCACAACCCTGGCACATGCCCTGACTGGAATCGAACCTGGGATCATTCAGCCCACAGGCTGGCGCTCTATCCACTGAGCCAAACCAGCTAGGGCAACACTGCAGTATTTTAACAACCTGTACACCCGAACCAAGGCATACCACTAGCATCTGCTGAATGAATGAATGAGGGATGGATGGATGGATGGATGGATGGATGCGTGGATAGATGGATGGATGGATGGAGAGATGGATGGATGGATGGATGGATGGATGGATGGATGGAGAGATGGATGGATGGATGGATGGATGGATGGACGGATAGATGGATGGATGGAGAGATGGATGGATAGATGGATGGATGGATGGATGGATGGATGGATGGATGGATGGAGAAATGGATGGATGGATGGATGGATGGAGAGATGGATGGAGGGATGGATGGATGGATGGATGGATGGAGGGATGGATGGATGGATGGATGGATGGATAGATGGATGGATGGATGGATGGATGGATGGAGGGATGGATGGATGGATGGATGGATGGAGAGATGGATGGAGGGATGGATGGATGGATGGATGGATGGAGGGAGGGATGGATGGATGGATGGATAGATGGATGGATGGAGAAATGGATGGATAGATGGATGGATGGATGGATGGATGGATGGATGGATGGATGGAGAGATGGATGGATGGATGGATGGATGGATGGATGGATGGAGAGATGGATGGATGGATGGATGGATAGGTGGATGGATAGGTGGATGGATAGATGGATGGATGGATGGATGGATGGAGAGATGGATGGATGGATGGATGGATGGATGGATGGATGGATAGATGGATGGATAGGTGGATGGATAGGTGGATGGATAGATGGATGGATGGATGGATGGATGGATGGATGGATGGAGAGATGGATGGATGGATGGATGGATGGATGGATGGATGGATGGATAGGTGGATGGATAGGTGGATGGATAGGTGGATGGATAGGTGGATGGATAGATGGATGGATGGATGGATGGATGGATGGATGGATGGATGGATGGAAAAGGGAAGGGCTGATTGCCCCTGTAGCTAGATGGCTTGAGGGACTGGGGCCAGAATGACCAGGGAATTCTGGGGGCTGCGGGAAGCAGGAGCAGTGGGGTACTCCCAGGAACTTGGCTATTTCACATAGAGGGCGATTCTGATAGTCACCCCAAAGGGATGGCCGCCTCCGATGGCTGGAGGGGGGCTGACCTTTGCCCTCCCCCTCACCCCCCCCCCCAGGCTACGACTTCCCGGCGGTGCTGCGCTGGTTCGCCGAGCGCGTGGACCTCATCATCCTGCTGTTCGACGCGCACAAGCTGGAGATCTCGGACGAGTTCTCCGAGGCCATCGGCGCCCTGCGCGGCCACGAGGACAAGATCCGCGTGGTGCTCAACAAGGCCGACATGGTGGAGACGCAGCAGCTGATGCGCGTGTACGGGGCGCTCATGTGGGCGCTGGGCAAGGTGGTGGGCACGCCCGAGGTGCTGCGCGTCTACATCGGCTCCTTCTGGTCCCAGCCGCTCCTCGTGCCCGACAACCGGCGCCTGTTCGAGCTGGAGGAGCAGGACCTGTTCCGGGACATCCAGGGCCTGCCGCGCCACGCCGCGCTGCGCAAGCTCAACGACCTGGTGAAGAGGGCCCGGCTGGTGCGGGTGAGCAGACCCGGGCGCGGGGCGGGGAGCGCGGGAGGCCGGGCATCGCCAGCCTTTCCTCCGACCCTCTTCTCGGCTGCTAGTGGTGGACGGACCAGCTCCCTGAGTAGTTAGCTGTCGGATCTAAGAGAGTTCGCCAGGCTGGGCACTCCGGCGCCCAGGGGACTGGCGGGAGCGGGTTGCGTGGCGAATTGTTCCTCTACCATTGCGTTCCCGTCTCTGTCTCTTTCTATGTCTCTCTCTCTCTCTCTCTCTCTCTCTCTCTCTCTCTCTCTCTCTCTCTCTCTCTCTCTCTCTCCTCTGTCCTGTTATCTCTTCATTCATCACCTGCAACCGGTCAGATTGTACCATGTTCCGCCCAGGACTCCCTCTCAGCGAAAACCAAGCCCTCCCTGTGGTCCACAGCGATCCCTTCCACCCTCCACCCCACCCTGCTTTTCCTCCATCATCTTCCACTTCCTTCCGTTATTCATTGCATGTCACACTGGCCTCCTCAGTCCTACCTCAGGGCCTTTGCACATGCTGTTTCCTCTTTTTCCCCATCATGCATTGCATGTCGCATTGGCTTCCTCAGTCCTACCTCAGGGTCTTTGCACATGCTGTTTCCTCTTTTTCCCCATCATGCATTGCATGTCGCATTGGCTTCCTCAGTCCTACCTCAGGGCCTTTGCACATGCTGTTTCCTCTTTTTTCCCATCATGCATTGCATGTCGCATTGGCTTCCTCAGTCCTACCTCAGGGCCTTTGCACATGCTGTTTCCTCTCCCTGGAGACCTCCCCCTACTCACCCCTCCTGGTACACCTGGCTCACTTGTCACCTACCTCCATCTCGTCTTTACTCAAGCGTCACCTCTCAAGAAGGCTTCCCTGCCTGCCCTCCCTTTTTATGGAAATAACACCCCCTCGCCTCTCTCTCCCCCCCTGCACCCCCCTGCAAGTCCTGCTTTATCCCTCTCGCAGTTTTCTTCATAGGGTCTTGCTACCTGGTCCTAAGTTACCCAATCAGTGGGTTTTGCTCTTTATTGCTGTCTCCGCCACTTGTATTTAAGCACCACAGAAGCAGGGATCTTCCTCTGAACGTGTTCCCTGCAGCACCCCCAGCCCCTGGAACAGAGCTGGTGCTCAGTAAACATTTATTGAGAGAATGATGCTGAACAAACGCATTTAACAAAATCTCTTCTGTGCCTGGCCCTGTGCCGGGTGGTGCAGGGCAGTCCCATCCCCAGCCTGTGAAGACGGTCAGGGCTGGGACTGGGGAGCCTGGGGGAACCCGGAAAGGCTTCTTGGAGGAGGGGGCACCTGTGCTGCAAACTGGAGGATGAGGACCAGGAGGGGAAGGGGTTCTAGAGAGTGGGAGCGGTGAGCACATGGGCTGGAGATGAGAACATGGCAAGCTCAGGGAAGAGGGGAAATGTCCGTTGAACCCGGTGCAGGCGGTACCGCCTCTGAGGCGGGAGGTGTGGGAGTCAGAGCACCCAGGGCTTGGCCAGGAATGTGCGCTTTGTCCCAAGGCACTGGGGAGCCACGGAGGGTGCAGTCTAAGGGAGGGACAGCGTCAGACTAGCTGCCTTCTGGAGGGTGGATTCGTGGTTGGTGAGACGGGGCACAGGCCAGGGAGCGGGCTGGGTACCGAGGATCTAGGAGGAGCCTGGACGGGGCCATGGGGAGGGCGGGGAGCCCTGGTTTCAGGGTGATTTTGGAGGCCAAATGGAACATTCGTGGGGGCGGCTGCCAGGATGGAGGTGGGGCAGGAAGCTGGGCGAGCAGGGAGGCCGGGGAGGTGAAGGAGCCAGAGGTTTAGGGAGCAGCTCGGAGCGGGTGAGTCAGAGCCCCCACCCCCACCCCAGGAATCCTCTTTGGGAGGGAGGGGCGCGGTGTGGACCGAGCCTCAGAACCCACCTTTCTTCCCGCTCTGCCCAGGCTCTGGACGGTCTCCCTCTCTCTCCTTACTTCTGCCTCTTTCTCTGCCTCTCTCTTGATCTTTCTCCTCCTCGCTCCTTCCCTCATTCTCTCTCCCTTTCTCTCCCTCTCTCCCTGTGTCCCTCATTCATTCTCTTCTCCTCTTTCCCCCTCTTTTTCTAATGATCTCTTCCTCTCCCTCCTTCGGTCTCTCTCCCCTTCCTCCCTCATCCTATCATCTATCTATCTATCTATCTATCTATCTATCTATCTATCTATCATCTATCTATCTATTATCTATCTATCTATCTATCATCTATCTATCTATCTATTATCTATCTATCTATCCATCCATCTCTCTATCATCTATCTATCTATCTATTATCTATCTATCATCTATCAATCATCTATCTATCTATCATCTATCGATCAATCATCTATCTATCTATCTATCTATCTATCTATCTATATCTATCTGTCTGTCTATCTATCTATCTATCATCTATCAATCATCTATCTATCTATCAATCATCTATCTATCTATCCCTCTATCTATCATCTATCTAACAATCATCTATCTATCTATCCATCTATCAATCATCTATCTATCAATCATCTATCTATCTATCATCTATCTATCTATCATCTATCTATTTATCTATCTATCTATCATCTATCTATCTATCAATCATCTATCTATCCATCTATCTATCATCTATCTATCCCTCTATCTATCATCTACCATCATCTACTCCCTCCTCCTCTGTCTTCCTCCCAGTCTCAGCCTCCCTGGGGCTCGCCCTCACCCCTCATGGAGCCCAGCCCCCAGGCCCCTCCAGGGAGGCAGAGCGGCCGGAGCTGGAGCCCAGGCCGCGGGGCCGCGGGGCAGGGTCGGGCCGGACACCTGGAGCCCCGCCGGACAGGAGGCGGCTCCGGAAACCCGGACAAACCCCGGAGCCCTCCCACCTTATCTCTTCCTGGCACCTTCCCCCGCTTCCTCTCTGGAAAAGCCATCAGCGCCCCACCGCCTCCCCTCCCCGCTCCGGGTCCCCCCGGAGCCGCCCCAGGACCCGCCCCCTCGCCCCATTGGCCCGCGCCACAGGCCACGCCCACCCCGAGCCACACCCCTGCCCTGATTGGCCCCTCTCACCTCCTCCTGCAGATCCAGCCGTGGCTCCCCAGTGCTGAGCCAGGCCCAGGGTCCACCGTGACCAAGCCCGCCCCTGCCCCCTGTCACCTGCCCACGCCCACGTGTGCTTCTGCCACAGTCAGTCCCGTCATCAAACGTGCGGTCGCCTGGCCGGGTAGCTCAGTCAGAGCACCGTCCTGATGCACCAAGGCTGCGGGCCCCATCTCCCGGCAGGACACAGACAAGCGTCAGCCAATGCATGCAGAATAAGTGCAACAGCCGATCGATCTCTCTCTCCCTTCCTCTCTCTCTAAAATCAATCAAATCAAATCAAATCAAATGCTCTCGTCCTAGCCGGTTTGGCTCAGTGGATAGAGCATCGGCCTGTGGACCGAAGGGTCCCGGGTTCGATTCCGGTCAAGGGCAGGTACCTTGGTAGCAGGCTCCTCCCCGGCTCAGGCCTGGTGGGGTGCGTGCAGGAGGCAACCAGTCAATGTGTTTCTCTCACATCGATGCTTCTCTCTGTCTTTCCCTCTCTCTAAAAATCAATGGGAAAATATCCTCAGATGGGGATTTAAAAAATAGAAAAGTCCTCCCCCCCAAGGGTGCAAAGCCCTCTTGACTCTTTTAGGCAGCCCCCACTCCCTACCGCCCGCCCCCCCCACCCCCTTCAGAGGCAGGGTGCGGATGAGTCCCCCGCTCTGCCCTTCCGCCAGCGGGGAGCTGCGCTGTGATACTTGAGGCCAAGGTCTTGGGAGATCTGAGTCTAGCGAGGCCAAACGCCCGGGACCTTCCTACCGAGCTGCTCTGAGCCGCCCAGGGGCATGCACTTAACCAACAGTTACTGCCTGTTACTGACCTGCCCCCTCGCTGTTCTAGGCCCTGGAGACACAGCAGCGAGCAAGCCGGATAGTCTTTCCTTGCTGAATTACTTTTTTTTTAAAGTTATTTTTATTGATTTTAGAGAGGAAGGGAGAGGGAGATAGAAAAATTGATCAGCTGCCTCCTACACGCCCCCATCTGGGGATGGAGCCCACAATCCGGGCGTGTGCCCTTGACTGGAATCGAACCCAGGACCCTAAGGTCCACAGGCCAACACTCTATCCACTGAGCCAAACCAGCCAGGGCTAGAATTACCTTTGAATGGGGAAGTGGATATGAAATGAATCTGTAATATCGTATGCGATAAGGGTTTTGAAGAAAAATGAGGCAGAGGACACAGAGACGGGTGAGGGGCTGTTTAAGGGGCCTTAGGGAAGGTCTCCCCCAGGAGGTGATATTTGGGGAGGGGCCTGAAGGAGAGGAAGGGGAGCTGAGTGGAGATCTGGGGGGACCATACCAGGCAGAGGGAACAGCAAGCGCAAAGGCCCTGAGGAAGGAACCTGCTTGAGCAGGAGCCCAGGGTGGCCGGAGGACACGGTGTATGTGTGTGTGTGTGTGTGTGTGTGTGTGTGTGTGCAGAACCTGGCAGACTCACCAGAGAATTGCTAGCATTCTAAACGTATGATTCACTTAATAAGTGTTTTCAAGCCAGCAGTTGAGACCAGCTCATGGTAAAGCATTTGCGTTTGTCAGACACCCTCCCTCCCACCCCTGCCCCCAGCTCTCAGGGCCCCGCCCGCCCCACGATTGGTTTCTGCGCCTTTTCCTAGAGACATTGTTTTCGTGTAAGCACATACATGCCATTCTCTAGCTTCCTATTTAAAATAGGATGTGGTGTGCTCATGACTCTGCCCTCCTGTTTGCTTCTTGATAACGTACGAGACTGCGGCCCAGAGGTCCGTCAGCGCAGGGCTTGCTGCTCCAAATATTTCTTGAGTGTTTGTGTGCACGTTGTGCCAGCGCAGAGGACAGAGAGGCCCAGGCAAGGCCCCGGCCCGCCCAGAGCTCCCCGTCTGATGGAAAGAGACAGGACAAGCCAACCGACATATCAGTAAAAACAATAATGAATTGTGATAAGTGTTGTGAACAAAACGATAAAGGTTGAAGACAGAAAATGACTGGATGGTGGCGGTGGGGGCACCTGCTTCCCGGAGGATGATGGCCTGTGTGAGGGGTGACCGCAAAAGGAAGCTGAGGGAGCCGGCTGCAAGGAGCCCAGGCCAGAGTTCCAGGCAGAGAGTGGCATGTGCAAAGGCCCTGGGGTGGGGGATGAGTGGCATCTGGTAAAGCCAGGAAGGCAGGCGAGGGAGCTGGAGCAGCCAAGTCAGGCAGAGCGTGCTTCTCAAACCTTCCACTCTCAGGACCTCAGTACACTCTTATTTTTTTTAAAAAAAAATATATTTCTTTATTGATTTCAGAGAGGAAGAGAGAAGGAGAGAGAGAGATAGAAACATCCATGATGAGAGAGAATCATGGATCAGCTACCTCCTGCACGCCCCACACTGGGGATGGAGCCCGCCACCTGGGCATGTGCCCCGACCGGGAATTGAACCCTGACCTCCTGGCTCATAGGTCAACGCTCAACCACTGAACCACACAGGTCGGGCGAAAATTAACTATTTTTGAAACAAAAAAAGTCAGGGAGGACAGGGTGCCTGTCCTACATTTTTGCAAATCTCTTTGCTGCCTGGCTTCCCCTATCTTGTAGCCTTAAAAAAAACTCCACCATCCACTCGGGCGGAAATGAAAAGGAAAAAAAGGAAAAAATCGTCTTCTTCTTATTATTCAAATACAGTCAGACCTCGGCTCCGCTCTGCAAGGCCTCCCATCGAACGGTTTGCTTCTCACCCCAACGCCCCTTTCGTGCCGGTACCTGTGTGATCAGTCACGTCTCCCAGGCGACAAGCAAGCGAGAGAATGCGCGTCTGCCAGCCAGGAAATTGGATTGTGAACATTTTCGTGGTGTTTTTGGCTCTTGCTGCGGCTTATGATTAGATTTTCCCTTTTTACTGCACATTTCCTTTCCTTTCTGTTAAATGTTCATTCATATTTCATGTCCTTTTCATTTTTGAAGTGTGTATTTCTCAATTAACCAGTCCATTAGACGTGTACTATGTATAAGAAAGGTTAAAACAGGGACTCATTTGGGGTCTGGAACTAATTAATTCAATGTACATTGTTTCTAATGGGAAGAATGACTCGGCTGTCAAACTGCCTTGTGGGACGAATTAACTTTGAGAGCCGAGGTTCCACGGCACTTTGGGTTGGCTGAACCCCTAAAGGGTCTCAAGACCCCCTGGGGTTCCCTGGACCACACTTTGAGAACTGCTGCTGTAGGGCCTTGTAGGAATTTTGAACTTGGATGGAAAGCAAATTGAGCCTTTGGAGCAGCATCTCGTGGTCTGGTGTTGGTTCCTTAAAAAAATAAACAAACAGCCAAGCTGGTGTGGCTCAGTGGTTGAGCATCTACCTATGAATCCGAAGGTCCAGGTTCAATTCCCAGTCAGGGCACAAGCCCGGGTTGCAGGCTCGATCCCCAGTAGGGGGCGTGCAAAAGACAACGGATCAATGATTCTCTCTCATTATTGATGTTTCTCTCTCTCTCACTCTCCCTTCCTCTCAGAAACCAATAAAAGCATGTTACAAACAAACAAACAAACAAACAAAACCCCAAAAACCTCCCGCTGCTGCTTCATGGAGAAGGGTCTGTAGGGACAAGAGAAGCCAGGAGGCCATGGGTGACTGGTGCGTCTCCCCAGGCAAGAGATGGCGACGGCCGGTGACAAAGACTCCCTGGGGTTGGAGGAGGCCAGGGAGCCGTAAGAAGATTGAAATCAGGACTGATTTCCTGGCTTCTGGCCTCCGCTGGGGAGGGGTAGGTGGGGGTGCCATTTGTTCCCCAAGATGGGCACAGCTGAGGGGGACACAGCTCTGGGGGCTGGGCCCGAATTCCACAGAGGGCGCCCTAAGACACCGTGCTCAGCCCTGGGCCGGAGGGTCCGGGAGAGGCTGGAAGGTCCGGGAGAGGCTGGGCTGTGTGTGGGTCTGGGAGTGGACGCTGCTGAGGGCGCTTCAGCCAGGGAGGGGCCCAGGTTGCCCACCAGAGAGGCGGGGCCCTTCGACCTGTGGCCGCCACAGCACAGCAGCTCCCCGGTAACAGTCTGAAATGCAAAGATCTCAGGCCCCGCCCTGCACCTAGTGTATCAGCAACTCCAGGCAGGAGGCCTGGGAACATTTTAAAAAAAAGATTTTTAGAGAAAGAGGAAGGGAGAGAGGGAGAAGGAGAGAGAGAGAAACATCGATTGGCCGCCCAGGGATCTAGACTGCAACCCAGGCATGTGCCTTGATGGGAAAGTGCACCGGCAACCTTTTGGTACATGGGAGGGCACCCATCCCATGGAGCCCTGCCGGCCTGGGCACCTGTGATGAGCCGCCAGGTGGCCTGCAGCAGGGCTCAGGCGAGAACTCTCCCCACAGGTCCACGCGTACATCATCAGCTACCTGAAGAAGGAGATGCCCTCCATGTTCGGGAAGGACAACAAGAAGAAGCAGCTGATCATGAAGCTGCCCGTCATCTTCGCTAAGATCCAGCTGGAGCATCACATCTCGCCGGGCGACTTTCCGGACTGCCAGAAGATGCAGGTGGGCGGCCGCCCCGGAGGGAGGCGGGGGGGAGGGGCAGGCAGGCGGGGGGCGGGCTTCTGTGGGCTCCAGGATGGGGCCTTGAAAACCGGAGGGATGCATGGCAGGCTCTGGAAAGCACCTCCTGCAAATGGTTCCGTGGGAGCGTGGTTTGATGAGGTAGGAAAAGGGAGTGAAGACGAAAACCCCAAATAATGATGGCCTAATTAGGGTAGAAGTTTATTTCTCTCCTTCATAAATAAAAGTCCTGGAAGAAGATTTAGGGCTGGTTTATGCTTCACAGAGCCAGGGACCCAAGCCCTTTCTTAGTTCCCCTCCAGGCCTGGCCTCCAGGCCCAAGAACCCCTCATGGCACAAAACGGCTGTGGAGACTCCGGCCCTTGCGTCTGCATTCCAGCCAGCGAGGAGTGGGGAGGGCACGGGAGGGGAGGGGAGGGAAAGCTAACGGGACAGTCTCTCTCTTTATAAAGCAGCGCTGTCCCACGCACCTTCTACGATGATGAAAGTGCTTTATGCTGCGACCTTCAAAACGGTAACCACTAGCCACATCAGAACTGAAATTTTAGGCTGTATTTAATTTTAACTCATTTCAGTTTAAATAATCACACGTGGCTACTGTGTTGGACAGGGCGAGTCCACCAACGTTGCACTTGTGACTGGTGCTGATGTCCAGTTGGTCACAACTTCGTCGTGGCCTTGGCCAACTGCAAGGGGAGCTGGGAAGTGCAGTCTCTCTTCTGTGTGGCCAGGAATGCACGTAGCATTCAGGGACCCCAGTGCTGGTCTTGGGGGACGAGTGAGAGGCTCCTCACGTATCCAGGCGCAGGGTTAACGGGTGCTGGGGAAAGCCGTGGGTCCGGGTAGACGGAGAGGAGGTGGGCAGGTCAGGAGTGACCTTGGAGAGGAGTCCAGGCTCTGGCATGGAGGCGGGAGCCGCCTGGCCCAGGCTGGGCCTGTTCTGAGGGCTGACCCGCAGAGCCTGTGACCTTTGGGTCTGAGACGTCTCCGGCCCAGGACGGAGGGATTCTGGGAGAGTGCATGCATTCGCCTTGGCCGCTCGTTTAGCTCCGTGAACTTGGGCAAGTTGCTTCGTTTTCTCAGCCTCAGTTTCTCCAGCTGGAAAATGGGCATCCTGGCAGCTCTGTCTGCCTGCTGCCGCGAGCACTGGGTGCTAATGCTTTCGAAACCCTCAGAACAGAGTCTGGCTCCGGGTGTGGACTTGCTCAAGGCCTTTCAGCCTCGCCCTGACCCATTTGGCTCAGTGGATAGAGCGTGGGCTTGCGGACTCAAGGGTCCCAGGTTCGATTCTGGCCAAGGGCATGTACCTTGGTTGTGGGCACATCCCCAGTAGGAGGTGTGCAGGAGGCAGCTGATCGATGTTTCTAACTCTCTATCCCTCTGCCTTCCTCTCTGTAAAAAATCAATAAAATATTTCAGCCTCAGCACTACTGCCACTCGGGGCCAGAGAACTGTCACCGGATAGTTAGTGGCATCCTGGCCCCCACTCACCAGTGGTAGCCCCCCCCGCCCCCCTGCCCCATCTGTGACAATCAAAAATATCTCTAGAGCTTGCCAACTGTGAACTCCCAGGTTAACAGCAGCTGCTAATATTTTTAGAGTATTTTTTATTTTACTCCTCACCCGAGGATACGTTTATTGATTTGAGACAGAGAGAACATTGATGTCAAAACATCGATCGGTTGCCTCCCCTATGTGCCCCAACTGGGGATCGAACTGCGACCCTTTTTGGTGCAGGGACGACCCTCCAACCCAGCCACCGGCTAGGGCTGCAGCTGTTCATATTACGTTGACATTTTTATCCAGACGAATTAATTTAGCTTTCCATCCCCCCAAATGAGGGCGGTGCTTGTTATCAACCTGTTTTACAAAGGTGGAAACTGAGGCCCAGAGAGGTACATCCCTTGCCTGAGGACACACAGCCCCTAGGCAGCAGCGCTGGGTGGGCGCCCCACAGCCTGGCCTTGGAGTCCTGCCCCCGCCTCACCATCACACCTCCATCACTTTTTGAAAAAATATTTTTATTGATTTCAGAAAGGGAGAGGGAGAGAGAAACATCAATGATGAGAGAGAATCATTGACCAGCTGCCTCCTGCACGCCCCACACTGGGGATCAAGCCTGCAGCCCCTGCATGTGCCCTGACCGGGAATCGAACCCCGACCTCCTGGTTCATAGGTCGATGCTCAACCACTGAGCCCCATCTCTTCACGGTCAGAGTCAGTGGGTCTCTCCGCCTCGGCTTTGGAAATTGCGTTGCCGTTATTACGGGCGTTTGTCGTGACTCTGTGTGTGAGTGACTGAGAGCTGCCTGGGTGAGAGGCCCTGTGGCCTCAGATCCAGCCCCACAGCTGCTCCAGCAAAAGAAGACACTGAGGGGCGGGGCGTCCCCAGGGCCTCCTAACGATCCCAAAGCGAACTCCCACATCGGCAGCCCGCCCTTCGCCCTGCCGTGCTGTGGGTGACAGAGCTAACGGAGTGGCAGGAATCGCATTCTTCCACTTGCATCATGGTGGGGTGCTGGCCGGGCAGCTGGGGTGCCAAGGGGGCGGGCAGGGCTGAAAGCCGACACTTGAGTGCTCTGGAGCTGATGTCAAAATGTTGAAATCTTCCTCCGCCCGCTGCCAGGCTGCTGCCTGAGTCACGGGAGGTCCCCCGAGCCCCCAACTGTCCAGTAATTCCAGGGCCCGCCCGGCACAGGGGGCGGCCGCCGGGACCCTGTTCCCCAGTCCCTTTTTTTAAAAAAAAAAAAATATATTTTTATTGATTTCAGAGAGGAAGGGAGAGGGAGAGAGAGATAGAAACATCAATGATGAGAGAGAATTGATGGGTTGCCTCCTGCACGCCCCACACTGGGGATCGAGCTCGAAACTTGGGCATGTGCCCTTGACCAGAATCGAACCTGGGACCCTTCAGTCCACAGGCCGATGCTCTATCCACTGAGCCAAACCAGCCAGGGCCCCAGTCCCTTCTGAGTGGCGGGTACCAGGCGGATATTCACACACGTCCGCGCCGCTGGGAAAAGAGCTGCTGCCCGGGTTGCTCAAGCGTCCCGGTGCCACCAGGGGCCGGGGGGGGGGGGGGGGGCCTTGAGATGATGCCCCCTGACTTCCGACGCCCTCTCCCCTCCCCCCAGGAGCTGCTGATGGCTCACGACTTCACCAAGTTCCACTCCTTGAAGCCGAAGCTGCTGGAGACTCTGGATGAGCTGCTGACCCACGACATCGCCAAGCTCATGCCCCTGCTGCGGCAGGAGGAGCTGGAGAGCACGGAGGTGGGCGTGCAGGGCGGCGCCTTTGAGGGCACCCACATGGGCCCGTTCGTGGAGCGGGGGCCCGACGAGGCCCTGGAGGACGGCGAGGAGGGCTCGGACGACGACGAGGCCGAGTGGGTGGTGACCAAGGACAAGTCCAAATACGACGAGATCTTCTACAACCTGGCGCCGGCCGACGGCAAGCTGAGCGGCACCAAGGCCAAGACCTGGATGGTGGGCACCAAGCTCCCCAACTCGGTGCTGGGCCGCATCTGGAAGCTGAGCGACGTCGACCGCGACGGCATGCTGGACGACGAGGAGTTCGCCCTGGCCAGCCACCTCATCGAGGCCAAGCTCGAGGGCCACGGGCTGCCCGCCAACCTGCCCCGGCGCCTCGTGCCGCCCTCCAAGCGGCGCCACAAGGGCTCAGCCGAGTGAGCCCGCAAAGCTGGCGGGGCCTCTCTCCCCCCTGCCCTGCTGTGGCTCCCAGCTTCTGTCAGCTGCACGCACATCCCTACCCTGGCCACCTGCACCGCCTGCCACCCGCCCAGCTGCAAGGATGGGGGCCTCTCTACCCCCCACCGCCAGACAGAGGGGACGGGGGGGGGGGGGGGGGCGCCAGACTTCTCCGCTCGCCCTTCCCACCTCCACCCGCACGTCCACTTAGGCACACCACACCCACACTAACACACAGAGGCGTCCAGCCGGCGTCCTGCGTTCAAGTATTTATTGAGCACCTACTGCGCTCTGTGTCCAGGCCCGTTCTGGGTACGGGGATGCCAGCAGAGCGCAGAAGAGACACGGATACGTGCCCTCGTGGAGCTGACCCTCCGGGAGAGCGCCTGTCACTCACACACACACAGACACACACCGGCCGAACCAGAACCAGTCCCGCCCTGCATTCTGGCCCAGACCCCTCCCTCTCCCCATAGAAGAGCAGCCACTTGGTTGAAATGACTAACAGACAGGCCCCTGCCCCCCTTCCTCTTGCCCATCCAGGCAAGGACCCCCCCCCCCCAATGTCCTCAGGCCTTAGGGGACTCCCAGGGGAGACACAACCTCCTATGTCTGCACATGGACCCCTTACCCCCGCCCCCCAACTCCTCACACCCAGACTATGAGGCATTTGTGTCCTCTGCCCGCCTGCCCTGGGCTGAAACCCCAGCCCACCCCCCCAGCCTCCCTGCACCACCCCACTCCCCCAGCCTCGCTGCCCACCATCAGGTCATATTTAAGTGGCGCCCCCACCGCATAGGAAAGACCCCAGGGCTTAACTTCAGTCCCCTTTTCAGGGATGTCTCGGGGGGACAGGCTCTTGGTGCTACAGCCCCCCCTTCCCTGTAGGGGCCTCACCCCCCCTTTCCTGCCATCACCCCCCTATTAGTGCTTGACGCTGGTGGGGCCCCAGGGAAAAGACCGGGAAATAAATAGAAAACAGCTGCGGACGATGCCCGCTCCGGGGCGCTGGCTGGGATTCCCACGCTCCCCCCCCACCCCCCACCCCCCTGTGCCGGGAGGGGCCCGGGATCGCGACGGCGGCCCCAGCAATAAAGCCGAGGCTTCTCTCCACCGGGGCGTCGGCTGTCTTGGGGCGGGCCGTGGGGGGATCGCCCTGCTCCGACCCCGGGGAGCGGGGGGAAATGGGGGGCAGGACTGGCGGGGGTCCCCTCCGGGCTCTCAGGGGCGAGGGCGGAGGCCGTGACTCAACGCTGCGGGGCCTGATGACTCAGTCTGGGCCGCGGGCCAGAGCGACATATTTTCCGTAGAAAAGTTACTCCGGGGCCCTCCCCGCGGGACACCCCTCCCTCCGCCGCCCGCCGCGGGGGCCTGGGAACCGGGCTTGAGAGCGCGCGATCGGGCGCAGCCGGCCCCGCCCGCCGACACCCAGCCACCGGGCGCGCAGCTCCGGACACGTCGCCCCGGGGACGCACGGGCTCCTGGGCGGGGGGCGGTGCTGCACCCCCGCACCCCTTGTCCCGGGGACTGGGCGGCGGACACACGCCCCAGGCCACACCCACGGCGCCCGGGACGCGGCTCTCCGCGCCCCCTGGCGGCCGCTCGGGAGCGGGGCGGGCGGCGGGCGCCCGGGCTTCCAGGGCCCGGCTCCTTCCCGGGGCGCCTCCCCGCTCCGCGCCTTTGCCTCCCAGAGACCAGAGCCGCCGCCAGGAGGCCCCGGAGCCTGGGGCGGTGCCAGGGCCGCCGAGCTTCCTTCCTTATTTGTAAACAGCGGAGACGTCGTTGAGTCCACGATGGAGCGCGGCGGCGAGCCCGCGGCAAGAGCCACGTTCCGGCGCCGGGCACGCTCCTGAGCGCTTTGCAGAAATGCACGGACCTCGTTTCTGCCTCAGAAAGGCCTCCGGGGCCGAGGCGCTGCTATCGCCCCCGTTGTGCAGGCGGGGAAACCGAGGCCGGGCTCCGTGGCTGGCCCCGGGTTCACGGCCCCGGCGGGGTCCCGGCAGGGCGTGTCTAACTTTCCCCGCACGTGCATTCCTGCGCCTCCACCTCCACGTCCCGAGAGCCCGCGGGGTCCCGGGGTTCCAGGGTGGGTACACGGACCCGCCGAGCGCTCTGAGGTTGGAACGTGTCTCGCTCCGCATCTGCCAGTCATGGTTCCGATTTTTCTTTTCTAAGGAGACTATTTTTTTAAAAAAAAATAATACTCCGGTTTAAAAATATTCCTGGGCGTCTGGGCAAGATGTTTGGCGAGGGCGAGAGCCAAGGTACCCAAAACCCGCGGCGGACGGGAATCCACGGAGGAGGGCGGAGCCATTTGCCCTTTCCCAAGATGGCCGCCTCCCCGCGCCTTCATCCACTTTACCAAGATGGCGGCCACCGACGTGGGTGCCGCGAGTGCGCGGGAGGTCTGCGCGCGCATGCCCCACACTGCATTTCCGCTTCCGGTAGCCGGAGTCTTCCTTTAACAAGATGGCGGCGGGGAGCAGCGGCGGCGGCGGCAAGCTCCGCTCGAAAAGCGAGGCCGATTCCGGCTTCCTGGGGCTGCGGCCCACCTCGGTGGACCCGGCGCTGAGGCGGCGGCGGCGAGGCCCCAGAAACAAGAAGCGGGGCTGGCGGCGGCTCGCTCAGGAGCCGCTGGGGCTGGAAATCGACCAGTTCCTAGAGGACGTGCGGCTGCAGGAGCGCACGAGCGGGTGCGTGGGGGCGGGACTTCCGGCCGCTGGGCCCCGTTCTGTACGGTCCGGGGAGGCCGAGCGAGCGGGGGGGCTTCCGGGGTGCTGGGAGCGTCTGTGCTGGGGACCTGGGTGGGCGGCAGAGGGACTTGATAGGGTGAGCGGGTACGGGACTCCCGGTTAAGCTAGGATTCAGGTAAACCGGTGCTGTATGACCCGTGCACCCAGCCTGGCGTCGTGGGCTTTAAGCATTACGTTCTGTAAGCCGACGGCGGAAGCCTTAGCCTGAAGGGGTCCCACCCCGGCCAGAGGGTGCTTGAATGGGCGTAAGCGGAAGCCGGGCCCTTCCGCAGCACCTTGCTCCCTCCCCGACATCTGGAAGTCGATCAATTCCTAGAGGATGTGGCTGACATTCTTTATTTTATTTTTTATTTTTGTGGCTGACATTCTGTATTTCCGTCTCCCAGGGGCTTGGTGTCGGAGGCCCCCGATGATAAACTCTTCTTCGTGGATACTGGCCCCAAGGACAGAGGTGAGTGAGGAAGGGCTTTGTGGTGTTGCTAGGCAACGGTGGGTCGTTGTCGAGCCCACCCTCAGCCTCTGAGAGTGTCCTCGCGGATGACATGGCTCTCGGATGGCAAACCCTTCCTAAAAGGGGCTTCACTGTAAACTGAAAGGTTGGGATTGCGCACCTATAACATGAGGCCATAATGTATCCAAAAAGATTTATTCCAGGCACCTGGGTGCAGGTGGGCTGAGACGGAGAAAGGCATCAGCCGAGAGAGCAGGAGAGAGAAGTTTTTTTATTTTATTTTATTTTATTTGTGTGTGTTTATTTGTTTATTTTTTTAAAATATATTTTTATTGATTTCAGAGAGGAAGGAGAGGGAGAGAGATAGAAACATCAATGATGAGAATCATTGATTGGTTGTCTCCTGCACGCCCCCTACCGGGGATTGGAGTTGGGCCCACAACCCAGGCATGTACCCTTGACCAGAATTGAACCCGGGACCCTTCAGTCTGCAGGCTGACGCCCTATCCACTGAGCCAGACTAGCTAGGGCGAGAGAGGTTTTTATCAATCCTTGCTGCATGCTAGCTGCTCTGCCGACGTAAGGGTCCGGTCCGTTCTTGGCTCCTCCCATGCCAGGCGTCGTCTGGTTACCTGGGCTATGCTGTGCTCAGGGCTGCAGGTGTTCTGCAGGGTGTCCGCTGAGCACAAGAAGTCTTTCTTGGCCCCAGTTCATTCTCTTTAACCCTTTCCTAAACAAGAGGACTGGGGATGAGCAGAGAGCAGGCCAGGCCCTGCTGTGAAGGAGTCGGCTTTCCTCTTTGGGGTATCGGAGACCTCAGTGCACAGACAAGCCGGCGGGGGTCTGTCTCGATGAGTAGGTTAGACGTCAAATAGCGGGGTGCATTCGTTTGCCGAAAAGCAAGCCAAGGACCCGCAGGGAAGGAATCAGACCGGCTTTAGTTACTAACACGTGCTTTGGTAAGGGGTAGAGGGCGCGTTTGAATGAGTAGGTGAGACACTTGCCCAACCTGCTGGCTATCTTTTGGCGGAAGGCAGGGCCGGGAGGTGCTGAGACAGGTGGGGAGTGAGTGAGGACGGTGAGGGGGTCCGCGGCACCTGGGAACAGACCGGGAACAGGCACCTGCTGTAAGGGAGTTGGGGGCCGAGCAGGCGAAGGGGTCTGCTTCATGGGAGAGCTGATGGCGTGTGGAGCACGTGGCAGGCCTCTAAGGCTTCACGGTCACGTTGGAGAGCAGTCAGGGGACCTGTTCTCACCAAAGCTAGTGGACCGTGTTGGAAGCAGGAGGCTCTGTGCTGGTGGGACGGAGGCCTGGGAACAGGAGGGCGTGTGTGGGTCCCGCTTTAGGTTAAAGAGGCAGCAGCGGCTGCGAGCTCACAGGCTGCCCACACCGCCCGCGAGGTCGGCATCAGCCTCATTTTGGAGCGCAGAGGAGCCAGGTCGTTTCCACGTGGTCCCACGGTCCGTGGGCGGGAGCGGGTTTTGTCCTGGAGTTCTCGCTTCTCGCTGTGAGGTTTGGGAAGTAAAAGGCTGTTGTGCTGAGAATCGGCCCTGTCGGGTCCTGCTTCCTTCCTTGTTAGTCCTCCTGGCTCTGTGGCCATGTCCCCGCGGTGTCTGGGAACCTTGTGTGTGTGTGTGGGGGGGCTGACCCCCTCTGTACCCAGCACAGGGCTGGCCCGGGGGGCGGTGTGGTGGGAGGCAGAGCCTTGGGGGCGTCCTCCCCCAGGCAGGGGTCTGAGTCAGCCTGGGGCCCCCAGGTCTGCTGGGACGCAGGCCCCGGGAACGGCAGTGTGGTGGGTGCGGAGCTGCTCTTGGGGCACGAGGAGGCCTCGGCCTTGACTCCTCTCCTTTCTCCACCCCAGAGCGCAGGAAGAGCACCAAAGGCCAGAAGAGGCCACTGCTCCTCAAGAAACCCCTGCGGGCGGACCTGGTGTTGGAGAACACGTCCAAGATCCCTGCCCCCAAAGAGTGAGTGCCACGCGCTTGGGCCCTGCTTCCCCCGGGCGGGGCCTCCTGCCTGTGCCCCTCACGTCCTGGCCCTGAAGGAACTCTTGGGGAGGGAGGGTGTGAGGGTCACCCGGAGGGCAGGGCTGGGGTCAGATTTGGGCCTTGGAGAACAATTGGAGGGCGTGAGGCAGGGCCGGGGTGCTGCGGCTGGAGCAGGCGAGGGTGGGACCTGGACCTGCCCAGGGATTTGGGGGGGGGGTGCGGGGGGCAGGAGGTGGGTCAGGCCGGGCTTAGTGACTGACCCCTGGAGGAGGGGTCAGGGGGTCAGGCGATGGGTGGACAGTGGGTGGAGGGGGGGGCCGGGGCGATGGGTGGACAGTGGGTGGAGGGGGGGGGCGGCCCAGAGGTGGGAGTGTGGCAGGAGGAGGAGCTTTGGGGACAGTGCTGAGGTCAGTGTTGTGTGGTGTGGGAGGTTAGGGCCCCAGAGGCGTTGCTTTGCTGGGTCTCAGGCTCAGAGAGGCCTGGGCTGCAGATGGACCAGGGGAGATGCTCTCTAAGGCTGCCGGGAGGAACCTGGCCTGGGGAGGGCGCCTGGGAGAGGGGCTGCTGGAGGCGGGGCCCGAGTGTGGGGTGAACAGGGGTGGGGTCGACTTGGGGAGCCAGGCCCTTCCCAGGCTCCCCTCACCCACTGGCCCGTGCGCTTCCCCTGCCCAGCGTCCTCGCCCACCAGGTCCCCAACGCCAAGAAGCTCAGGCGGAAGGAGCAGCTATGGGAGAGGCTGGCCAAGCAGGGCGAGCTGCCCCGGGAGGTGCGCAGGGCGCAGGCCCGGCTCCGCAGCCCCCCTGCGGCCAAAGCCAGACCCGGGCCCCCGGACACCGCGGAGCGGCCCTTCTACGACCTCTGGGCCTCAGACAGTGAGTGCGCTGTCACCTGGGGGCGGGCTGTCAGCTGGGGGCGGGCTGTCACCTGGGGCGGGCTGTCACCTGGGGGTGGGCGCAGGGCTGCGGCACAGGCACACACTGTGCTGATGTCTAAGGGTTGCCCTGTGGGTGTTTCACACCCTCTTTGGCAGGGTCTCGAAGTGGCGCCCTGAGGGCCGGCTCCGGCCCTCAGCCCCGGCTCTCCTGCCTTGGGGAGCCGCCAGCTGCTCTTTGCCTGGCTTTCGAGGCCCCTCGGGGTCTGAGCGTCAGTCTTCCCTGGCCCGGGCTTCAGAGCCATCTTTGTGAGAAGGGGGGGGTCGGAGGGGCCATGGCGGTTCCCCACACGGGCCGGCCCCCAGCACCCTCTGCCTCCGCAGACCCTCTGGAGCGGCCGCTGGCCGGCCAGGACCCCTTCTTCCTGGAGCAGACCAAGAAGAAGGGCGTGAAGGTGAGGCTGCGCCTGAGGAGCGTCCGGGCGGTCAGGGTCGAGGGGCTGGGGAGCCTCAGCTGGGGAGGCCCGATGGGCAGGGGCAGGGACTCGGAAAGTCCGCAGTGGAGGCTGTGAGGGTGCTGCTCAGCCGGAGGGAGCACTCGCGTCACCGGGGTCTTGTTGAGGTGCAGAGGGTCCGAGTGGAGCCGAGACTGTGTGGCTCTCACAGGCCCCAGGGGGTGGAGGCTGCGCTCTGAGTCTGCCGGCCGGCGCTGCTCTGACCGGCACTGCTGCCGGGTTGGTGACAGGCCACAGTGACTAAGTCAGGTGTCGCCCACCCCGCCCCTGTAGGGGTCACAGGGACTGGTCTCAGGAAAGGCGGGCAGAGCCCCTGCGGGGAGCCGGCTGGGCCTGGGGTGCCCCCCCCCCCCCCCGGGGGAGCCAGGTGGCCGTTGTCCCAGACGCCGGCTCCCACAGCACCTCCGGCCTGGACCCGTGAGGAGGGGCGTCCCGGAGCTCCCAGGCCTCACCTGCTTTGCGTTTTGTCCAGCGGCCGCCACGTCTCCACACCAAGCCGTCTCAGGTGCCCGCCGTGGAGGTGACGCCCTCCGGAGCCTCCTACAACCCATCCTTTGAGGACCACCAGGTACACAGCCCTCTCCTCAGCCGGTGCCTCTGTCGCGGTGTCAGCATTTTCTCGCCTGGCACGTTCTCCATGCCCACCCAGAGCTGGGGACTCAGAGGGACCACCACACCCAGCCTTGGGGTCAGGAGGGCTTCCTGGAGGAGGGGACACAGCTGAGAACGGGGCAGTGTGCTGTGGGAAGAGGAGAATGGGAGTTTCAGCGGGTCCAGTGGGTACAGCTTCGGGAAGTTCACGGCACGTTGGTGCAAAGGGGCCTTAAACCGTTAACAGACGCCCTGTGACCAAGTGAGGTTTGTCTGAGGCCGAGGATAGTTTAGCAACAAGAAACCGGGCTGTGAGAGTCACTGTTCATCTCACAGACGTTTGTTGAGCACAGGTGTGAACAGTGGGGACACCCACCCCCTCAGGGAGCACATGTTCCCGAAGAGAAATGAGGTCGTGAGTAGGTGCAGGACACGCGTGAACGCTGTTCCACATCGTGCATTAGCGGGTGTCTGAGCAACAGGAGTGGAGGGCGGGCCCACGTGGTAACGGCGAGGTGTCTGCAGAAACAAACCCCCGCGCCCGGATGGCGGGAGGAGGAGCCTGGCCGCAGCCCGCTCCCCTCGGACAGGCGAGGGCAGCAGAGATGTGACTCCTGCGCCATAGGATTGGCCCACTTAGGGGCATATGTCAGTGGTGCTGCGTGTATGCGCTGAGCCCTGTAGACAGCACCACCATGCTCATCGCCCCCAGTCCCGTCTCCCCGTCTTAGGCCACCCCGCTCTTTCCTGTCCACGGATTTGCCGTTTCTGGGTGTTTCATGTAAATGAAACTTGGTGTTGTGCAGCCCAGACTGTCCTTACAGGAACTGGCAGGGAAACCAGGAGCCCCTCTGGCTGCTGAGGGGAGGGCGGGGTGAGGCTGTAACTGGGAACCAGGGAGAGGAGGGGCTGGGGTGGGGGCCAGGTCTGTAACTCCAGGAGAGGCCCGGGGCCGCCCTCACCCGCCCTCACCCGCCCTGTCCCTCCCAGACGCTGCTCTGGGAGGCCCACGAGGTGGAGCTGCAGCGGCAGAGGGAGGTGGAGAAGCTGGAGCGGCAGCTGGCCCTGCCCCCCGCCGAGCAGGCCGCCACCCAGGTGAGCCCACACCTGCCCGCCCTCCCCTCCTCCCAGTCTGCCCCTCGCCTGGCCCCTGACACCCTCCCTGTCCACTGACACCCTCTCTCCCCCAGGAGTCTGTGTTTGAAGAGATGTGCCAGGGGCTGCTGGAGGAGTCGGATGGGGAGGGGGAGCCAGGCGAGGGCCAGGGCCAGGCGCCCGAGGGGGCTGGAGACCAGGCCAGAGAGGACGAGCTCGGAGGAGCCGAGGCCACCATACCTGCCCGCCTGGCTGCCGTGGAGAAGAAGACGGAGCAGCAGCGTCGGCGGGAAAAGGCCGCCCGGATGCTGGTGAGCACCGTGGGCTCAGGTCTGCTCTCTGCTCCCGCAGCCTGATTTCTTCTGTCTTCAGCTTGTTGCTTTCTATTGTGTCCTCAGCCCGCCCTCTCTGGTCCCTGCAACCCGCCCTCTCTGGTCCCTGCAGCCCACCCTCTCTGGTCCCACATCCCGCTTCTGTAGTCCCCAGAGCTGCTTTTTTTCCCCAGTTCGGGATCTTCGCACCTGCTCTGCCAGCTGAGGGAGACTATTTCCCAGCGCCCTCCAGACACCACTCTGGGTTCAGGGGATGCAGGGGGACACGCTAGACCCATGGTCAGCAAACTGCAGCTTGCGAGCCACATGTGGCGGCTCTTTGGCCCCTTGAATGTGGCTCTTCCTAAGCCTTAGGAGCACCCTAATTAAGTTAATAACAGTGTACCTGCCTTTCTAGTTTAAGTTTAAAAAATTTGGCTCTCAAAAGAAATTTCAATCGTCGTCCTGTTGGTATTTGGCTCTGTGGACTAATGAGTTTGCCGACCACGGGGCTAGACCAAGGTCCTCCTGCCCGTTCGGGCGCTGGGACTGACGGGTGAGGAAGGTTCGGGAGGCCAAGCGGTGAGGGAACTGGAGCCGCTGGCCTGTTGTGACCGGGGCTCCGGCGGCCAGGAGAGCCATCTGTGAGAAGTGGCGGAGGTCCCGGGTGGAGACCAGGCCCCGCAGGGCGGAGGGCGCTGCGCTGAGGCCTGACTCCAGCTGTCCTGCAGCGGGTACAGCAGGCCGCGGTGCGGGCCGCCCGGCTGCGGCACCAGGAGCTCTTCAGGCTGCGCGGGATCAAGGCCCAGGTGGCACAGCGGCTGGCGGAGCTGGCGCGGCGGCGGGAACGGCGGCGGGCACGGCGGCTGGCCGAGGCCGACAAGCCCCGCAGGCTGGGGCGGCTCAAGTGAGGCCCGGGCTGGGGGACCCTGGGGGGGGGCGGTGGGGGTCCTGATCCCCACCCCAGTGCCCTGCCTGTGCTCAGCCTGGCCCTCCTGCGGGACCGTGTCTCCCGCCTAAGCCCCGTGTCCCCAGAGGCCACTGCCCAGCCCACTCTCCCAAGAGGGTTCTTTGGACTCTGCCTGGTCCCGGCCCCTGAACGCCCTGCCCTGCTCTCCAGGTACCAGGACCCCGACATCGACGTGCAGCTCAGCTCGGAGCTGGCCGACTCGCTCCGGACCCTGAAGGTACTTGCCCAGCTGGGGGTGCTGAGGTCTGTGAGGGAGAGCCCGTGCCCAGTGATGACACCATCCTTGCTCCCCGTGCCCCCCAGGGGCTGTGGGCGACACTCTGGCTGCCCCCAGGCTGGGCCAGTGGGCTGATGCCTGGGGGCTGAGGGCACGGGTGAGATTGCGGCCCCCGGGGATGCGGGGCAGAGACATGAGGGTTTGAGAGGCCTTTCGTCCCAGCCAGGCCCCGTCGCAGCCCCTGGTCTGCTGCCCTTGTCCCCTCCTGTCCCAGAGGGTCACCCTAAAGCTCAAAACGGGCCACTTTCCTCCCCCACTTGGAACCTCCATGGCTCCCCAGTGCTCTGGAGGGAGCCCTGTGTCTCACCCGGCCACTGGCCTGCGAGGTCTGGCCTCAGCCTGCAGCCCCGTGCCTCCTCAGTGGGCCTGCTGTGCCCCTCTTTGACCCCTGACCCCTGGCCTGGCCGTTCCCTCTGCCTGTGCGCCCCCTTCCACCTCACCGGCCTCTTTCCGGTGATTCTGCAAACCCAGCTCAGGCAGCGGGAGGTCAGTACCATCACCCCGCGAGCTCAGGGCTAGCTGAGCCCTGGCGCCCGAGGCTCTGCTGATGGGAAAACTGTAGTGAGCCCCCCCCTAAGCCCTGGCTGGACCCTCGGAGAGGTCAGAGGCCTGGGGGTCTGCCCGGCGCCCAGTGACACCTCCTCTTCCCGCAGCCCGAGGGCAACATCCTCCGTGACCGGTTCAAGAGCTTCCAGAAGAGAAACATGATCGAGCCCCGGGAGAGAGCCAAGTGAGGGCCGCTGCCTGGGGGGCCTCGGAAGCTGTGGGGCAGGGGGACCTCAGAGACCGCCTGCAGGGGCTTTGGAGACTGCCCGGGGGGGCCTTGGAGGCTGCCTGGGGAGGCCTCCCGGCATTTGGTAGGCGTGCGTCATCGACTGCTCTCTCCTTTTTTCTCCAGGTTCAAGCGCAAGTACAAAGTGAAGCTGGTGGAGAAGCGGGCGTTCCGGGAGATCCAGTGAGTGACACCCCCTCTCCTTCCTGTGGCATCCACGGGTCCCAGGCCTGTCCCAAGCCTGGTAACTGTGCACCAGATGCACCTGAACCCAGAGTTGGGGGGCAGAAGGGTCCCCAAAAGGAAGTGGAAGAGCCCAAACCAGAGGGTGTCAAGTGGGTGTGAACATGGGGCCCCCACTACCCTCGTCCACCCTCAGCCCCCTCCTCTGTCCCCAGGTTGTAGCTGATGGTGGATGCGAAGCCTCATCCTTCAATAAAGCACCTTCGGACCAACACCTGGGCCTCGTGTGTTACTCCCCCTCCTGTGGGCAGCTTCCCTGTCCGTCCCCCTCCAGCTCACAGGGATGTAGGTTCCAGAACCTTCATGTCCTCCAGCCCTGGTGGGAACCCTGGACATAGCCGAGGGCCTGTCCCTTGGTGACAAAGTGGGCCACCCTTTCCCATGAGGAGGGTCTGAGAGGAGACGCGCTGGCAGGCTGGCAGGGAGGGGAGGTCCACACCTGGGTGTCTGGCTTGGGGAGCCCCATGCTCTGGCCCAGGTGTGAGGGGCGGGTCTTGATGACAGGCTGTCACAGTGGGGGTGGCTCTCAGGCAGAGCCCTCACGCCCACCCGGTGAAGGACACCAGACTTACCCATTTTACAGGCGAGGGAACAGGAGCGTGGAAAGGGGTACTTTTCCTTCCCCCACACGCCTAGGTAATGTTTTTCGAAACCTTAATCCTACAAGTAATAAGGGACTGTTGTCACTGTTAGTCATGGGTACAGTGCATGAAGATACCAAAACCCGTGGCCTTCATCGATCCTCTCGCAGAGCTGGCTGCCACTGCAGTTGGGGTGAAGGGTGCCATTATGTCCCAGGTGCCACTATTAGAAAACGTACTGTCCGTGTGAAAATAAAAGTATCTTTGATTCTTCTTGGGTAGAATCCTACCGTGCGTGGTTTCTAACTTGCCTTGTAGTGCACGGTAGAGAGCCAGCGGGGTCGACAAGGCGCTTGCTCACTCTGTCACAGCTTATGCACTCCCGCTAGAGAGCGCATCCCATTCCACTCAGATGCCCATATCGCCCCTTGTGGCGCTGGAAGGAATAGCTGCATGTGCCCGGCTGCGTGTCTGTAGGACAAGCCTGGAGTGAGTCCCTGGGCTGAAGGGAAGCATATCTAAGGGCTCGTTGACGAGTTGGCCAAGTTGTTCTCTGTAGCTGTGCTGACTTACCCTCCAGCGCATAGAGCCCCCTGGTTTCCTCGTGGCTTCACTACCATGTGGTTTTGCTATTTACCTTGTTGTGCCTGGTTGCCCACGAGGTCAAGCATCTCTGTAGGACCACTGGCAGTTTCCTCTTCTGCGCAGGTTCAAACCTTTGACCGTTTTCTTTCTAGGCCGTTCATTATTTCTTGTTTATTTGTAGTGGCTCTTTATTTATTACAGATCTGAAGCCACACATATTCCAAACATTTCTTCTGGGCTATTCCTTTTGACTTTGTCTAGGGCAGTAGTTGGCAAACTGCGGCTCGTGAGCCACACGTGGCTCTTTGGCTCCTTGAGTGTGGCTCTTCCACAAAATACCATGTGCGGGCACGCACATACAGTGTGAAGTTGACTTAAAACTTTAAAGTTTATTAAGTTAATTTTAGGGAACGTTGTGGAGTGAAAGAAGATGTGGTGTCGAGGATTGAGAAAGGTATGTTGAGATGGTTTGGACATATAGAGAGGATGAACGAAAGGAGACAGACGAAACAGGTATACAAGACGAGTGCGGATGGGAGCATTGGAAGGGGTCGACCTCAGCGAACGTACCTCAATCAGATTGAGAACGTTTTTAGCAAAGGCCAGCTTAGGAGCCCCTAATGAAGTTAATAACAATGTACCTACCTATGCAGTTTAAGTTTAAAAAATTTGGGTCTCAAAAGAAATTTTAATTGTTGTACTGTTGCTGTTTGGCTCTGTGGACTAATGAGTTTGCCGACCCCTGGTCTAGGTTATCTTTTGTAAGAGACAAGTGTTCAGTATTTTTAGTTTTCTGTTAAACATGCTCTATTTTTTATTGCGGCTGCTGGAAAGGTTTTTCCAGGACAAGATACTTATGAAAATAGAGCAAGCAATTTAGAAAGAAATTGGTGAAGGGGGAGACGTCAGAGCCACCCCCACCCTCCCCCCAACATCCTGTAAAACATCATGACTAAGGAACTGTTCCCCTCTCCTCTCCTGTCTTAACAATAAAAGGGAATGTTGTACAGACAAGACAGCTGGGTGGGGGAGAGGTAGGATGATAGGCTGAGATGAAAATGAAAGCTTCCAGGTGCCTGCTAAAGAGCCGTAAGCAACCTATGTAAAACTCAACAATAAATATTTTTTTTTTAAAGCCTTAAGCCCTGGCCTGTGACCCAGTAAACATCCTGGGGAATGAATCTGAGGAACCTGCTGGGAGAAGGGAGGAAACGCTTAATGTCCAGAGGTGGCCGTCAGCGCATCCGCCGGCTTCATGGACGGGGCGAGGCGGCCACAGCTGCTCAAGGGCGAATCCTGCAGCCTGGACAGGAGGCCGAGTGCGCAGGAAATTCACGGTTTTACGGCCTGAGGAAATGTGCCCGTTCCCCTGTGTGCACTGACGGTTCTGTGGCGAAGGCATGTGCGTGCTTTACTGCACGTCAAACATTTCACATCTGAATTTTCCCGCAAAAGGAAAAACTTGGGAATGCTGAACTCTACTTAAACGATTTGCAGGCTGAGCTGACGCCTGTGCCCTCCTTGGAAGTGCCTTAAACAGTCGAGATGAATGGGCGGATGCAGCAAACACCGGTGTGGCTCAGTGGTTGAGCGTCAACTTATGAACCGAGGGTCACAGTTCGATTGCCGGTCAGGGCACATGCCCGGGTTGTGGGCTTGATCCCCAGTGGGAGGAATGTGGGAGGTGGCCAACTGATGGATGATTCTCGTTTCTCTCCTCTCCTCTAAAACCAATAAAAGTACTTTTTAAAAACAAACGGAGCACAGTGAAATGTGAGTGGAAGGGTGTCGGTGGCAGGGTACACGGAAAGCTTGACTGTTTGAAAATATCCCTGATAATTCTGGGAGACGGGCACCTGGGCTGGAGCGAGATGCCAAGGGAGCTTGTTTGGCCACTCATCTGTGCTGGCTCCTTCCAGGGCCCTATGTTTCCTTTTTAATGTGTAACTTTTCCTAAAGGGGTTCCCCAAACTGGAAAGCTTCAGGCACCACGGACCTGGACCTGCCCCTGTGATATAGAACAAATGGAAAGATCTACCCACTAACTGGGTCATCTATGCCGCAGAATGAGGGCGACTTGACTCTTTCAGAGGACGGAGGCCACCTGTAGGCGGCAGCCTGGAATTGTTAAGAGCTGGGAGTTGGGATCCAGCGTCCTGATTTCAAATCCCAGCTCAGTTGCTTATCAGCTGTGTGACCTTGTGAAGGTTACTCACCCTCTGTGCTTCAGGGTTCCTATTCGCAAAATGGACAACATGATGTTACCCTCCTCACTGGTTTATCACAAGGACTAAGTGAGTCTGCATCTGAAAGTGCTTGGAACGGGGCCTGGCACAGAGTAAGCCCAGATGAGTGCTATGAAAACAATGTTAGGGAAAAAACAAAAAAGGCTTAAAAAAAAACCCAACATGGAAACTTGCAATCTGTGCCAAAGACCCTCACAAAGACTTTACCTTTTGGCCCACTGATTGCACTCTTGGGGACGTGCCCTAAGGGAATGGCCGGAAATGGGGGGAAAGCATAATGCTGGGGCAGGTCCTGCAGAGCGCCGTGTAGAATGGAAGGAAATGCGGTCATGGACTTGGGCAGCCCCGGCCACTCCAGGGAGGGAGACTCTGGCTGCTAACCCAGGGGTAGAACATAACGGACTTGTTTATGTTCTGATGCTTTGTGGACAAACAGGTCCGCACGGGCTCATCAGCCTGCCCCTGTCCAAGGTCTCTGTGGGGACACCAGGGGCTGCTTTCTCCTTCCTTTGACTTTTTCCAGGGTCTCCAACTTTTCTATCGGGGAGAAAACTTTTTTAAAAAATAGGAATTTGAAATGTGGACAGAGATTCCTCGCTGTACGCAACGATGCCTGCCACTGTGCTGTCTGGAAGATCAGAAACAGAAACAGTCCGAATGTAGGACAGTAAGAAATGGGCTTTGACAAGTGGGGTGTCCACACTTGTATTTCACTACCACTTAGGAAAGATCAGCTTTTGGAAGGATTTTTAATGATCTGGGGAAACACTTAGGATCGGTACCAGAGAACTGTTACATGGGGCACAATAGGACCCCGACTAGTCCACAATGTGTATAAACACACAGGCAGCAAAGGCCCGGGAGGACATACGCTGGGGCTGACGGGCCACACCTGGATGGGGAGTGATGGGGATTGCTGCTGTGAACCCTGAGAAAGAAGACACCTACGAAGGACTCCTGGTGGCTAACGGCTCAAATTAAAACAAACAAAAAACAGCCTAACCAGCCATGTCCACACAGAGGCCTCTTATGTAAATTGCACTTCAGGGAGAAAACTGCATTTCTGCCCTGTGATCCCTGAAGCAGTCCGGGAGCTGTGCAGCTCGATCAGCCTGAGCAACTCTATTCTGACCAATCAGGACAGTGCTTTTGGGACCAATCAAACTACAAGGATTTGGAGTCCTCATTTTCATGAGGACAAACTACGCAGGGACCAGGGTTGGGAACTTCTATGTAAGCCAGCTCCCCGGGCTCTGGGAGCAGTTTCCCTTTCCACCTAAGACTGCAGACCGTTGCCCTGGCTGAGCTGAGACACTGACCATAATGCAGGGCAGGTCCCGCAGAGCGCGGTGTAGAGGGGCCTCGCCCCAGGCTGCCTCGCTGTGTGACAGTTGAGCTGCTTTGCGCTGAATACAATTTCCTTTGTCCCCGCACCCCAAATTGGGGATTCCTGTTGGTGTTGAATTGGTGCCAGCGATCATCTGTTGACATTACTCTCTTCCTCACATCTGCTTTTCTGCGTCTCGGCTTCCTCCGTGTTCTCTTTTTTGTTAATCCTCACACGAGGATATTTTCCTATTGACTTAAAAATATATTTTTATTAATTTCAGAGAAGAAGGTAGAGGGGGAGAGCGAGAGAAACATCAGTGATGACAGAGAATCACGGATCGGCTGCCTCCTGCATGCCCCTTACTGGGGGTTAAGCCCACAGCCCGGGCATGTGCCTTTGACAAGAATGGAACCAGCTCAGGCCCCACTGACTTTAGAGAGAGGGGGAGGGAGGGAGGGAGGTAAGGAGAGAGAGAGAAACACCAGTGCAAGAGAGAGACACATTGATTGGTTGCCTCCCACATGTGCTCCAACCCAGGGCCAGGGATCCAACCTGCAACCCAGGTACTTGCCCTTGACCGGGAATCAAACCCGAGACCCTTCCCTGTGCGGGACACTGCTCTAACCATTGAGCACACCGGCCAGGGCTCCCTGCTCTTTATTTGGGGGGACACTGTGGGCTTGGCTGGCCTCACTGCCACCTCACTGCCGAGGCTGGAGCAGCCACTGCATTTCCCAGACACTCTGGCCGCTGGATTCTGGACGCAGGACGGTCCCCGCAGCTAGAGTCCCTCCAGAAGTGATCCAGGTCGCAGCCGGGACAATGATCTTGAACCAGGGGTGCCGGTGGTGGCCTCAGAGGCAGGAGCACGCCTGGTCCGTGGGTTTTGTGCTGTCTGCCTTCCAGGGCATCATCCCTGGGGCCGGACCCACAGCCCACTGCTCCACTCCCAGGGTCTATAAGCACCGGTTCCCTGTATTCACTATCTTCCTGTTTAAAACACCTGGGTGGCTTCTGTGTAGGTTTCAATTCCTGCTCTGGCAAGCATGAACTACTTTTACATTAAAGAAAATCATTTTAAACCTCAGGCAGGCCCTAACCGGCTTGGCTCAGTGGATAGAGCGTCGGCCTGTGGACTCAAGGGTCCCAGGTTCGATTCCGGTCAAGGGCATGTACCTTGGTTGTGGGCACATCCCCTGTAGGGGTTGTGCAGGAGGCAGCTGATCGATGTTTCTAACTCTCTATCCCTCTCCCTTCCTCTCTGTAAAAAATCAATAAAATGTATTTTTTTTAAAAAAGAAAAATAAATAAACCTCAGGCAGGGCAGGGAGACCTGGGTGCCTGCAGCCAAGGAGAGAATGAGGCCCGTGATGCAACCTGGGACCAGACAGAGTCCCTCTGGCTGCGGGTGGGAACCAGACTGTAGGGCAGGAGATGAAGCAGGAATAACGGCGAGAAAACAATTGCAGTGGTGTGTGTGTGGGGGTGGGGGTGGGGGGCGGGGGTGGGTGGTGGGGGTGGGGGTGGGGGTGGGGGTGGTGGTGGTGCTGGGCCAGGGTGCAATCAGTGGAGCTGAGAAATGGTCAGATTCTGGATATTTTAAAAAATATACAGCCCTAGCTGGTGTGGCTCAGTGGATAAAGCATCAGCCTGTGGACTAAAGGGTCCCGGGTTCGATTCCAGTCAAGGGCACATGCCTGGGCTGCGTGCAGGACGCAGCCGATCAATGATTCTCTCTCATCATTGATGTTTCTATCTCTCTCTCCCTCTCTCTTCCTCTCTGAAATCAGTAAAAATATAAATATATGTATTTTTTGGTCAATGATGAGACAGAATCAGCTGCCTCCTGCAGGCCCACACTGGGGATTGAGTCCACAACCTGGGCATGTGCCCTGGCAGGTAATGGAATCATGACCTCCTGGTCCCTAGGTCGACGCTTAATTACTCAGCTACATTGGCTGGGCTTTTTTCTTTTTTTTTAATCCTCACCCAAGGATAGGTTTTATTGATTGGGGGGAGGGGGGGGAGAGAAACATCAATCAGTTGCCTCTCACCAGGGATCAACCTGAAACCCAGGTATGTGCCCTGCCCGGGAATCGAACCCACAACCTTTCTCATGTACAGCTTGACACTCCAGCCAACCGGGCCACCCGGCCAGGGCTCCGGATCATTTTGAAGGTGGAATGACCGATTGGCCAAGAGGCTGCGAGTGGGTGTGAGAGGGCGGGGGGGGGGGAGGGGGGAGACCAAGGATGGCCCCAGGGTGTTCTGGTGGGACGTCTGGGTGACGGCGGGGCCTCTGCTGGGAGGGACATGGACGGTGCTGGGAACACAGTTCCGGAAAGTGAGGCTCTAACACCCTCCTGGCTGCTGGGGAGACGCAGAGGGAGAAAGGAATGGGTGGAAAGTGAATGAATGAATGAATGAATGAAGGGGCAGGAGTTAAAAGCAGGTAAGCTGAGATGGGGACAGCCGGGAGAGTGGGTTTGGGGCAGAGAAACCCGACTGTGCTTGTTGGGGGTGGGGGTGGGGGTGGGGGGAACGTGGGTCGGCACAGGGGTTGGGGCTCGGGGACTGACTGGTCTGGGGAGACGGTGCTGGCATGGGGGTGGGGCTCTGAGGCAGTGGGAGTGGGTTCTAAAAGGTGCTTGTGGACAAAGGGAGGGAGGAGGGGCCGGGCTGGTGTGGCTCAGTGGTTGAGTGTCAACCTGTGAACCAGGAGGTCACAGTTCGATTCCTGGTCAGGGCACATGCCCTCCCCAGTGGGGGGCGTGCAGGAGGCAGTCAATCAATTATTCTCTCTCATCATTGATGTTTCTATCTTTCTCTCCCTCTCCCTTCCTCTCTGAAATCAATTAAAAAAAAATATATATATTTTTTTAAAAGAGGGAGGTGGGAGAGGGAGATCACGTTAAGGGGGTGGGAGGAATGAGTGGAGCTGAATGAATGGAGGGAGACAGCAAGGGGGACACACAAGCGGCCAGAGAGGTGGGGAGAGGGGACCAGGTGGGAGGGTGGGTCACCATCCCCAGCCCACAGGCTGGAAGCACCCCCAGGAGGGCGGAGGGTGGGTCAGGGGGTGAATTTCTGGGAACTGAACCGTTGGGCGTGGGGGTAGCTATGAGGGGGTGGGAGCACCCAAGGCGGGGACCCCAGGTGACCGCGCCAGGAGCGGTCTCGTGGCGCCGCCTGTGGTCCTGCGTGAACATTCACATCCCTTCTCTCTGAGTGTCCCTCTGTGGACGGTCAAAGGCAGATCTCCCAAGTTCCAGGGGAAGCGACACAGATGAGAGACGGTGGCCGCCAGGGGGCGCCCAGAGCCCACACGGAACCGGCCCGGGAGGTTCAGTTTCATCCGCCCTGTCAATTCCCCCGCAGGGTCACACCTATCCTGACCTGCATCACCAAACGCCAGCCTCGCCTGTTCTAGAACCTCCGAGAAGCCGAATCGTGCGGCATCACCCTACATGAGCCTGGCCCGTTCTAGAACCGAGGATTCCTGTCCTCAGAGGAGAGCGGAAAAGCCTCAAGACAAAGAACCCAGCGCCGCCCTCCCTCTAGAGCGGCGGTTCTCAACCTGTGGGTCCCCACCCCTTTGGGGGTCGAAAGACCCTTTCACAGGGGTCGCCTAAGACCATCGGAAAACACACATATAATTACATATTGTTTTTTGTGATGAATCACTATGCTTTAATTATGTTCAATTTGTAACCATGAAAATACATCCTGCATATCAGATATTTACATGACGATTCATAACAGCAGCAACATTACAGCGATGAAGTAGCAACGAACATAATTTTATGTTTGGGGGCCACCACAACATGAGGAGCTGTATGAAAGGGTCGCGGCGTCAGGAAGGTTGAAAACCACTGCTCTAGAGCGTGCCCACGGCCCCCTCCCTCAGGCGTGTGTCTCTGCCCTCTCTCTCCTGAGCTCCAAGGGTCTCCAAAGACCTGCAGCCAGGGGAGCAATGACCTGTCCCAAGGCCCCCTTGTCTCTGACTCCCCAGGGAGCCACAGCATCCCCATCGCCTGTAGCTTCTCCTACCCTGAGCCTTCCTGTGTCACTGTCCCCGCTTTAATGAACACACTCTCACCATCACCTGGACTCATGCTTGACACCTCTCCTGCACGAAGTCAAGAACCCACACACCGCAGGCTGGCCGGAGGCAGACTCCTCCAGGCCTGGTTCCAGTTCGGTAGGTAACACATCCACCCACCCATCCACCCATCCACCCACCCATCCACCCATCCACCCACCTGCCCACCCACCCATCCACCCGCCCACCCACCCATCCACCCATCCACCCGCCCACCCACCCATCCACCCATCCACCCATCCACCCACCCATTCACCCATCCACCCATCCACCCACCCATTCACCCATCCACCCACCCATCCACCCATCCACCCATCCATCCACCCACCCATTCACCCATCCACCCACCCATCCACCCATCCACCCATCCACCCACTCACCCACCCATCCACCCATCCACCCACCCATCCACCCATCCATCCACCCATTCACCCATCCACCCACCCATCCACCCATCCACCCACTCACCCACCCATCCACCCACCCATCCACCCACTCACCCACCCACCCACCCATCCACCCACCCATTCACCCACCCATGAACCCATCCACCCATCCACCCACCCATCCACCCACCCAGCAACCCATCCACCCATCCACCCACCCACCCACCCATCTACCCATCCACCCATCCATCCACCCATTCACCCATCCACCCACCCATCCACCCATCCACCCACTCACCCACCCATCCACCCATCCACCCATCCACTCACCCACCCACCCACTCACCCACCCATCCACCCATCCACCCACCCACTCACCCACCCACCTACCCATCCACCCATCCACCCATCCACCCATCCACCCATCCACCCATCCACCCATCCATCCACCCATCCATCCATAAAGAGTGCATGCTGTGTCCTGACCAGTTTGGCTTAGTGCAGTGGTGGGCAAACTGCGGCTCGCGAACCACATGTGGCTCTTTGGCCCCTTGAGTGTGGCTCTTCCACAAAATACCAACTTCTGCGCATGGGCCACAAAGTTTCAATCACACTGTACGTGCGTGCCTGCACGTGGTATTTTGTGGAAGAGCCACACTCGAGGGGCCAAGAGCCACATGTGGCTCGCGAGCTGCAGTTTGCTGACCACTGGCTCAGTGGATAGAGTGTCGGCCTGCAGACTGAAGGGTCCCAGGTTCGATTCCGGTCAGGTGCATGTGCCTTTGTTGCGGGCACATCCCCAGTAGGAGGTGTGCAGGAGGCAGCTGGTTGATGTTTCTCTCTCATTGGTGTTTCTAACTCTCTATCCCTCTCACTTCTTCTCTGTAAAAAAACAATTATATATACATATGAAGAGTGCATGCTGTATGTTTCTCTGAGGTTCTAGAACAGGTCAAGTAAATTTTTAAAAAAAGCCCATCTGGAAAGGCCTGAGGAGGTGACATCATGTCTCCAGTACCCCGAATGCTTTGGGGCCCCTGCAGGTGCCATATTCCTTGTGTAGCTTGCACCCAGATACCTGCCCCGGCTCCTGCAGGTCCCGTATTCACCGGAGTAGCTCACACCAGGGTCCTGCCACCCACACAGGTATGCACCCTGGCAGGGCACAGTGTGCCTGTGCAAACCGAAGCGGCCTGGTGGGTACTGGGGGTGGGGCACTTTGGACAAATCTGCCCCCAGCGGAGAAGAGCCTGTGAGCCCCCCTTTTCCGTCAGAAAGAGGCCTTTCCCTTTAAGGAAGCAGATTGGCTTCTGATCAGCCAAGGGCCATTCGGAAGGAAACGCGCTCCCACCTCTGCCCCATCCAGCCTGTGGCATTCTCACCGCTGGTGCTTCCCTAGAGATAAGGGTTATCCCAGAGGAAGATAAGAATTCGAGGGAGCTGACAAATGATTTAGTTCGTTTCCTGTTTCACAGACGGGGTTTACATGGTTCAATTGTTCCCAGGTTTGTGAACATTGAAATACATGGCATGTTGTTTTAAAGATGGGTTTGGTGAAAATTAATGATGTAGGGGACTATTTCCTTAAAGTTGCAATTGTATGACAAATATTTCCCGAGTGCCTATTGTGTGCCACTCACCAACTGCTGGGCACGATCCCGGGAGGGGACAAAGCAGAAAATCACAGAGGGCACATTCTGGGGGGTGGGGTAGGGGGAAGACAGCTAAACGTATAAAAAGTCACAGTCAGCCCTGGCCGGTGTGCTCAGTGGGGAGAGTGTCGGCCTGAGCACCCACGTGTCTCGAGTTTAATTCCAGGTCAGGGGCCTGTACCTGGGTGGTGAGTTCTGTCCGTGGCCCTGGTCAGAGTATGTGCGGGAGACGGCCAATCGATGTGTCTTTCACACCGATGTTTCTCTCTCGCCCGCCCTCCCTTCCACTCTCTAAAAACCAATGGAAAAGGCTGTGTGTGTGTGTGTGTGTGTGTGTGTAGCCGTGCTGTTGTGTGTCAATGTCTACCTCCGAGCATAGCAATGTGGCTGT
This sequence comes from Myotis pilosus, assembly GCA_036010255.1. Taxonomy (NCBI): domain Eukaryota; kingdom Metazoa; phylum Chordata; class Mammalia; order Chiroptera; family Vespertilionidae; genus Myotis; species Myotis pilosus. The sequence goes on from JASKON010000029.1 coordinate 4,761,234, forward strand.
ATAGTCTCACTGTGTGTCTTCCCTGGCATGATGGTGTGTGATATTGTTACTGTATCGTTGCAGCTGTGTCTCCTGTGGCAGGTGGAGATGTGTGTTGATGTGTGTGTCCCCTGGGGCAGATAGAGGTGTGTGTATGTGTGTGTCTCCTGGGGTGGGTAGAGGTGTGTGTTGGTGTGTGTTGGTGTGTGTTGGCGTGTGTGTCTCCTGGGGCGGGTAGAGGTGTGTGTTGGTGTGTGTTGGTGTGTGTTGGTGTGTGTGTCTCCTGGGGCGGGTAGAGGTGTGTGTTGGTGTGTGTTGGTGTGTGTGTCTCCTGGGGCGGGAAGGGGTGTGTGTTGGTGTGTGTGTCTCCTGGGGCGGGTAGGGGTGTGTGTTGGTGTGTGTGTCTCCTGGGGCGGGTAGGGGTGTGTGTTGGTGTGTGTGTCTCCTGGGGCGGGTAGGGGTGTGTGTTGGTGTGTGGGGGGGCACGCTGATGGCATTAGTGATCACATCTGTGCGTGCAGCTGTGCTGCTGTGTATCGGAGCCCCTGACTGGCTTCTGCAGTGTGTGTCTTGCCTGTAACTGAGTGTCCCAGTGAGAGCTTGGCTCTCAGGTGAGCTGTCCTGCCTCTCCTGGCAGTGTGTGTGTGCGTGAGAGAGAGAGAGAGAGAGAGAGAGAGAGGGAAAGACCCACCCAGGAGTCCTTACTAATGCCTCCAGCTTCCCCACTTCTGGACAACAGAGACCCCTTTGTTCTCAGGGGAGAAGGGGTGCCTCTCTCCTCTCGAGGCACCTGGCAAGTTCTCAGCTGGTCAACAAAACACCCATTGAGCTCTGCCCAGTGCCTGGCCGCTGGCTGGACGTGCTGGGAATGTCAGTGACCAGCGTGGTTGGGGCAGTGATGTGAGAGCCCAGAGGGGACACTGGCCCAGCTTGTAATGGTTTTGTTACAAAATAATCTTTGGGAAAATCACCATTCATACAGATCTGAAAGTAAACATTGGTGAAGGTAAGGTGTTACAATCCGTTCAAGGGAGATAAAGAACAGACGAATTTGTAGATCAGCAGTTGAGCATCGACCCATGAACAAGAGGTCCACAGTTCGATCCCCAGTCAGGGCACATGCCCGGGTCTTGGGCTGGATCCCCAGCAGGGGACGTGCAGGAGGCAGCCAATGGATGTTTCTCTCTCATCGATGTTCCCATCTCTCTATCCTTCTCCCTTGCTCTCTAAAAATTCAATAAAAACATATTTTTTTTGAGGAAGTGAAGAAAAAAATTAAGGTGGGAAGGAAGGAAAAGGGGAGGGAGAGGAGGGGTAAAGATAAAGGAAAGAAGGAATGTGGGGAGGGAGGGAGGGAGGGTAGGAGAAAGATGGGAAGAAGGATGATGGACAGAAGTAGGAAATAAGGAGGAAAGAAAAGTTTATAAATGATGAGTCAGTAGGAAAAAGTGTAACATAAAGGAGAGAGAAAAATTGTGTGAGAGGGAGAAGTCAATAAGGAAGTCAAATACAATTGTTGTTGGGGTCCAACCCCAGCAGGTCCAGGGGTCCCCAAAGGTGTGGACAGAGTCGGCAAAGAAGGAATGACACGGAGACAGTGTTCAGTTGATCAGCAGCCTAGCCAGGATCTCTAGCCAAGTTCTGGTCAGGATCTCCACGAAGTTCTGGTCAGGATCTCCAGCCAAGTTCTGTGTCCATGTTCTCTTGCTAGGTTCTCCAGGTTCTCCAGTCAGGTTCTGTCCAGGTTCTGTCCAGGTTCTCCAGCCAAGTTCAGTCACCAGGTTCTAGTCAGGTTCTATCCAGGTTCTGTAGCCAGGTTCTGTCTCTAGGTTCTGTGGCCAGTTTCTGTCCAGGATCTTTTGCCATGTTCTCCCCAGCGAAGTTCTTCTGTCTTTAGGTTCTGTGTAGGTTCTGTGTCAAAAACATATTTTTTAAAAGTAAAAAAAAAAAAATTGAAACAAATGGTGGAAAAACATTTGTGGGGGGGTGTCCTGTGGTCTGAAGGTTTGTGCCCCCAAATCCATATGTTGAGTCCTAACCTCCAGAGGTGATGGTATCAGGCGGTTGGGTCTTGGGTGGGGATCAGGTCAGGAGAGTGGAGGCCTGGTGGATGGCATTAGTGCCCTTAGAATAGAAGCACCAAGTTTTGTTTTTCTATTAAATATATTTTTATTGATTTCAGAGAGGAAGGGAGAGGGAGAGAGATAGAAACATCAATGATGGGAGAGAATCATAGATTGGCTGCCTCCTGCACGCCCCACTGGAGATCTAGCCCGCAACCCCAGCATATAGCCTGACTGGGAATCAAACTGTGACCTCCTGGTTCATAGCATAGGTCAACGCTCAACCACTGAGCACACCTGCCGGGCAGGAGGCCCCAAACTGATCCCTCACCCCAACCCCTGCCCTTGGAGGACACAGCGGGAGGTGCTGGCTGGGAACCCCATAGAGAGCCCCACTCTCTCATGCTGGCACCTTGGTCTTGGCCTTCCAGCCTCCAGACCTGGGAGCAATCCCTTTCTGTTGTCCACGAGTCCTGCAGTCTGTGGTTTGTTTTGTTATAGCAGCTCAAGTGGACTGAGCCGGGCAAAGGGTTGTCTCTCCTACGGACAATTCATTTGTGAGTCTGTAAAGAAGAATTCTTTTGCGCTGCCATCGCTTATCCACAGGGGACAGAGCTGTCCGACAGACGCCACAGAACCAGGTACATGTGAACGGTGTCATGGATTGGGTTGTGTCCGACCCAGAATTCACATGTTCAAGTCCTGGCCCCCAGGACCTCAGAATGTGGCCTTATTTGGAAATAGGGGCGTGGCAGATGGAATGAGTTAAGACGAGGTCCTACTGGGGAAGGGTGGGCCGAAGTCTGACATGACTCATGTCCTTATAAACTGTGGGACTTTGGCCCTGGCTGGTTTGGCTCAGTGGATAGAGTGTCGGTCTGTGGACGGAAGGGTCTCAGGTTCCCAGGTTCGATTCCAGTCAAGGACACGTGCTCGGGTTGCGGGCTCGATCCCCAGTTGGGGGAGTGCAGGAGGCAAACTATCCATGATTCTTTCCCATCATGGATGTTTCTGTCTTTGTCTCCCTCTCAGTTCCTCTCTGAAAGCAATTTTATTAAAAAGCAAACATGGGATCACATGAGAAAGAGGTTAGCCCCGCTCACATACATGGTCTCCCTGGTCCATGACACCTGGGGATATAACAGAAGTGTATTTTGTGTACTTCTCAGGTCATCCTATGAGGGTTTTTTTATCCTCCGTTTTTATTAAAGTCAGTTAAGAAATTAATGCAAGGGTTCCACAAACCACAGTTTGAAAAGGTGATTCTGGATAAATCCTTCGGGGGCTGTCCAACTGCTGGTTTAGGCCCAATCCCCACAGGCTGCTTAATCTGACAGTCAGACATCCCCTGAGGGATCCCGGATTGCAAGAGGGCACAGGCCAGGCTAAGGAGACCCCCCCACCCCCCCACACGAATCCGTGCACCAGGCCTTTCATAGAATACAAAGCAGAAGGTGTCACTTTAGATTGCACCTTAGAATTCCTCACCTGTTGCACCTTTTAAAAATTTTCCCCAAGTTCTAACCATTCTGTTTCCCTTCTCCTTGGAATGTCCTCCCACAGACGAAATCATGTATGAAGCTTTTACAGTTTCGGAATGAAAATTTGTCAAACCAAGACCCAAAGATGAAAACCAATGAAGGAAAACATAAAACTTTTCTACGTCAACCTCACACTCGAGAGATACAAACGCAGGGCCAGGATCAAACTCAAAGTCACACGAAGACGTTGACAGAGAAAGGGTCCCCTGGCCCAGTGTTCCTCAGCCAAAGCCCAGGAGGCTCCCTGTGGGCAGGCGAGGTGGGTTCGTCATCATTGCTGGAGGGAGAACGCATCCCATGGGGTCCATGGGGCACCCTGGTGGGAAGGGGGGAAATAGGACAAACCTAGGGTGTGGGCTCTGGATGGGCGACCTCAGGAGGGTGTGGGGAGCAGGCTCCCCTAGATGGGGGTGTCAGGAGAGGCAGCTGTATGGGTGGGCAGTTCAGTGACCATCTAGGGACAAGGCCGCCTGCAGCGAGGATGGAGGTGCCGCTGGAGAGAAGCAGCCTCAGGAGCCAGCGCAGGGAGCTGTATGGCCCGCTGTGAGCGGCCGGGGGCAGGCTCCCACGGGGACAGGGCAGGAGAAGGGAGGGAGGGAGGCAGGGGTTTCTCCAGTCGCGTCCCCTCCAACAGGCCTCCAGCTGTGAGACTGAGAGGGGGGCGGCTCCCGAGCGCGTGGCGACTTGGGGAGGAGGTGACTCCGTTGGCGAGAGAAGCCCCTTCCCCTGCACACGGAGAGGCTCCTGCTCTGAGTCACCGACCGCGCCTCTGGGACTCGCCATCGCTCAGCGCAGGCCCCGTCCCGTGCGCGTCCATGGAGACAGCACAGCGCACGCCGCTCCCAGCACCCGCCCGGCTCGGGGGACACAGCGCCCCGGGACGCGAGGAGGCCCCGCCGGGCGCAGGGCGACCCAGGAAGCCTTCCCGGAGGGGGCGGCGGGCAGGACCCGCCCAGGGCTCAGCCCCACAGAGCTGCTGGGAGACGCGCAGCCTCCTTTCGGGTCCCCGGCCGCCCGACTGTCCCCCCTGGGACCCGCCCGACCCTCCACCCGCGTCCGTGATGGGGTCCGCCGTCCTTCCTCGGCTCCTCGGCCTCGGCCTGTCGGGGGCCCCGCGCGGAGGTCAGCGCTGGGGGAGGCCGGGCCGCGGGGCGGGCTGGGGGGGGAGGGGAGTCCGGTTCCGGGTCCGACCGGCGCAGGCGTCCGGAGCCCCGGGGCGCGCAGCCCCCAGACCCGGCGCCCAGCGAGCAGCGGGGGCGGCGGCAGGGCCCCGGCGGGAGCCCTTCTGGGGACGCGGCCGGGGCGCCGCGGGGAGAGCAGGGCCTGCGCCCGCCCCGCCTGCGGCTGAGGTTAAGGCCGGTGCCCCCCCCGCACCCCCCGCACCCCGGTGAGCGCCCCGACACCAGCGCCGCCGCTCCTGTCCCTCGGCCGAGTCCCGCGATGGCGGGGCCACCTCTGGCAGCCACAAGCCGGGGTTGGGGGCGGGGCTGAGGGGGCCGCAGGGGCTCCCCGGGCAACCCCGCCCCCCGCCCCGGAGTCTGAGGGGCTGGTCCTGTGCGTAGGCGGCCCCTCGGGGAGGATGGACGGAAAGGAAGGGAGCGCTGTGGCCGCAGCCCGCCCTGCTCTGTCCGGTCTGTATTGGCGCTAAAGGTGTGAGCACATCCCAACAGGCACATGAGTGACACTCACATGAGATCACACACACACACACACACACACACACACACACGCACGCGCGTGCACACGCTCATCCAGTGATTTCTCTCTTCCTTAAAGTGAGCCCAGGGAGGGAGGAGGAGCAGGAGAGGGGGAGGAGGAGGAGCAGGAGAGGGGGAGGAGGAGGAGCAGGAGAGGGAGGGGGAGAGGGGGGAGGGGGGGAGGAGGAGGAGCTGGAGAGGGGGAGGAGGAGAAGCGGGAGAGAGGGAGGAAGTGAAGCGGGAGAGGGAGAGGAAGTGAAGCGGGAGAGAGGGAGGAAGTGAAGCGGGAGAGGGGGAGGAGGAGGAGCTGGAGAGGGGAGGAGGAGCTGGAGAGGGGAGGATGGAGAAGTGGGAATGGGGAGGAGGAGGAGCTGGAGAGGGGGAGGAGGAGGAGCAGGAGAGGGGAGGAGGAGGAGCAGGAGAGGGGAGGAGGAGGAGCTGGAGAGGGGAGGAGGAGGAGCAGGAGAGGGGGAGGAGGAGGAGCTGGAGAGGGGAGGAGGAGAAGCGGGAGAGAGGGAGGAAGTGAAGCGGGAGAGAGGGAGGAGGAGAAGGGGGAGAGGGGGAGGAGGAGGAGCTGGAGAGGGGGAGGAGGAGAAGCGGGAGAGGGGAGGAGGAGGAGCTGGAGAGGGGAGGAGGAGAAGCGGGAGAGAGGGAGGAAGTGAAGCGGGAGAGGGAGAGGAAGTGAAGCGGGAGAGAGGGAGGAAGTGAAGCGGGAGAGGGGGAGGAGGAGGAGCTGGAGAGGGGGAGGAGGAGCTGGAGAGGGGGAGGATGGAGAAGTGGGAATGGGGAGGAGGAGGAGCTGGAGAGGGGGAGGAGGAGAAGCTGGAGAGAGGGAGGAGGAGAAGCTGGAGAGAGGGAGGAGGAGAAGCTGGAGAGAGGGAGGAGGAGAAGCTGGAGAGAGGGAGGAGGAGGAGCGGGAGAGGGGGAAGGAGGAGAAGCTGGGATAGGGAGAAAGGGTGAGACAGAGAGGGCGGGAGGCCCCATGAAGCGAGGATGCGGGGACTTTGCCCCCTTTGGGGAGGAGTCTGCTCCCAGTGTGGCCCTTGTCCAGGACCAGCGTCCAGGACTCTGTGGCCCTAGTTCGGCGCTCTAGTTTCTAGGCGTCCCTGGTCAGGGCAGCAGCCTCTGTGTCAGGGGACTGTCCCGCAGGCTTTCGGACCGTCAGCACTGTCAGCCGTAGCCCCGGGTGGGGGGTCAGATGGAGGAGTGCCACCCCCTCTCCCAACAGTGGGCAGGCTCCCATACAGGCGCTCCCAGCAACAGGTCCTACCCCATCAGTGGGCAGGAGGCCAGTGGGAGAGGTGTCTCTCTCTCTCAGTCTCTCTGTCCTCCCCTCTATCTAAAGAGTTGGCCCCTCTCCTCCTGCCCAGCTTCAGTGCCTGCCCCTCAGAGCCTGGCTCCTGTCCTGGGAGGCTGTGCCCTCACACACCCGCCTGGCTCAGCCCTCACCTCCCAGGCCTGGCTCATCCCCTTTGGGTCCCACCATCACCACCCGCTGACAGTGTGCCTCTCCCTCCACTTTGCATTCATTACTTACATATTTTAGTTAAAATGTCTCCATTTCTTCTCTCACTTCCCGCTCAGTGTGCAGGTTTTTGGGTTTTGTTTTTCCAAACATGGTGTTTTCTCAACAGGATCCCCACCCACTTGTTCTTCTGTGATGGGTCCTCCACCCCTGCCCACAGGAGGGCCACCCTCCCCTTGGACCTGTGACCAGCTCTGGTGACCAGAACAGGACAGAGGTGACAGAGCCTCATTTCTGCAGGCCTGACATGAGATGCCTGTGGTTCTGACATGAGGTGTGAGTTGGTCTGACACAAGGGGCCTGTGTGTGTGACATGAGGGGCCTGTGTGTGTGACATGAGGGGCCTGTGGGTCTGACATGAGGGGCCTGTGGGTCTGACATGAGGAGACTGTGGGTCTGACATGAGGAGACTGTGGGTGTGACATGAGGGCCTGTGGGTCTGACATGAGGGGCCTGTGGGTTTGACATGAGGAGACCGTGCGTGTGACACGAGGGGCCTGTGGGTGTGACATGAGGAGACTGTGGGTGTGACATGAGGGGCCTGTGGGTGTGACATGAGGGGCCTGTGTGTCTGACTTGTGCCCTTGGCCCATGCCCCCTGGAGCCAGGGGCCCAGTTGGGAGCTGGACTCGCCTCACAGCCCAGGGACCTCCCAGCTGGCAGCCAGCACCAGCTGCAGCCCCGTCAGGGATCCTCTAGAATGTTCTGGTCCAGCCAGGCCCCCAGTGACCCCGTCCCAGGCCATGTCACACAGAGCAGAAGGGGGGGCCGCTGAGCGCAGTCAGCCCGCAGAACAGGAGGAGTCAAGGCTGTGACTGTGGGATTGCTGGTTCCCCCGCCACAGATGCCGGGAGCACAGCCCATGTGAGTCACTGCTGTGCGTGTTGTCATCATTCCCTGTCCTTCCTGTCACACTGTGCGTATCAGGAGAGCTGGTGTTTTTTTGTTTTAAAAAGGTTTTTATTGACTATTAGAGAGAGTAAAGGGGGAGAGAGAGAGATGGGAACATGGATTGGCTGACTCCTGCAAGCTGCCTACTGGGGTTAGATCCAGAAACCCCTGCATGAACGTCACAGGGCATCAAACTGGGACCTCCTGGTGCGTGGGTCCATGCTCAGCCCCGGAGCAACCCCCACCAAGGAGTGAGCTAGACCATCTGGGTGTCAGGGCCCTTGATGTTCACACAACATCAAAGGCGCAGAAGCACCTATTTCTCAGAGGGTCACCATCCTTAGGTGGCACAGGGATGACTGTGAATGAAGGAAATGCATCAGAGCAGCGCACTGTGCACCTGAGACTCTCAATGCTCCCTGTCAGTTACACCTGAAGCCCTTCTAGAAGCTCATTGCGGATTCCCTGTGCCACACTGGCCTCCCGCGGAGGAGCCCTGAGCAGCATCACTGTGAATATCACAGCAACTGCCATCCACAGGTTAGATCCTCAATAGTCACGCCCAGCAGCCCAGGAACCCAGGGGCTCCACGACCCTTCAAATCAGCAGCAAGGGACAAAGAGCGAGAAGGCAGGAAGCAGGACATGGCAGGTCCACATTAGCCAAGTGAGCATCCCCTCAGGCTGGGATACAGAGCAGAAATGGAGGGCAGCAGGTGGCAGTGGTAACGGGGCCGCAGGCCTCAGGGTGCAGTCGGGGCCTCTGGTCTCAGGGGAATGCATGGGGAGGCCTTGCAGGGGAGGAGGTGCCGCAGGCCAAGGGGTGACTGCAGGAGACGCACTGTGGAGACACTGGCTCGAGCCAGGGAGACAGTGTCCATGGCAGCGGAGATGGACCCCAAGAGGGCAAAGCTCATGTTACACCTGAGTGTGAGCAGAACCCCATGTCTACATTTCAGTGATGAACTAGAAACCCAAGTGGCACCTCTATACATAGCACCTTCCACACTGTCAAACAGGGTTTATCCATCCCATCAGCCAAATTAGAGGGCCAACCGTGTAAAAAACATGCAGGGGTAAGAAGCAACTTGCTGAAAACCCAGTTCCTACCTGATTTTCTCTGTAACATGACAGAATCTCACAGAAATAGGAATGGAATAAACATACAGAAAATGGGTAAAACAGCTCTTCATTCTCCCAGGTGTTTATCTTCCTCTAGAAAATAAACTCTCCACTCACGCAGGAGTGATGCTACCCAAGTCCAACATCAGACATGTGCCAATGGAAGGTGGGTATTGCTCATATCCACAGTGAGAAAAAATTTACATAACATCTTCAATATTCCTTTTAAGGAGAGAGAGAGGGAGAGGGAGAGGGAGAGGGAGAGGGAGAGGGAGAGAGAGAGAGAGAGAGAGAGAGAGAGAGAGAGAGAGAGACTTCTTTCAACAGCTGCACTGCTCAAAGGGAAACGTATTTCCTCAATAATTTCATGTAACTTTATTAACCTCCTTAGATTAGGAATTGACTTGAACATCTCCCAGGGCAGCATTTGTGTCACATTGATTGTTGTGGATTTTATATGATAAATGGTATTGACGAAATGATTCCCAAATAGGGATCATTATTGATGATGTCTACATATTTCTCATCTCAACTGTGATTTCAAGAACCCAGGAGTTCTAGGACCCCTCAGGAGCAGCAGGGAGGAGCTGACAGGGGAACACAGGGCCCTAGAAGGAGGCAAGAGCAGGAGGAGCCTGAACACCCATATCTCCACACTGTGGGGTCCTGTGTGCAGGGAGCCCTGGGCCTGTGGGACAATGACTGGGAACATTGACCCTGTGCTGTCACACGGGGGGACACCCAGAGAATGAGACCAAAATTCACCCATGAAAACAGGAACAGGCATAATATCTACCAAAGCAAACAAACCACAAACACCCAGGAGATGAGGGCAGAGGCGGGGACCCAGGCCTGAGCCCAGACGGACCTGCCCTGGGAAGGCCTCGCTGTCCAGGGTCCAGGCGATGCGCTGCATTAGGACACGTGACAAGGCCTGGGGGATGTGAGCCCCTGTGACCACAGGTCCTGGTGGGACAGGGTTCCACTGAGGGACAAGGTCAGAGGAGCAGAGAGGTGACCCGGCCAGGGAGTGACCACATCAAAGCTCACGATGCATTGAGCACTGACCAGGCACAGGCCCCGGACACGCTAAGTCCTCACAACCCCTCCCGTCCCCCCTGGAACAGGCGCAGCACTGCTAACACACGGGACCTGCAAAGTTCTCAGCGCTTCCATTCCTTTCCTCTCAAACTTGAGGATCTTCTCCTTTAATGAATCCATCAACGCTTCATGCCAATCAATGAACAAAGTCACATCAGAGTCTCATTTCCATACGGGAGAAAGATCGTGTAGGTCAGAGTACCAGGGAGTAACGAGAGTGATGGGGAGGGCCCAGCCCACCTTTGCTGGATTTCTCAAGCTGCATCCCCTCCACCAGGCCTCCCGCTGTGAGACTGAGAGCAGGGCAGCTCCCAGGCAAGTTGCAACTTGGTGAGGAGGTGACTCTGTTTGTGAGAGAAACCCTTCCCCCTCCACATGGAGAGGCTCCTGCTCTGAGTCACCTGACCCTGTCTCTGGGACTCCCCATCGCTCAGCGCGGGCCGTGTCTCCTGCGTGTCCATGGAGACAGCACAGCGCACGCAGCTCCCAGAACCGGCCCCCCTCTGGGGACACAACACCCTCCCGGGTTGCGGGGCCGCCCGACTGTCCCTCCTGGGACCGACCAGTCCCTCCATCCGCGGCTCTGAGGCAACCCGCCATGGCCTGCCGGGGTGGCCCTGGCAACGATGTGCCTGGGTCAGGGTCGGGGTCTAGGTAGGAATTGAGAGCGGGGCTGAGGGGACTGCAGGGGCTCCCGGGTCAAGGTATCATGGACATTGTGTCCACAGGTCTACACACTTCTGACAGCATCTTGCATGCTCTTCCTACTTGCCTGTTTTTTCCTTTGGTTCGTGTTGGTTCCATATTATTTCCCCTCCAGATGTATCGGGGTGTCATGGACATATTGAACATTGTGTAATGACTTGATATATGAATATATTGTGAATTGATGACCACGATGAGTAGTTAACATATGCATCCCATCACTTAGTCACCACTGGTGTGGCTGTGAGAACTTTTAAGATCTACTCTTAGCAATTTTTTTACTTCATTATTATTATTGACACCATTACAGATGTCCTCATTTTCCCTACCGTTACGCACCTCCTTCCAGCCTCCACTCCCATTCCCTCTGGCCATCACCACACTGTTGGCTATGACCATGGGCTGTGATGTGTGTATATCCTTTGGCCAATCTCTTCACCTTCTTTCTCCTGTTCCCCCTCTTCCTTCCCCTCTGAGATCTGTCAGTCCTCTCCATGTATCCACATCTTTGTTTGTATTTTATCAGTTTACTCAGTTCATTTACATAAAGTGACATCATATGGGGTTTGTGTTTCTGTGCCTGGCTTGTTTCATTTAGCATAATAGTCTCTAGGTCCATCCATGCTACTTCAAAGGGTGAGGGTTTCTCTTAGCAAATTTCAAGTCTACAATATGTATTGTTGAGTCTACTATAGTCCTCATTACTTAGGCTGTTTCCATGTCTTGGCCATCCTATATAATAAAAAGCTAATATGCAAATCAACCAAACAGCAGAACTACTAGTCGCTATGACAAGTACTGGCCACCAGGGGGCAGACGCTCAATTCAGGGACTGCCCTCTGGTGGTCAGTGCGCTCCCACAGGGGGAGCGCCACTAAGTCAGAATTCTGGCTCACAGCTGGCAAGCACAGAGGTGGTGATAGTACCCTCTCCCACCTCCACAGCAGCGCTAAGGATGTCGGACTTAGGCCCAGGGGGAGCGGGCCTAAGCCATTAGTCAGATATCCCCCAAGTGCTTCCAGACTGTGAATGGGCCCAGAGATGAGGGATCCCCCCGCTAAGTGCATGAATTTCGTACACCAGGCCTCTACTTGTAAATAATGCTGCAATGAACATGAGGGTGTAGATAGCTCTTCAAGATATAATTTAATTTCTTTCAAGTATATACTCAAAAGTGGACTTGCTGGGTCATATGGTAGTTCTACCAGTCACGGCAAGAATTAAAACACCAGGTCAGCCCGGCTGTGGTGGCTCAGTGGGTTGAGCGTTGCCCCATGGACCAAGAGGTCTTGGGTTCGCTTCCCAGTCAGGGCACGTGCCTGGGTTACAGGCTTGATCCCCGGTGGGGGCGTGCAGGAGGCAACCAATCAATGAATCTCTCTCATCATTGATGTTTCTCTCTCTCCCTCTCCCTTCCTCTCTGAAATCAATAAAAATATTTAAAAAAACAACCAGAAAACAACCCCAGGTCAATCCAGTCTCATTTCAATACGAAGCAGGAAGTTGCAGCTCACAGCCCCAGGGAGTAAAGGCAGGGATGAGGAGCGCCCAGCCCCGCCTCTGCTGACAGGAAAGCCTGGGGAGCAGGTCTGGGCCAGCCTCCCAATCAGAGGTTCTTGAGTCAGGAAGTGGAAGCGTGAACACATCTTCCATCACTCGGTCTCCTGAAGGCAGCTGCCTCACGCTGTGGAGGACAAGCATCATGAACAGATTCAGGTCAGTGGCTGTAACTGGCAACATTCTCATTGTCCACTTCATGCTCACAGTGTCCCTCAGACTCCCCACCACACAGTCCTCCCCTCTGCCCATCCCTCCCTAATGCAGGGTCTCAATCTAGAGAGATACATCCGAGGCCTGGGCACTGTCACTTCCTGGGGGACACACAACAGGATGGGGTCAGAGCCCCAGGGCAGGAGACTAGGAGGAACTATGGGCGACGTGGGCGGGGGGGCATGGCTCCTGTCTGCACTGTCACAGGGTTTCAGGGGTCATCCCCCCATACTCACTGGCAGCCTGAGTGTAGCTCCCTCTTTCTCTACCTGCAGGAAGAAAACGACCCGTGAGAGACCAGGGAGGAGGCAGGGCCATGAGGTCCTAAAGGAAGCCCTAGCCCTGGGCCTCAGAGAAGTTTCCAGAACCCTGTAGACCCAGGGCAGGATCAGGAAATCTGAGGGACATGCATGTGTGGGGACTGGACCCACCGCCCTCCTGGAGGTCTGTGTTCAGCAAGGACCTGCCCTCTGACGTGGGGCTGCTGGGAACAGGGTCCCCACTACCAGCATCATCAGGTGATAAGTGGGTCCCTCATTTTCCCATGGGCCTCACTACAGAGTAAGTGTGAGCACAGAGAGCCTTACACTGGCCATCACACCATGGGGATAATGCCTCCCATGAATGAGGCGGGACACACGTCTACCTGGGCTTGAACCCCCAGGGGGACAAGACACTCAGACCCCAACCCAGCCCACCTGTGCGCCTCCTCCCCCACATTACAGCTACAGCCACAGCTCCCAGCAGAACCAGGCCCCCGGCGATGCCCATGATGATGGTGAAGGTGTGCGAAGGCGGCTCTGGGAGGAGAAGGGAAGGGAGGGTGAGGGCCCTGACCCCAGGCCTCAGTCCTGACCCCACTGAAGTCCCCCAGGGTCTCTGCTGCCCTGAGAAGAGACTCTGTGCCCACGGCCCCCCTCACCCCATCTCAGGGTCAGGGGCTCTGGCAGCCCCTTGTGCTCCACATGACATGTGTATCTCTGCTCCTCTCCAGGGGGCACCCCCACGGCTGCCCACGTCTGGAAGGTGCCGTCCCCCGCAGGCCTGGTCTCCACCAGCTCCATGTCCTGGGTCTGGTCCTCCCCGTCACGCTGCCAGCTCATGCTGATGTCCGCAGGGTAGAAGCCCAGCGCCCAGCACCTCAGGGTGACCTCACGCTCAGAGACGTGGTGGTGGGTCACGTGAGCCTTTGGAGGGTCTGAGGGGAGGGGAGAAAATGCAGGAACTTTGCATCTGCCATGGGACACTCCAGCAGTGCCCATGTGACCATCCTGAGCGTGGACAGCACACCTGGGTGGGGGAGGGAGCACACAGCCCACACACCAGCCTGCACAGAGGCTCCTGAAGGACCTCCTAGTCTTTAGAAAGTTCTAGAATCAAAGTGATGCAGCCCAGGGCAGGAGGCAGGTCTCTGAGGGTAGAAAAGGGATTTGTGGTCCCGACCTGAGTGGAGGCCATGTGACTCAGAAAAGCTGGGGCCAGGCCTCAGACACAGTGGGTGTGGGCAGTGCACAAGGCCTGAGAGAGAAGGTCCCTGTGGGTCCCAGAGCCCCTGCAGGGCCCATGTTTATCGCTGATGGGCTATTTCAGGGGGTCTCCCTGCACCCCAGGAGAGCCTGCAGCCCTAACTGTCTCTGAGAGGAGGGGGGTCCCTCTGGTACCTGACCTGGACATCCATGGGGCTCCCCTCTGACCCAAGGAGGGGTGTCTGACACTGACCCCCTGTCCTGTCTCCTTGTAGGAGCTCCAGCCCCGGGGAGAGGGGGCGGCACCAGGGCCCCTGGTACCTGCGCGCTGCAGGGTCTCCTTCCCTTTGTCCAGGTAAAGGCGGAGCCACTCCACACACAGGCCCTCCAGGTAGCTCCTCACAAGCTCTGTCCAACCCGCGGCCTCCCACTTGCGCCGGGTGATCTGAGCCGCCACGTGGGCCGTGGTCCAGGAGGTCAGGTCCTCGTTCAGGGCGATGTAGTCTGCGCCGTCGTAGGCGTATTGCTCGTACCCGCGGAGGAGGCGCCCGTCGGGTCCCACGTCACAGCCATACATCCACTGGAGGGTGTGAGACCCTGACCCCGCCCCGCGGTCAGCTCAGCCCAGCCCCGCCGCCCCGACAACCCGCGGGGACTGAATCTTAAACTCAAAGTGAAATCGAGTCCTCCTAGCTCGGACCCGCCCCCCTCGGGATGACGCTTGGACCCGGACCCTCGGGATGACCCCGGCCCGTCCGTGGGGAGGGGGGTGGTGACGGGCCCGGCGCGCGGCTCACCGTCCTCGCTCTGGTTGTAGTAGCCGCGCAGGTTCTTCAGTCCCACTTGGAAAGTCTGTGCGGGGGCCTTGAAGCTCTGCGTCTCCTCCTCCCAATACCCCGGCCTCTCCCGCTCCACCCACGGCTGCTGCATCCACGGCGCCCGCGGCTCTGCCCTCGGACTCGCCGCGTCGCCGTCGAACCGCACGAACTGCGTGTCGTCCACGTAGCCGACGGCGAGGAAGCGGGGCTCCCCGCGGCCGGGCCGGGACACGATGGTGTAGACATACCTCAGGGAGTGGGGTCCTGGGGGGCGGACGGGGGGCAGGGCCGGGGCTGGACACGCGCCTTCCTGGCCCCGCGCCCCCGCCGGGTCCTCGCTCCTCCCGGCACCGCCGCCCCCTCCAACCCCGCACTCACCGGCCCAGCTGGGGGTCAGGACCAGCGCCCCCGAGAGCAGCAGGAGGAGGGTGGGGGGCAGCAGGTCCCGCATCCTTGGCGTCGGGGGACCAACTGAGTCCTGGCTCTTCCGAAGAGGAGTTTTAACCGGAGCCGCAGGGACGCTGATTGGCTGCTGTAGAAACCGGTCAGCCAATGGGAGTGAGAAGTGTGTCGCGTCACGAGTCTCCAGGAGGGAGGCGCCAACACTGGATGGGAGAGGAGGAGTGAAACCCAGGCGCTGGGGAGTCCCCCACACGGAGCTGCCCCCCCAGACTCTGTCCCCTGCGGAGCCCTGAGCGCAGGCCTGGGCCCGGGACTCGGTCCTGACCCTCCTCCTGCGCGGGGCGCCGTCACCCTGTCCCCGAGGCCCGGCCCAGGCGCTGTGCTGTTCAGGGTCTTTCCAAGATTTTGGTGTCACCATCTCTGTGCGGCCTCACACACAGGCAGGCGCCCAGAGAACCTCTTGTGTGTGGTGACGTCATCATAGTGACCCTCACAGATCACACAGGGTGAGACAGTTATTAATCCACGTCGCATGCTCACTGCCTGTGAGATGGTAACAGAAGTCATGTTTTTATGAAAAACACCAGTTTCCCAAGGGAACAGGGAGGTGAGAGGAGGGGACCTGCTCCCATGTTACATCCTTGCATGTCTCCTGGGAGACGCTGGGTTTTCATATTTGATTCTGAGTTTTATCTGTTATTGTGGCTGCAGCATATTAAGAAATAGACGGCAATGGGCAGGAGCAGTGTTGTTACTCACCTTTTCAGATAAGCCTGGATGGTCACCTGTGACAGTCACTACAACCACACAAGTGGTAGTTTTCAAAAAGGGCTTTGCAAAGTGAAACCTGAAACCATGTTGACTATATTCTTCTAGTTTTGATTTTTAAAAATGTATATTTTTAATTTCAAAGAGGGAGAAAGAGAAAGAAACATGGATGAGAAAGAATCATTGATCAGCTGCCTCCTACATGCCCCACACTGGGGATGGAGCCCACAACCCGGGCATGTGCTCTGACAAAAAGTTGAACTGTGACTTCCTGGTTCATAGATTAATGTTCAACCACTGAGGCAGGCTGGCTTGGGAATAGTAAATATTTCCTGCTCTGTTCTGTCACATTCCCCAGGGCTGTCTTGCTGGGTGGCTCTTGTCCTCATGCAGGTTATGTAAAGTGATGCCTTGTATCTCTAAGTCCCAGAGACCTTCCAGGGCTGGTGCATTGAATCACATCATCAAAGCTCACAGGTGTGCTGTTCCCACAGAGCCCCCTAGGAAAGCGTGTCAGCACTGGGAAGTGGTCTAGCTCACGTGGTGGGACACACCTGTTCCAACATTCTGGTTTTCTCTTGGGGGCTGACATTTTATCAAGACAACAGGACTGTCAGTTGGCACCTGCCAGGTGATATTTCCTGAAGGGAGAAGCTCACGTTCATGTTTGAGAAAGTGTGAGCCAATTCACCAAACCTCAGCAGTGCTAGTGTCTGTGTCATTCATTCTGGCACATAAACATGGGCCAGACCTGGGGTGGCCCAGGGACTGAGCATTGGCCTATGAACCAGGAGGCCAGGGTTCCATTCCAGCTGAGGGCACCTGCGGGGTTTCATATCCCAAGTGGGGGCGTGCAGGAGGCAGCCCACCAATGATTCTCTCCCATCATGGATGTTTCTCTCCCTCTCCCTTCCTCCTGAAATCAATAGAAATATATTTAAATTTTTTTTTTAAAGATTTGGCTGGAAGCGGCTGTGGGAAGGAGGTGAAGGGGGAGGGGGAGCCGCGGGACCAGCTGTGAAGGCCCCCGAGGTCCTGGGAGGTCCTGGCAGCCTGCGCATCGCTGTGCCCGAGCCCCGCGGCCCCAGCGATGACCTGATGGGAACACGCGGGGCCCACGCGGCCGTGTTCGTGTGAAAGGAGGCGTGGGCAGCCGTGCTTATGGCGCGGAGTTGGGGGGATCACTCCCCTGGGGGCTCCTCCTGCAGGTGGCATCTGGGACGCGGCCCCCTGACTCTGACGCGGGGTCCCCATCAAAGGAGGCTCCAGTCCGTGGGGGCCTTCCCTTCCCTCAGGAGTTTATAGGACGTGACGCGGGGCCACCTTCCCAGGGCTCAGCCCAGGTCCCCCCAGGCCCGAGCCCCCCTCCGGGTGCTGGACCCGAGGGACCCGGGAAGGAGCGCGCTTCCCAGGCACAACCCGCGCCTCCCAGCGTTTCTCTTGCTCCCGGGGCGGGGCTCCCGCAGCCGCACCTGCAGCCCCCGCAGCCGTGTCTCCGCTGCCTGGAGGCTGCCAGGGACCCCCAGGCCGGGCCGTACCTGGTGTAGGCCTCGGGGCGCCCCCACACCCGGACTTGCTCTGGCAGCTCCCGCGGGCAGCCCCCCCCTCCCCGCCCCCTGCCCGCAGGAGGGTAGCCGTGCTTAGCCCCCAGGATGCGGACATGGTCCTCCAGGCGGGAGCGGCCCCTCCTCCTCCTCAAACCCCTGGGCACAGGGCCGCGTTCAGCTGCTCCGCTCTGGCCTGTCCTGGGCCTTTGGGAAAGTGAGTCCCTGCTGGATGGAGCACCCCCCCCCCCCCACCAGCCCCGGCCCCGGGGGACCCGCAGGGAGGGGCCTCTTCTCTGGGCCTCATTCTTGCAAAGGGGGCTGGGCCCCAGGAGGGGGGCCTGGGAGTGTGTGCTGAGCACCCCGTTAGCACCCACTGGGGAAGGTCTATTATTATTGTTATTATTATTATCTTTAAGTTAAGAAATCCTCTCGCTTAAAGGAGACCATTTTTATTTTATTTTCCATTAAAAAATATTTTTCTTGATTTCAGAGAGGGTGAGGGAGAGGTAGATAGAAACATCAATGGTGATCCAGAGGTAGAGAAACATTGATCAGACCGTCAGACCTCAGAGGGAAGGTAGGGGAGGGTGGGGGTAAGGAGGGGAGATCAACCAAAGGACTTATATGCCCGCATATAGGCCTAACCAATGGACACAGACAACAGGGGGGTGAGGGCATAAAGGGGGTGGGGTGTAATGTGGAGATAAAGACACACATGTAATAACTTTATCAATAAAGAAATTTTTAAAAAATAAAAAAATAAAAGTAAAAAAAAGAGAAACATCCATGATGAGAGAGAATCATGGATCAGCTGCCTCCTGCAAGCCCCCCACTGGGGATGGAGCCCACAACCCGGGCCTGTGCGCTTGACCTGAATGGAACCCAGGACCCTTCAGTCCTCAGGCCAACGCTCTATCCACTGAGCCACAGCAGCCAGGGCAGGAGACCCTCTTTAAAGCTCCACTTGGCACCTGCTTGGCCGGTTCACAAAGTCCAGGAGGGAGAGAGGAGCCATCACCTCTCCCCGGAGGCCTGGCAGCTTCCCCTAAGGGCTCCCCTGTCTAATCCACCAGGAACCCAGGGGCTCTGTGGGGACCCCAGGCCTTGGGCCCACCATGTCAGACTCCAGGGGCAGCAGGAGACCCCGTTTCATTGAAGGACGGAGGGGCGTGTCCTGAGGAGGACAGACCTGCCCCGTGGCTCAGCCCCTGCACCAGGGAAGGGCCCGCTGCCCCAGGGACCGATGGTTGAATGGCAGCCCTGTGGCCGGGAACCAGCCCCTTCACCTCAACCAGGGGGACTGAGAGGGAAACTCAAGTCCAAGAACAAACCCTAAGATGCGGCTCATGGGCGCGGCTTGTGCTGGTTCGGTGCTGGGCTGGGGGCGGGGGCCTGGCCCAAAATGAATGGCCATCCGAGTGCCTCTGCTGCTGAGGCGGAGGCCGCGGAGGAGGTGGAGGCTGTGAGGCCGCGGAGCAGGAGGAGGCTGAGGTTCCCGCAGGCGGTGCGCCCCCCCAGCCTAGGTCCGGCCCCAGCTGCCCCTGCGGATCCTGCAGGAGCCCCCGGAGCGCGGCCTTGCGCAGCTGCCACCAGGGCCCCGACCCTGCAGGTGGGGATCCAGGTGGGGATCCGGAACTTGGGCAGCGGCTTTCTGGGGGCCTGAGTGAGCAGCGGCGTCAGGCCCGTGCTGGGATGTGTCATGGTGGTCACAGGCCCTGCCTCCCAGCCCACCTGGCCTGCTGGCTGCTGCAGCTCCTCCTCCGGGCCCTGTTCACCAGCAGCAGAGCGAGCGCTGCGGTGGAGCTGCGGGCTGTGCGCCCCGGCCTCCCTGCACATCCTCAGCTGCTGCCCGGCCGCTGAGCGTGACCGTGGGGATCAGGGCTGGCTCCTGTGCGCGGGGCTGCCTGCAGATGCAGGAGGTCACGGAGAAGGGCGCTGAGCTCTTTCTCCAGGGGAGACTCCCAGCGGCCACTCCCAGGGCCTCCCTGCCCAGGAGGCTCCGCCTTCCAGGTCCCCAGCCCTGGGGCTCAGACCTGGAGCTGGGCGGCCGCAGCACCCCCTTGCCCCTGGGGCCCGTGTCCGCCCAGAGCAGCGGGAGCCGGACTCTGTACAGCGCAGCCAGAAGGAGGCGGGTGGGCGGCAGCGGTGGCCATGGCAGCAGAAAGGTGACGGGTTCCCCACATTGGATCTGGGCCCCAGCCGGCCCACCTGGGAGGCCTTGGCTGCAGCGGCGGCAGGGGGCGTGGTGAGCGGCCCAGCATGTCCCCCGGGACCCGCCCTGGTACCCCCAGCGCCTGCCCTAGAGACAGGCTGGCTCCCATCACGGTGAGGAGGGTGAGGAGGAGGATGCGGGCCAGGAGGGCGCAGACAGCAACACCGGCAGGTCTGCGCCATGTGCACCACGCACAGCATGACGCATGGCGGCCATGGTGCCCAGAAGCAGGTGACCCCTGAACTCCGAATCGCATCCGGGTGGGGCAAGACGTGGCGTCTCCCCCAGCCGAGCTCATCAAGCAGATGTGGCCCCGCCGCCACCCCAAGTGCTGTGAGGAGGGCGACCCCTCTGAGCAGCTAGAGCTGGTGACAGGCACTCATGTGTGCAGCCCCAGGGCACAGCTCAGGACCTGCCCTGTCCCCCTGGGCACCCGGCCAGGGTCCTGCTGTGGCGCCCCTGTCCTCCTCCTGCGTCCCGACACACTGGCTCCCAGCTGCGGCACTGGGTCCATGCTTCCACCAGTGACCCCAGATGTAAACCGCTGGACAGCCCGCTCCCCATGCTGTCAGGTCCAACTGCCAGGACTTTGTTCGGAACTCTAAGGAGACCGACATGAATGCACAGACTGTGGGACTCGTGAACAACAGAAAGGGACTTCTCCCAGTTCTAGAGGCTGGAAGGCCAAGACCAAGGTGCCAGCATGAGGGAGTGGGGCTCTCTACAGGGTTCACAGCCAGCACCTCCCGCTGTGTTCGCCAAGGGTGGGGGGGGCGGGGTGAGGGATCAGTTTGGGGCCCCTGCCCAGCAGGTGTGCTCAGTGGCTGAGCGTTGACCTTGCTATGAACCGGGAGGTCACAGTTTAATTCCCAGGCAGGCCATAAGCCCGGGGCTCGATCCCCAGTAGGGGACGTGCAGGAGGCAGCTGATCAATTTTTCTCTCTCATCATCGATGTTTGTATCTCTCTCTCCCTCTCCCTTCCTCTCTGAATCAATAAAAATATATATTAAAAAAAGTGGAACTTTGGGCACAGTGACTCATGTGGGGAGAACGCCGTGTGAAGATGAAGGCAGAGATTGGTGTGACGCCTCCACATGCCAAGGAACAAGATGCCCAGCAAAACACCAGGAGCTGGGAGAGAAGCGCGGAAAAGACTCCTCCTCACAGCCCTCAGAAGTAGCCTTGATCTTGGAGTCCAGGACTCAAGAACTGTGATAGAAACTGCTGTGGGTTAGCCCTGGCTGGTGTGGCTCATTTGGTTGGGCCTTGTCCTGTGCACTGAAAGGTTGCTGGTTCAATTCTCAGTCAGGGCACATGCCTGGGTTTCGGGCTCAATCCCGGGTGCTGGGGTATGGCTGATGGATGTTTCACTCTCACATCGATGTTTCTCTCTCTCCCTACCTCCCTAAAAATCAATTTTTTAAAAAAAGAGGAAGCATGCTTCAGCGAAAGTTTCTTTCTTTTTTTTTTTTAAAGAATACTTTTTTTTTAAAAAAAATATATTTTATTTTTTACAGAGAGGAAGGGAGAGAGATAGCGAGTCAGAAACATCGATGAGAGAGAAACATCGATCAGCCGCCTCCTGCACATCCCCGACTGGGGATGTGCCCGCAACCCGGCTACATGCCCCTGACTGGAATCGAACCCGGGACACCTCAGTCCGCAGGCCAACGCTCCATCCACTGAGCCAGAAAGTTTCTTTCTTTCATACATTTTGGTGTTTTAGGCCACTCAGTTTATAGTACTTTGTGGCCGCAGCCCCAGCAAACAGATACAGATGTGTTGTAGACAAGACATAATTTCCCACCGGAGGCAACATTTTCCCTGCAGTATGTCGGAGCTGATGACTTGGAGGATGAGCAAGAACCAAACAGGAGAGGATAGGAACAGCATGTGCAAAGGCCCAGAGGCAGAAAAACGGGTGAGGTCCCTGATAAGACCGCAGGGTTTCCGTATATCTTGGGCTCTGGGAGAAGGAGCAGGAAGGGACCGATGCCACCAGGCAGGGGCAGAGGGTGCTCAGGTTTGGGGCTTTGTTCCCAGGGGAGGGCCCTGGACGCCACTGAAAGAGACTGTGCCCAGGACATGGCCAGCAGCCGGCCCTGCCTTAAGTGCTCTATGCCAGGGGCAGTCACATCTTTCCAAGCCCACCAGGGTCAGAGGTCGCACAGCATCAGAGGTGCAGGCGCCCTGGCAACTGGTCTGCCACCTGCCCTGGGAGGTGAGGGTCACAGCAGGTGAGGACCAGGGGGGTGTAGGCGGGAACTGGGGAGGGAAGGCTCCCCCAGCAGAGTCCACCTCTGCGGAGCTGTCCCCAGGCGCCCGACCCGGTTCCAGTTCCTCCCGCGTCTATGAACCCATTGGACACGCACGTCAACCCCAGGAGAGAAGTGCCCTTTCCAGGGTTTCTCTCTCCTCATCGCCACGGGCCAAACTCTCCCAGGGCAGGGACTGTGTCTGTTTTGTCGGCTCTGTATCCCCAGAACTGGGGCTGCAGGCCGGTCGGCTGTGTAGTCCCTGGAGGCAATAGCACTCCTCTTCCAGACGGGGAAACTGAGGCTCAGAGAGAGGCCCCCCCACGAACCCCTTCATTCAGCTGCAGGCACTTTCCGGGACCCCCTCGCCCGAGAGCTGGAGGCACAGAAAGAGGGGCTGCAAGGGGCCCAGGGGTCACCGGGAGCGGGGCTGGCCGGCTCCTGGGAACCTCGGCTTCCCCGGGGGTGGGGGCTCCCCCGTCCCCCGTGTGCCTCCCGCCCCCTCCAGGGAAGAGAGGGGCCCAAGAGCCCACCCTCCCAATGGCTCAGCTGGTTAGAGGTCATCCATACGCGCCAAGGTCATGGGTTCAATACCAGGTCAGGGCACATACAAGCGTCAACCAACGGATGCGTTCATAGGTGGGGCAAAGCGAGGTTCCCTCTCGGCCCCCTTCAGATCAATGAATAAAAATGAAAAACAAACAGCCAGCCCCTCCCAGGAGCTCCCAGCCTGACTCACCCCCACCCCCACCCCGCTCCTTCCTGCGCAGCGGGAGCGGTTGGCCCGGAACCCCGCCCCGGGACGTACCACTCAGGCCCCGGGGGGGACCCTGGAGGATCGCGCAGGGCTCCTCCCGGGGACCCCGGTGTCCGACGCTCCGTGGCCCACCAGCAGGGGGTCGGGTGGGAGGGAGGCTGGGCGAGGGGCTCAGAGCGGCGGGCGGAGGGGCCCCGTCCCCGGCTGTGGGCGCTTCTGCCCCCGCACCCCCCCCCGCGTTGGTTGGCGCCGCCACCGCGAGGAAGGTCCTGGCGGCGCGGGTCGCGGGGCGCACATCCCGAGTCCGCGCCCCGGAGGCGGCGTCCCCGCGAGCGATGCAGCGGTCCCGGGCCGCGGCGCTGGCCGTCAGGGTCGTTTACTGGTGAGCGCGTCGCCAGGCCGCGCCCGGTCCAGCCTCGGCCCAAAGGAGCTGGGGGGCGCCGGGGCGGGGTCCGGGGCCTCCCCCAGGGCCGGATCCGCGCGGGAGGGGTGCGCGCGGGCGCGGGTGGGGAGTGGGGGGCGGGGAGCGAGGGCCTGTGACCGTCTGCGCAGCTCAGGCTACCCCGAGACGCCGTGTGGCCTTTGGGAACCTCGGGCTCGGGAGTCAGTTTGGGGGGGCGGTGGAGCCAGCTCGGTAAGGGGAGCGCCCCCCCTCTTCCGTCCGAGCTCAGGTGTCCTCTCCCCCAGCACCGGGAACAGCCTTGGGGGGGTGGGGGCGGAGGGTTGAGAAGGTTCGAGAAGGTTCCGCGTAGGTTTGGAAAGGAATGAAGGCGGTGGATGGACCTTTTCTGGCCTCAGTTTCCCCGCCCGTAGAGGGAGAGAGCTGATCGTACTGGGCCCCAGGGATGGAGCCGCGTGTGGGGGTCTGTCTGTCTGTCCAGTTTCCCGCTGCATCGGGCAGCCCCTGGCGGTGACTGCTCTCTCCGCTGGCCCCTGGCACTGCTGGCACCCACAGGCACCCACAGGCTCCTGGCACCCACAGGCACCCACAGGCTCCCACAGGCTCCTGGCACCCACAGGCACCCACAGGCTCCCACAGGCTCCTGGCACCCACAGGCACCTGGCACCCACAGGCACCCACAGGCTCCCACAGGCACCTGGCACCCACAGGCACCCGCCCCGTGGCACCGAATAAATGCACCATCTGTGAATTTCCCCACCCAGAAACCTCTTGAAGGTGGGGGACTTTAGCTCCATTTTACAGGAAGGGAAACTGAGGTGCGAGTGGGTCCTGCAGGTCAGCAACTTGAGGTCCAGACTGCAGGTCACAGGGAAAACCGATCTGGTCCGCTGGCCGGCCTGTCTGAGCACTGCCCGCCAGGACAGCCGTGTGTGTGTGTGTGTGTGTGTGTGTGTGTGTGTGTGTGTAAAATCCTCACCCAAGGATATTTTTTCCATTGATTTTTAGAGAGAGTGGAAGGGAGGGAGGGTGGGGCAGAGAGTAAAAGGGATGCGAGAGAGACACCTCAATTGGTTGCCTCCCACATGTGCCCCCCCCCCCCCCCCAACCAGGGTCTGGATAGAACCTGCAACCCAGGTGCGTGCCCTTGAGCGGGCATGGCCCTGACAGGGAGCCGCACCCATGACCCTTCTGCACAGGCTGATGCTCTAACCCAGTGGTTCTCCACCTCGGCTGCACATGAGAATCACCTGGGAATCCTTTTAAAATCCTGATTTCGGGGCCTCACCCTCCGGAAATTCTGTTTCTTTGTGATGTGGTGGGGCCACAACATTAGTAACAAAGAAACAGCATTTCCGGAGGATGAGGCCCAGAAATCAGGATTTTGAAAAGATTCCCAGGTGATTCTCATGTGCAGCCAAGGTTGAGAACCGCTGGTCTGACCACTGACCACACGGCTTGGCCCTGGAAGCCGGGGTTTTGACGGTCAGATCTCAGTGTTAGAAATGCCCTGGGCAGAGCACAGGTGGAGTGCCCAGGCCTGGTCCTGAAATAGCCTGCGGAGGCTTAGGTTTCACCTCAGAGCTGGAAGGGCCTGGGGAGCGGGGAGGGTGGCTGGCGGGGGGCGGTGCTGTTTCTGCAGTTCTCATCCTAACCCAGTTCTCTCCTGTTCCCTCCCGCCCTTCCCCTCCTGCTCATGCTCGTGGTCTCCGTGTCGCCCCCCCTTTTCCTGTGCGCCTCTCTGTCTCGTGTCGCTGTGGCTCTGTGGGTTTCCTTTGTGTGGGTGTCTCCCTCCTTCCCGTGTCCCTGCCTCCCCATCTCTATGCCGCCCCCCAACCCTCTCTGTGTGTCTTTCCTCTCTCTTGCGGGTGTCTGTCCCCTTGGTTATATCATCTGTGTCCCCTGCTTCATTTCTTCCTGCCCCCTCCTGTTTCCCTCCATCTCCCCACAAACCCCCATCTCTCCCTGTATTGCGACTCCTTCTCCCTCTCTCCTGGACTCTCTCCCACCAGTGGTGCCTGAGGCTACAAGCCCAAGGTAAGCTAGTGGCTGGGAAGACAGGGAGGAGGAGGGCTGGCTGGGGTGGCCCCCGTTGACCCCTATTGTGACCCCACCCCTGCAGTATCTTCAACTCAAGAAGAAGTTAGAAGATGAGTTCCCCGGACGCCTGGACATCGTGAGTCTTGGGGGCAGAGGGGGGACTCACACGTGGGTCACACTGCCTGTCCCTCAGCCCTGGTGGCAGTGGGGTGTAGGGGCAACCCACCCTTCACCCAGTTCCTCACCCCTGGGCAGGGTCGGTGTCCCCAAGAGGGCGTCTCAGCCCCTCCAACATCTCTCTCCCCAGTGCGGCGAGGGGACGCCCCAGGTTACCGGATTCTTTGAAGTCATGGTAGCAGGGAAGTTGGTTCACTCTAAGAAGGTATGTCTGTCTGTCCATCCTGCCTCATTTTGGGGCTGGTGTGGGGGGGTGGTGGTGGATGGGGGTGGGCTTGGCGTCCTCGTCCCAGCTCACCCCTTTCCTCTTCCTTCCACCCCAGGGAGGCGATGGCTTCGTGGACACAGAGAGCAAGTTTCTGAAGCTGGTGGCCGCCATCAAAGCCGCCTTGGCTCAGGCCGGAGTGCCCTGAAGGCGGAGGTGAGGGGCCCCGCTCCTAGGCCCTAGAGGGGACCCCTGGTTCCTAATGTGCTCCCCACCCGGTGCTGCCTCCGGCCCAGTGCGCTCCCGGGCCAGCAGCCACTGGCACGCTGTTCTCGGGGCCGTACCCCTGCCTTTCGGCACCTCCGGAGCCTGATTTCCAATTTCCAAGCCAACAGGTTCTGGACAAGCCCCGAACCCCACCTCTTCTAGGACAGGGCCCCGTCCGGAACCCGGGAGAGCCTAGAGCAGTGGTTCTCAACCTTCTGGCCCTTTAAATACAGTTCCTCATGTGGTGACCCAACCATAAAATTATTTCCGTTGCTACTTCATAACTGTCATGTTGCTACTGTTATGAATTGTCATGTAAATATCTGATATGCAGGATGGTCTTAGGCGACCCCTGTGAAAGGGTCGTTCAGCTGCCAAAGGGGTTGCGACCCACAGGTTGAGAACCGCTGGCCTAGAGGCATTTTTGCCACCCTCCCCCACCTGGTGTCTAGCACTGAGGCCCCACCCCCGTGCACTGTGGGCTCAGGTACCTGTGCCAGGTGCTTTCATCACAAAACTGGTGCCCAGGCGCTTCAGCTCGAGTCCTGATAGAGAGCTCTGCCAGGACAGAGTGAAGGCCCCAAAGTGAAGGGGGATGTGGACATTTCAGTTAGCGCGATGCCAAAGTGTGGGTCTGAAATGAAGGGAGCCTCCCCTGATTGGAAACAATGACCAAGAGCCATGTCATTTCAAAGCTGCAGGAGCTGAGGAGGTGGGGGCTGTTGCCTTCAGGAGAGCAGGAGTGTGTGTGTCGGGGGGGTGTCGAATGGAGCGCCTCCCATTGTGTAATCACACAATTTGTCGCTTCCCAACTGTGAGGAAGTCCAAGGCGTTACCTGTGTCAGCCCACGGTCCCCTCGGATCCCAGAGAGGTCCGTCAGGGGTGATTTCAGCTCCAGAAGCAGCAGCGGGATTGACGTAAAGGAAGGAGAGAGGGAAAGAATAATTCTCGTTTGCGTGTTTTCTGAGTGCAGGGGGTCCCCAGACCAGCCTCAGGTGTGGCGATTTGTTAGAAGGACTCAGAACTCGGCGAAGCTGATCTACCCCGGTTACGGTTCATTACAGGGATGGGTAGAGGCTGTCAGCCCAGGGAAGAGGTGCGGAGGGCCGGTCCAGGAGAGACCAGGCGTGAGCCCCCAGTGAAGTCAGGCGGACGACACCGAGTCCTCCCAGCAGAGGCGTGTGGCCACAGGCACGCAGCACTGCAGCCCGGGGAGGTCACCTGGTCCTTGGGGGCCCGTCATGCAGACATAGCGGAGTGCCGCCTGGTTGGCCTTTATTCCCCCCGCCTCCCCCCCGCCCCAGGTCAGGGCCCCACCACCAATCCCATTGTTAGCACAGCTGAGCTGGTGTGGCCCTGGGCGCCAGGTAAACCAACACCAGGCAGGGCATTCCGGGGAGACTCCAGTGCGCCCTACCTAGTCAGGTGGTGGCTGGTGAAGAGGTCTGACCGCTGTGGGCTGGTTGGGGGGCGGGGTCAAACCATTTCAGTTGTGCTGTTTTCTCTCTGGAACTGACTTAAGGGGGTGGGAGGAGTGAGTCAGGCTTTCTGTAAGTCCGCTGGGGGCCACCCACGGGAGAGTCCGCAGCGGGACCTCTGCTTGCCTCGGAGGGTTTCTCAGGAAACTCCAATGAGCAGGAGGTCTGGGCCCACCTTGCCTTTGGCTTAGAATGTTCCCGCACGGTCGGCCACCCTCGTGCCTGATTTTCTCCTGGGCTTGCATCTCTGTCTCCCTCTCATTGCTCTTCCCTTATGATGGGTCCCCACCCGGCCTCTCGCCCTGCAAGCTGACCTCCCCCACTTCTCTCTCACAGCCCGTGACCTTGGTCCAGCCTCTCGGCAGACGCTTCATGACGGGATGGACTGAAATGTCTCCAGACGCCGGTCTTTTCCTGATGTTCCGCGGCTGCCGGGCAGACAGCGCCCTGGTCTGTGTGTGTGTGTGTGTGTGTGTGTGTGTGTGTGTGTGTCTTTCCCCGGAATCTAGCCTTGCACACTGGCCCTGTCCCCCCCCTTTCGCTGTCCCCCTGCCTACACCCCCGATGTCTCCCTATCCCCCCTCTGGTGTTTGGGCTGGTCCAGCTCCAGGTTTCTTTCCCAAGGAGGAGCCAAGAGGGGGTCCGGTTTCAGCCGTGTTTGCAACGTTGACAGTTCAATAAATACTGAATGAGTTTAGCAGACGTGCCCGTGTCCCTGCGTGTTCATTTTACTCCGGGAAACACCCCTCCGTCTCCGTCCCAGGGAAGCAGCCCCCAGGTATCGGGGGCTCAGGATCCAGGCGCCTTGCTCATGAATACGCACTTGGAGCAGCTCCGAGCGTACGCAGCAGCCAGGACAGGAATTTAAATGCCACTGACTCCCAGATCCTTTGTCCAAATAAGTCATGCCAGTGACCTAAAGTCTCGAACACTAGTGTTAGTTTGCCAGGGTTTCCATGGCAACATACCACACAGACCAGGCGGCCCCAACAACTTCCTCACCGTCCACAGGCTGGAAGGCTAAGTAAGGTCAAGGTGTCCACGGGTCTGCTTTCTTCTGAGGCCTCTCTCTCTTGCAAAGAGTCACCTCACCGTGTCCTCTCATGACCTCTGCCTGTGTTCCCTGTGTCCAAATTTAATTTCTAAGACCCAGTCAGATTGGAAAAGGACCCACTTTAACAGCCTCTTTAATTACCTCTTTAAAGACCCATCACAGTTTTTGACAGGGCTTCAATATGTTAATTTGGGGGTGGGGGTGGAGGTTGGGGGCGGGGGAGCTTATTAGTCCCATAATGACACGGCTCCCCAGGAGAGCGGGGTGGTGATTCCATGAACAGAAAGTGGCAGGAGGCCCTAGGAGAACCCAGGGTTAGAGACCAGCCCCCCAGCTCTACCCAGGCCCCCTGGGGCCACCAGGAGTGGTTGGGCGCGTTCCCAGGTTGATAGACGCACAACAGCCTTCCACCTGCGGTTTAAACAAGTCACGTGGTTGAACCCAAAGTCCAGGGGACCTGGATCCTGGAAGAGGCTTTGGACCTTGGCGGCTAAGTTAGGAACTGGTGTGTGACCAGCCCCTCGAGCAGGGTCAGGGCATGTGGTCCATGGATGCATCACCAGCCATGGCATTGCATCACTGCCCTGGGGCAGCTGCTGGGCCGGTCATGCTGAGGATGGGGTGCTCTGAGGATGGGGTGCTGTGTGGAAGGCAGGCAGACAGACATGAGCAGAGCAAGGACGATGGGCCAGGGTGGAAAGCCCTGGGTGCCTAGCAACGGACAATTGTGGGTGGGACCTTACCCCCAGGTGACCTGTCCTCCCCTAGCACATCGCTGGTCATGCTGGTCATGCGGATTGGACCCCCTGGCCTTTCCTCCCTGGAGATAACGCCCAGGCCTCAGTTGCATTTCAGCTCCAGGCCCAGAAAAGTAGCAACACCAGACAAGCAACACCTCCGCCAAGGCCACGGCTGCCTCAGGGCCAGCGGCATTGGGTAATGACCCTGCCCTGGGCCGACCAATCAGTCAGTGGATACCCCAACTCTGAGAGGACACACCTGGAGAGCCGCTGAGTAATCTATTGAGATCTTAACTCTCAATCTCCACCCTTAAAACCCTTAGGACCCAGTGGGTTCTTCCTCCTGAGAGCACCCTCCTGCCCCCCGTCCCCATCCCTCCAGGGGCATTATATTGCCTTCCTCACTCCCAAGCTCCAAGGGCCCTTCACCCTTATAACTAGTTTCCTGAGCCCATTTCTTCTGTTAATTACTTCTTCTACTTCTGTGATTTTCCAAATAAATGTCCCCTAATAGTTTGCGTCTTAGCTCTGAATTCTTTCCCAGCCAGAACTCAGGTCTGGTCCCACCCCACCACCAGCCTAACACCAGGTCCATTGCTGCCACCCAACACTCAGGTGCTACCATGTTGATATTCTGGACTAGAAGTCTCACAGGTATATATATATATATATATATATATATATATATATATATATATATATAATCAGTATCAATTAAAATAAATTACATATATAAAATATATTTTAA
Source organism: Myotis pilosus (assembly GCA_036010255.1). Taxonomy (NCBI): domain Eukaryota; kingdom Metazoa; phylum Chordata; class Mammalia; order Chiroptera; family Vespertilionidae; genus Myotis; species Myotis pilosus. The sequence continues at coordinate 4,790,963 of JASKON010000029.1, forward strand.
TTGATTTTTAGAGAGAGGAGGGGAGAGGGAGAGAGAGAGAAACATCTATGTGAGAGTGGAACATCCATCAGCTGCCTCCTGCACACCTCCTATTAGGGATCAAGTCCATAACCCAGACATATGCCCTGACCGGGAATCAAACCAGCAACCTTTTGTTGCATGAAATGACGCCCAACCAATTGAGCCCCACCAGCCACTAATTAATATTTCATGTGGCAAGACTATAAGATCTATGGGAGTCTGTCCACTTTTTCCTGCTTCATTCAAACATACCTCAGCCAGTTAATGTTTTTAGAATTCCATTCTGATATTTCACCACCAGGGAAGGTGTAATTCTTTTAAAAAATATTTTTATTGATTTCAGAGAGAAGGGGAGAGGGGGAGAGAGATAGAAACATCAGTGATGAGAGAGAATCATTGATCGGCTGCCTTCTGCACACCTCACCTGGGGATTGGGCCTGCAACCCAGGCATGTGCCCTGACCAGGAATCAAACCCTAACCATGACCTCCTGGTTCATAGGTCGGTGTTCAACCACTGAGCCACACCCACCAGATGAGCCTTTTATATCTTAAATGCACCTACCTATCCTGAGAAAGTCCATTCAAATCACTAAAACATATAACATTTTATTTGTATCAAATCCTGTGTTCAGGAGGGGGAAGAGAGCCTTAGAAACAGCTACCACCATTGGTGGAGGAGAAGGAGAAAGTGCTGCACTTGATCCTATTTTGACCCACCCAATTCACACCTCCAGCTAAGAAGATTAAGCCAGAACTTCCTTCCTGAACCAGACTGCACAGGTTATGAACAATGTCTCTATGTGGCCAACTTGTCAACTGCATCTCTCAGAACCCCTCCAATCACTAGGAAGCCACATGGCGGGGGTGGGGTGAGGGAGGGGAGGGATGGGGCCGTCCCAGTTGCATCCCCAGGGATTGACTACTGGTCACTGAGATTTAGCATAGTCAAAGGAGTCACCACCTTTGGCTTGGGACATGACGCTTTTCAAAAAAATAAGGAAGAGGGAAAAATACATCTCTCTTCTCAAATTATTTCACTCCTTGCTGGCCGTGGGACCTCAGGTGAGTGAACTTGCCTCTCTGGGTGAAGATTTGGTGGCGGGAAGAAGCAAGGGAATGAGGGTGTGAGATCAAGGCTACCTCGCCCTGGGTCAGGCATGGCCAAGGCCATGTGCAAAATGGGAGACGTTGCCTTCAATGCCTTTGGGACCCCTTGCTCTTTGGGTACCTCTGCCGCCAATATATCCTTCTGGAGTCTTAAACACCATACCTGGGTGTGGGACCCGCCTGTTTCAAGTCTATCCTTAGTTATAGAAGTTCTGTTCAGCTACTTTCCAGATGGTTCTCCAGGGTGATTGTTCTGTGAATTTAGTTGTAATTTTGATGTGGTCGTGGGAGGAGGCAAGCACAGCTGTTTTTAAAAATATATTTTTATTGATTTTAGAGAGGAAGGGAGAGGGAGAGAGAGGTAGAAACATCAACATCAATGGTGAGAGAGAATCATTGATTGGCTGCCTCCTGCGTGCCCGCTACTGGTGATCTAGCCCGCAACCCGGGCATGTGCCCTATACTGAAATAAAACTTGGGACCCTTCAGTCTGCAGGCTGACGCTCTTTCCACTGAGCCAAACTAGCTAGGGCGCAAGCACAGTTTTTACCGATTCCTGCCTCAATGTCTTTGTAGCATCAAGATGTCTTCCCTTCTCCATTCAGAAAACCTCTTTCTCTGCTCCCTGGCTTTTCCTGGCTTCCCTCCCTCAGAGAAAAGACCAGCTCTCCTCTCTCCTTAGCCCAGACCCTCAGCGGCTCCACTTTGCAGAACCTCATGATAGGAGCTCCTCCTGCTTCACAAGGAATTTAAACTTCAAGGACATTTATTGTTAAGAATCTCCAGATCAGGCTCTAGCTGGTTTGGCTCAGTGGATAGAGCATCCCCCTTCAGATGGAAGGGTCCTGGGTTCGATTACAGTCAAGGGCACATGCCCGGGTTGTGGGCTCGATCGCCAATGGCAGGCGTGCAGGAGGCAAACAATTGCTGATTCTCTTTCATCGTTGATGTTTCTCTCTCTCTCTCCCTCTCCCTTCCTCTCTGAAGTCAATAAAAATATATTTAAAAAAAATCTCCAAGTCAGTAGTCAGCTCAACAGTGCAATCAAAATTTTAGGATTTTTCTGTCTTTTCATTCTCTTTCCTTCCTTCAAAATGCGGGGCTTCTGTCTGCTTGGCGTTTGCCTCCTGGTGGCAGGTGGCCACTGCAGCTCCAGGTATCACGTGTGTGAAGCAGAAGGAGGGGTACCTTGTAAGCACATGCCCCGTTAGTGTTGTCCTCCTGCCATTGTATTTTATCGAGGAAAAAGACATGTAACATAAGACTTACGTTTGAATCCCCTGGAAGGGTATGATGAGTACACTTAGCCCATCCCCAGTGTTTTGTAACTATCGCCGCTTCCCAGCTCTAGAACCTTCCATCACTCCAAAAAGAAACCTTTAACCCAGGGGTCCTCAAACTTTGTAAACAGGGGGCCAGTTCACTGTCCCTCAGACCGTTGGAGGGCTGGACTATAGTTTAAAAAAAAAACTATGAACAAATTCCTATGCATACTGCACATATCTTATTTTGAAGTAAAAAAACAAAACAAAACAGGAACAAATACAATATTTAAAAATGAAGAACAAGTAAAGTTAAATCAACAAACTTACCAGTATTTCAATGGGAACTATGGGCCTGCTTTTGGCTAATGAGATGGTCAATGTCCAGTTCCATATTTGTCCCTGCTAGTCATAACAAGTGATGCAAGTGTGCATCAGTTAGTCTAGATCTGGTTGGAGATTTCAGATATTTCATTCTGGAAAAAGGCTCTCCTAACTTAAAAAAAAAAAAGGCCCTCCTAACTTCAAAAAGAAAAGGCCCTATTAACTGCAAAAAAAAAAAAAAAAAAAAGAAAAAGAAAATAGACCTCCTAACTTAAAAAAAAAAATCCTAACTTCTTCTTACCTCGGTCCTCAGGCAGCAGCAGGCTCTACACAGGCAAGCTCGTGACTCGTCTGATCACACCCGAGACTGAGAGGAGGAGTTGAGAGACAGAGAGAAGGAGGGGAGTCGGAGAGTGCGGTGCGGGCCGGGACGAGTGGGCTGCTAAGCAACAGGCAGCGCCTGCAAAAACACCCAGCAGGCCAGATAAATGTTTTCCGTGGGCCGGGCAGTAGTTTGAGGACCCCTCTTTAACCCATTAAACTGTCACTCCCCGTTCTCCCCTCCCACCAGGCTCTGACTATTGCTGATCCACGTTCCGTCTCTACAGAATTGTCTATTCTGCAGATTACACAGAATTGGAATCATAAGTATGCGGACTTTCGTGTTTGGCCTCTTTCACATCAAAAGATGTGTTTTTTTTAAAGAGATGAAAGGACATTTTATTGTTATTTTACTATATAACATAAAGCGTGTCCCAAAATTCACGCAAGAAGTAATTTTGATAGAAACACAGGTTTATAAAGAAAAATTGTAAATTTTTTATTGATTCATAAACTATACAGTATAGGGTTATGTATGGAATAGCATATCAGGTAAATGGCCTCCAAGGCTTTGCTGGCACATACGCACTCTTTTGTTGAAATTTTCCATGACCGTTTTGCATAAATGTGGCTGACTTTCGATGAGGCTCATTTTCATCTTGATGGTGTGGTTAATAGACAAAATTGTCGCATTTGGGGTTCAGAAAATCCAGGAGTGATTGTTGAAAAACAAATGCATCCACATTATGTCACTGTTTGGTGCGGATTTTGGGCTGGAGGCATCATTGGACCATTCTTCTTTGAAAATGCAGCTGCTCAGGCAATAACAGATAATCCATTTACCTGACATCCTATTCCATAAAGAACCCTATACTGTATACTTTATAAATCAATAAAAAATTTACAATTTTTAATTATAAACCTGTGTTTTCTATCAAAATTACTTCTTGTGTGAATTTTGGGACACCCTTTAATAGTGACTATACCTGATTGCATTTACTCAAACTGCAAATGCGAAACAGGACAGCCTTTTGCTGAACACCTCAATATCATCTGTCTTTTGGAGGATTTATTTTCTTACGATGTGTACGAGATGGTCTACGAGGATACCAACGGTGCTTAGCAGTAAAGGACATTTTGCTAAGTTGTTTGATCATGGACCCTTGCTCAAAGTGTTCATCTTTTCCTTCTAATCTGGTTTTCAGCATTTGATCCTGTGTTTCTTCATAATTATGCACAGGACCTGCCGAGGGATCGCTTTCGGGGTCCATATGAATATCCACAGCAGGATGTAGCACACGATCATCCAGCCATCAGATGCCAAAGCAAGTTCTACTTCGCCAGTGCAGTCGCCTGGAAGAGAAGAGCGTGCGGATTTATGACAAACACAATATAAAGCTCCATTTTGGATTGGAAACAAATGTTTCAAGATCTGTTTGAGATGGCCCGTTTCACTGCTGGTAGGGCCATGCTGATATAAGGTGCTTCTCAGGTGGTACGGAAAGAGACTTGAAGAGAAAATGCGTTTAAAAGTTGCTTCTAGGCCCTGACCGGTTTGGCAGCAGGTGATGGATAGAGCATTGGCCTGCGGACTGAAGGGTCCTGGGTTCGATTCTGGTCAAGGGCATGTACCTGGGTTGCGGGCACATCCCCAGTGGGAGATGTGCTGGAGGCAGCTGATTGATGTTTCTCTCTCATCGATGTTTCTAACTCTCTATCCCTCTCCCTTCCTCTCTGTAAAAAAAAAAAAAAAAATCAATAAAATATAAAAAAAGTTGCTTCAAGGCATACCTATTTTGTTTTCTTTTTAAAATATATTTTATTGATTTTTTACAGAGAGGAAGGGAGAGGGATAGAGAGTTAGAAATATCAATGAGAGAGAAACACTGGTCAGCTGCCTCCTGCACGCTCCCCACTGGGGATGTGCCTGCAACCAAGGTACATGCCCTTGACTGGAATCAAACCTGGGATCCTTCAGTCCGCAGGCCGATGCTCTATCCACTGAGCCAAACCCTTTAGGGCTAAGTATACCTATTTTCATCCCTTGACAGCTGCTCCCTGGGTACCTGCCATCTTGCCTCCAGCTGGGTCCAATAGGAAGATGTTTCTGTACACCTGAAACCTACATAATGTTATTAACCAATGTCACTCCAATGAATTAAAAAAAAAATAATGTTGTTTTCAGTGTTCATCCACGTTGTAGCATGTGTTAGGTAGGACCTCATTCCTTTTTATGGCTGAGTAAGGCTCCATAGTCTGGATATCCCAATGGAATGATCAACTCATCAGCTGGTGGACAGCTGTGCCCACTTTCAGCTGATAATACGGCTGCTTCGAACACTTGTGTCCAAGTATTTGTTTGAGCCTTGGCCGGTGTGGCTGGGTGAGTTGGAGCATCATACCATATACTGAATGTCTCGGGTTCCATGACGGGTCAAGGCACATACCCAGGCTGTGGGTTTGATCTTAGATGGGGTGCATATGGGATGCAGCTGATCAATATTTCCCTTGGCCAGACAGCCTTGGTCCTGCCCTCAAGAGGACTCGGTAGTGTGCTATTCCGGAAGAGACTTACTTTAGAATCTATGGGAGAGAAGATGACCTGCGTGATGGAATGGAAAAGGAAACCAAATTATGAGATCTCCTTGCTGGATTCAGCTCACTGTCTGAACTGCCTCTTCCTGTGTCAGGGTGGGGTCTCCCCTCACTGGACATGATTTCTGCTTCCAGTAATGTGTGCTTGCAATTTTATGGTTTTCTGAGTGTTTTAGAATCCTCTGTTCCTCTTTTATTTTCCTGCTCTCTTGTCCTGTATGTTGAGGGCTTTCTGTAGTGCTATGTTTGAATTCCTTTCTCTTCTTTCTCGTGTACCTCCTGTAGACTTTTGGTGTGTGGTTACCTAAACCCTTGACTTAGGAAAAATGAAGAGCCTCTCCTTACATTGGAGTTGAAAACCGAAAAGAAAAGAACAAACACACACACCCCAAACCACCTCGAAGCTGAACCCCTACCTCACACCACACACTATCACTGCTAGATATATTCAAGGACAGTTTACCGCGGGGAAAGCAGAGACAGAGGACAGGCCTCCTGTAGAGTTTTATGTCAATTTGAAAATGAAACACGTGGACAAGGGTCATTTTTAACTTTTATTAATAAATTTATTAGGTTTGAGGGCATCCATTTGCCACGGTTGGAAAAGACAAACGGATAAGTAACAGGCAAGGAGAAGCACTGAAATAGTCCTTAAAATCCAGAAAGTCTACTGATAAAAAAATCCAAATGGGACCGATGTTTGTAACAATTCATTTCCGAGAAATAGAATCAATTCCAATGAATGCAGAGAAATGAGCAAAGAAATAATAAAATAACATAAAAAAGAATAAAACCCCCAAACATGTGATGAGTCTTCCTGGTGTCCAATGATGCCGTGAGAAGGGGGTCAATTCTCTGAGTCCAGGTAATGTGATGGGAAAAGCACGAGGAAGCCGCCAGTCCAGTGATGGCGAACCTATGACACGCGTGTCAGAGGTGACACACGAATTCATTGTTTTGGTTGAATTTTCTTTGTTAAATGGCATTTAAATATATAAAATAAATATCAAAAATATAAATCTTTGTTTTACTATGGTAGCAAAGATCAAAAAATTTCTATAGGTGACATGGCACCAGCATTAAGTTAGGATTTTTCAAAACGCTAACACGCTGAGCTCAAAAGATATGCTATCACTGTGCCAGTCACAGATGTGCACACTCAAAAAACTCGCCCAGTCCTAGGGGCACCAGAGCACGCCGCCAGGAGGAGCGGGAGGCTGGGCTGGGTCCTTGGGAAAGTTCTGGGCAGCAGCTTTCCAGTGGATCCCGCACAAGGAGGAGCTATGGCACTCCCAGCCCTGAGAACCAGCAGCAAAGTCACAGGAGCCCTAATGGGCTCAGCCTGGACCAGAGGAAGCAGCCCCAGTCCTACGCCACACGCATGTGCAGTGGACACCAAAGGGGCTTGGGGGGCAGAGCCCAGGCCACTCCCCAGGTGGATGCTTAGAGGTGCGCTGACTCTGCACAAGAGCAACTGGCACCTGAGAGGCACTGACCGGGGCTCCTCGCACCCGCGTGGACGCACACCCGGGTGCCCTCTGGCCCCGCGGCATCTGCAGGACTTGGCGGGGACACACTTCCTTGAAGATCCAGTAACTGGAAGAGGTCCACCTCGCTGTCACCCACAAAGTCGTACCAGGGCCTGGGGGAGGACAAGGGCTCCTCCAAGAAGCAAAAGGCTGAGAGCAGGTCTGTGAAATCAGGGTCTGAAGAGAAATTCCCGGCGTTGTCGGGGCCCTGAGGCGAGAGTGTAGCCTCGGATGGAGCTGGAGTTGGAGCTGGAGATGGATCTGAAGCAGGAGCTGGATCTGGAGCAGGAACTGGATCTGGATCTGGGGCTGGAGGTGGAGCAGGAGCAGGAGCAGGAGCAGGAGCAGGAGCAGGAGCAGGCGCAGGAGCAGGCGCAGGAGCAGGGGCAGGAGCAGGAGCAGGAGCAGGAGCAGGAGCAGGAGCAGAAGCAGGAGCAGGAGCAGGAGCAGGAGCAGGAGCAGGAGCAGGTGCAGGAGCAGGAGCAGGAGCAGAAGCAGGGGCAGGGGCAGGAGCAGGAGCAGAAGCAGGGGCAGGAGCAGGAGCAGGGGCAGGAGCAGGTGCAGGAGCAGGAGCAGGAGCAGAAGCAGGAGCAGGAGCAGGTGCAGGAGCAGGAGCAGGAGCAGAAGCAGGGGCAGGGGCAGGAGCAGGAGCAGGAGCAGGGGAAGGAGCAGGAGCAGAAGCAGGGGCAGGAGCAGGAGCAGGAGCAGGAGCAGGAGCAGGAGCAGGGGCAGGAGCAGGAGCAGGGGCAGGTGCAGGAGCAGGAGCAGGGGCAGGGGCAGGAGCAGGAGCAGGAGCAGGGGCAGGTGCAGGAGCAGGAGCAGGGGCAGGAGCAGGTGCAGCGGGGACCATCCACTGGACACCTTGCACAGGGTCCCAGCAGACCTGGCTGTAGCTGGACGCGCTGGGATCTGCTGCTGGGAAGACTTGCAAGGGTCTGTGCGGAGGGAGGCTGCATAAACCTGGGCCCCCGTGGTGCAGGGGGGCGGCGGGTAGCACAGGGCTCGTGGGGAGCACGCGGCTGGTGGGGAGCTCATGACCGGCTGGGAACACATGGCCAGTGGGGAGCACAGGACCGGCTGGGAGCACAGGACCGGGTGGGAACACATGGCCAGCAGGGAGCACAGGACCGGGTGGGAGCACAGGACCGGGTGGGAACACATGGCCAGCAGGGAGCACAGGACCGGGTGGGAACACATGGCCAGCGGGGAGCACAGGACCGGGTGGGAACACATGGCCAGCGGGGAGCACAGGACTGGCTGGGAACACATGGCCAGCGGGGAGCACAGGACCGGCCGGGAGCACAGGACCGGCGGAGAGCACAGGACCAGGTGGGAACACATGGCCAGCGGGGAGCACAGGACCGGCTGGGAACACATGGCCAGTGGGGAGCACAGGACCGGGTGGGAACACATGGCCAGCTGGGAGCACAGGACCGGCCAGGAGTACAGGATCGGGTGGGATCGCATGGCCAGCGGGGAGCACAGGGCCGGGTGGGAACACTGGCTCTTCAGGGCGCACTGGTGTGGCGGGCAGCACAGGGCTGGCAGTGGGCACAGGGTCCTGCTGGGATGCAGGGCCCGCTGGCGCAGGTGCGGGCTGAGGGGCGCAGCGTGGGCTTCCTGGCCTTGCTGCCCGTGCAGTCGCTGCAGCCTGCGGTCTTTGGCCCTGAGGTTCTTGAGCCACACCTGGGGAGAGAGGGGCCAGGGAGCAAGTGTAAGAGGGGAGAAGCTGGGCGCATCCACCTGCACCCAGGGCTGAGGAGGCTCCGGGAAGAAGGGCCTGCCTCACCCTCCCCCTTCGCCCCCAGACCCAACTATGGGCGGGTGGTTGGGGAGGGCCCCGGAGAGGGCATGGTTTCGAAGGTGGGCAGCGGGCAGTGGGAGCCAGTGGGGTGATTGCCGGGGTTGGGGTGGGCGTGGGGGACGTACCAGCACTTGGTACTCCTGCAGGTTCAGCCTGGCCGCCAGGGTCTCGAGTTCCTCATAGGTCCCGTAGGGTTTCCCCTCAAAGAATTCCTCCAGGACCCGCAGCTGCTGTGCGCTGAACACTGTGCGCTGTCGCCGCGTCCGCTTCCTCGGGGCCCTAGGGGACAGCCGGGAGCCTGTCAGAAGGGGAACGGGAGGTCAGAGGAGCTCCAAGGACTGTCCGCAGCCCACCAGGCCTGGGCACAACACACCCTTGTGAGCAGGTGGCGGCTGGTGCCTGAGAGCATGGCCTGTGGCGCAGCGGCCCTGATCTGGCACCTGCCCGCCCGGGCCCCCGGCCTCTCTAGGCCTGGGCATCCACATCTCTGCAAGTGTCTCGGGCACAGCGCCTGCGTGCTTCTTGCGTGGCCCACAGCCAGGCATGGTGAGACCCTCAAACTAACCCAGGCTGGTGCCCCGGGTGGGCTTCCCCTCCCGCGGTCCTAACCCTGACGGTGTCATTCCATCTCCCAAACCCACCAAGCCCTCAGAGAAGCTGGCCCTGGTGTGGATGCCCAGTAGCTTCAGTCCCAGCACCAGGATCCCACCTCCGGTCCCCAGGCCCTCACGGTGGGCCCACACTCACTGGTGGGAAACCCGGGTTCTTGCATCCTGGATGCTGCTGGGCCCTCTGCGATTGAAGCTCTGGCCAGCCACCCAGCCTGTGCCACCTTAAATACCAGGGAGGCATGAGCCACCCAGTGGTCCCACTCTTAATTCTTAAACTAATTTATTCTCACTTCTCACCACTTTAGTATGTCACAGCTTTTGTTAAGTGTAAGGAGGGTGGGAGGATGTGGTTTTATAGGTTTTCAGTTTTGTGGTTAACATATCTTAAACTTTTATTTACCCGAGTTCCTGCCCAGCATGTTGAGGACTTTCAGTATGCTGTGTTTGAATTCACTTCTCTTATTTCTTGTGTACCTCCTGTAGACTTTCGGTGTGTGGTTACCTGGACCCTTGGCTTAGGACAAATGAACGGCCTCTCCTTACATTGGAGGTTGACAATCCAGGGAAACACACACACACACACACACACACACACACCCCGAAACACCCCTAAGCTGAAGCCCTACCTCACACCACACATGATCACTGCCAGATGTATTCAAGGACAGTTTACAATGTGGAAAGCAGAGAGAGTGGACAGGGCTTCTATAGAGTTTTATGTCAATTTGAAAATGAAACACGTGGCCAAGGTCATTTTTAACTTTTATTAATAAATTCATGAGGTTTGAGGGCATCCGTTTGCCACGGATCGAAAGGACAAACAGGTATGTAACAGGCAAGGAGAAGCACTGAAATAGTCCTTAACATCCAGAAATTCTACTGATAAAAAAATACAAATGAGACCGATATTTGTAAGAGTTCATTGTCGAGAAAGAGCATCAATTCCAATGAATGCAAAGAAATGAGCAAAGAAATAATAAAATAACATAACCTAAAATAAAGCCCCCCAACACGTGATGAGTCTTCCCCGTGTGCAAAGATGCCTTCGAGAAGGAGGTGAATTCTCCGAGTTCAGGGAATGCGATGGGAAAAGCACCAGGAAGCCGCGAGTCACAGATGTGCACACTGGGATAGCTCGCCCAGTCCTAAGGGCGCCAGAGCACGCCGCCAGGAGGAGCGTGGAGGCTGGGTTGTGTCCTTTGGAAGGTTCTGGGCAGCAGCTCTCCAGTGGATCCGCAGCAGGAGCAGGTATTGCGGTCCAAGCCCCGAAAACCAGCAGGGCAGCGAGACCATATGCGCCCTAAAGGGCTCAACCGGGACTGCGGACACAGCAGCCCAGGCACCCAGCCACCGCTGCCGCCATGCGCATGCAACGTGGCCCCAGGGGGCGGGGTGGGGGGGGGTGGTGCAGAGCGCAGACCACATTCCCAAGGTGGATGCTTAGAAGTGCACTGACTCTGCTCAAGAGCAACTGGGGATGGAGACGCACTGACAGGTGCTGCTCCCACCCGCGTGGGCACACACCCGGGTCCCCTCTGGGCCTGCTGCGTCTCCATGAATTGGCGGGGACACACACCCTGGGAGATCCAGTAACTGGAGGAGGTGCATGTTGCAGTCGCCCACCAAGTCCTACCAGGACCTGAGGGAGGAGAAAGGCTCCTCCACGGAGCAATAGGGTGAGAGCAGGTCTGTGAAATCAGGGTCTGGAGAGAAATTCCTGGCGTCCTCAGGGCTCTGAGGCGAGAGTGTGGCCTCACATGGAGCTGGAGTTGGAGTTGGAGCTGAATCTCGAGCTGGAGCTGGGTCTGAAGCTGCAGCTGCAGCAGTTGCAGGACTTGGATTTGGATCTGGGGCTGAAGCAGGAGCAGGAGCAGGAGCAGGTGCAGCGGGGACCGTGCCCTGGACGCCTTGGGCAGGTTCCCAGCAGGCCTGGCTGTAGCTGGAGGCGCTGGGATCTGCTGGTGGGAAGACTTGCAAGGGCCTGTGCGGAGGGAGGCTGCAGAAACCAGGGCCCCCTTGTTGCCGGTGGGCGTCGGGTAGCACATGGCCTGCGCGTAGCTAAGAACCAGCGAGGAGCACAAGACCCGCGGGGAGCACCGAACTGGCTGGGAACACAGGACCGGCTGGGTACACAGGGCCGGTGGAGTGCACGGGACCGGCTGGGAGCATTGGCTCCTCTGGGCTCTCAGGTGTGGCGGGCTGCACAGGACTGGCAGGGAGCCCCGCGCTGGCATCCACCTGCGCTCAGGGGTGATGAGGCTCCAGGAAGAAGGGCCGGCCTCACCCTCTCCCTCCGCCCCCAGACCCAACTATTGGCCAGTGGTTGGTGTGGGCGTGGGGGCCGTACCTGCACTTGTTCCTCCTGCAGGTTCAGCCTGGCCGCCAGGGTCTCACGTTCCTCATAGGTCCCGTAGGGTTTCCCCTCAAAGAATTCCTCCAGGACCCGCAGCTGCTGTGCACTGAACACCGTGCGCCGCCGCCACCGTCGCCAAAGCCGCGTCCTCTCCCTCGGGGCGCTAGGGGACAGCCGGGAGCCTGGCAGAGGGGCAAAATGAGGTCAGAGGAGCTCCAAGGAGTGTCCGCAGCCCACCAGGCCTGGGCCACAACACACTACTGTGAGCAGGTGGCGGCTCCTGGCCCGAGGGCCGGGGCCGGCGCTGGTGCCTGAGACCGTGGCCTTCGGTGAAGCGGCCCTGATCCGGCACCTGCCCGCCTAGGCCACCGGGCCTCCATAGGCCTGGGCGTCCACATTTCCAAAAGGGTCCCGGGCACAGCGCCTGCGTGCTTCTTTCGGGGCCCACAGCCTGACATGGCGGGGCCCTCAAACTCACCCAGGCTGGGGCCCCGGGTGGGCTTCCCCTCCACCCAACCTCACCCCAACGGTGTCATTCCATCCCCCAAACCCACCAAGCCTCCCAGAGAAGCCTCCAGGAGCCTCCAGCCCCAGCCCCAGGATCCCACCTCCGGTCCCCAGACCCTCACGGTTGGCCCAAGTTCTTGCATTCTGGATGCTCCTGGGCCCTCTGCCCTTGAAGCTCTGGCCACCAGCCCTGCCAGTGCCATCTTAAATACCTGGTAGGCACAGCGCCTCCCACCGGATTGGATGGGCAAAGCTGAGGGGAGGGGCCAGGCTTGGGGTTGAGGGAGGGGATGGGGAATGAAGCCTCTCACGCCTTGGAGTGCGGGCTGGTTTCAGAGACAGACTTGGTGATATCTGTCCAGGTCCCTCAGACAAAGACCATGAGTAGGACACCAGTAGTTGAGCAAATGTGAGCTTCTTAACTTTGTAAAAATGTTTTAAAGAAATTTTGTTAATTTTTTTGAGAGAGCGAGAGAAACAATGATGTGAGAGGAACATGGGTTCCTTGCCTCCCAGACAACAAGCACCCTGACCAGAGCCAGGTATAGAACCTGGTATGTGCAACCAGGTATGTGCCCTTGACCAGGAATCCCTTGGCCCAGAATGGAGCCCTCAGTTTTCCCGGGCATGACACGACCTCTCACCTACTGAGCCACACCAGCCGGGCTTCCTTTGTTTTCAGTTGGATCTTGCCATCTACTTATACTTAAAGAGATTATCATCAGTTATATGTGGTTTTGGTTTTGTGGTTTTTCTGACTGTTTCAGAAAACTGTGTTCCTGTATAATTTTCCAGTTCTCTTGTCCTGTATGTTGAGGACTTTCTGTAGTGCTATGTTTGAATGCCTTTCTCTCTTTTCTTGTGTACCTCCTGTAGACTTTTGGCATGTGGTTACCTGGACGCTTGGCTTAGGACTAATGAACGGCCTCTCCTTACATTGGAGGTTGAAAATCCAGGGGAAACACACACACACACACACACACACACACACACACACACACAGACACACACACACACACACACACACACCCCAAACCACCCCAGAGCTGAAGCCCTACCTCACACCACACACCATCACTGCGAGATGTATTCAAGGACAGTTTACAATGGGGAAAGCAGAGACAGCGGACAGGGCTTCTGTAGAGTTTTAGGTCAATTTGAAAATGAAACACGTGGCCAAGGTCATTTTTAACTTTTATTAATAAATTCATGAGGTTTGAGGGCATCCGTTTGCCATGGATGAAAACGACAAACAGGTATGTAACAGGTAAGGAGAAGCACTGAAATAGTCCTTAAAATCCAGAAATTCTACTGATAAAAATATACACATGGGACCGATATTTGTAAGAGTTCATTGTTCAGAAAGAGCACCAATTCCAATGAATGCAGAGAAATGAGCAAAGAAATAATAAAATAACATAACCTAAAATAAAGCCCCCCAACACGTGATGAGTCTTCCCCGTGTGCAAAGATGCCTTTGAGAAGGATGTGAATTCTCCGAGTCCAGGGAATGCGATGGGAAAAGCACCAGGAAGCCGCAAGTCACCAGGAAAAGTGCGCCCAGTCCTAGGGGTGCCAGAGCATGCCGCCAGGAGGAGCGCGGAGGCTGGGGTGGTTCCTTGGGAAGGTTCTGGGCAGCAGCTCTCCAGTGGATCCAGCAGCAGCAGAAGGTATTGAGGTCCCAGCCCTGAGAACCCTCAGCGAGGTCACGTGCGCCCTAATGGGCTCAGCCTGGACCACGGACTCAGCAGCTCTGGCCCGCTGCCACGCACATGCGCAGTGGACACCAAAGGGGCTTGGGGGGCAGAGCCCAGACCACCTCCCAGGGTGGATGCTTAGCGGTGTGCTGACTCTGCAGAAGAGCAACTGGCGGCAGAGTCGCACTGACCCGCGCTTCCCGCACTCGCGTGGGCGTACACCCGGGTGCCCTCTGGCCTCGCGGCATCTGCAGGACTTGGCAGGGACACACTCCCTGGAAGATCCAGTAACTGGAAGAGGTCCACCTCGCTGTCACCCACAAAGTCGTACCAGGGCCTGGGGGAGGACAAAGGCTCCTCCATGAAGCAATAGGCTGAGAGCAGGTCTGTGAGATCAGGGTCTGAAGAGAAATTCCCGGCGTTGTCGGGGCCCTGAGGCGAGAGTGTGGCCTCGGATGGAGCTGGAGTTGGAGCTGGAGATGGATCTGAAGCTGGAGCTGGATCTGGATCGGGGGCTGAAGGTGTAGCAGGAGCAGGAGCAGATGCAGCGGGGGACCATGCACTGGACGCCTTGCGCAGGGTCCCAGCAGGCCTGGCTGTAGCTGGAGGTGCTGGGATCTGCTGGTGGGAAGACTTGGAAGGGTCTGTGTGGAGGGAGGCTGCAGAAACCTGGGCCCCCGTGGTGCAGGGGGGCGGCGGGTAGCACAGGGCCGGTGGGGAGTACAGGGCCGGGTGGGAACACTGGCTCCTCAGGGCACACAGGTGTGGCGGGCAGCACAGGGCTGGTAGTGGGCACAGGGTCCTGCTTGGATGTAGAGCCCGCTGGCGCAGGTGTGGACTGAAGGGCGCACACTGCCAGTTCCTGGGGCGCAGCGTGGGCTCCCAGGCCTTGCTGCCCGCGCAGTCGCTGCAGCCTGCGGTCTTTGGCCCTGCGGTTCTTGAGCCACACCTGGGGAGAGAGGGGACAGGGAGCAAGTGTAAGAGGGGAGAAGCTGGGCACATTCGCCTGCGCCCAGGGCTGAGGAGGCTCCTGGAAGAAGGGCCTGCCTCACCCTCTCCCTCCGCCCCCAGACTCAACTATCCGCTGTGGTTGGGGGGAACCCCGGAGAGGGTGTGGTTTGGTCGGTGGTGGGCAGCGGGCAGTGGAAGCTAGTGGGGAGATTGCCCCGGTTTGGGTGGGCGTGCGGGGTATACCTGCACTTGGTGCTCCTGCAGGTTCAGCCTGGCCGCCAGGGTCTCGCGTTCCTCATAGGTCCCGTAGTGTTTCCCCTCAAAGAATTCCTCCAGGACCCGCAGCTGCTGTGGGCTGAACACCGTGCGCGGCCGGCGCGTGATCTTCCTCCGGGCGCTTGGGGACAGCCGGGAGCCTGGCGGAAGGGGAAAGCCAGGTCAGAGGAGCTCCAAGGACTGTCCACAGCCCACCAGACCTGGGCCACAACACACCCTTGTGAGCAGGTGGCGGCTGGTGCCTGGGAGCGTGGCCTGTGGCGCAGCGGCCCTGATCCGGCACCTGCCCGCCCCGGCCACCGGCCTCTGTAGGCCAGGGCATCCACATCTCCGGAACGGGCCGGAAACAGCTCCTGCGTGCTTCTTACGGGGCCCACAGCCAGCCACGGCGAGGCCCTCAAACTCACCCAGGCTGGCGCCCGGAATGGGCTTCCCTTCACCTGGCCCTCACCCCGACGGTGTCATTCCATCCCCCAAACCCACCAAGCCCCAGGATCCCACCTCCGGTCCCCAGGCCCTAACGGTGGGCCCAGACTCACCGGTGGGAAACCCGGGTTCTTGCATCCTGGATGCTCCTGGATCCTCTGCGCTTGAAGCTCTGGCCACCAGCCCTGCCAGTGCCGCCTTAAATACCAGGTAGGCAAGCGACACCCACCGGCCCCACCCTAAGGGGCTCTAGGCAGCCCTGCCCTCAGGCCCCGCCCCTTGTGCAGGTGTGTCTGTGCAGGGCGCTGGGTTGGGGTGGGGGTGGGGATTGCCGGGGCGCTCCGGGAGGCGCAATCATTGATTGTCCTTTGATGGAGCCGCTGCCGCACCCTGTGCCTGTTCCAGGGCCTGGGAGACCTCAGTGGCCAGACAGCCGTGGTCCTGTCCTCGAGAGGACTCGGTAGTGTGCTGTTCCCGAGGTGCTTTTCTTAGAATCCATGTGAGAGATGATGACCTGCGTGATGGAATGCCAAAGGAAACCAAACGGTGAGATCTACTTGCTAGATTCAGGCGCCATCTGAACTGCCTCTTCCCCTGCCAGGGTGGGGTCTCCCCTAACTGGACATGATTTCTGCTTCCTGGGATCACGTTGTCTGCACGAAAGTTCATGGCCCTGATGTCCACAAGGGATCACCCAAACAATTCCTTGGTTTATGAATTGTGATGGGAGGCCCCCTTCTCCATGATGTCTAAAAGAAACACAGCGCCAGCCTGGTTTGGCTCAGTGGATAGAGCGTCAGCCTGCACACTCAAGGGTCCCAGGTTCAATTTCGGTCAAGGGCATGTACCTTGGTTGCGGGCACATCCCCAGTAGGGGGTGTGCAGGAGGCAGTTGGTCCATGTTTCTCTATCATGGATGTTTCTAACTCTCTATTCCCTCTCCTTCCTCTCTGTAAAAAAATCAATAAAATATATTTTAAAAAAATAAAAGAAAAACAGGGTGTTCAACAAACCAAACAAACAAACAAAAATTATTAGGGATCAGGTGCCGCCAATTGGATGGGCAAACCCGAGGGGAGGGGCCAGGCTTGGGGTTGGGGGAGGAGATGGGGAACCGAGCCTTTCATGCCTTGGAGTGCAAACGGGTTTCTGAGTCAGACTTGGTGATATCTGTCCAGGCCCCTCAGCAAAGACCGTGAGTAAGACTCCAGTAGTTGAGCAAATGTGGGCTTCTTTACTTTTTAAGAATGTTTTAGAGAAATTTTGTTATTTTTTTGATGTTAGAGTGAATGAGAGAGAGGAAGAGAGAGAGAGAGAGAAACAATGATGTGAGAGAAACATGGATTGGTTGCCTCCCACCAGCACCCTGACCAGAGGCAGGGATAGAGCCTGGTATGTGCCACCAGGTATATGCCCTTGACCAGGAATCCCTTGACCCAGAAAGGAGCCCTCAGCTTTCCCGGGCATGACATGACCTCTCACCTACTGAGCCACACCAGCCGGGCTTCCTTTGTCTTTCAATTGGATCTTGTCATCTATTTATACTTGAAGAGATTCTCGCCAGTTATGCGTGCTTGCGATTTTATGGTTTTCTGAGTGTTTCGGAATCCTCTGTTCCTTTTTTACTTTCCTGCTCACTTGTCCTGTACATTGAGAAACTTCTGTAGTGCTATGTTTGAATGCCTTTCTCTTGTTTCTCTTGTACCTCCTGTAGACTTTTGGTGTGTGGTTTCCTGGAACCAAGGCTTAGGAGAAATGAATGGCCTCTCCTTACATTGGAGGTTGAAAATCCAGGGAAACACACACACACACAAACACACACACACACATCCCGAAACACCCCGAAGCTGAAGCCCTACCTCACACCACACACCATCACTGCTATCTGTATTCAAGGACAGTTTACAATGGGGAAAGCAGGGACAGCGGACAGGGCTTCTGTAGAGTTTTATGCCAATTTGAAAATGAAACACGTGGCCAAGGTCATTTTTAACTTTTATTAATAAATTCATGAGGTTTGAGGGCATCCGTTTGCCACGGATAGAAAGGACAAACAGATATGTAACAGGCAAGGAGAAGCACTGAAATAGTCCTTAACATCCAGAATTTCTACTGATAAAAAATACAAATGGGACCGATATTTGTTCATTGCTGAGAAAAAGCATCAATTCCAATGAATGCAGAGAAATGAGCAAAGAAATATTAAAATAACATAACCTAAAATAAAGCCCCCCGACACGTGATGAGTCTTCCCCATGTGCAAAGATGCCTTCGAGAAGGAGGTGAATTCTCCGAGTCCAGGGAATGCGATGGGAAAAGCACCAGGAAGCCGCGAGTCACAGATGTGCACACTGGGATAGCGCGCCCAGTCCTAAGGGCGCCAGAGCACGCCGCCAGGAGGAGCACAGAGGCTGGGCTGGGTCCTTGGGAAGGTTCTGGGCAGCAGCTCTCCAGTGGATCCGCAGCAGGAGCAGCAGGTATTGCAGTCCCAGCCCCGAAAACCAGCAGCGCAGCGAGGCCAGATGCGCCCTAATGAGCTCAACCTGGACCCAAAACACAGAGCCCAGGCCCACAGCTGCCGCCTCCACGCGCATGCGAAGTGGCCAACAGGGGGCGTGGGGTGGGGGTGCGGAGCCCAGGCCACATTCCCAAGGAGATGCTTAGCAGTGCGCTGACTCTGCACAAGAGCAACTGGCGGTGCAGACGCACTGACCGGCGCTTCTCGCACCCGCGTGGGCGCACACCCGGGTGCCCTCTGGTCCCGTGGCATCGGCAGGACTTGGCGGGGACACACCCCCCGGGAGATCCAGTAACTGGAAGAGGTGCATGTGGCTGTCACCCACCAAGTCGTACCAGGACCTGAGGGATGAGAAGGGCTCCTCTGGGGAGCAATAGGGTGAGAGCAGGTCTGTGACATCAGGGTCTGGAGAGAAGTTCCTGGCGTCATCAGGCCCCTGAGGCGAGAGTGTGGCCTCGGATGGAGCTGGAGTTGGAGTTGGAGCTGGATCTAGAGCTGGAGCTGGAGCTGGAGCTGGGTCTGGAGCTGGGGCTGGAGCTGGGTCTGGAGCTGGGTCTGGAGTTGGAGCTGTAGCAGATGCAGGACTTGGATTTGGATCTTGGGGTGGAGCTAAAGCAGTTGCAGGACCTGGATTTGGATCTGGGGCTGGAGCTAGAGCTGGAACTGGAGCTGGAGCTGGGTCTGAAACTGGAGCTGCAGCAGTTGCAGGACTTGGATCTGGGGCTGGAGCTAAAGCAGTTGCAGGACCTGGATCTGGATCTGCAGCTGGGGCTGGAGCTGAAGCTGGAGCTGGAGCAGGACCTGAATTTGGATGTGGGGCTCCAGCTGCAACAGGAGCAGGAGCAGGTGCAGCAGGGACAGTGCCCTGAACGCCTTGTGCAGGGTCCCAGCAGGCCTGGCTGTAGCTGGAGGCGCTGGGATCTGCTGGTGGGAAGACGTGCAAGGGTCTGTGCGGAGGGAGGCTGCAGAAACCAGGGCCCCCGTGGTGCAAGGGAATGGCGGGTAGCACAGGGCCGGTTGGGAGCACAGAACCGGCTTGGAACAAAGGGCCTGCTGGGAACACATGGCCTCTGGGGAGCTCAAAACCAGCAAGGAGCACAAAACCCGCGGGGAGCACCGAGCTGGCTGGGAACACAGGGCCGGTGGGGAGCACGGAACCGGTGGGGAGCATGGAACTGGTGGGGAGCACGGAACCAGTGGGGAGCATGGAACCGGTGGGGAGCACAGGACCGGGTGGGAACACTCGCTCCTCGGGGCGCTCAGGTGTGGCGGGCTGCACAGGCCTGGCAGGGAGCACAGGGTCCTGCTGGAATGTAGGGCCCGCTGGCGCGGGCTGACGGGCGCAGTATCCCGGTTCCTGGGGCGCAGTGTGGGCTCTCTGGCCTTGCTGCCCGCGCAGTCGCTGCAGCCTGTGGTCTTTGGCCCTGCGGTTCTTGAGCCACACCTGGGGAGAGAGGGGCCAGGGAGCAAGTGTAAGAGGGGAGAAGCTGGGCGCATCTGCCTGCGCCCAGGGTTGAGGAGGCTCCTGGAAGAAGGGCCGGCCTCACCCTTTCCCTCCGCCCCCAGACCCAACTAACGGCCTGGGGTTGGGGAGGGCCCCGGAGAGGGCATGGTTTAGACTGTGGGCAGCGGGCAGTGCGAGTGAGTGGGGTGACTGCCGGGGTTGGGGTGGGCTTGGGGGCCGTACCTGCACTTGGTACTCCTGCAGGTTCAGCCTGGCCGCCAGGGTCTCGCGTTCCTCATAGGTCCCGTAGGGTTTCCCCTCAAAGAATTCCTCCAGGACCCGCAGCTGCTGTGGGCTGAACACTGTGCGCCGCCGCCGCCGCCGCGTGCTCTTCCTCGTGGCGCTAGGGGACAGCCGGGAGCCTGGCGGAAGGGGAAAGCCAGGTCAGAGGCGCTCCAAGGACTGTCCGCAGCCCACCAGGCCTGGGCCACAACACACCCTTGTGAGCAGGTGGCGGCTGGTGCCTGAGAGCGTAGCCTGTGGCGCAGCAGCCCTGATCCGGCACCCGCCCCCCCTGGCCCCTACCTCTGTAGGCCTGGGCGTCATATATCCGAAACGGGCCGGAAACAGCGCCTGCGTGCTTCTTGCGGGGGCCCACAGCCAGGTACGGTGGGGCCGTCAAACTCACCCAGGCTGGTGCCTCGGGTGGCCTTCCCGTCACTGACCTCACCCCGACTGTGTCATTCCATCCCCCAAATCAACCAAGCCTCCCAGAGAAGCTGATCCTGGTGTGGATGCCCAGGAGCCTCCAGCCCCAGCCCCAGGATCCCACCTCGGGTCCCCAGGCCCTCACGGTGGGCCCAGACTCACCAGTGGGAAACCCGGGTTCTTGCATCCTGGATGCTCCTGGGCCCTCTGCGCTTGAAGCTCTGATCACCAGCCCTGCCAGTGCCGCCTTAAATACCAGGTAGGCACGCGCCACCCTTGGGTTCCACCCTAAGGGGCTCTAGGCAGCCCTGCCCTCAGGCCCCGCCCCTTGTGCAGGTGTGTCTGTGCAGGGCGCTGGGTTGGGGTGGGGGTGGGAGCTGTCAGGGCGCTCGGGGAGGCGCAATCATTGATAGTCCTTTGATGGAGCCGCTGCCGCATCCTGTGCCTGTTCCAGGGCCTGGGAGACCTCAGTGGCCAGACAGCCTTGGTCCTGCCCTCAAGAGGACTCGGTAGTGTGCTGTTCCCGAGGGGGCTTCTCTTAGAAGCCATGTGAGAGACGATGACCTGCGTGATGGAATGTCAGAGGAAACCAAACGGTGAGATCTCCTTGCTAGATTCAGGCGCCATCTGAACTGCCTCTTCCCCTGCCAGGGTGGGGTCTCCCCTAACTGGACACGATTTCTGCTTCCTGGGAGCACGTTGGTCTGCACGAAAGTTCATGGCCCTGATGTCCACAAGGGCTCACCCAACCAATTCCTTGGTTTATGAATTGTGACGGGAGGCCCCCTTCTCCATGATGTCTAAAAGAAACACAGCGCCAGACGGGTTTGGCTCAGTGGAGAGAGCGTCAGCCTGCACACTCAAGGGTCCCAGGTTCGATTCCGGTCAAGGGCATGTACCTTGGTTGCGGGCACATCCCCAGTAGGGGGTGGGCAGGAGGCAGTTGGTCGATGTTTCTCTATCATCGATGTTTCTAACTCTCTATTCCCTCTCCTTCCTCTCTGTAAAAAAATCAATAAAATATATTAAAAAAAAATAAAAGAAAAACAGGGTGTTCAACAAACCAAACAAACAAACAAAAATTATTAGGGATCAGGTGCCGCCAATTGGATGGGCAAAGCTGAGGGGAGGAGCCAGACATGGGGTTGGGGGAGGGTGTGGGGAACCAAGCCTTTCATGCCTTGGAGTGAGGGCTGGTTTCTGAGACAGACTTGGTGATATCTGTCCAGGTCCCTCAGCCAAAGACCGTGAATAGGACACCAGTAGTTGAGCAAATGTGGGCTTCTTTACTTTTTAAGAATTTTTTAGAGAAATCTTGTTATTTTTTGATGAGAGAGAGAGAGAGAGAGAGAGAGAGAGAGAGAGAGAAACAATGATGTGAGAGAAACATGGATTGGTTTCCTCCACAAGCACCCTGACCAGAGGCATGGAGAGAGTCTGGTATGTGCCTCCAGGTATGTGCCCTTGACCAGGAATCCCTTGATCCAGAATGGAGCCCTCAGCTTTCCCCGCGCATGTCACGACCTCTCACCTACTGAGCCACACCAGCCCGGCTTCCTTTGTCTTTCAATTGGATCTTGTCATCTATTTATACTTGAAGAGATTCTCGCCAGTTATGCGTGCTTGCGATTTTATGGTTTTCTGAGTGTTTTGGAATCCTCTGTTCCTCTTTTACTTTCCTGCTCCCTTGTCCTGTACGTGGAGGACCTTCTGTAGTGCTATGTTTGAATGCCTTTCTCTTGTTTCTCTTGTACCTCCTGTAGACTTTTGGTGTGTGGTTACCTGGAACCAAGGCTTAGGAGAAATGAATGGCCTCTCCTTACATTGGAGGTTGACAATCCAGGGAAACACAAACACACACACACACACACACACACACACACACACACACAAACACACCCCGAAACACCCCGAAGCTGAAGCCCTACCTCACACCACACACCATTACTGCTAGATGTAGTCAAGGTCAGTTTACCTCGGGGAAAGCAGAGAAAGCGGACAGGGCTTCTATCGAGTTTTATGTCAATTTGAAAATGAAACACGTGGCCAAGGTCATTTTTAACTTTTATTAATAAATTCATGAGGTTTGAGGGCATCCGTTTGCCACGGATGGAATGTACAAACAGATATGTAACAGGCAAGGAGAAGCACTGAAATAGTCTTAACATCCACAAATTCTACTGATTAAAATATACAAATGGGACCGATATTTGTAAGAGTTCATTGCCGAGAAATAGCATTAATCCCAATGAATGCAGAGAAATGAGCAAAGAAATAATAAAATAATATAACATAAATAAAGCCCCCCAACACGTGATGAGTGTTCCCGGTGTCCAAAGATGCTTTTGAGAAGGATGTGATTTCTCCGAGTGCAGGGAATGCGATGGGAAAAGCACCAGGAAGCTGCGAGTCACAGATGTGCACACTGGGATAGCGCACCCAGTCCTAAAGGCGCCAGAGCACGCTGCCAGGAGGAGCGTGGAGGCTGGGCTGGGTCCTTGGGAAGGTTCTGGGCAGCAGCTCTCCAGTGGATCCGCAGCAGGAGCAGCTCTCCAGTGGATCCGCAGCAGGAGCAGCCTGGACTGGGAGAATTCACCTCCTTCTCGAAGGCATCTTTGCACATGGGGAAGACTCATCACGTGTCGGGGGCTTTATTTTAAGTGATGTTATTGCGGCCCAAGTCCCGAAAACCAGCAGCGCAGCGAGGCCATATGCGCCCTAATGGGCTCAACCTGGACCGCAAACAGAGAGCCCAGGCCCACAGCTGCCCGCCGCCTTGTGCATGCGAAGTGGCCAACAGGGGGCGTGGGGGGGGGTGCGGAGCCCAGGCCACATTCCCAAGGAGATGCTTAGCAGTGCGCTGACTCTGCACAAGAGCCACTGGCGGTGCAGACGCACTGACCGGTGCTTCTCGCACCCGCGTGGGCGCACACCCGGGTGCCCTCTGGTCCCGTGGCATCTGCAGGACTTGACGGGGACACACCCCAAGGGAGATCCAGTAACTGGAAGAGGTGCATGTGGCTGTCACCCACCAAGTCGTACCAGGATCTGAGGGAGGAGAAGGACTCCTCTGGGGAGCAATAGGTTGAGAGCAGGTCTGTGAAATCAGGGTCTGGAGTGAAATTCCTGGCGTCATCAGGCCCCTGAGGCGAGAGTGTGGCCTCAGATGGAGCTGGAATTGGAGTTGGAGCTGGATCTAGAGCTGGAGCTGGAGCTGGAGCTGGGTCTGGAGCTGGGGCTGGAGCTGGGTCTGGAGTTGGAGCTGTAGCAGTTGCAGGACTTGGATTTGGATCTGGGGGTGGAGCTAAAGCAGTTGCAGGACCTGGATTTGGATCTGGGGCTGGAGCTAGAGCTGGAGCTGGGTCTGAAACTGGAGCTGCAGCAGTTGCAGGACTTGGATCTGGGGCTGGAGCTAAAGCAGTAGCAGGACCTGGATCTGGATCTGCGGCTGGGGCTGGAGCTGGAGCTGGAGCTGGAGCTGGAGCTGGAGCAGCACCTGAATTTGGATGTGGGGCTGGAGCTGCAGCAGGAGCAGGAGCAGGTGCAGCAGGGACAGTGCCCTGCACGCCTTGTGCAGGGTCCCAGCAGGCCTGGCTGCAGCTGGAGGCGCTGGGATCTGCTGCTGGGAAGACTTGCAAGAGTCTGTGTGGAGGGAGGCTGCAGAAACCAGGGCCCCGGTGGTGCAAGGGAATGGCAGGTAGCACATGGCAGGTTGGGAGCACAGAACTGGGTTGGAACAAAGGTCCTGCTGGGAACACATGGCCTCTGGGGAGCTCAAAACCAGCAAGGAGCATAAAACCCGCGGGGAGCACCGAGCTGGCTGGGAACACAGGGCCGGTGGGGAGCACGGAACCAGTGGGGAGCATGGAACCGGTGGGGAGCACAGGACCGGCTGGGAACACTCGCTCCTCCGGGCGCTCAGGTGTGGCGGGCTGCACAGGCCTGGCAGGGAGCACCGGCCTGGCAGGGCCCGCTGGCGCGGGCTGACGGGCGCAGTATCCCGGTTCCTGGGGCGCAGTGTGGGCTCCCTGGCCTTGCTGCCCGCGCAGTCGCTGCAGCCTGCGGTCTTTGGCCCTGCGGTTCTTGAGCCACACCTGGGGAGAGAGGGGCCAGGGAGCAAGTGTAAGAGGGGAGAAGCTGGGCGCATCCACCTGCGCCCAAGGTTGAGGAGGCTCCTGGAAGAAGGGCTGGCCTCACCCTCTCCTTCCGCCCCCAGACCCAACTATGGGCGGGTGGTTGAGTTGGGCCCGGAGAGGCCATGGTTTAGACGGTGGGCAGCGGGCAGTGCGAGTGAGTGGGGTGACTGCCGGGGATGGGGTGGGCGTGGGGGCCGTACCTGCACTTGGTACTCCTGCAGGTTCAGCCTGGCCGCCAGGGTCTCGCGTTCCTCATAGGTCCCGTAGGGTTTCCCCTCAAAGAATTCCTCCAGGACCCGCAGCTGCTGTGCGCTGAACACCGTGCGCCGCCGCCGCGTGCTCTTCCTCGGGGCGCGTGTGGACAGCCGTGAGCCTGGCAGAAGGGGAAAGCCAGGTCAGAGGAGCTCCAAGGACTGTCCCCAGCCCACCAGGCCTGGGTCACAACACACCCTTGTGAGTAGGTGGCGGCTGGTACCGAAGAGCGTGGCCTGTGGCGCAGAAGCCCTGATCCAGCACCCGCCCTCCCCGGCCACCGGCCTCTGTAGGCCTGGGCGCCCACATCTCCGAGACGGGCCCAGGAGCAGCGCCTGCGTTCTTCTTGCGAGGCCCACAGCCAGGCATGGCGGGGCCCTCAAACTCACCCAGGCTGGGGCCCCGGGTGGGCTTCCCCTCACCCGGCCCTCACCCGGAAGGTGTCATTCCAACCCCCAAACCCACCAAGCCTTCCAGAGAAGGTGGCCCTGGCCTGGAAGCCCAGGAGCCTCCAGCCCCAGCCCCAGGATCCCACCTCGGGTCCCCAGGCCCTCACGGTGGGCCCAGACTCACCGGTGGGAAACCCAGATTCTTGCATCCTGGATGCTCCTGGGCCCTCTGCGCTTGAAGCTCTGAATACCAGCGCTGCCAGTGCCGCCTTATATACCTGGTAGGCACGTGCCACCCACCGGTCCCACCCTAAGGGGCTCTAGGCAGCCCTCCCCTCAGGCCCCGCCCCTTGTGCAGGTGTGTCTGTGCGCGACCTTGGGCAGGGTGGGGGTGGGGGCTGCGGGAGCGCTCGGGGAGGTGCAATCATTGATTGTCCTTTAATGGAGCCGCTGCCACACCCGGTGCCTGTTCCAGGGCCTGGGAGACCTCAGTGGCCAGACAGCCGTGGTCCTGCCCTCGAGAGGACTCGGTAGTGTGCTGTTCCCGAGGGGGCTTTTCTTAGAAGCCATGTGAGAGACGATGACCTGCGTGATGGAATGCCAAAGGAAACCAAACGGTGAGATCTCCTTGCTAGATTGGCGCCATCTGAACTGCCCCTTCCCGTGTCAGGGTGGGGTCTCCCCTAACTGGATATGATTTCTGCTTCCTGGGAGCACGTTGTCTGCACGAAAGTTCATGGCCCTGATGTCCACAAGGGCTCACCCAACCAATTCCTTGGTTTATGAATTGTGACAGGAGGCCCCTTTCTCCATGATGTCTAAAAGAAAAGAGGGTGTGTAACAAATCAAAGAAACAAACAAAAAGTATTAGGCGTCAGGTGCTGCCAATTGGATGGGCAAACCCGAGGGGAGGGGCCAGGCTTGGGGTTGGGGGAGGGAATGGGGAACCAAGCCTTTCATGCCCTGGAGTTCGGACTGGTTTCTGAGACAGACTTGGTGATACCTGTCCAGGTCCCTCAGCCAGAGACCGTGAGTAGGACTCCAGTAGTTGAGCAAATGTGGGCTTCTTTACTTTGTAAAAATGTTTTAAAGAAATCTTGTTATTTTTTGATGAGAGAGAGAGAGAGAGACAATGATGTGAGAGAAACATGGATTGGTTTCCTTCCACAAGCACCCGGACCAGAGACAGGGATAGAACCTGGTATGTGCCACCAGGTGTGTGCCCTTGACCAGGAATCCCTTGACCCAGAATGGAGCCCTCAGCTTTCCCAGGCATGACACGACCTCTCACCTACCGAGAAACACCAGCTGGGTTTCCTTTGTCTTTCATTTGGATCTTGTCAACTATTTATAATTGAAGAGATTATCGCGAGTTATGCATGCTTGGGATTTTATGGTTTTCTGAGTGTTTTGGAATCCTCTGTTCCTCTTTTATTTTCCTGCTCTCTTGTCCTGTATGTTGAAGACTTTCTGTAGTGGTATGTTTGAATGGCTTTCTCTTGTTTCTCTTGTACCTCCTGTAGACTTTTGGTGTGTGGTTACCTGGACCCTTGGCTTAGGACAAATGAACGGCCTCTCCTTACATTGGAGGTTGAAAATCCAGGGAAACACACACACACACACACACACACACACACACACACCCAAAACCACCCCGAAGCTGAAGCCCTACCTCACACCACACACCATCACTGCTAGATGTATTCAAGGACAGTTTACAATGGGGAAAGAAGGGACAATGGACAGGGCTTCTGTAGAGTTTTATGTCAATTTGAAAATGAAACACGTGGCCAAGGTCATTTTTAACTTTTATTAATAAATTCATGAGGTTTGAGGGCATCCTTTTGCCATGGATCAAAACGACAAACAGGTATGTAACAGGCAAGGAGAAGCACTGAAATAGGCCTTAACATCCAGAAATTCTACTGATAAAAGTAAACAAATGGGACCGAAATTTGTAAGAGTTCATTGTCGAGAAAGCACCAATTCCAATGAATGCAGAGAAATGAGCAAAGAAATAATAAAATAACATTACATAAAATAAAGCCCCCAAACACGTGATGAGTCTTCCCCGTGTGCAAAGATGCCTTTGAGAAGGATGTGAATTCTCCGAGGGCAGGGAATGCGATGGGAAAAGCACCAGGAAGCCGCGAGTCACAGATGTGCACACTGGAAAAGTGGGCCCAGGCCTAGGGGCTTCAGAGCACGCCGCCAGGAGGAGCGCAGAGGCTGGGCTGGGTCCTTGGGAAGGTTCTGGGCAGCAGCTCTCCAGTGGATCCAGCAGCAGCAGCAGCCTCAGCTCTTGTGGTCCCAGCCTGGGAACCCTCACCGAGGTCACGTGCCCCCTAATGGGCTCAGCCTGGACCGCGGACCCAGCAGCTCTGGCCCGCCGCCACGCGCATGCGCAGTGAACACAGAAGGGGCTTGGGGGGCAGAGCCCAGACCACCTCCCCAGGGTGGATGCTTAGCGGTGCGCTGACTCTGCAGAAGAGAAACTGGCGCCGGAGACGCACTGACCGACGCTTCTCGCACCCGCGTGGGCGCACACACAGGTCCCCTCTGGCCCTGCCACACCTGCTGGACTTGGTGGGGACACACTTCCTCAGAGACCAGTAACTGGAAGAGGTGCATGTGGCTGTCGCCCACCAAGTCGTACCAGGACCTGAGGGAGGAGAAGGGCTCCTCCGCGGAGCAATAGGTTGAGAGCAGGTCTGTGATATCAGGGTCTGGAGAGAAATTCCCAGCGTCCTCAGGGCCTTGAGGCGAGAGTCTGTCTTTGGATGGAGCTAGAGCTGGAGCTGGAGCTGGAGCTAGAGCTGGAGCTGGAGCTGGAGCTGGAGCTGGAGCTGGAGCTGGGTCTGAAGCTGGAGTTGGATCTGGAGTTGGAGCTGCATCAGTTGCAGGACCTGGATTTGGATCGGGGGCTGGAGCTGGAGCTGGAGCAGGAGCAGGACCTGGATCTGGATGTGGGGCTGGAGCTGGAGCTGGAGCTGGAGCAGGACCTGGATCTGGATGTGGGGCTGGAGCTGGAGCTGGAGCTGGAGCTGGAGCTAGAGCAGGAGCAGGACTTGGATCTGGATCTGGGGCTGGAGCTGGAGCTGGAGCAAGAGCAGGTGCAGCGGGGACCTTGCTCTGTTCGCCTTGGGCAGGGTCCCAGCAGGCCTGACTCTAGCTGGAGGCGCTGGGATCTGCTGGTGGGAAGACTTGCAAGGGTCTGTGCGGAGGGAGGCTGCAGAAACCCTGGCCCCCGTGGTGCCGGGGGGGTGGCGGGTAGCACAGGGCCTGTGGGGAGCATAGGACCTGCTGGGAACACATGGCCTGCGGGGAGCTGAGAACCGGAGAGGAGCACAAGACCCGCAGGGAGCACCGAGCCGGCTGGGAACACAGGGCCTGCGGGGAGCACAGGGCCAGCGAGGAGCACAGGACCCCCAGGGAGCATAGGACCCGCAGGGAGCACAGAGCCGGCATCGAACACAGGGCCGGTGGGGAGCACGGGACCGGCTGGGAGCACAGGGCCAGCAGGGTACACTGGCTCCTCAGGGCGCTCAGGTGTGGCCGGCTGCACAGGACTGGCAGTGGGCACAGGGTCCTGCTGGAATGTAGGGCCCGCTGGTGCAGGCGCGGGCTGAGGGGCGCAGACTGCCGGTTCCTGGGGCCCAGCGTGGGCTCCCTGGCCTTGCTGCCCGCGCAGTCGCTGCAGCCTGCGGTCTTTGGCCCTGCGGTTCTTGAGCCACACCTGGGGAGAGGGGTCAGGGAGCAAGTGTAAGAGGGGAGAAGCTGGGCCAATCCGCCTGTGCCCAGGGCTGAGGAGGCTCCGGGAAGAAGGGCCGGCCTCACCCTCTCCCTCCGCCCCCAGACCCAACTATCGGCATGTGGTTGGGGTGGGCCCCGGAATGGGCATGGGTTGGACAGTGGTCAGCGGGCAGTGGGAGCGAGTGGGGGGATTTGCCGGGGTTGGGGTGGGCGTGGGTCCGTACCCGCACTTGGTACTCCTGCAGGTTCAGCCTGGCCGCCAGGGTCTCGCGTTCCTCATAGGTCCCGTAGGGTTTCCCCTCAAAGAATTCCTCCAGGACCAGCAGCTGCTGTGCGCTGAACACCGTGCGCCGCCGCCGCTGTCTCCAAAGCCTGGTCCTCTCCCTCGGGGTGGTAGGGGACAGCCGGGAGCCTGGCGGAAGGGGAATGCCAGGTCAAAGGAGCTCCAAGGACTGCCCGCAGCCCACCAGGCCTGCGTCACAACACACCCTTGTGAGCAGGTGTCGGTCCCTGGGGCCTGAGGCCCGCGCTGGTGCCTGAGATAGTGGCCTGAGGCGAAGCGGCCCTGATCCGGCACCTGCCCGCGCGGCCACTGGGCCTCCGTAGGCCGGGGCATCCACATCTCCGAAAGGGTGCCGGGCACAGCGCCTGCGTGCTTCTTGCGGAGCCCACAGCCAGGCATGGGGGGGCCCTCAAACTCACCCAGGCTGGTGCAAGGTGTGGGCTTCCCCTCCCCCGGCCCTCACCCCGACATGTCATTCCATCCCCCAAACCAACCAAGCCTCCCAGAGAAGGTGGCCCTGGTCTGGAAGCCCAGGAGCCTCCAGTCCCAGCGCCAGGATCCCACCTCGGGTCCCCAGGCCCTCACGGTGGGCCCAGACTCACCAGTGGGAAACCCGGGTTCTTGCATCCTGGATGCTCCTGGGCCCTCTGCGCTTGAAGCTCTGGTCACCAGCCCTGCAAGTGCCGCCTTAAATACCAGGTAGGCACGTGCCACCCACCGGTCCCACCCTAAGGGGCTCTAGGCAGCCCTGCCCTCAGGCCCCGCCCCTTGTGCAGGTGTGTCTGTGTATGGCGCTGGCGTGGGATGGGGGTGGGGGCTGCCGGGGCGCTGGGGGAGGCGCAATCATTGATAGTCCTTTGATGGAGCCGCTGCCGCACCCTGTGCCTGTTCCAGGGCCTGGGAGACCTCAGTGGCCAGACAGCCTTGGTCCTGCTGTCCCGAGGGGGTTTTTCTTAGAATCCATGTGAGAGACGATGACCTGCGTGATGGAATGCCAAAGGAAACCAAATGGTGAGATCTCCTTGCTAATTCAGGCGCCATCGGAACTGCCTCTTCCCGTGTCTGGGAGGGGTCTCCTCTAACTGGACATGATTTCTGCTTCCCAGGAGCACGTTGGTCTGCACGAAAGTTCATGGGCCTGATGTCCACAAGGGATCACCCAACCAATTCCTTGGTTTATGAATTGTGAGGGGAGGCCCCCTTCTCCATGATGTCTAAAAGAAACACAGGGTGTGTAACACACCAAAAAAACCAAAACCAAAACAATCAAACAAAAAATTTCAGCGTCACCTGCAGCCAATTGGATGGGCAAAGCTGAGGGGAGGGGCCAGGCTTGGGGTTGGGGGAGGGGATGGGGAACCGAGCCTTTTATGCTTTGGAGTGCGGACTGGTTTCTGAGACAGACTTGGTGATATCTGTCCAGGTCCCTCAGCCAAAGACCGTGAATAGGACACCAGTAGTTGAGCAAATGTGGGCTTCTTTACTTTCTAAGAATGTTTTAGAGAAATTTTCTTAATTTTAGATGAGAGAGAGGGAGAGAGAGAGAGAGAAACAATGATGTGAGAGAAACATGGATTGGTTGTCTCCCACCAGCACCCTGACCAGAGGCAGGGATAGAGAGTGGTATGTACAACCAGGTATGTGCCCTTGACCTGGAATCCCTTGACCCAGAATGGAGCCCTCAGCTTTCCCGGGCATGACACGACCTCTCACCTACTGAGCCACACCAGCCGGGCTTCCTTTGTCTTTCAATTGGATCTTGTCATCTATTTATACTTGAAGAGATTCTCGCCAGTTATGCGTGCTTGCGATTTTATGGTTTTCTGAGTGTTTTGGAATCCTCTGATTCTCTTTTATTTTCCTGTTCTCTTGTCCTGTATGTTGAGGACCTTCTGTAGTGCTATGTTTGAATGGCTTTCTCCCTTTTTTGTGTACTTCCTGTAGACTTTTGGTGTGTGGTTACCTGGACCCTTGGCTTAGGACAAATGAACAGCCTCTCCTTACATTGGAGGCTGAAAATTCAGGGAAACACACACACACACACCCCAAACCACCACAAAGCTGAAGCCCTACCTCACACCACACACCGTCACTGCTAGATGTGTTCAAGGACAGTTTACAATGGGGAAAGCAGAGACAGCGGACAGGGCTTCTCTAGAGTTTTCTGTCAATTAAAAAATGAAACACATGGTCAAGGTTATTTTTAACTTTTATTAATAAATTCATGAGGTTTGAGGGCATCTGTTTGCCACGGATTGAAAGGACAAACAGGTATGTAACAGGCAAGGGGAATCACTGAAATAGACCTTAAAATCCAGAAATTCTACTGATAAAAAAATACAAATGAGACCGATATTTGTAAGAGTTCATTGTCGAGAAAGAGCACCAATTCCAATGAATGCAGAGAAATGAGCAAAGAAATAATAAAATAACATCACATAAAATAAAGCCCCCGACACGTGATGAGTCTTCCCCATGTGCAAAGATGCCTTCGAGAAGGAGGTGAATTCTCCCAGTCCAGGGAATGCGATGGGAAAGCACCAGGAAGCCGGGAGTCACAGAAGTGCACACTGGGATAGCGCGCCCAGTCCTAAGTGCGCCATAGCAGGCCGCCAGGAGGAGCGCAGAGGCTGGGCTGGGTCCTTGGGAAGGTTCTGGGCAGCAGCTCTCCAGTGGATCCGCAGAGGAGCAGCTCTCCAGTGGATCCGCAGCAGGAGCAGCCTGGACTGGGAGAATTCACCTCCTTCTCGAAGGCATCTTTGCACATGGGGAAGACTCATCACGTGTCGGGGGCTTTATTTTATGTGATGTTATTGCGGCCCAAGTCCCGAAAACCAGCAGCGCAGCGAGGCCATATGCGCCCTAATGGGCTCAACCTGGACCGCAAACAGAGCCCAGGACCACAACTGCCGCCGCCACGCGCATGCGAAGTGGCCAACAGGGGGCGTGGGGGGGGGGTGCGGAGCCCAGGCCACATTCCCAAGGAGATGCTTAGCAGTGCGCTGACTCTGCACAAGAGCCACTGGCGGTGCAGACGCACTGACCGGCGCTTCTCGCACCCGCGTGGGCGCACACCGGGGTGCCCTCTGGTCCCGTGGCATCTGCAGGACTTGACGGGGACACACCCCAAGGGAGATCCAGTAACTGGAAGAGGTGCATGTGGCTGTCACCCACCAAGTCGTACCAGGATCTGAGGGAGGAGAAGGGCTCCTCCGCGGAGCAATAGGGTGAGAGCAGGTCTGTGACATCAGGGTCTGGAGAGAAGTTCCTGGCGCCCTCAGGCCCCGGAGGCGAGAGTGTGGCCTCGGATGGAGCTGGAGTTGGAGTTGGAGCTGGATCTAGAGCTGGAGCTGGAGCTGGAGCTGGAGCTGGAGCTGGGTCTGAAGCTGGAGCTGCAGCAGTTGCAGGACTTGGATTTGGATCTGGGGGTGGAGCTAAAGCAGTTGCAGGACCTGGATTTGGATCTGGGGCTGGAGCTAGAGCTGGAACTGGGTCTGAAACTGGAGCTGCAGCAGTTGCAGGACTTGGATCTGGGGCTGGAGCTAAAGCAGTTGCAGGACCTGGATCTGGATCTGCAGCTGGGGCTGGAGCTGAAGCTGGAGCTGGAGCAGGACCTGAATTTGGATGTGGGGCTCGTGCTGCAACAGGAGCAGGAGCAGGTGCAGCAGGGACAGTGCCCTGAACGCCTTGTGCAGGGTCCCAGCAGGCCTGGCTGTAGCTGGAGGCGCTGGGATCTGCTGGTGGGAAGACTTGCAAGGGTCTGTGCGGAGGGAGGCTGCAGAAACCAGGGCCCCCGTAGTGCAAGGGAATGGCGGGTAGCACAGGGCCGGTTGGGAGCACAGAACCGGCTTGGAACAAAGGGCCTGCTGGGAACACATGGCCTCTGGGGAGCTCAAAACCAGCAAGGAGCACAAAACCCGCGGGGAGCACCGAGCTGGCTGGGAACACAGGACCGGTGGGGAGCACGGAACCAGTGGGGAGCATGGAACGGGTGGGGAGCACAGGGCCCGCTGGGAACACTCGCTCCTCCGGGCGCTCAGGTGTGGCGGGCTGCACAGGCCTGGCAGGGAGCACCGGCCTGGCAGGGCCCGCTGGCGCGGGCTGACGGGCGCAGTATCCCGGTTCCTGGGGCGCAGTGTGGGCTCTCTGGCCTTGCTGCCCGCGCAGTCGCTGTAGCGTGCGGTTTTTGGCCCTGCGGTTCTTGAGCCACACCTGGGGAGAGAGGGGCCAGGGAGCAAGTGTAAGAGGGTAGAAGCTGGGCGCATCCGCCTGCGCCCAGGGTTGAGGAGGCTCCTGGAAGAAGGGCCGGCCTCACCCTCTCCCTCCGCCCCCAGACCCAACTATCGGCCCGGGTTTGGGGAGGGCCCCGGAGAGGGCATGGTTTAGACGGTGGGCAGCGGGCAGTGCGAGTGAGTCGGGTGATTGCCTGGTATGGGGTGAGCGTGTGTCCGTACCTGCACCTGGTAGCCCTGCAGGTTCAGCCTGGCCGCCAGGGTCTCGCGTTCCTCATAGGTCCCGTAGGGTTTCCCCTCAAAGAATTCCTCCAGGACCCGCAGCTGCTGTGCACTGAACACCGTGCGGCCGCCGCCGCCGCCGCCGCCTTTGGCAAAGCCGCGCCCTCTTCCTCGGGGCGCTAGGGGACAGCAGGGAGCCTGGCAGAAGGGGAAAGCCAGGTCAGAGGAGCTCCAAGGACTGTCCTCAGCCCACCAGGCCTGGGTCACAACACACTCTTGTGAGTAGGTGGCGGCTGATGCCTGAGAGCATGGCCTGTGGCGCAGCGGCCCTGATCGGGCACCGGCCCGCCCGGACCCCTACCTCTGTAGGCCTGGGCGTCCACATCTCCGAAACCAGCTGGAAACAGCGCCTGCGTGCTTCTTGCGGGGCCCACAGCCAGGCACGTCGGGGCCCTCAAACTCACCCAGGCTGGTGCCCCGGGTGGGCTTCCCGACCCCTGCCCCTTACCGAGACATTGTCACTCCATCCCCCAAACCCACCAAGCCTCCCAGAGAAGCTGATCCTGGTGTGGATGCCCAGGAGCCTCCAATCCCAGCCCCAGGATCCCACCTCCGGTCCCCAAGCCCTCACGGTGGGCCCAGACTCACCAGTGGGAAACCCGGGTTCTTGCATCCTGGATGCTCCTGGGCCCTCTGCGCTTGAAGCTCTGAATACCAGCGCTGCCAGTGCCGCCTTATATACCTGGTAGGCACGTGCCACCCACCGGTCCCACCCTAAGGGGCTCTAGGCAGCCCTCCCCTCAGGCCCCGCCCCTTGTGCAGGTGTGTCTGTGCGCGTCCTTGGGCAGGGTGGGGGTGGGGGCTGGGGGAGCGCTCGGGGAGGTGCAATCATTGATTGTCCTTTAATGGAGCCGCTGCCACACCCGGTGCCTGTTCTAGGGCCTGAGAGTCCTCAGTGGCCAGACAGCCGTGGTCCTGCCCTCGAGAGGACTCGGTAGTGTGCTGTTCCCGAGGGGGCTTTTCTTAGAATCCATGTGAGAGACGATGACCTGCGTGATGGAATGCCAAAGGAAACCAAACGGTGAGATCTCCTTGCTAGATTCAGGCGCCATCCGAACTGCCTCTTCCCGTGTCAGGGTGGGGTCTCCCCTAACTGGACATGATTTCTGCTTCCTGGGAGCACGTTGTCTGCACGAAAGTTCATGGCCCTGATGTCCACAAGGGATCACCCAACCAATTCCTTGGTTTATGAATTGTGACAGGAGGCCCCTTTCTCCATGATGTCTAAAAGAAAAGAGGGTGTGTAACACACCAGACAAACAAAAAAAATTTATTAGGTGTCAGGTGCCGCCGATTGGATGGGCAAAGCTGGGGGGAGGGGCCAGGCTTGGGGTTGGGGGAGGGAATGGGGAACCAAGCCTTTCATGCCCTGGAGTTCGGACTGGTTTCTGAGACAGACTTGGTGATATCTGTCCAGGTCCCTCAGCCAAAGACCGTGAGTAGGACACCAGTAGTTGAGCAAATGTGGGCTTCTTAACTTTGTAAAAATGTTTTAAAGAAATCTTGTTATTTTTTGATGAGAGAGAGAGAGAGAGACAATGATGTGAGAGAAACATGGATTGGTTTCCTTCCACAAGCACCCGGACCAGAGCCAGGGATAGAACCTGGTATGTGCCACCAGGTGTGTGCCCTTGACCAGGAATCCCTTGACCCAGAATGGAGCCCTCAGCTTTCCCAGGCATGACACGACCTCTCACCTACCGAGAAACACCAGCTGGGTTTCCTTTGTCTTTCATTTGGATCTTGTCATCTATTTATAATTGAAGAGATTATCTCGAGTTATGCATGCTTGGGATTTTATGGTTTTCTGAGTGTTTTGGAATCCTCTGTTCCTCTTTTATTTTCCTGCTCTCTTGTCCTGAAGGTAGAGGACATTCTGTAGTGCTATGTTTGAAGGTCTTTCTCTCTTTTTTGTGTACCTCCTGTAGACTTTTGGTGTGTGGTTACCTGGACCCTTGGCTTAGGACAAATGAACAGCCTCTCCTTACATTGGAGGCTGAAAATCCAGGGAAACACACACACACAAACACACACACACACACACACACACACACACACCCCAAACCACCCCGGAGCTGAAGCCCTACCTCACACCACACACCATCACTGCAAGATGTATTCAAGGACAGTTTACAATGGGGAAAGAAGGGACAACGGACAGGGCTTCTGTAGAGTTTTATGTCAATTTGAAAATGAAACACGTGGCCAAGGTCATTTTTAACTTTTATTAATAAATTCATTAGGTTTGAGGGCATCCGTTTGCCATGGATCAAAACGACAAACAGGTATGTAACAGGCAAAGAGAAGCACTGAAATAGTCCTTAACATCCAAAAATTCTACTGATAAAAATATAAAAATGGGACCGATATTTGTAAGAGTTCATTGTCGAGAAAGAGCACCAATTCCAATGAATGCAGAGAAATGAGCAAAGAAATAATAAAATAACATAACCTAAAATAAAGCCCCCCAACACGTGATGAGTCTTCCCCGTGTGCAAAGATGCCTTTGAGAAGGATGTGAATTCTCCGAGTGCAGGGAATGCGATGGGAAAAGCACGAGGTAGCCGTGAGTCACAGATGTGCACACTGGAAAAGTGCGTTCAGTCCTAGGGGCTTCAGAGCACGCCGCCAGGAGGAGCGCAGAGGCTGGGCTGGGTCCTTGGGAAGGTTCTGGGCAGCAGCTCTCCAGTGGATCCGCAGCAGCAGCAGCTCTTGTGGTCCCAGCCCTGGGAACCCTCACCGAGGTCACGTGCCCCCTAATGGGCTCAGCCTGGACCGCGGACTCAGCAGCTCTGGCCCGCCGCCACGCGCATCCGCAGTGAACACCAAAGCGGCTTGGGGGGCAGAGCCCAGACCACCTCCCCAGGATGGATGCTTAGCGGTGTGCTGACTCTGCAGAAGAGCAACTGGCACCCGAGAGGCAGTGACCGGGGCTCCTCGCACCCGCGTGGGCGCACCCCTGGTTGCCCTCTGGCCCCGCGGCATCTGGAGGACTTGGCGGGGACACACTCCCTCGAAGATCCAGTAACTGGAAGACGTCCACCTCGCTGTCACCCACAAAGTCGTACCAGGGCCTGGGGGAGGAGAAGGGCTCCTCCAAGAAGCAGAAGGCTGAGAGCAGGTCTGTGAAATCAGGGTCTGAAGAGAAATTCCCGACGTTGTCCGGGCCCTGAGGCGAGAGTGTGGCCTCGGATGGAGCTGGAGCTGGAGCTGGAGTTGGAGTTGGAGTTGGATCTAGAGCCTGAGATGGAGCTGCAGCTGGAGCTGGAGCTGGAGCCGGATCTATAGGAGGAGCAGGAGCAGGAGCAGGAGCAGGAGCAGGAGCAGGAGCAGGAGCAGGTGCAGCGGGGACAGTTGCCTGGATGACATGCGCAGGGTCCCAGCAGGCCTGGCTGTAGCTGGAGGCACTGGGATGTGCTGCTGGGAAGACTTGCAAGGGCCTGTGCGGAGGGAGGCTGCAGAAACCTGGGCCCCCGTGGTGCAGGGGGGCGGCGGGTAGCACAGGGCCAGAGGGGGGGACAGGACCGGATGGGAACGCAGGGCCAGCGGGGAGCACAGGGCCAGCGGGGAGCACAGGGCCGGGTGGGAACACTGGCTCCTCAGGGCGCACAGGTGTGGCGGGCAGCACAGGGCTGGCAGTGGGCACAGGGTCCTGCTGGAATGTAGGGCCCGCTGGTGCAGGCGCGGGCTGAGGGGCGCAGACTGCCGGTTCCTGGGGCCCAGCGTGGGCTCCCTGGCCTTGCTGCCCGCGCAGTCGCTGCAGCCTGCGGTCTTTGGCCCTGCGGTTCTTGAGCCACACCTGGGGAGAGGGGTCAGGGAGCAAGTGTAAGAGGGGAGAAGCTGGGCCCATCCGCCTGTGCCCAGGGCTGAGGAGGCTCCGGGAAGAAGGGCCGGCCTCACCCTCTCCCTCCGCCCCCAGACCCAACTATCGGCATGTGGTTGGGGTGGGCCCCGGAATGGGCATGGGTTGGACAGTGGTCAGCGGGCAGTGGGAGCGAGTGGGGGGATTTGCCGGGGTTGGGGTGGGCGTGGGTCCGTACCCGCACTTGGTACTCCTGCAGGTTCAGCCTGGCCGCCAGGGTCTCGCGTTCCTCATAGGTCCCGTAGGGTTTCCCCTCAAAGAATTCCTCCAGGACCCGCAGCTGCTGTGCGCTGAACACCGTGCGCCGACGGCGCGTGCTCTTCCTCTGGGCGCGTGGGGACAGCCGGGAGCCTGGCAGAAGGGGAAAGCCAGGTCAGAGGAGCTCCAAGGACTGTCCGCAGCCCACCAGGCCTGGGCCACAACACACCCTTGTGAGCAGGTGGCGGCTGGTGCCTGAGAGCGTGGCCTGTGGCGCCGCGGCCCTGATCCGGCACCTGCCCGCCCAGGCCCACGGCTTCTGTAGGCCTGGGCGTCCACATCTCTGGAACGGGCCCGGAAACAGCGCCTGCGTGCTTCTTGCGG
The DNA here is from genome assembly GCA_036010255.1 of Myotis pilosus. NCBI lineage: Eukaryota > Metazoa > Chordata > Mammalia > Chiroptera > Vespertilionidae > Myotis > Myotis pilosus. Next base: position 4,829,189 of record JASKON010000029.1, read on the forward strand.
GGCTCACAGCCAGGCATGGCGGGGCCCTCAAACTCACCCAGGCTGGTGCCCCGGGTGGGCTTCCCCTCCCCCGGCCCTCACCCCGACGGTGTCATTCCATCGCCCAAACCCACTATGCCTCCCAGAGAAGGTGGCCCTGGTCTGGAAGCCCAGGAGCCTCCAGTCCCAGCGCCAGGATCCCACCTCGGGTCCCCAGGCCCTCACGGTGGGCCCAGACTCACCGGTGGGAAACCCGGATTCTTGCATCCTGGATGCTCCTGGATCCTCTGCGCTTGAAGCTCTGATCACCAGCCCTGCAAGTGCCGCCTTAAATACCAGGTAGGCACGCGCCACCCACCGGTCCCACCCTAAGGGGCTCTAGGCAGCCCTGCCCTCAGGCCCCGCCCCTTGTGCAGGTGTGTCTGTGTATGGCGCTGGCGTGGGATGGGGGTGGGGGCTGCCGGGGCGCTGGGGGAGGCGCAATCATTGATAGTCCTTTGATGGAGCCGCTGCCGCACCCTGTGCCTGTTCCAGGGCCTGGGAGACCTCAGTGGCCAGACAGCCTTGGTCCTGCTGTCCCGAGGGGGTTTTTCTTAGAATCCATGTGAGAGACGATGACCTGCGTGATGGAATGCCAAAGGAAACCAAATGGTGAGATCTCCTTGCTAATTCAGGCGCCATCGGAACTGCCTCTTCCCGTGTCTGGGAGGGGTCTCCTCTAACTGGACATGATTTCTGCTTCCCAGGAGCACGTTGGTCTGCACGAAAGTTCATGGGCCTGATGTCCACAAGGGATCACCCAACCAATTCCTTGGTTTATGAATTGTGAGGGGAGGCCCCCTTCTCCATGATGTCTAAAAGAAACACAGGGTGTGTAACACACCAAAAAAACCAAAACCAAAACAATCAAACAAAAAATTTCAGCGTCACCTGCAGCCAATTGGATGGGCAAAGCTGAGGGGAGGGGCCAGGCTTGGGGTTGGGGGAGGGGATGGGGAACCGAGCCTTTTATGCTTTGGAGTGCGGACTGGTTTCTGAGACAGACTTGGTGATATCTGTCTAGGTCCCTCAGCCAAAGACCGTGAATAGGACACCAGTAGTTGAGCAAATGTGGGCTTCTTTACTTTCTAAGAATGTTTTAGAGAAATTTTCTTATTTTTAGATGAGAGAGAGAGAGAGAGAGGGAGAGAGAGAGAGAGAGAAACAATGATGTGAGAGAAACATGGATTGGTTGTCTCCCACCAGCACCCTGACCAGAGGCAGGGATAGAGAGTGTTATGTACAACCAGGTATGTGTCCTTGACCTGGAATCCCTTGACCCAGAATGGAGCCCTCAGCTTTCCCGGGCATGACACGACCTCTCACCTACTGAGCCACACCAGCCGGACTTCTTTTGTCTTTCACACACCACCCCCTAGCTGAAGCCCTACCTCACACCACATACCATCACTGCTAGATGTGTTCAAGGACAGTTTACAATGGGGAAAGCAGAGACAGCGGACAGGGCTTCTCTAGAGTTTTCTGTCAATTTAAAAATGAAACACATGGTCAAGGTCATTTTTAACTTTTATTAATAAATTCATGAGGTTTGAGGGCATCTGTTTGCCACGGATTGAAAGGACAAACAGGTATGTAACAGGCAAGGGGAATCACTGAAATAGTCCTTAAAATCCAGAAATTCTACTGATAAAAAAATACAAATGAGACCGATATTTGTAAGAGTTCATTGTCGAGAAAGAGCACCAATTCCAATGAATGCAAAGAAATGAGCAAAGAAATAATAAAATAACATCACATAAAATAAAGCCCCCGACACGTGATGAGTCTTCCCCCTGTGCAAAGATGCCTTCGAGAAGGATGTGAATTCTCCCAGTCCAGGGAATGCGATGGGAAAAGCACCAGGAATCCGGGAGTCACAGATGTGCACACTGGGATAGCGCGCCCAGTCCTAAGGGCGCCATAGCACGCTGCCAGGAGGAGCGCGGAGGCTGGGCTGGGTCCTTGTAAGGTTCTGGGCAGCAGCTCTCCAGTGGATCCGCAGCAGGAGCAGCAGGTATTGCAGTCCTAGCCCCGAAAACCAGCAGCGCAGCGAGGCCATATGCAGCGAGGCCTAATGTGCTCAACCTGGACCGCAAACACAGCCCAGGACCACCACTGCCGCCGCCACGCGCATGCGAAGTGGCCAACAGGGGGCGTGGGGTGGGGGTGCGGAGCCCAGGCCACATTCCCAAGGAGATGCTTAGCAGTGCGCTGACTCTGCACAAGAGCCACTGGCGGTGCAGACGCACTGACCGGCGCTTCTCGCACCCGCGTGGGCGCACACCCGGGTGCCCTCTGGTCCCGTGGCATCGGCAGGACTTGGCGGGGACACACCCCCCGGGAGATCCAGTAACTGGAAGAGGTGCATGTGGCTGTCACCCACCAAGTCGTACCAGGACCTGAGGGCGGAGAAGGACTCCTCTGGGGAGCAATAGGGTGAGAGCAGGTCTGTGACATCAGGGTCTGGAGAGAAATTCCTGGCGCCCTCAGGCCCCTGAGGTGAGAGTGTGGCCTCGGATGGAGCTGGAGTTGGAGTTGGAGCTGTATCTAGAGCTGGAGCTGGAGCTGGAGCTGGGTCTGGAGCTGGGGCTGGAGCTGGGGCTGGAGCTGGGTCTGGAGTTGGAGCTGTAGCAGATGCAGGACTTGGATTTGGATCTGGGGGTGGAGCTAAAGCAGTTGCAGGACCTGGATTTGGATCTGGGGCTGGAGCTAGAGCTGGAACTGGAGCTGGAGCTGGGTCTGAAACTGGAGCTGCAGCAGTTGCAGGACTTGGATCTGGGGCTGGAGCTAAAGCAGTTGCAGGACCTGGATCTGGATCTGCGGCTGGGGCTGGAGCTGGAGCTGGAGCTGGAGCAGCACCTGAATTTGGATGTGGGGCTGGAGCTGCAGCAGGAGCAGGAGCAGGTGCAGCAGGGACACTGCCCTGCACGCCTTGTGCAGGGTCCCAGCAGGCCTGGCTGCAGCTGGAGGCTCTGGGATCTGCTGGTGGGAAGACTTGCAAGGGTCTGTGTGGAGGGAGGCTGCAGAAACCAGGACCCCCGTGGTGCAAGGGAATGGCGGGTAGCACAGGGCCGGTTGGGAGCACAGAACTGGCTCGGAACAAAGGGCCTGCTGGGAACACATGGCCTCTGTGGAGCTCAAAACCCGCAAGGAGCACAAAACACACGGGGAGCACCGAGCTGGCTGGGAACACAGGGCCGGTGGGGAGCACGGAACCAGTGGGGAGCATGGAACCGGTGGGGAGCACAGGACCGGGTGGGAACACTCGCTCCTCGGGGCGCTCAGGTGTGGCGGGCTGCACAGGCCTGGCAGGGAGCACCGGCCTGGCAGGGCCCGCTGGCGCGGGCTGACGGGCACAGTATCCCGGTTCCTGGGGCGCAGTGTGGGCTCCCTGGCCTTGCTGCCCGCGCAGTCGCTGCAGCCTGCGGTCTTTGGCCCTGCGGTTCTTGAGCCACACCTGGGGAGAGAGGGGCCAGGGAGCAAGTGTAAGAGGGGAGAAGCTGGGCGCATCCACTTGCGCCCAGGGTTGAGGAGGCTCCTGGAAGAAGGGCCGGCCTCACCCTCTCCCTCCGCCCCCAGACCCAACTATCGGGCCCGGTGTTGGGGAGGGGCCCGGTGTTGGGGAGGGCCCCGGAGAGGGCATGGTTTAGACTGTGGGCAGCGGGCAGTGCGAGTGAGTGGGGTGACTGCCGGGGTTGGGGTGGGCGTGGGGGCCGTACCTGCACTTGGTACTCCTGCAGGTTCAGCCTGGCCGCCAGGGTCTCGCGTTCCTCATAGGTCCCGTAGGGTTTCCCCTCAAAGAATTCCTCCAGGACCCGCAGCTGCTGTGCGCTGAACACCGTGCGCCGCCGCCGCGTGCTCTTCCTCGGGGCGCTAGGGGACAGCCGGGAGCCTGGCAGAAGGGGAAAGCCAGGTCAGAGGAGCTCCAAGGACTGTCCTCAGCCCACCAGGCCTGGGTCACAACACACCCTTGTGAGCAGGTGGCGGCTGGTGCCTGAGAGCGTAGCCTGTGGCGCAGCAGCCCTGATCCGGCACCCGCCCGCCCTGGCCCCTACCTCTGTAGGCCTGGGCGTCATATATCCGAAACGGGCCGGAAACAGCGCCTGCTGCTTCTTGCGGGGGCCCACAGCCATGTACGGTGGGGCCGTCAAACTCAACCAGGCTGGTGCCTCTGGTAGCCTTCCCGTCCACTGCCCTCACCCCGACGGTGTCATTCCATCCCCCAAATCAACCAAGCCTCCCAGAGAAGCTGATCCTGGTGTGGATGCCCAGGAGCCTCCAGCCCAAGCCCCAGCATCCCACCTCCGGTCCCCAAGCCCTCACGGTGGGCCCAGACTCACCAGTGGGAAACCCGGGTTCTTGCATCCTGGATGCTCCTGGGCCCTCTGCGCTTGAAGCTCTGATCACCAGCCCTGCAAGTGCCGCCTTAAATACCAGGTAGGCACGTGCCACCCACCGGTCCCACCCTAAGGGGCTCTAGGCAGCCCTGCCCTCAGGCCCCGCCCCTTGTGCAGGTGTGTCTGTGTATGGCGCTGGCGTGGGATGGGGGTGGGGGCTGCCGGGGCGCTGGGGGAGGCGCAATCATTGATAGTCCTTTGATGGAGCCGCTGCCGCACCCTGTGTCTGTTCCAGGGCCTGGGAGACCTCAGTGGCCAGACAGCCTTGGTCCTGCTGTCCCGAGGGGGTTTTTCTTAGAATCCATGTGAGAGACGATGACCTGCGTGATGGAATGCCAAAGGAAACCAAATGGTGAGATCTCCTTGCTAATTCAGGCGCCATCGGAACTGCCTCTTCCCGTGTCTGGGAGGGGTCTCCTCTAACTGGACATGATTTCTGCTTCCCAAGAGCACGTTGGTCTGCACGAAAGTTCATGGCCCTGATGTCCACAAGGGATCAGCCAACCAATTCCTTGGTTTATGAATTGTGACGGGAGGCCCCCTTCTCCATGATGTCTAAAAGAAACACAGGGTGTGTAACACACCAAAAAAACCAAAACCAAAACAATCAAACAAAAAATTTCAGCGTCACCTGCAGCCAATTGGATGGGCAAAGCTGAGGGGAGGGGCCAGGCTTGGGGTTGGGGGAGGGGATGGGGAACCGAGCCTTTTATGCTTTGGAGTGCGGACTGGTTTCTGAGACAGACTTGGTGATATCTGTCCAGGTCCCTCAGCCAAAGACCGTGAATAGGACACCAGTAGTTGAGCAAATGTGGGCTTCTTTACTTTCTAAGAATGTTTTAGAGAAATTTTCTTAATTTTAGATGAGAGAGAGGGAGAGAGAGAGAGAGAAACAATGATGTGAGAGAAACATGGATTGGTTGTCTCCCACCAGCACCCTGACCAGAGGCAGGGATAGAGAGTGGTATGTACAACCAGGTATGTGCCCTTGACCTGGAATCCCTTCACCCAGAATGGAGCCCTCAGCTTTCCCGGGCATGACACGACCTCTCACCTACTGAGCCACACCAGCCGGGCTTCTTTTGTCTTTCACACACCACCCCCAAGCTGAAGCCCTACCTCACACCACACACCGTCACTGCTAGATGTGTTCAAGGACAGTTTACAATGGGGAAAGCAGAGACAGCGGACAGGGCTTCTCTAGAGTTTTCTGTCAATTTAAAAATGAAACACATGGTCAAGGTCATTTTTAACTTTTATTAATAAATTCATGAGGTTTGAGGGCATCTGTTTGCCACGGATTGAAAGGACAAACAGGTATGTAACAGGCAAGGGGAATCACTGAAATAGTCCTTAAAATCCAGAAATTCTACCGATAAAAAAATACAAATGAGACCGATATTTGTAAGAGTTCATTGTCGAGAAAGAGCACCAATTCCAATGAATGCAGAGAAATGAGCAAAGAAATAATAAAATAACATCACATAAAATAAAGCCCCCGACACGTGATGAGTCTTCCCCATGTGCAAAGATGCCTTCGAGAACGATGTGAATTCTCAGTGTCCAGGGAATGCGATGGGAAAAGCACCAGGAAGCCGCAAGTCACAGATGTGCACACTGGGATAGCGCGCCCAGTCCTAAGGGCGCCATAGCACGCTGCCAGGAGGAGCGTGGAGGCTGGGCTGGGTCCTTGGGAAGGTTCTGGGCAGCAGCTCTCCAGTGTATCCGCAGCAGGAGCAGCAGGTATTGCGGTCCCAGCCCCGAAAACCAGCAGCGCAGCGAGGCCATATGCGCCCTAATGTGCTCAACCTGTACCGCAAACACAGAGCCCAGGCCCACCACTGCCGCCGCCACGCGCATGCGAAGTGGCCAACAGGGGGCGTGGGGTGGGGGTGCGGAGCCCAGGCCACATTCCCAAGGAGATGCTTAGCAGTGCGCTGACTCTGCACAAGAGCCACTGGCGGTGCAGACGCACTGACCGGCGCTTCTCGCACCCGCGTGGGCGCACACCCGGGTGCCCTCTGGTCCCGTGGCATCTGCAGGACTTGACGGGGACACACCCCAAGGGAGATCCAGTAACTGGAAGAGGTGCATGTTGCTGTCACCCACCAAGTCGTACCAGGACCTGAGGGCGGAGAAGGGCTCCTCCGGCGAGCAATAGGGTGAGAGCAGGTCTGTGACATCAGGGTCTGGAGAGAAGTTCCTTGCGTCGTCAGGCCCCTGAGGCGAGAGTGTGGCCTCGGATGGAGCTGGAGTTGGAGTTGGAGCTGGATCTAGAGCTGGAGCTGAAGCTGGAGCTGGAGCTGGGTCTGAAGCTGGAGCTGCAGCAGCTGCAGGACCTGGATTTGGATCTGGGGCTGGAGCTAGAGCTGGAACTGGAGCTGGAGCTGGGTCTGAAACTGGAGCTGCAGCAGTTGCAGGACTTGGATCTGGGGTTGGAGCTAAAGCAGTTGCAGGACCTGGATCTGGATATGTGGCTGGGGCTGGAGCTGGAGCTGGAGAAGGACCTGAATTTGGATGTGGGGCTGGAGCTGCAGCAGGAGCAGGAGCAGGTGCAGCAGGGACAGTGCCCTGCACGCCTTGTGCAGGGTCCCAGCAGGCCTGGCTGTAGCTGGAGGCGCTGGGATCTGCTGGTGGGAAGACTTGCAAGGGTCTGTGTGGAGGGAGGCTGCAGAAACCAGGGCCCCGGTGGTGCAAGGGAACGGCGGGTAGCACAGGGCAGGCTGGGAGCACAGAACCGGGTTGGAACAAAGGGCCTGCTGGGAACACATGGCCTCTGGGGAGCTCAAAACCAGCAAGGAGCACAAAACCTGCGGGGAGCACCGAGCTGGCTGGGAACACAGGGCCGGTGGGGAGCACGGAAACAGTGGGGAGTATGGAACCGGTGGGGAGCACAGGACCGGCTGGGAACACTCGCTCCTCGGGGCGCTCAGGTGTGGCGGGCTGCACAGGCCTGGCAGGGAGCACCGGCCTGGCAGGGCCCGCTGGCGCGGGCTGACGGGCGCAGTATCCCGGTTCCTGGGGCGCAGTGTGGGCTCCCTGGCCTTGCTGCCCGCGCAGTCGCTGCAGCCTGCGGTCTTTGGCCCTGCGGTTCTTGAGCCACACCTGGGGAGAGAGGGGCCAGGGAGCAAGTGTAAGCGGGGAGAAGCTGGGCGCATCTGCCTGCGCCCAGGGTTGAGGAGGCTCCTGGAAGAAGGGCCGGCCTCACCCTCTCCCTCCGCCCCCAGACCCAACTATCGGCCCGGGGTTGGGGTGGGTCCCGGAGAAGGCATGGTTTAGACTGTAGGCAGCGGGCAGTGCGAGTGAGTGGGGTGATTGCCGGGGTTGGGGTGGGAGTGGGTCCGTACCAGCACTTGGTACTCTTGCAGGTTCAGCCTGGCCGCCAGGGTGTTGCGTTCCTCATAGGTCCGGTATTGTTTCCCCTCAAAGAATTCCTCCAGGACCCGCAGCTGCTGTGCGCTGAACACCGTGCGCCGCCGCCTCGCCCTTTTCCTCTGTGAGCTTTAGGACAGCTGGGAGCCTGTTCTAGAGGAAAAGGAGGGCAGAGGAACTCCAAGGACGGTCCGCAGCTCACCAGGCCTGGACCACAACACACCCTTGTGAGCAGGTGGCAGCCCTGGGCCCGAGGGCAAGGCGACCCCGCTGATGCCTGCGAGCGTGGCATGTGGCGCAGCGGCCCTGACCCAGTACCTGCCCGCCCTGGCTACCGGCTTCCGTAGGCCTGGGGTGTTCACATCTCCGAAACGGTTCTGGGAACAGCGCCTGCGTGCTTCAAGCGGGGTCCACAGCCAGGCATGGCGGGGCCCTCAAGCTCACCCAGGCTGGTGCCATGGGTGGGCTTCCCCTCCCCCGGCCCTCACCCCGACGGTGTCATTCCATCCCCCAAACCCACCAAGCCTCCCAGAGAAGCTGGCCCTGGTCTGGATGCCCAGGAGCCTCCAACCCCAGCCCCAGGATCCCACCTACTGTCCCCAAGCCCTCACGGTGGGCCCAGACTCTCCGGTGGGAAACCCGGGTTCTTGCATCCTGGATGCTGCTGGGCCCTCCTTGCTTGAGGATCTTGCCCTCATGCCTGGGTATCTTGCCTTTAATACCTGGTAGGCATGTACCACCCACTGCTCCCATCCTAAGGGTTCTGCCAGGAACTCTTCCTCTCCTTGCGCTCAGGTATGAAGTCTTAGGGTGTGGGTTTGAGGGTGGCGGCAAAATCATTGCTTGGTCTTTTGCTTGAGTCGCTACTGCACTGGATGCTTCTCCTGGGTGCTGGAAGGCCTCAGTGGCCTCACCGCTTTGGTGCTGTGGTTAAGGGAACCCAGTATTATGTTCTGGCAAAGGAGTCTCTCTAATCGCCAGCCATTGCCCGGGGATCATCTTATGCCTTCCTGGCCCTGGGAACCACACATCCTCCACCATCCCCCTGACTTTTCCCGCATCTTGAGCGCCCACTCCCACTTTTCCAGTCAATTCTCCAAGCTGCCCCTAAAGTCCTGGAGTTTGAAGACTTCAGAGGGGCTGGCCCTGTTCGTGGTTTTGGTTCGGGGCTGGTGTCCCTATTGTAATGAAGGGGAGATGGGTTGAAGGTGGACAGTTAGCCGATTTCTCTTGGGCATAAATGACCTGGGTCTCATCTAGGTGTCCCTGGTCACTGAGTCCAGTCCCTCTGAGCTGCACAGACCCTTAGCAAGCTATGGGACTTATGCAGGCAAGAGGGTGAGTGTTAAAGCCAAAATGCCATTTCATACTAAATAGGTTTTCTGAATGCATACGTTCACAAATTCACAAAGTACATTTCCTCCTCTTTATTTCTGTAGACTCATCTGTGCCATGAAAATGAAGTAGGTATGAAAGTTTAACTTCACAGAGGAGTTTTCTCTAGGCATTTCTGCAGTTTTAAGTTTATGCTAAACAGGTCTAGTAAATGCATGCATTCTCCAGTCACTGAGAGGAAGGGTGAACGCCCGCTGGAAATGCCTGGAGTGTAACGTAGGGTGGGGCAACTACAGCTGCTACAGAATGTCACACCTCAAGACAACAGAACCCAGGTGGCGTGATCACTTGCTAGTCACTCTCTGAACAAGGTTCAAGGGCAGTGAGTCTTGGAGTTAGATATGTAGACTAGAGTTGTAGCTATGGGATATTTACCTTGTCGGGATGTTTACCTATGTAGATATGAGATATTTACTTATTAGAGAGTGAGAGAGAGAGAGACACACAGAGCTTTTAAAATTTACTTATTTAGATATGGGATATTTACTTATTAGAGAGTGAAAGACAAAGAGATATTTGAATTTTTAAAAATAACACTGTGCCCTAACTGGTTTGGCTCAGTGGATAGAGTGTCGGCCTGGGAACTGAAAGGTCCCAGGTTCGATTCCGGTCATGGGCGTGTACCTTGGTTACGGGCACATCCCCAGTGTGGGTGTGCAGGAGGCAGCTGATTGATGTTTCTCTCTCATTGATGTTTCTGACTCTCTGTCCCTCTCCCTTCCTCTCTGTAAAAAATCAATAAAATATATTTCAAAAAAAAAACACACTGAAATAATACAATCCCTGTTAATTTAGTTAAAATCAAATCTTGGTTAACAGTGTTTGCATTTTTTTTTATTTTTTAATGAATGACTTTATTTCTTTCACTTTAAGGCTGATGGGAAACCATTATGCCTTCTCTTAAAGAAAATACATCTCAATTAAAAACTATGCTAACTGCCCTAACTGGTTTGGCTCAGTGGATAGAGCATTGGCCTGCGGACTCAAGGGTCCCAGGTTTGATTTCAGTCAAGTGCATATACCTTGGCTGTGGGCACATCCCCAGTAGGGAGTGTGCAGGAGGCAGCTGATCAATGTTTCTCTCTCATCGATGTTTCTAAGTCTCTATCCCACTCCCCTCCTCTCTTTAAAAAATCAATAAAATATATTTTTTAAAAACTATGCTAACTATATTTACTGATTTAATACTAAGTATTCTAAAACACAACTTGAGAACATCCAGCATGCGTGTTGAACCTCAGTACAGTGGATTCAAAATCAAGTACACATGTTACATGCCTCAAGTCTACATTACAACGTATCCTAGTCATCATCATCACCTTCACGTTTTCTTTTCAATGTGTCTGTTGATTCACTGGCAGTATATTTGTGGTGACACCATGTCAGGGGTAATAAGAATGTGTGTGGACCCAATCCATGATGGATTAATCAGAACATTCTGAACTGCTGATGTTGCAGGAATTGATGCTTTTACAGCTGGGGACCGTGAAGTATAAACCTTTGTCCTGTGAGGGACATTGGAGTCCCTACTTCAGTTGAAACTGACATGGGTTGTGGGGTTGGTGTGCCAAGTGTGGGAGCACTTGGTCTGCTAGTAACTAAACCAACACTTAACCATGGAACTGGTGTTCTTCCCGCAGAAGTAGAAGCTTTTTGTTTGTTTGTTTGTCTTTTATAAAGACGTGAGCCTATAGTTTGGAGAAGTCAAGCAATAGCTATGAGGTGGAATTCTAGGACCTGAATATGGCTTGATTAATAGCAATGGGGTTCAGTTTTCTTGCCTTGCAATCTATTTATATAAAAACCTTAGGTGTAATGCGTCACATCAGAGGCTCCCCCAACCGGAAGGAAGTCAGTCCTGCAGGAGTTGTCTTGGCAACAGCTGAGCCCTCCCCCAGCTGTTTCCCGCAAGGGCGAGGTTTCAGGCAGGAACCGACCCTCAGAGCTTGGATGCACTGAGTCCTGGGTCGCCTTGCCAAGGGCTACGTCCCCCCAGAGCTGTTTCCTGCTAGGCCTGAGGGAAGAACCCACCCTCAGAGCACCAGGAGCACCCAGCAGCACTCAGTCCTGGGTTGCTGAGGAGGAGGCCACTTGTGGTAGAACTCTGGTTCTGGCCCAACAGGGGGTGTGGCTGGCTTTCAAACCAGACCCTGGCAGTAGGGAGGAGGCAGCCCCATTCCTCACAGAATCTGCTGTTGGATAGCTTGCTGTCAGTGACCTGCCAGCCAGGAACCCCATTCACCTGCACACCAGACCCTGACAGGAGGGAGGAGGGAGCCCCATTCCTCACAGAATCTACAGGTGGCCAGCTTGCTGTCAGGGGTCTGCCAGCTAGGAATCTTATTCACCTGCATATCTGTATAAAGTTTTAATACATTATATTAGAGGTTGTGGTGGTACTGTTTTACCCACAGCGTCTACAGGAATTGCTGCAAATTTACTTCTCGGTGGAAGCGCCTTTCATTCCCAATATAAATTACCCATTCCACTAAATGAAACTTCAAATTTTAGACTCAATATCAACAGTGAAGTTGCTAAAACTATTAAAAAAGGCCCAACTTCTCACTATTGATGAATGCACCATGGCATCCAGTCATGCTATAAATGCCATAGACAGATTACTAAGAGAAATTATAAATTTGAATGTTCAATGCCTGGTCTGAATGGGTACAGTGGGAAAGTTCTTCGTGGAGGGGATTTTTGACAATGTCTCAGTATTCTACCGCATGCTATGCGATCGGCCATAGTACAAACGAGTTTGAAGTACTACAATGTTTGGGGGTGTTTCAGAAAGTTGTCTCTTACAACAAATATGAGATCAAAGGATTCTGCTTATAGTGGATGGCTAGTAAAACTTGGAGATGGCAAACTTGATAGCAGTTTTCATTTAGGGATGGATATTATTGAAATTTCCTGTGAAATAATTTGTAATGGATCTATTATGAAGCTACCTTTGGAAATCCTGTATCTATAGATAATATTAAACATATATCTAAACGTGCAATTCTTTGTCCAAAAAATGAACAAGTTCAAAAATTAAATGAAGAAATTTTGAGTATGCTCGATGGAGATTTTCACACATATTTGAATGATGATTCCATTGATTCCACAGATGATACTGAAAAGGAAAATTTTCCCATATAATTTCTTAGTAGTATTACTCCTTCGGGAATGCTGTGTCACAAATTAAAATTGAAAGTGGGCGCAATCATCATGTTATTGAGAAATCTTAATAGGAAATGGGGTCTTTGTAATGGTACCAGATTTATTATAAAAAGATTACTACCTAACATTATTGAAGCTGAAGTATAAACAGGATCTGCAGAGGGAGAGGTTGTTCTGATTCCAAGAATTAATTTGTCCCCATCTGACACTGGCTCCCATTTAAATTGATTCAATGACAGTTTCCCGGGATGCCAGCATTTGTGATGACTATTAATAAATCACAAGGATAAAACCTAGACAGAGTAGGAATATTCCTACCTGCACCCATTTTCCCACATGGTCAGTTATATGTTGCTTTCTCTCGAGTTTGAAGAGCATGTGATGTTAAAGTTAAACTTCTAAATACTTCATCACAAGGGAAATTAGTCAAGTACTCTGAAAGTGTTTTCACTCTTAATGTGGTGTACAGGGAGATACTAGAATAAGTTTAATCACTTTATCAGTCATTGTTTGCATCACTATTATTTTTATATCATGGTTTTGTTGTTTTATATCATGTACCCATTCAGACCAGGCATTGAAGCTATAACATGTGCATGTACCCTGAGCAGGAATCAAACCCGCCACCTTTCAGTGTTAGGGACAAAGGTACAACCAACCTTGCCACTGGTCTGAAGCTGTAAATTATATTATTTCTAAGATATCCTTTTCTTATTCCTCATTTTCATTATACAAAAATACAATTAATATTAGCTTATTGATTTTGCATCCTGGGATCTTCCGAAATTCATTTATTACTTGTAGTAGTTTGTGTATGTGTGTATTCCACATGGTTTTCCGCACGTGAGCTGCAAGCATTAGAGTTTTAAGTTATCAACAATACTGTTTTTTAAAAGGTAAAACATAAAAAACCCTCACTTCCCTGGAAGAAATGCAAACACTGAAGAGGAAATGAATATAGTACAAAACTTACATTTCCTCCCACCCTGCTTCACAGGGCCAGGAGGGAGGTGGAGAGCGGAGTGGAGTCAAAGAAAACAAAAATGGAGGGTTTAAAAATTGTTTTGGCCTTGGCTGTTACCTCAGTGGGTTAGAACTTGTTCTGCCTGATTCACCAAGGCCAGGCATCCCATCCCTGGCCAGGGCACATAAAATAATCAACCAATGAATACATACTAAATAAGTGGAAGTACAAATACCTCTCTCTCTCTCTCTCTCTCTTCCTCTCTCGATCTCAAATCCATAAAAATAATTTTTTCGAAGTTAAAGACTTTATTGAAGGAAAAGGGAGCTTGGGGGCGGACAGAAGCCCTAATAAGTAACCAACGGCGCTGCCTTCAGCACATTGAAGCCAGTGTCTGCGACAGCGATGAAAACATGACCAGAAACTGCTTCACCAGAAATGACTCCAACTCAGGCTGAGTATTGCAGGTGTCCCTGTCGGATGGTAGGCTTTTAAAACCCACTTCACTGAGGGACGATGGACATACAAAGCTGTATATATCCAAAGGATGCAACTCAGTGAGTTTGGAGACAAATAGACTTCAATTTTTGATTGAAAATGCAAATGCAACCAAGGATGTTTGTGAACATCTTCTACGCAGTCCATCCTCTGCCCATGTCACTGCAAATGAATCGCAGCCAGGAGACACTGTTGCTTCCTTGTCTCTTCCTGAGAGCGACTCCTGGGTCTCGCATGGGGGAGGGGATCCCAGAGACTCTGATGCACCTGCAGCCCAGATCTCACAGGCACTGAGGAGGCAGGAGAAGGTGGGACCAGGGCTTGAAAAGGGTATAGACCCCCAGGCCTGCAGGGGGGACAAAATTTGTCCATATTACCCATGTCCCCTTCATTTCTCCTCTGACCTGGCTGAGGTTCTGTGGACATTGGCTTGCCCCGGCCTGGGTTAAGAGGGTGGGAGCAGGTGGTGAGCCAGACCAGGTCAAGGCCAGAGAAACCCACTGGGGAGAAGCCCAGAGACTGAGGAGGAAGGAGAGAACCCCAAGGAGAAGAGGGAAGGGGAAGTAGGGAGTTACACAACACAGACAGCAGAGAGGGAGGACATGAGGGGGGCATCCAAGGGGCAGAATACGTAAGACTCCCATTGATTCAGGACCTGTGACCCAGGCTCTGTGCTGAGCATGTAAATGGCGCAACACACTGCATGGCATTCACCCCCACACGCATGGAGAAGGTGACATCATTACCCAAAGTCCCATGGACGTCCAACTGCCCACATGTCTTTCAAGAAGCAGGTTGGCTGGGCCCAGCTCCCAGAGCAGAGGGTGAGGGCGGTGCTCTCCAGCTGGGCAGCTGGCTTCCACAGCTCAGATGCTGGCTGTCTTCTCAGAAAGGCGCTTCTCAGAAAGGTGTGGTGTAGCCTCCTGTTAGCATGGGATTAGGCTGCCGGCCTTAATGGACATTTTATAGGGACATTAGACTACATGGGGCAGCTGCTGTGACATGGGAAGTGACCCAAGCTGGGGGCACCCTGGCTTTTCTGGTTTTGAGATCAAGAAATGTCCATGCCTTGGTTTCCCCTTTGTCCCTAACCGCCATGTTGGCCCTCTCTGCACCTATGTTTCCCCTCTCCTGCTCCTCAGTCTATCTCCCTGTGTCCCTCCTCCTGCACTTGTGCTCACCCCTCAACCACAGCCTGTCACATGTCCCTCCAAATCCCTGCTAAGTCTCCCTGTATTTTGCTGAGGCTGGCCTGGCTAAGAGGATTGGAGCGTTTGCTAAATGGGACCAGCACAGGGTCAGAGAAAGGCTTTGGGAGACTCAGGGGCCAGGGCAGCCACAAGAGGGTGGCAGAGGAAGCTGGAGACTGGAGACAGAGGGAACATGTACCTCAAGCATGTCAAATTCACTGGTGGGGAGGCCACATGGGGCCCACAATGAATATTTTGGTGGCCCAGCCAATATAATGGTATGTAAGAAACGTTTTATTAAAAATTTCGTTACCTAACTTTTACAATATCCTGTTATGCATAATCCTATCTAATAAAGAGGGAATATGATAATTGACCCTCATGCCATCGCAATGATGGCACCCACAGCCAATAAGGTGGGAATATGTTAATTGACTGCCCCACCCTCAAAGATGGTGGCGCCCAGTCCCCTCAGCCGCCCAGCTGCCTAGGGCCAGCCTGAGGTGCAGGCAAGCCTCTGATGGTGGCTGCCCAGCCTCCCAGGGCCTCCAGAGGCTCAGGTAACCAGGACTGGCCGAGGCTTGCACTGCTGGCAGTGGCAACAGCAGAAATGTGATGGGGCGTCACCTTCCCCGGATCGCCAAGTCGCCTCCCACCCCTGAGGGCTCCTGGACTGTGAGAGGGGGCAGGCTGGGCTGAGGGACCTCCTCCAGTGCATGAATTTTTATGCACTGGCCCTCTAGTTATTAATAACAAACTACAAAGTTCTCTAATGCCTGATTCCTATAATCATGTTGCATTCTTTTCCCTTAAGTGCCTTATGCGCAGACACACCATTTCTCTCCACTAATATTAGCAGCAAATATTGCAGAAGCCAATGGCCACGTCATTAGTCTTGGACTGACTTATTTGGTGTGCGCAACAGGAAATATTTCGCTTTTGGAAAACAAGAAAAATAGGTTTATTTGCACCGTGCTCATTAATTTGTGCAGTTATTCAGTGTCTGGTAAGTTACTGTCCAAGAAAAAAATATCAATTTTTATTAAAATGTTCTATTATTTTATGTTAACGATTACTCTTTATTTCAGCCCTTTGTACTCAGCATGTCTATATTGAAATAAACCTATGTTTCTATGAAAATGACTAAAGCTTTTTTTTTTTTTGCAGCCCACATAAACTTAAACCTTGTTTATTTGGCCCGTGTTAGCCTTTGAGTCTGACATGTTCGATGTAAATAGTCAAGTTCATAGATAATGTGGATCCAAAATGCAGTCAACCTTGGTTCTTGAACATCTGGAACAATTAGGATCTCAACCCAGAAAAATGTCTTGGTTGTCACCCAAACCAGTTTTCGACCTGACAATCCCTTCCTGCTGATACCTCAGCATGACAAAAAGCATCTCTCAGGAAACAATCAAAGGAGATAGAACACTTTTGCTGCTGGGGAAATCCACCCTTAGCACAATTTTAAAAGATAAAGAGGCCATCAAGAGTGCTGACATTGCTAAGGGTGTGAAAGTGCTCCCAACACAACAACCCCAGGCACTTGAATAGATAGAAACCCTGTCGCTGATTGGATAAAACAAAAAAAAGCATAAAGTGGTGGTAGCATTTCAGAGGCAGTGATGCATGAAACGTTGCTTTAGGGCTTATAGGGTGTAGTTCAATGCATTTAAGAAAAGAAGTGTTTATTTATACTAACGTTAACACCTTTTTATCAGTTGGCAGTCTGGAACAGATTAACTCAATTTACATAATTTCTAATGGGGGTGGGGATGATTGGGTTTTCAAACAAATTGCTTCTCAAACAGCCTTCTAGAACTAATGAAGTTTGAGAAAGGAGGTTCTACTATTCAGACTTTGCGATACAAAGCAATATGTTCATTGACTTACTGTTTATACATGATTCTTTTTTAACAATTAATTTTACAGAGAGGAAGGAAGAGAGAAAAAAAGACTTTCAATTAGGATTGACATTCAATATTATATTACTTTCAATTGCATGGTTAGACATTTATATAACTTGGAAAGTCATTTCCCCAGGTAAGTTTAGAGCCCACCTGGAACCATGCACAGCTATTAGTAAGTTACTGAGCGCATTCCCCATGTGGTGCTTCACATCCCCATGACTAGTCCATACCTGTCAACTAGTACATCTCCATCTCTTCACCTTTCACCCCAGGCACGCCAACCCCTCCCATCTGGTGACCATCCATTTGTCCTCTATATCTATGAGTTACTTTCTCTCCCCCGCACCCTCCACCACCCCAGATTCCACATATAAGTGAAATTATATGGTATCTGTCCTTTCCTGTTTGACTTATTTCACTTATTAGCATCATACCCTCTAGGTCAATCCATGTTGCTGTAAATGGTAAGATTCCCTTCTTTTTGTTGTTGTTGTTAATCCAAACCCAAGGATATCTTTCCATTGATTTTTAGAGAGAGTGGAAGAGAGGGAGGGTTGGGGGGAGAGAGAGAGAGAAAGAAGGAAGGAAATAGAGAAAGGGACAGAGAGAGAGAGAGAGAGAGAGAGAGAGATGTGAGAAAGATTGGACGCCTCTCATTCCCACACAAAATGGGATGGAGAATCAAACATGAAACCCAGATTGTGCCCTTGATCTGGATTCAAACCCCACACCCTTTGGGCTCACTGGCCAGAGCAAGATTTCCTTCCTTTTTATGGCCCGGTGATATTCCATTGTCTATGTGGGCCAACCCTGCTTTATCCATTAGCCTTACTATTGCAACGTTTGATTTAAAGTCATCATTGTTAGCCCTAGCAGGTTTGGATCAGTGGATAGAGCATTGACCCAAGGACTGAAGGGTCCCAGGTTAGATTCTGGTCAAGGGCACCTACCTGGATTGTAGTCTCTATCCCTGGGCCCGGTTGGGATGCCTGTGGGAGGCAACCAATCACAGTGTCTTTCTCACATTTCTGTTTCTCTCTGTCCCTTCCAGTCATTCTAAAAATGAATGGGAAAATATCCTAAGGTGAGGATTAACAATCCTATATAATAAAAGGCTAATGTACAAACAGACCGAACGCTGGAACAACTGAACAACTGGTCACTATGACATGCACTGACCACCAGGGGGCGTGCACAGAACACAGTGGGAGTCGGCAGCAGGTGGCAGAGTGTGGAACATGGCGAGTGTCAGTGGAGCAGGTGAACGGGCGCCAGACCAAGGCAGGGAGCCAGTCATTGTCATTAGGTCAAGCCTCTGGTGGTAACTGAAAATTCTTTGCTCCCCTGCACCGTGGTCCTGCCTGGCACTCACACCTGTTGCTGTTGCCCAGCGCTGGCCCTGATTGCTCGGTGCCATGAGCCGCTGTGAGCAGCAGCTTCCAGCCCTGATCGCTCCTCAGGGCTTCTCCACCTCCTCCTGCTCCTGAGGTTGATTGGGGCCGGCAGTCACTGCTCACACCTGCTGCTAGTGCCTAGTGCTGGCTGCAATCCCTCTACGCCATTAGTGGGTGCAAACGGGGTTGGTGCTGTCAGAGTGTGGGACTGGCAGGAGTGGGGTTGCTGGCAGACAGGGGACTGAGGGCCACAGCAGGAGTGGCTGGGCAGGGGCACTGAGGATGGGCCATGACCTACCCTTATGCCCACTGCAGCCTTGCGACCCACAGTTACTTTCAAGGTGCATGAATTCATGCACTGGGCCCCTAATCTATATATATAAAAGGCTAATATGCAATTCAACTCCCTTGGGAGTTTGACCGGGAGACTAGGAGTTTGATCACTCACTATCACTTGTGCTGACCACCATGGGGTAGCACTGAACGAAGGAAGGCCTCAGATGGCTCTGATTACCAGCCAGGCCTAGGGACCCTACCAGTGCATGAATTTCGTGCACTGAGCCTCTAGTAATATATAATTTCTTTTAAAATATAATCATTGGTATTTATGTAACTGTTCCCATTATTTTTATTATTTTGTATATTCCTCCATTCCTTTCCTATTCTACTGTTCTATTTCCTGTATGTTGATTTTGTGTAGTGTTATCTTTGAATTCCTTCCTCCTTTTCTTGTGTATGTCTTGCACTGGTTTGTGGTTAAATGGAACCTTCACTTATATCACCAGCCTTTCTATGATTGACAGTTGGAAATCCATGATAAAAAAATAACCCAAAATTGAACTCCTCTCTCACCAAATCAAATCCAGATGTATTAATGACCAGTTTGCAACCAGAAGAGGAGACACAATGAACACAACTGCTATAAACTTGTATGTCAATTTGAAAGTGAAGCTTAGGAAAGTCATTTTAATTTTTAATACATTTATTATTTTGCAGCACCAGTTTCCCACTGATAAAAACCACAAAGACATAATATAAAAACAGGTAATGAGTCCTAGTGAAATAGAATATATTAAAATCAATAAATTTTACCAATGGAAAATACAAATGGGACAAAGGTTTGTAAGGCGTTCATTGCCTAGAAAAAGAAGCAATTCAAATATATTTTAAAAATTAATAAAATTATAAATATGTTATGAGTTGAGTCTACCGGGTGTCCATTGATGCCACGAGAAGGGGGTCAATTCTCCGAGTCCAGTGAATGAGGTGGGAAAAGCACCAGGAAGCCATGAGTCACAGATGTGCACACTCGAAAGCTCACCCAGTCCTACCGGTGTCAGAGCACGCCGCCAGGAGGAGCGTGGAGGCTGGGCTGGGTCCTTTGGAAAGTTCTGGGCAGCGGCTCTCCAGTGGATCCTGCACCAGCAGCAGCTATTGCGCTCCCACCTGAGAACAGGCAGCGAGGTCACATGAGCCCTACTGGGTGCAGCCAGGACCTCAGAGTAGCCTGAGATTGCTCCCATGTGCGGTGGCCACGAAGCGGGCAGAGCCCAGGCCACCTCCCCAGGGTGGATGCTTAGAGGTGCGCTGACTCTGCACAAGAGCAACTGGCAGTGGAGACGCACTGACCAGCGCTTCTTGCACCCACGTGGGCGCACACCCGGGTCCCCTCTGGTCCCACGGCATCTGCAGGACTTGGCGGGGACAGAATCCCTTAGAGTTCCAGTAACCTGTAGAAGTCCTCATCGCTCTCATCCCAAGGCGTGCAGGAGGAAAACAGAGCCTCGAAAGGGCTTTTGGGTGAGAGCAGCTCTGTGTATCCAGGGGTCACAACAGGGTCGGGAAAGAAACTGAAGGTGTAGGGGCCCCGAGGCCCAACTGTGTTCTTGGCTGGAGCTGGAGCTGGAGCAGGTGCTGCGAGGACCACGCTTTGGGCACCCTGCTCAGGGTCCCACCAGGCGTGGATGGAGCTGAAGACTCAGGGTTCTGCTGCTGGGAACTCTTGGAGGGGGCTGTCTGGAGGGGGGCTGCGGAAACCTGGGCGGCTGTGCAGGGAGGCGGCGGGGAGCACTGGGCCGGAGGGGCACACAGGGCCGGAGGGGAGCATAAAGCGGGCTGGGAACACGGCTGGCAGGGAGCACAGGATCCTCCTAGGACGCAGGGTCCGCAGGCACAGGGTCACGTGCAGGCTGAGGGGCGCAGACCCCCGGTTCCTGGGGCGCAGCGTGGGCTTCCGGTTCCTGGGGCGCAGTGTGGGCTTCCGGTTCCTGGGGTGCAGCGTGGGCTTCCGGTTCCTGGGGCGCAGCGTGGGCTTCCGGTTCCTGGGGCGCAGCGTGGGCTTCCGGTTCCTGGGGCGCAGCGTGGGCTTCCGGTTCCTGGGGCGCAGCGTGGGCTTCCGGTTCCTGGGGCGCAGCGTGGGCTTCCGGTTCCTGGGGCGCAGCGTGGGCTTCCGGTTCCTGGGGCGCAGCGTGAGCTCCCTGGCCTTGCTGCCCGCTTAGTCGCTGCAGCCTGCTGTCTTTGGCCCTGCGGTTCCTGAGCCACACCTGGGGAGAGAGGGGACAGGGAGCAAGTGTAAGAGGGGAGAAGCTGGGCGCACCCACCTTCATCCAGGGCTGAGAAGGCTCAGGGAAGAAGGGTCGGCCTCACCCTCTCCCTCCGCCCCCAGACCAAAATGTCCGCCCGGGGTTGGGGTGGGCTCTGGGTAAGGCGCAGAGGGCAGGAGGGGCAGGGCTTGGACACCCAGGGACCAGGCAGGGGTCTGTGAGAGAGGGTCCCCTAGTTCCCAGAGGCCGGAGGTCTGGGGCCGTGCCTGGCGAGAAGTGAGGGGCTACATCGCGTTCGCCAGTTGGCCCCACACAAGGCTGAGGTGGACTCGGGGTGCAGCCCCAGACCACACGGCTGACCCAGGGCAGCACTTGGTCCTTCAGGTCTGGTCTTGCCCGCAACCCCCTGCATCACGGTAGGGCATGGATTGGGCCAGGGGGCAGCAGGCAGTGGGAGTGAGTGGGGTGATTCCTGGGGTGGGGGTGGGAGTGGGGGCTGTATCTGCACTTGGTGCTCCTGCACCTTCACCTGCTTCGCCAGGGTCTCGCGTTCCTCGTAGGTCCCATAGCGTTTCTTCTTGTAGAATTCCTCCAGCTGCAGCCGCTGTTCTTTGCTGTACACCGTGCGCTTCTGCCGCCTCTTCCTCCGAGGGGCTGGGGAAGGTGGAGAGGCTGGCAGAAGGGGAAACAGGCTGAGATGAGACCCACGGACAGTCCGCAGCTCACCAGGCCCTTGTGAGAGTGGGGTCCCCAGGCGCAAGGCAGCTACCGCGCTGTGGATAAGAGCCTGGCATCTGACCCACACCCCCAACTGTCCGCCCCAACCCTTGACGTCTGTAGGCCTGGGCGTCCACATCTCCGAAACGGGCCCGGGAACAGCGCCTGCGTGCTTCTTGCGGGGCCCACAGCCAGGCATGGTGAGGCCCTCAAACTCACCCAGGCTGGTGCCCCGAGTGGGCTTCCCCTCTCCCGGCCCTCGCCACGATGGTGTCATTCCATCCCCCAAACCCACCAAGCCTCCCAGAGAAGCTGGCCTGGTCTGGGTTCCCAGGTGCCTCCAGCCCCAGCCCCAGGATCCCACCTCTGGTCCCCAAGCCCTCAAGGTGGGCCCAGACTCACGGGGGGGAGACCTGGGTTCTTGCATCCTGGATGCTCCTGTGCCCTCTGTGTTTGAGGCTGGGCCCCCAGGCCTGTATGTGCCGCCTTAAATCCCTGTTAGTAACCCGCCATCCACCCGGCAGGTCCTAAAGGTACTGCCCTGACTCCTCCTGCCTTGTCCTCAGGCCCCGCCCCGTGGGGGTTGGGGGAGGCGCAATCATTGATTAGTCCTTTGATTGAGAAGTTAACTGCACCTGGCCCTTCTCCTGGGGGCTGGGAAACCTCTGGGGACAGACAGCCTTGGTCCTGCCCTCAGGTGAACCCAGTATTGTGTCCAGGTGAAAGGTTCCCTCTAGTTGCCAGCCATTGCCCAGGGATCATCCCCTCCCTTCCCGGTCCTGGGAGCCCCACCTCTCCCACCATCCAGCTGCCTCCCCCCAGGTCCCCAGCGCCCACTCCCACTCCTCCAGTCCATCCTCCATGTTTCCCCCCAGGCCCTGGAGTTGGAAGACTTCACACACCCTGACCCTGACCGTGGTTTGGGGTTGGGCTGGTTTCCCTGTGCGGTGGAGGGGAAATGGGGTGCAGGTGGAAGTTAGCCGATTTCCTTGTGAATGGATGACCTGGGTCTGGTCTATGTGTCACTGGTCACCCAGTCCAGCCCCTCTGAGCTGCACAGGCCCGTGTCTAAACATAGGGCTGGACTCCTTGCTTGTCCAGGTTCTGCTGGGGACTCAGGTCTGGAGACAGGACAACTGGCAATGCTCATCCCCAGTGGGACTTTTTTAAAAAAAATATATTTTATTGATTTTTTACAGAGAGGAAGGGAGAGAGATAGAGAGCCAGAAACATTGATGAGAGAGAAACATCGATCAGCTGCCTCCTGCACATTCCCCACTGGGTATGTGCCCCGCAACCAAGGTACATGCTCCTGACCGGAATAGAACCTGGGAGCGTTGAGTCCACAGGCTGACGCTCTATCCACTGAGCCAAACTGGCTAGGGGACCCAGTGGGACTTTTATTAGAATCTATGGGAGAGACGATGACCTTTGTGATGGAATACAAAAAGAAACAAAACTATGAGATCTCGATGCTGAATTCAGCTGACCATCTGAACTGCCTCTGCCTGTCTCAGGGTGAGGTCTCCCCTCACTGGACATGATTTCTGCTTCCTGGGAGCACGTTGGTCACTGGGACAGTTGATGACTCTGATGTTCACAAGAGATAATGCAGCCATTTCCTCTGTTTATAAATTGTGACTAGACACTTCTTTCTCTCTAATGTATAAAGAAAAACATGGTGTAGCATACAAAATATTAAGGGTAACATTTTGCTGATTGGATGGGCAAAGCTGAGAAGATGGGCCAGGCCTGGGGTTGGGGGGAGGGGATGGAGAACTGGGCATTTCATGCCTTGGAGTGCGGGTTGGTTTCTGAGACAGACTCGGTGATATCTGTCCAGGTCCCTCAGCCACAGACCGTGAGTAGGACTCCAGTAGTTGAGCAAATGTGGGTTTACTTACTTTTTAAGATTTTTTTCATAGCCTTTATATCTTTTTTTCATGCTGTTGAGCATCTTTGCTATCATTACTCTGAACTATATTTCAAGTACATTTTTATGTCTTCTTCTAGAGAATTCTCTGGTTTTTCATTTGAGGGTTGTTTGTCTCCTTATTTTGGCTCTCGGTTTGGGTTTATCACTATGCATTTATAAATAAATGGTTCTCAACCTTGGCTGCACTTTAGAATCACCTGAGAAGCTTTTTAAAATCCTGATTTCTGGGCCTGATTCTCCGGAAATTCTCTTTCTCTGTTATGGAGGGAGGCCACAACATTAGTAACAAAGAAACAGAATTTCCAGAGGATGAGGCCCAGAAATCAGGATTTTAAAAAGCTTCCCCGGTGATTTGAGTGTGCAGCCAAGGTTGAGAACCACTGTCGTAGATCCTCTATAGCTCTTAACCTGAAGTGCAGGACACAGTCAAATGCTGTTTCTGACTAATTAGAACAGGGAAAGACTCAGAGCCTCCAGAGACTGCCTACAGAGTGATAGGATTTCCACTTAAATTTGCTCCTGGCAATCATCCTCAGGTGTGGGCAGTTTTTTCAACAGGGTGAGGCCATTGCTTTTGCCTGGAGACTAATTGTTCTTTTGGTCTCTTAAGTAGCCTCAGGGCAATGTATTTTCCATGAGAGTGGGTCAACTGCCTTTCTCCCCTGACTCCCACCAGGCAAGGGAACTGCCTGTGTGGGAAAGATGTCCTTAGCTGTGTGAGGGAATGGCTCAGTAGAGGAAACTGGGGGTTTCTGCCTTCTGAGCTCTAACCCCTGAGTCCTAGTCCTGTGTTCTGCTCACACAGCTCAAGTCCACTCCGCCCTCTCTGCCACAGCACAAGGTGGAGTTTTGTACATTGGCCCTTTAAGAGGGTGCCTGAATCTCTAGCCATCTCTCCCTGTCATATAGCAACACCGCTGCTTTTCACAGCCAGGAGTTATGTAGGTACTCATCTCAGTTGTGGTGCTCTGGCAGGGGGCCCCAGCTTGGGGATTAGATCCAAGAGTTCTCAGTTGCAACTCCCCACAGCTGAGATATCTCCGGAACTTCAGTTGCTGCCTGTGGGCACCTGGCCAGCCCTTGCGCCCCTCCGCACCGCCTACCAATCTCTGCAGTCTCCACTTTCAGTCCTTGGGTGTCAGGGTTCCATTGATTATGCAGGAAGTTTTTTCTGTATTTTGGTTGTAATTCCAGTTTGTTCCTGGGGGCATGTTCTTGCAGCATCCCCTTGCTCTACTGCCATTTTTAAACTCCTCAAGAATTTTTTGAAGTAATTTTGTTATTTATTGATGAGAGAGAGAGAGAGAGAGAGAGAGAGAGAGAGAGAGAGGGAGAGAGAAACAATGATTTGAGAGAAACATGGATTTTTTTTGCCTCCCACAAGCACCCTGACCAGAGCCAGGGATAGAGCCTGCAATCAGGTATGTGCCCTTGACCCGGAATCCCTTGACCCAGAATGGAGCCCTCAGCTTTCCCGTGCATGACATGACCTCTCACCTACTGAGCCACACCAGCAGGGCTCTGTTTGTCTTTTAATTGGAGCATGTCATCCATTTATATTTAAAGGGATCATTGCTAGTTATGTGTGCTTGCCATTTTATGGTTTTCTGATTGTTTTACATATTTGTCCAAACCCGTAGAATGTAAAGCTCCCAGAGTGCACCTGAATGAATATTGTGGACTGGGAGTGATACTGAGGTGTCCATGTAACTCCATGGATTGTCCCCAATGGCCCATGTTTGTGTGGATGTTGACAATGGGGAGGCTGTGCATGTGGGGGTACATGGGAAATCTCTGGACTTTCTGCTCCATTTTTCCATGAATATAAAACTGCCCTCAAAAAAGGAAGTCTATTTTACAAAAACGAAGGAGGCTGGCACTATGATGGATAGTTCTGAATTAACTAGCCTGCATGTGGCCTGAGCTTTGAGAGTGTTTAACTCTCTCCCTGGGTGATTCCATATGTGGCCATGATCAAGACCCTCTGAATGTAGGGCTGTTGGAGAGCTTTACAACCAGGCAGGATAACAACCTCCTGAGACAGGTATCCTATATAATAAAAGCCTAATATGCTAAGTATCCAGTCATCCCGTCACCCATTCAACCAATCAAATTGTAATATGCTAATGATATGCTAAGGCCACCCAACCGCTTGCTATGATGTACACTGACCACCAGGGGGCAGAGTCGACCGGTCGACCAGTTGCTATGATGTGCACTGACCACCAGGGGGCAGATGCTCTGACTGGTAGGTTAGCTTGCTACTTGGGTCAGGCTGATTGGGACTGGATACTTCCTGGAGCCCTCCGCGGTCCCCCCCACCCCAACCTTCCCACTGCTGGCCAACCTCCCGTGTCCCTCCCTGGCCATGATCATACACCAGTGCGGTCCCTTGGCCTGGCCTGCACCCTCTCACAATCCAGACACCTTGGGGGATGTTGGAGAACTGGTTTTGACCCGATCGTGCAGGCCAGTCTGAGAGACCCCACTGGTGCACAAATTCGTGCACCGGGCCTCTGCTGGGGTCTGGCCCCAGCAGGTCCAGGGGTTCCCATAGGTGTGGACGGAGTCGGCAAAGAAGGAATGACAGAGGCAGTGTTCAGTTGATTAGCATGGTTGGGTTCTCTTGCCTGGTTCTATCCAGGATTCCCAGCCAGGTTCTGTCCAGGTTCTCTTGCCATGTTCTCTCGCTAGGTTCTCCAGCCAGGTTCTGTCTTCTACTCTAGGTTCTCCAGCCAGGTTCTGTCTTCTATTGTCTTGTTACATCTGTATTTATACCAGTTGATTTTAATCCTATCAATTTCTATTTCAAAGGTTAGGGCGTTTCTGATCTCCATTCCAGGGAGTAAAGATTATGTAGCTTAAGCGTGATTGTTCATAGTTAAAGTGATTAACTACCCGCCTGGCACTTAGTTAAGGGATTTTATTCCCTCCCTAACTTCTGGGAAAAATCCCTACCTGGGGAAACAACCTTTCTCAGAGAGGTGACCTTGGTTAAAACACATAGCCCAAGAAGGGGAGAAAACATATTAAGAACAGTATGCCATATACGCCAGGTCCCTTGAGACATATGCTGTGCAGATGTTTCTTCCCTGCAGCAACTGTGTCAAACAGCAAGGATGGACCGGCTTCTGGCAAATTCCCCCTTTTTTATTTTTTTAAATGATAGCGCATGTAAATCAGCGGCCACCTCTTGGATTGGGTTGTTTAAGACCCGGAAGAAGACTGACAAGCAATGATAGCGAGCATAGCTATAAACATAGCGGATGGAGCGCACAAGGAGCCTTGTTCCTGTAGAAGGTTGCTGGCCTCTTCAGTCAAGGGATTTCAGCTGTCCTCAAGTCGGTGGTTTGGTTGTCCTTGTTGATCTGGCTAGCGGGCGACGTCATTGGCGACGGGCTTCCCGGAGCATCAGCATGTTGAAGGGCTGGATCATGGGGTCCATCAGGGCTGTGCTTGATGGTGGTGTCAGTGTTTGGGGGGAGTCAGCTGTGCCCTCTGGGTCAGCTGTTATGGATGATACCGGGGAGGAGGAAGAGGAGGAGGAGGAGACAGAGGGAGGTGTGACATAAGGTCGGATTAGACGGTCTGGAATCCACACAGGTGAGTCTGCATCCTGTGGAAATATACAAGCATATCCTCTCCCCCAGGTTAAAAGTACATCAGGTCCCTTCCAGGCTCCTGTAAGTAAGTCTTTCCATTTGTCGAAATAAGTGAGTTTCTGCTAAATGAAAGTTTCTTTTGCTGATTTACTCAGAGTCCTTGGACTTGGCTGAGAGAGTAGCTTCCACTTCTTGCTTTTCTACCATCTGTTGGGCCTCAGTTGTTAACTTCTTCAGCTGACCCCATGTTGGCACCTCAGTCCCTTGCATAGCCTTTCTTTTCTTCTTTTTTCCGCTTTTCTGTCATCGGGGCAACTCTAAGTCTTTGGAACGATGGGACAAGGAGCTTCTCTGGGTCCATTGTGGTGACGCACGTAATGCATTTACTCAATCCACAGCAGGCATTAAAAAGAAAAACCCCAAATGCTCTCTTGTATCCATTTTAAGAGTAGGATTGGCGCTTTCTGCTATTACCTGAGTCCTGATCTATCACCCCAGGGAGAGCTTGCCAATCCTGCACTTTCCCAGGGTGGAAAGGCTGCAGTGGGGTTAAGGATAAGGCTCCTTGGGCCTACCTTCTCCCATGCCTCTACACTTACCTTTCCTTCCTCAGAAAAGCATGGACATACTTCTTGTATAAAATGTTCCATCTGACTGGGCGTAACCTTAACTCCTCTGCTAGCAAGCATATATGTTAAAAGATCAATATGGAGTCTTTTTTCTTTAGACTCAGTATGGCACATCTTCTCAATCTAAAGATCTATACAGAGTCTTCTTTCTTTGGACTCAGTATGGCACATCTTCTCAATCTAAGCTCTGTACTATCCACCTCTTACCCTACTTATCCTCTATAGGGTGGGTCTGCAGCACCCTGGTGGAGTCCTATCTGTCCCAAGTGTGGGGGTTCTCAATGGGGGGGGGCTTACCTAGGGGAATCCTGTTCCAGGGGTTCCCAAAGGTGTGGACAGAGTCAGCAAAGACTATCCACCCTCTTCCTACGGTGAAGTCCTATCCGTCCTGAGTGCAGGGTGCTTAACTAGGGGTCCCTGTTCAGGCGCCAATTGTTGGAGTTCAACCCCAACAAGTCCAGGGGTTCCCAAAGGTGTGGACGGAGTCGGTGAAGAAGAAATGACATGGAGGCAGCGCTCAGTTGATCAGCATAGTTGGGTTCTCCAGCCAGGTTCTATCCAGGATCTCCAGCCAAGTTCTGTCCAGGTTCTCTTGCCATGTTCTCTCGCTAAGTTCTCCAGCCAGGTTCTGTCGCCTGGTTCTGTCTTCTATTGTCTTGTTACATCTGTATTTATACCAGTTGATTTTAATCCTGTCAATTTCTATTCCGAAGGTTAGGGCATTTCTTATCTCCATTCCAGGGAGTAAAGATTATGTAGCTGGGCTCTACTTACTAAATAACAGAATAAACTACAAAGGAAGCTGAGGCCAGGTGGACAGTGTAAAGACATTGAAGAACATCTGGACTGAATGAGATGCATCCAGCTCCTTTTGAAGCACCCATCTTATATGAAAGCTGCTGTTTGAAATTTTAACCCTGATAGTATGGCTTCTGTAAATGCTTGCTTGCTTAAAAAATAGGGAAAACAAGACTACTCCCATTCCAAAGAGGCCGTAAACTATGCCCCAGACAGAGTTGTCGTGCTGGAGCCAGGCCAGGCCTTGAGATAGGGTCTCATGGCCCCTTCCCAGCACGCAGGCCTTCTTTATCAGAAGGTCTGGAAGTCTCATTCCAAATTTGGGAGACAAAGGACTAGAAAAGGTATAAATAGAGAGAGCTTCCTCCATGTTGGGGGCCCAGAATTTGAAAGACACATTTTTCTCTGGGTCTACAAGGAATTTAATAATAAAATGTAATTCCCTTTCCCTAAGCATGGCTTGGTTTTTCTCCGGTCTTCTGCAACATTTGAGATCACACCCAACCAAACCAATTATAAAAAGACATCTTTGTGCCCTAACCGGTTTGGCTCAGTGGATAGAGCATCAGCCTGCGGACTCAAGGGTCCCGGGTTCGATTCTGGTCAAGGGCATGTACCTTGGTTTCAGGCTCATCCCCAGTGGGGAGTGTGCAGGAGGCAACGGATCAATGTTTCTCTCATTGATGTTTCTAAATCTCTATCCCTCTCCCTTCCTCTTTGTAAAAAATCAACAAAATATATTTTTTTTTAAAAAGACATCTTTGTGAATATCTGAGAAGTTAAAAATTGGGCCAAGAATTATTTGATATTCAGGAGTTACTACGAATTTAGTATAATGATCTTCTATTTATATGTAAAAAGTAAAATCTAGCCCAAGAGAATGGAAAACAAGGGCTGAAATAAAAACTTGTGCACAAATGTTCATAGCAGCCCAACTAACAATAGTCAAAAGGTGGACACGACCCAACTGTCCATGAACTGATGGATGGATAGACAACTTGGGATATCAAGACAATGAAATATTGCTCAGTCATAAACAGGAATTAACTTTTAAAATATATATATATATTTTATTGATCTTTTACAGAGAGGAAGGGCGAGGGATAGAGAACCAGAAACATCGATGAGAGAGACACCTATTAACCGCCTCCTGCACACCTCCCACCGGGGATGTGCCCGCAACCAAGGTATATGCCCTAGACCGGAATCGAACCTGGGACCTTTCAGTCTGCAGGCCGATGCTCTATCCACTGAGCCAAACCAGCGAGGGCAGGAATGAACTTTTAACACATGCTGACATAGATAACATTTTTTTAAATCTCATGATTTTTAAAGAATGTTCTGGGGTGACATTGCTTAATGAAACTATATAGGCTTCGCCCTGACCAGTTTTGCTTAGTGCTTACAGTAGCCACCCAGGTAAGGAAGGGTCTTGGTTTGAATCCTAGCCAAGCACACCTACCTGGGTTTCAGGTTCAATCCCGGACCTGTGTACCCAGGAGGCAAACAATCTATGTGTCTCTTCTCTCTCTCTCTCTCTTTCTCTCTCTCTCTCTCTCTCTCTTCAATAAAAAAAATTTTTTTTGGAAGTAAAATACTTTATTTAAGGAAAAAGCAGCTTGGGGGCGGGCAGAAAGCCTAATAAGTAACCAATGGCGGCTGCCTTCAGCACATTGAAGCCAGTGTCTGCGACAGCGATGAAAACATGACCAGAAACTGCTTCACCAGAAATGACTCCAACTCAGGCTGAGTGTTGCAGGTGTTCCTGTCGGATGGTAGGCTTTTAAAACCCACTTTATTGAGGGACGATGGACATACAAAGCTGTATATATCCAAAGGATGCAACTCGGTGAGCTTGGAGACAAATAGACTTCAATTTTTGATTGAAAATGCAAATGCAACCAAGGATGTTTGTGAACATCTCTACTCAGTCCATCCTCTGCTCACATCACTGCAGATGAATCGCAGCCACAAGACACTGCTGTTTCTCTGTCTCTTCCTGAGAGCGACTCCTGGGTCTCGCATGGGGGAGGGGATCCCAGAGACTCCGACGCACCTGCAGCCCGGGTCTCACAGGCACCAAGGAGGCAGGAGAAGGTGGGAGCAGGGCTTGAGAAGGGTTGTGCCCTCATCTGTCCATACGTTCCATGTCCCCTTCATTTCTCCTCTGACCTGGCTGAGATTCTGTGGACATTGACTTCCCGGGCCTGGGTTGAGAGGGTGGGAGCAGGTGGTGAGTTAGACCAGGTCAAGGCCAGGGAAACCCACTGGGGAGAATCCCGGAGACTGAGGGGAGGGAAAGAAACCACATGAGGAGAGGGAAGGGAGAGCAGGGTATACACAGTACAGACAGGTGGGAGGGGGTGGGTCAGAGGAGGGATCACAGAGGTGGCATCTAAGGGGCAGGATGGTAAGACTCCCATTGATTCAGGACCTGTGACCCAGGCTCTGTGCTGGGCATATTAATGGCACAACACACTGCATGGCATTCACCCCCACAATTGTGGAGAAGGTGACATCGTTACCCAAAGTCCCATGGACGTCCAGCTGCCCACATGTGCTTCTGTGAATAGTCCAAGAAGCAGGTTGGCTGGGCCCAGCTCCCAGAGCAGAGGGTGAGGGCAGTGCTCTCCAGCTGGGCAGCCGGCTCCCACTGCTCAGATGCTGGCTGTCTTCTCAGAAAGGCACTGGAATGCTCTGGTGTGTGGTGGGGCCTCCTGTTGGCATGGGATTAGGCTGCCGGCCTTAATGGACATTTTATAAAGACGTTAGACTATATGGGACAGCTGCTGTGACATGGGAAGTGACCTAAGAGGGGAGCACCTTGGCTTTTCTGGTTTTGAGATCAAGAAATGTCCATGCCTCGGTTTCCCCTTTCTTCCTAACCGCCATCTCACCCCTCTCTGCACCTATGTTTCCCTTTCTGTGTCCCCTCTCCTGCTCCTTGGTCTGTCTTCCTCTGTGCCCCCCTTCCCCCCGCCCTGAGGTTGTGCCCACCCCTCAACCACAGCCTGTCACATGTCCCTCCAAATCCCTGCTAAGTCTCCCTATATTTTGCTGAGGCTGGCCTGGCTAAGAGGATTGGAGCGTTTGCTAAATGGGACCAGCACAT
The DNA here is from genome assembly GCA_036010255.1 of Myotis pilosus. NCBI lineage: Eukaryota > Metazoa > Chordata > Mammalia > Chiroptera > Vespertilionidae > Myotis > Myotis pilosus. The sequence continues at coordinate 4,860,829 of JASKON010000029.1, forward strand.
GGTCAGAGAAAGGCTTTGGGAGACTCGGGCCAGGGCAGCCACAAGAGGGCGGCAGAGGAAGCTGGAGACTGGAGACAGAGGGAACATGGAGTTCAAGCATGTCAAACTCCCGGCGGGCAGCCCGCATGCAGCCCACAACAAATATCTTTGTGGCCCAGGCAATATAATGATCTGTAAGAAACGTTTTACTAAAAATTCTGTAACCTAATTTTTCCAATATCCTGTTCTGCATAATTATTAATAACGAAATACAATGTACCCTAATGACTGATTACTATAATTGTGTTGCATTCATTGCCCTTAAGCGCCTTGTGCGCAGGCGCACCATTTCTCTCCACTAATACTAGCGGCGAATATTGTAGCCGTCGATGGCCACGTCATTCATCTTGGACTGACTTGTTTGGTGTGCGCAGCAGGAAATATTTCACTTTCGGAGAACAAGAGAAATAGGTTTATTTGCACCGTGCTCATTAATTTGTGCAGTTATTCAGTGTCTGGTAAGTTAATGTCCAAGGAAAAATGTCAATTTTTATTAAAATGTTCTATTATTTTATGTGAACGATGACTCCTTTATTTCAGCCCTTTGTATTCAGCCTGTCTCTATCGAAATAAACCTACGTTTTATGAAAATTGAAGCTTTTGTTTTTTGTGGCCCACATACACTTTAACCTTGTTTACTTGGCCCGTGATAGCCTTTGAGTTTGACATGCTTGATGTAGATGGTCAAGTTTATAGATCATGTGGACCCAAAATGCAGTCAACCTCGGTTCTCAAACATCTCAAACAACTAGGATCTGGACCCAGAAAAATGTCTTGGTTGTCGACCAAAACTTCAGTTTTCGACCAGACACTCCCTTCCTGCTGATACCTCCGCATGACAAAAGCGCCTCTCAGGCAACAAACAAAGGAGATAGAACACTTTTGCTGCTGGGGAATTCCACCCTTAGCACATTTTTAAAAGATAAAGAGGCCATCAAGAGTGCTGACATTGCTAAGGGTGTGAAAGTGCTCCCAACACAACAACCCCAGGCACTTGGATAGAAACCCTGTTGTTGATTGGAGGACGGAAAGCCTTCAGGGCTAGTAGGGTGTGGCTCAATACATTTAAATAATCTGTTTATTCACACAAAGGTTAAACCCTTTTTATCAGTTGGCGGTCTGGAACAGATGAATGCCATTTACATAATGTCTAATGGGGAGGGGGAAATGCTTGGGTTTTCAAACAAATCGCTTCGCTAACGGCCTTCTAGAACTAATGAAATTTGAGAAAGGAGGTTCCACTGTACAGATTTTGCAATACAAAGCAATGTTCATGGACCCTTGACTTACTGTGTATACATGATTCTTTTTTTCTTTTTTTTTTTTTTTTTTTTTCAAAGGAAGGCAGACTGCCACGTGCAGCGCCTCATTTGGATGTGTCTGGAGTCTTGGAAGCTTGACTACCCTACGTTCTCCTACAAATGGACCTTGAGAGCTTGTTTGGAGGTTCTAGCAGGGGAGCGCAGCTACTCGTATACCCTTGACCGAAGACCGGTCCTCTCCTCGGGGGGGAAGGTCGTCCTCTTCGACCGAGCGCGCAGCTTCGGGAGGGACGCACATGGATCGGTGAGGGAGGAGGGGGACACCCGCCTAGCCAGCCAGATCAGCCGAATCAACCCTGGCGATCAATGGGGTGACAGATGTCGCAGCCAGATCGCCCTCACATCCTACATGATTCTTTTTAACAATTAATTTTACAGAGCCCACCTGGAACCATGCACAGCTATTAGTAGGTTACTGAGCGCATTCCTCATGTGGTGCTTCACATCCCCATGACTATTCCACATCTGTCAACTAGTACATCTCCATCTCTTCACCTTTCACCCAGCCACGCCAACCCCTCCCATCTGGCGACCATCCATTTGTCCTCTGTATCTGTGAGTTACTTTCTGCTTCCCCCCCCCCATTCTGATTCCACACATAAGTGAAATTATATGGTATCTGTCCTTTCTTGTTTGACTTATTTCACTTATTAGCATCATACCCTCTAGGTCAATCCATGTTGTTGCAAATGGTAAGATTTCATTCTCTTAGTTGTTGTTGTTGTTAATCTAAACCCAAGGATATTTTTGCATTGATTTTTAGAGAGAATGGAAGGGAGGGAGGCTGGGGAAGAGAGGGAAAGAAGGGCAGAGAGAGGGACAGAGAGAGAGATGTGAGAAAGATACATGGATTGGTTGCCTCTCGCTCCCACACCAAATGGGGTGGACAATCAAACCTGAAACCCGGGTTGTGCCCTTGATCTGAATTCAAACCCCACACCCTTCGACCTCACTGGCCAGAGCAAGATTTCCTTCTTTTTTATGGCCCAGTGATATTCCATTGTCCCTGTGTGCCATACCTTCTTTAACTATTTGCTTTTCTATTGAGCGATTAATGTAAAGTCATCATTGTTGCCCTAGCGGGTTTGGGTCAATGGATAGAATGTCGGTCTGTGGAATGAAGGGTCCAAGGTTCGATTCTGACCAAGGGCACATGCCTGGGTTGAGGGCTCGATCCCCAGTAGGGGCTGTGCAGGAGGCAGCTGATCAATGAATGATTCTCTCTCATCATTGATGTCTCTATCTCTCTCGTTCTCTCTCCCTTCCTCTCTTAAATCTATAAAGAAATATATTTAAAAATAATAAATATATTTAAAAATAATAAATAAAATAAATAAATAATAAATAATAAATAATCATTGTTAGCCCTAACCGGTTTGGGTCAGTGGATACACCGTTGGCCCAGGGACTGAGTGTCCCCGGTTAGATTCTTAACAAGGGCACCTACCTGGATTGTAGGCTCTATACTTGGGCCCGGTTGGGGTGCCTGTGGGAGGCAACCAATCGCAGTGTATTTCTCACATTGCTGTTTCTCTCCGTCCCTTCCACTCATTCTAAAAATGAAAGGAAAAATATCCTGGGGTGAGGATTCACAATAATATATATAATTTATTTTAAAAATATAAAACAATCATTGCTATTCATGTAATTGTTGCCATTGTTTCCTGGTTGTTGTTGTTGCTTTTAATCTTCTTCCATTCCTTTCTTATTCTACTGCTATGTTGATTTTGTGTAGTGTTATATTTGAATTCCTTCCTCCTATTTCTTGTGTATGTCTTGCAAGGTTTGACTTGTGATTAAATGGACCCTTCACTTATGACACTCTATGAATTGACAGTTGGAAATCCTTGATGAAAAAATAAACCAAAATTAAACTCCTTTCTCATCGAATCAAGACCAGATGTATTAATGGCCAGTTTGAAACCAGAAGAGGAGACACAATGAACACGACTTCTATAAATTTATATGTCAATTTGTAAGTAAAGCTTATGAAGTGATTTTAATTTTTAACACATTTATTATTTTGCAGCACCAGATTTCCACTGACGAAAATGACAAAGACATAATCTAACACCAGGTAATGAGTCATAGTGAAATGGATTACATTAAAATCAATAAATTCTACCAATGGAAAATACAAATGTGACAAAGTTTGTAACACGTTCATTGCTAAGAAATAGAAGCAATACAAATATGTTATGAAAAATTAATAAAAATATAGATACTTTATTAGTTGACTATTCCTGGTGCCCAGTGATGCCACGAGAAGGGGGTCAATTCTACGAGTCCAGGGAATGCGATGGGAAAAGCACCAGGAAGCCGCGAGTGTCAGATGTGCACACTGGGATAGCTCGCCCAGTCCTACGGCCTCCAGGAGGGGCGCAGAGGCTGGGCTGGGTCCGTGGGAAGGTTCTGGGCAGCAGCTCTCCAGGGGATCCCACACCAGCAGCAGCTATGGTGCTCCCAGCCCTGAGAACCTGCAGCGAGGTCACGTGGGCCCTAATGGGCTCAGCCAGGACCATGGACAGAGCAGCTGGACACCACGCGCATGCGCAGTGGCCACGAAGGGGGCAGAGCCCAGGCCACCTCCCCCAGTTGGATGCTTAGAGGTGCGCCAACTCTGCACTCCTGGCGGCCAAGACGCACTGACCGGCGCTTCTCGCACCCGCATGGGCGCACACCCGGGTCCCCTCTGGTCCATCCCGCGGCATCCGCAGGACTTGGCGGGGACAGAATCTCTTAGAGATCCAGGAGCGTGTAGGAATCCCCCTCTTGCTCAGGCCAAGGCTGGCAGGAGGAAAACTGCCCCTCCCAGGGGCCTTTGGGTGAGCGCAGCTCTGTGACTCTCGGGGTCACAGCAGGGTTGGTAGAGCAACTTAAGTGGTGGGGGCCCTGAGGCCAGGCTCTGGCCTGGGCTGGAGCTGGAGCAAGTGCAGCGGGGACCAGGCCCTGGACGCACTGCGCAGGGCCCCAGCAGGCCTGGCTGTAGCTGAAGGCTCGGTGCTCTGCTTCAGGGAAGACTTCCAAGGGGCTGTGCGGAGGGAAGCTGCAGAAAGCTAGGTCCCCGTGGTGCAGGGGGGCGGCGGGGAGCACAGGGCCGGCTGGGAACACTGGCTCCTCAGGGAACACAGATGAGGCAGGCAGCTCAGGGCTGGCAGGGAGCACAGGGTACCCCTGGAATGCAGGGCCCCCAGGCGCAGGCCCAGGCTGAGGAGCGGGGGCTCCCGGTTCCTGGGGCGCAGCGTGGGCTCCTTGGCCTTGCTGCCCGCGCAGTTGCTGCAGCCTGCGGTCTTTGGCCCTGCGGTTCTTGAGCCACACCTGGGGAGAGAGGGGACAGGCAGCAGGTGTAAGAGGCGAGAAGCTGGGCGCATCTGCCTGTGTCCAGGGCTGAGGAGGCTCAGGGAAGAAGGGCCGGCCTCACCCTCTCCCACCGCCCCCAGACCCAACTATTTGCGAGGGGTTGGCTTGGGCTCCAGGGAAGGCGCAGAGGGCAGGAGGGGCAGGGCTTGGACACCCATGGACCAGGCAGGGGTCTGTGAGAGAGGGTCCCCGGGTTCCCAGAGGGCGGAGGTCTGGGGGCGTTCCTGGAGAGAAGCGAGGGGCTACATCGTGTTGTCGGGTTTGCCCCACACAGGGCTGAGGTGGACTCGGGGTGCAGCCCCGGACCACACGGCTGACCCAGGGCAGCACTTGGTCCTTCTGGCCTGATCTCCCCTCCTCCAGTCCCCCTATCCCTGCCCCGCCGCCCTGCTTCGCGGAAGCGCTTTGATTGGGCCAGGGGGACAGCGGGCAGTGGGAGTGAGTGGGGTGATTCCTGGGGTGGGGGTGGGAGTGGGGGCTGTACCTGCACTTGGTGCTCCTGCACCTTCACCTGCTTCGCCAGGGTCTCGCGTTCCTCGTAGGTCCCGTAGCGTTTCTTCTTGTAGAATTCCTCCAGCTGCAGCCGCTGTTCTATGCTGTACACCGTGCGCTTCTGCCGCCTCTTCCTCCGAGGGGCTGGGGAAGGTGGAGAGGCTGGCAGAAGGGGAAACAGGCTGAGATGAGACCCACAGATAGTCCGCAGCTCACCAGGCCCTTGTGAGAGTGGGGTCCCCAGGCGCAGAGCAGCTACCGCACTGTGGATAAGAGCCTGGCATCTGACCCACACCCCCAACTGTCCGCCCCGCAACCGGCCTCTGTAGGCCTGGGCGTCCACATCTCCGAAACGGGCCCGGGAGCAGCGCCTGCGTGCTTCTTGCGGGGCCCACAGCCAGGCACGGCGGGGCCTCAAACTCACCCAGGCTGGTGCCCCGGTGGGCGTCCCCTCTCCCGGCCCTCACCCGACGGTGTCATTCCATCCCCCAAACCCACCAAGCCTCCCAGAGAAGCTGGCCCTGATCCCTCCAGCCCCGGCCCCAGGATCCCACCTGCGCAGCCCTGTCTGCTGTCCTCTCCTCCCTCCCAACCCTCCGTGTTGGCAGACTCACCCGGGGGCGACTCAGGTTCCTGCATCTTGGATGCTGCTGGGCCCTCTGCGCTAGAAGCTCTTGACACCAGCCCTGCGTGTGCCGCCTTAAATACCTGGTAGGCACCCACCACCCACTGGGCCCACCCTAAGGGTTCTGCCAGGGACTCGTCCTAGCCCCGCCCTCAGGCCCCGCCCTGTGGGGGATGGGAGAAGCACAATCTTTGATTAGTCCTTTGATTGCGAAGCTCTTGCACCTGGTCCTTGTCCTGGGGGCTGGGAGACCTCAGAGGCCAGACAGCCTTGATACTGCCCCCATGGGAACACAGTATTGTGTCCGGGTGAAAGGGTCCCTGTAGTCGTCAGCCAGTGCCCAAGGGTAATCTTCTCCCTTCCCAAGGGGTTGGGGACCCAGCCTCTCATGCCTTGGAGTGAGGGCTGGTATCTGAGACAGACTTGGTGATATCTGTCCAGGTCCCTCAGCCAAAGACCGTGAGTAGGAGACCAGTAGTTGAGCAAATGTGGGCTTCTTTACTTTTTAAGAATGTTTTAAAGAAATTTGGTTATATTTTGATGAGAGTGAGATAGAGAGAAACAATGATGAAGAGAAACATGGATTTGTTGCCTCCCACAAGCACCCTGACCAGAGGCAGGGATAGAGCCTGGTATGTGCCACCAGATATGTGCCCGTGACCAGGAATCACATGACCCAGAATGGAGCCCTCAGCTTTCCCAGGCATGACACGACCTCTCACCTACTGAGCCACACCAGCCGGGCTTCCTTTGTCTTTCAATTGGATCTTGTCATCTATTTATACTTGAAGAGATTATCGCCAGTTATGCGTGCTTGCGATTTGATGGTTTTCTGAGTGTTTTGGAATCCTCTGTTCCTCTTTTATTTTCCTGTTCTCTTGTCCTGTATGTTGAGGACTTTCTGTAGTGCTATGTTTGAATTCCTTTCTCTTATTTCTCGTGTACCTCCTGTAGACTTTAGGTGTGTAATTACCTGGACCCTTGGCTTAGGACAAATGAACGGCCTCTCCTTACATTGGAGGATGAAAATCCAGAAGAAAACCACACACACAAACCCCAAACCACCTCAAAACTGAACCCCTACCTCACACCACACAGGATCACTGCTAGATGTGTTCAAGGACAGCTTAAACCCTGGAAAGAAGAGACAGTGCATAAGGCTTCTATAGCAGTGATGGCGAAACTATGACACGCATGTCAGAGGTGACACGTGAACTCATTTTGGGGGGTTGATTTTTTTGTTGTTGTTAAATGTCATTTAAATGTATAAAATAAATATCAAAATATAAATCTTTGTTTTACTATGGTTGCAATTATCAAAAAATTTCTATGTGTCACGACACCAGAGTTAAGTTAGGGTTTATCAAAATGCTGACACACCGAGCTCAAAAGGTTCGCCATCACTGTTCTATAGTTTTATGTCAATTTGAAAATGAAACACATGGTCAAGGTTATTTTTATCTTTTATTAATAAATTCATTAGGTTTGAGGGCATCCGTTTGCCACGGATGGAAAGGACAAACAGATATGTAACAGGCAAGGAGAAGCACTGAAATAGTCCTTAACATCCAGAAATTCTACTGATAAAAATATACACATGGGACCGATGTTTGGAACAGTTCATTGCGGAGAAATAGAATCAATTCCAATGAATGCAGAGAAATGAGCAAAGAAATACTAAAATCATATAAAATAAAATAAAACCCCCAAATACGTGATGAGTGTTCCCGGTGTCCAATGATGCCGTGAGAAGGGGGTCAATTCTCCGAGTGCAGGGAATGCGATGGGAAAAGCACCAGGAAGCCGCGAGTCACAGATGTGCACACTGGGATAGCTCGCCCAGTCCTACGGCCGCCAGGAGGGGCGCAGAGGCTGTGCTGGGTCCGTGGGAAGGTTCTGGGCAGCAGCTCTCCAGGGGATCCCACACCAGCAGCAGCTCTTGCGGTCCCAGCCCTGAGAACCTGCAGCGAGGTCACATGCGCCCTAATGGGCTCAGCCAGGACCATGGACAGAGCAACTGGACGCCACGCGCATGCGCAGTGACCACAAAGGGGGCAGAGCCCAGGCCACCTCCCCCAGGTGGATGCTCAGAGGTGCGCCAACTCTGCACTCCTGGCGGCCAAGACGCACTGACCGGCGCTTCTCGCACCCGCGTGGGCGCACACCCGGGTCCCCTCTGGTCCATCCCGCGGCATCCGCAGGACTTGGCGGGGACAGAATCCCTTAGAGATCCAGGAGCGTGTAGGAATCCCCCTCTTGCTCAGGCCAAGGCTGGCAGAAGGAAAATTGCCCCTCCCAGGGGCCTTTGGGTGAGCGCAGCTCTGTGACTCTCGGGGTCACAACAGGGTTGGTAGAGCAACTTAAGTGGTGGGGGCCCTGAGGCCAGGCTCTGGCCTGGGCTGGAGCTGGAGCTGGAGCAAGTGCAGCAGGGACCGTGGCCTGGACGCACTGCGCAGGGCCCCAGCAGGCCTGGCTGTAGCTGAAGACGCAGTGCTCTGGTTCAGGGAAGACTTCCAAGGGGCTGTGAGGAGGGAAGCTGCAGGAAGCTGGGCCCCAGTGGTGCAGGGGGGCGGCGGGGAGCACAGGGCCGGCTGGGAACACTGGCTCCTCAGGGAACACAGATGAGGCAGGCAGCTCAGGGCTGGCAGGGAGCACAGGGTACCCCTGGAATGCAGGGCCCCCAGGCGCAGGCGCAGGCTGAGGGGCGGGGGCTCCCGGTTCCTGGGGCGCAGCGTGGGCTCCCTGGCCTTGCTGCCCGCGCAGTTGCTGCAGCCTGCGGTCTTTGGCCCTGCGGTTCTTGAGCCACACCTGGGGAGAGAGGGGACATGCAGCAGGTGTAAGAGGTGAGAAGCTGGGCGCATCTGCCTATGTCCAGGGCTGAGGAGGCTCAGGGAAGAAGGGCCGGCCTCACCCTCTCCTTCCGCCCCAGACCCAACCAACCGCACGGGGTTGGCTTGGGCTCCAGGGAAGGCGCAGAGGGCAGGAGGGGCAGGGCTTGGACACTCAGGGACCAGGCAGGGGTCTGTGAGAGAGGGTCTCCCGGTTCCTAGAGGCCGGAGGTCTGGGGCTGTGCCTGGAGAATAGCGAGGGGCTGCATCGTGTTATCGGGTTTGCCCCACACAGGGCTGAAGTGGACTCGGGGTGCAGCCCCGGACCACACGGCTGACCCAGGGCAGCACTTGGTCCTTCTGGCCTGGTCTCCTCTCCTCTCCCCCCCCCCCCCCCCCCAGCTGCTCGCGGAAGCGCTTGGATTGGGCCAGGGGCACAGAGGGCAGTGGGAGCGAGTGGGGTGATTCCTGGGGTGGGGGTGGGAGTGGGGGCTGTACCTGCACTTGGTGCTCCTGCACCTTCACCTGCTTCGCCAGGGTCTCGCGTTCCTCGTAGGTCCCATAGCGTTTCTTCTTGTAGAATTCCTCCAGCTGCAGCCGCTGTTCTTTGCTGTACACCGTGCGCTTCTGCCGCCTCTTCCTCCGAGGGGCTGGGGAAGGTGGAGAGGCTGGCAGAAGGGGAAACAGGCTGAGATGAGACCCACAGACAGTCCGCAGCTCACCAGGCCCTTGTGAGAGTGGGGTCCCCAGGCGCAGAGCAGCTACCGCACTGTGGATAAGAGCCTGGCATCTGACCCACACCCCCAACTGTCCGCCCCGCAACCGGCCTCTGTAGGCCTGGGCGTCCACATCTCCGAAACGGGCCCGGGAGCAGCGCCTGCGTGCTTCTTGCGGGGCCCACAGCCAGGCACGGCGGGGCCTCAAACTCACCCAGGCTGGTGCCCCGGTGGGCGTCCCCTCTCCCGGCCCTCACCCGACGGTGTCATTCCATCCCCCAAACCCACCAAGCCTCCCAGAGAAGCTGGCCCTGATCCCTCCAGCCCCGGCCCCAGGATCCCACCTGCACAGCCCTGTCTGCTGCCCTCTCCTCCCTCCCAACCCTCCGTGCTGGCAGACTCACCCCGGGGCGACTCAGGTTCCTGCATCTTGGATGCGGCTGGGTCTTCTGTGCTAGAAGCTCTGGCCACCAGCCCTGCGAGTGCCGCCTTAAATACCTGGTAGGCACCCACCACCCACTGGGCCCACCCTAAGGGTTCTGCCAGGGACTCGTCCTAGCCCCGCCCTCGTCCTAGTCCCGCCCTCAGGCCCCGCCTCGTGGGGGATGGGAGAAGTGCAATCTTTGATTAGTCCTTTGATTGCGAAGCTCTTGCACCTGGTCCTTGTCCTGGGGGCTGGGAGACCTCAGGGGCCAGACAGCCTTGGTACTGCCCCCAAGGGGACGCAGTATTGTGTCCAGGTGAAAGAGTTCCTCTAGTCTCCAGCCATGCCCAGGGGTCATCCTCTCCCTTCCCGAGGGGATGGGGAACCCGGCCTCTCATGCCTTGGAGTGCGGGCTGGTTTCTGAGACAGACTTGGTGATATCTGTCCAGGTCCCTCAGCCAAAGACCGTGAGTAGGACACCAGTAGTTGAGCGAATGTGGGCTTCTTTACTTTTTAAGAATGTTTTAAAGAAATTTGGTTATTTTTTGATGAGAGTGAGATAGAGAGAAACAATGATGTGAGAGACATGGATGGTTGCCTCTCACAAGCTCCCTGACCAGAGCCAGGTATAGAACCTGCAACCAGGTATATGCCCTTGATCAGAAATCACATGACCCAGAATGGAGCCCTCAGCTTTCCCGTGCATGACACGACCTCTCACCTACTGAGCCACACCAGCCGGGCTTCCTTTGTCTTTCAATTAGATCTTCTCATCTATTTACACTTGAAGAGATTATCGCCAGTTGTGCGTGCTTGCGATTTTATGGTTTTCTGAGTGTTTTGGAATCCTCTGTTCCTCTTTTATTTTCCTGCTCTCTTGTCCTGTATGTTCAGGACTTTCTGTAGTGCTATGTTTGAATTCCTTTCTCTTTTTCTCGTGTACCTCCTGTAGACTTTAGGTGTGTGATTACCTGGACTCTTGGCTTAGGACAAATGAATGGCCTCTCCTTACATTGGAGGTTGAAAATCCAGAAGAAACACACACACACACACCCCCCAAGCCACCCCGAAACTGAACCCCTACCTCACACCACACAGGATCACTGCTAGATGTATTCAAGGACAGTTTACAACCGGGAAAGCAGAGACAGTGGATAGGGCTTCTATAGCAGTTATGGCTTGGTGATATCTGTTTAGGTCCCTCAGCCAAAGACCATGAGGAAGACCAGTAGTTGAGCAAATTTGGGTTTATTTGGGGGAGGTTACTCATTTTTAATAAAAATTTTAATTAAAAATTTTATTGATTGACTTAAGAGAGAGAGAGAAGAGGACAGAGAGACATCGGTTTGTTGTTCCACTTATTTATACATTCATTGCTTGATTCTTGTTTGTGCTCTGACTCGGTATCAAACCCACAACCTTGGCATAGATGGACAACTCTAACCAACTGAGCTACCCGGTCAGCCAACTTGGGTATATTGTCTATCTCCAGCTTCACACCCACCTGGAAGCTGACGTCAGCTCAGGTGAGAAATGGTCCCAACAGCTGAGAGAACTGCTGTTGTCTCCCAGGTTTGTGCCCAGGGCAAAGACAGTGCTGCTCCACCTTGTCTCCGCCCTGCAGGAGATACAGATCAAACCTTATTACCGGAAATCCCGCCTCTCTCTTATCACAGCACAGCCAGCAATTTTCACGGGCTTGTGGGTATCAGAAACCCCCAGAGGGCTTTATTCCCAGATTTAGTAGGTTCAGGGTGGGGCTCCAAAATTTGCATTTCTTTTTGAAAAAAAAATTTTTTAAGGTATTTTATTGATTTTTTACAGAGAGGGAGGGAAAAGGATAGAGAGCTAAAAACATTGATGAGAGAGAAACATCGATCAGCTAGCTGCCTCCTGCACATCCCCCACTGGGGATGTGCCCTCAACCAAGGTACATGCCCTTGTGGAATTGAACCTGGGACCCTCCAGTCCGCAGGCCGATGCTCTATCCACTGAGCCAAACCGGTCAGGGATGAAACTTTTTTTTATGTATTGGAGAGAGAGAGAGAGAGAGAGAGAGAGAGAGAGAGAGCTTCAAGCATTTTTCTTAAGTGAGGCACTATTCTAGGTGTTTTATAATTATTCACTGGGGTCTCACTGGCTGCATCCCCTACCCTTAGATCCTCCCTCTATCACGACAGACTCTCTATCCTGCATGCACCCTCCTCTATGGACAGGTTCTCTATCCCTCAGAGATTCTTGTGGCCCCATCATTCCGTTCCATATCCATTTTCTCTCTACTTTTGTGCCCTCCGAAATCTTCCCTCCTGCCCCCAAACTGTCCACTCTTCAAATTCCAGTGTTGGCTTTAAAATCACCCTCAGTCCACCCATCCATCCACCTACATATCTTTGCATTATCTACCCATCTGTCTATCTCCCAGTTGGTTCTGAGAACAGAGGTTTCTTGAACCAAACTTGAGGAACAAGAAGAAAAGCAAGGACATGTAGAAACAAAGATGTGACCACACAGGGGACCTGAACCTGAGCGGGTCTGCCCAGGGCCAACAGTAGTGTGGACTTCGTGCAGGAAAGATTTCACAATACGAGTCCAGGTGATTACGAGAGTTTGTTTATTAAAGCCGGTGGACAGTGAAACGAGAAAAAGCTCACATAGAAGCAACAGGAGAGCCTTAGGCCAGGATGCTTTAGTTCACTAGGGGTTCTTAGAGTTAGGTTCGGTGGATTAGCCTGGGACAGGCTGGCACTGCCCATTTCTCCCCTGGTTGCAAGTCTTGCGGGGTCCCTTAGAGTTCAGGAAGTGCACACCTGTGGGGGAAGAGAGAGAGAATGGAAAGGGAGGGAGAGTATAGACTGGGTGCTTTTTTTTTTTTTTGAGTGTTTTTAAAGGCTGAGAGTTTAGGGGAGGTCTAAGGGGAGATCTGAATAGAATATTCATTCGCTTTTCCAGGTGTGCTCTTGCAGGGTCGTGGTCTCCACTGATTGGTCAGTGCCAGGGCAGGAGGTCATTAGTCATTGCAACTGGTGATGGCTGCTTTTCTGGGCCTGGAACTGAAATACAACTGAGGCCTAGATGTTACTTCTAGGGAGATGACCTTCTGTGTCTGCTGTAAATTGCTCCACCAGTTTGTTCCGTTATCTGTCTTTCCCCATTCCGCTTGCCAAGGAATTTTCCTAGTTTCTTACTATCCCCTCACAAAGAGGACATAGGTACAATTTTGCTCCCACATGCATAGCCTGCATCTGGGTGAACATACGAGAAGCTACTAAGAGTGGCAGCCCTGTGGGAGGACAACTGTGGGCCGGGAGAACTTTCACGGCTCTCGTGACCAATTCCCCACCGTGCAGTTATTAATGATCAAATGCATATTAAATAAAATGAGGCCTATTCTCTTTTTGGAAAATGGGTTCCATTTTCTGATCTCTCTGGGAATGAGGCACTTTTCCCCCAAGTTCATCTGAGCCTCAGGTTGACAGCATGGAAATGAACCCTTTTTCCATTTACTGCTCTGTACTTCAGGTTTTCTCTGAAAAATGTCCCACCTATCTGGGCCTCTTTTTGTCCTCCCTGGAAAAATTGGCTTCAGCCTCATCTTCAGAGAAACATAAAAAAATAAAATAAAAAAGGCCATTGCTGGGTAGCTCAGTTGCTTGGGTCATCATTCCTATACACCTAGGTTTCAGGTTCAATTCTAATCAGGGGACATACAAGATCAACCAATGATGTATAAATAAGTGGAACAAAAAATCAATGCTATTCTCTCTCTCTCCCTTCCTCTTTCTCTAAAAAAAAATCCGTAAAAAACAAAGTAAACAAATAAATAAATATTTCAGTGAAGGATAACATTGCTTGAGAAAAATGCACAGATTAATAGGTTATCAGAAAGTGAGCACTTTTCCTGTGGGAGCCGCCGGGTAGAGAGGAGTGTGGCCTTCTCCTCTCCCCTCTGTGGCATGTGCGCATGTACTCTGAAAAGGGGGAAACATCTGGCAAAAATGTCACTTTGCCTGCTGTGTCCAAGGCTCCCATTCGACCAGATATTGTGAATTTTGTTTACACCAACTTGTGCAAATGTGGCTCGAATTCCCAGAGTCCGAGGTGGTGGAACTCATCATTCTGGCCAGGATGCTTTTGGAAATATGTGTCATGGGGGCCGCATGTTTGCACCAACCAAAACCTGGTGCCGTTGGCACTGCAGAGTAAACACAACACAGAAATGATATGCCACCTGCTCTGCCCTCGCTGCCTCGGCCTTACCTGCACTGGTCATGTCTAAAGGTCACCGTATTGAGGAAGTTCCTGAACTTCCTTTAGTGGTTGAAGATAAAGTTGAAGGCTACAAGAAAACCCAGGAAGCTGTTTTGCTTCTTAAGAAACTTAGGGCCTGGGATGATATAAAAAAGGCCTACGCCTCTCAGCGAATGAGGGCTGGCAAGGGCGAAATGAGAAACCGTCGTCATGTCCAGCTCAGGGACCTTGTATCATCTATAACGAGGACAAGGGTATCATCAAAGCCTTCAGAAACATCCCTGGAATTACTCTGCTTAATGTCAGCAACTGAACATTTTAAATCTTGCACCTGGAGGGCATGTGGGCCGTTTCTGCATTTGGACTGAAAGTGCTTTCCCAAAGTTAGATGAGCTGTATGGCACTTGGCATAGAGCTGCCTCCCTCAAGAGTAACTACAACCTCCCATGCACAAGATGCTCAATACAGGCCTTAGCAGAATCTTGAAAAGCCCAGAGATCCAAAGAGCCCTCCGAGCACCGCACAAGAAGATTCGCTGCGAAGTCCTGAAGAAGAATCCACTGAAAAGCCTGAGAATCATGTTGACGCTAAACCCATAGGCAAAGACCATGCGCTGGAACACCATTCTTCATCAGGCCAAGAACCACAAGCTTCGGGTGGATAAAGCAGCAGCAGCACTAGAAGCCCAATCAGATGACAAGGGGGTTCCAGGCCAGAAGCCTGAGGTCGGGAAGAAAGGAAAGAAGGCTGTTGGCCTTAAGAAGCAGGAGCCTTCGGTGGGAAAAAGGCTGCAGCTACCAAGAAACCAGCAGCCGAGAAGAAGCCGGCAGAAAAGAAACCCACCACAGAAGAAAGAAGCCGGTGGCATAAACTTACATTTGTTTATTCCATAACGGTCAAATCACTGTGGACAGCTAATTTTGAATAAAAATATGATCAAAGGCAATGAGAAAAAAGAAAGTGAGCACAGACTATTTCCAGCAACACTGAAGCTCCCATGAGGTAATCATTATCTGCTTTCTAATACTACAGGTTTGTTTTGCCTGGTTTTGAACTTTACATGCATAGAATCATAGACAGTGTCTTCCTTTGTGTTTGCTTTCTTTCATTCACCATTGTTTGTAAGAGTCATCCCTCTTGCCTTAGCAATGGTCTGTCTGTGTTCTGATGTCGGTGTAGTTTGCCATTACATGATATAGCACCATTACTCTATCCAGTCTCATTGGTTCTGAGTCTAGATTGGTTCTGGTTTGGATTATTACAAACAATGATGCCATGAACACTTTTGTGCCTGTCTTCTGACACACACAAATATATGTACATTTCTGTTGGTATATTCCTATGAGTGGAATTTCTAGGCCATGGAGGAGGCATTTGCTTAAATTGAGTAGATAATGATTAATAGATTTCCAAAGTTATTTTACTTCATATCCTCACCAAAACTTAGCAGTGTCTGTCTTAATTTTAGCCATGTGGATGGGTATGTAGATGAAGATCATTGTGGGCCTGTATTTTCCTCATAACCAGTGGAAATGAACACATTTTTCCGTTCATTATGGTCCACTTTATTTTATTTATTTCCCATACCCACCCAACTAGGTATCAAACTAAAAAACTAGGTATGTGCCCTGATCTAGAATCAAACCTGAAACTTTTTGGTGTACTGGACGAGGCTCCCAGCAACTGAGCCACCTGGCCAGGACATTATAATCTACTGTAAATCTCTCCCGACCCTCTGTTATATTGTAGAGATTATATCTATGTAGAGATTACACATAGATTTTGTTAGACTTTTTCCCCTCCTAAAGTATTTGATATTATTATTGATTGTGTCAGTTTTAGCAAATTTGTTTCCTGTTTGTGGCTGGAGTATAATAAAAAATAATAATCTGTTCTTGTTGACTTATATCCAGGAACCTTGTCAAATTTTCTCATTACTGCTAAATAATTATGCATCTATAAATTCTTTTGGGTTTTCTACCTAAACAGTCATGTCATTTGTAAAAAAATGATAGTGATAGTTCTTTATCTTTCTTTCTAATTCATATACCCTTTATTTCCTTTTCTTTCTTGATTGCATCTTTATTTCCTTACTAGAGGCCCGGTGCAAGAATTTGTGCACTGGTGGGGTTCAGCCGACCCACCCACATTGGGGCCAATCAGTCTGGGCTGGCCAGGGGGGAGGGGATGAGGGAGGTTGGCGGCTGGTCCACCCTGAGCAGGGTGTGGGGGGTCTATTGGGGATGGGGCCAGCTGGGGGGGGGAACTCTGGGGTCGAGGGGACAATTTGTATATTACCCTTTTGTTATATAGGATTGAATGGACCTTTACTATAGTGTTGAAAGAAGTGGTGAGAACTAGAAGTGATTGTCTCATTCCCAGTAACAGAAGAAAATCTTTCAACATTTCAACATCAAACATAATGTTTTCTACAGGATTATTCTGCAGATACCCTTCATCAAATTAAGGAATTCACTCTCTTCCTCATTTCTTTTTCTTTCTTTCTTTCTTTCTTTCTTTCTTTCTTTCTTTCTTTCTTTCTTTCTTTCTTTCTTTCTTTCTTTCTTTCTTTCTTTCTTTCTCTCCCCTCACCTGAAGATAGTTTTTGCATTGCTTTTTAGGGAGTGAAGGGAGGGGTGGAGGGGGAGGGAGGGAGAGAGAGAGAGAGAAAGACAAACTTGGATGTGAGAAAGACACATCCATTGGTTGCCTCCCACACCCACCCTGACCAGGCCGGGGATCAGACCTGTAACCGAGGTACGTGCCCTTGATCAGGAACCAAACCCCAGATTCTTTGTTGCACAGGCAGACTCTTTGATGAACTGAGTCACACTGTCCAGGACCCTCATTTCTTTTTTATTTTTTTTTTACTGACTTTAGAGAGAGAAAGGGAGAGAGGCATATCAAGTTGTTGTTTCTCTTGTTTATGCATTTATTCATTGGTTGCTTCTTTTTTTGTATAGTCACTTTATTATTTACTTAAAATTTCATTAAATACGCATTACATTATCGTTGCGTTTCTTTAACTAGACATGGCTTTATTAGCTTTTTTCTTTTTCTTTCCAGGATGGCAAAGAAAACTAACGCCGTTGAAACTTCAGGGAGGAAAGTGGGTAAGCACACCTAATGACAGAACTGGAGCACCTCCAGAATGCCAGGGCCGACATCACAGTGTCTCACAGCAACATCTGCAGGCACAGGTGGTTTCCGATGAGCCCAGTCCATCAGTGCCCACTTCCCCAGAGGCCTCTTCTCGATCCTGCGTGAAATATGCCACCAGAGAGAAACCCACAGTTGAAAACTCCATGGCAACCAGTGCCAGGGTAGGGCCATCAGAACTGGAACCGGTGGGATGCAGGAGGCTCAGCATGGAACACTTGTGAGAAGCAAGAAAAGGACCCATTTTCCATTGGTTGCTTCTTGTATGTGCCCTGACCAGGAATGGAAGTGGGAACCTTTCAATGCACTGGACGATGCCCAACTAACGAAGCCACTCGGGCCAGCACTAACTTTCCTTTATTTTAATGTTGTTGCCAGGCGTTTTACATCACAGTTACGCAGGTCTCATGAAATAAAGTGAGAAACGCTTGTTCTCTTTCAAGGCCCTGAACATTTTTTTTAGACCAACGTAATTTCCTTCCCCTTTTTTTAAAATGTATTTTTCATTTGATTTCAGAGAGAAGGGGAGGGAGAGAGAGATGGAAACATCAACAATGAAAGAGAATCATGGATCGGCCGCCTCCTGCACGCCCCCTACTGGGGATCGAGCCCGCAACCCAGGCATGTGCCCTTGACCAGAATCGAACCCGGGACCCTTCAGTGTGCAGGCCAACACTCTATCCACTGAGCCACACTGGCTAGGGCTGTAATCTCTCTCTCTCTCTTTTTTAAAAATATATTTTATTGATTTTTTTACAGAGAGGAAGGGAGAGATAGAGAGTTAGAAACATCGATGAGAGAGAAACATCGATCAGCTGCCTCCTGCACATCCCCCACCAGGGATGCGCCCACAACCAAGGTATATGCCCTTGACCAGAATCGAACCCAGGACCCCTCAGTCCGCAGGCCGATGCTCTATCCACTGAGCCAAACCGGTTTTGGCTGTAATCTCTTTTTTAATAATTATGTGAAAGTCTTTGAGGAAGCCAAATGGTTATGGAGTGTTCTTTCTGTGAAAATTTTTAATTATGGATTACCCTTCGCTGATATATTTCCTGTTTTGTGTGTGTGTTTGCTTTGGGTAATTGTATTTTGGTTAGTTATATTTTGCTAGAGATTTGTCATCTAAATTTTCAAATTTCTTGGCATATCATTGTCCATAGCATTCACTTACCATCCTTCATGTCTCTAATGTAGGATCTTTAGTAATGTCCTCTTTTTCATTCTTTATTTTTTAAACTTCAATCTTTTTTTTATTATATCTTTATTCTCTTTTTCATTCTTAATGTTGGCTTTTGGGGAGCTATTGATTTTATTTAGTTTTTAACAAAACATGTCTTGGTTTTTTCTACTGTACATTTTTTTATTTTCTCAATTTCTGTTCTCATCTTTATTTTTTTCTTCCCTCTCTCCTAATTTCTTGAGATGATGTTTAAAATGGTTGGTTTTAGTCTTTCTTCTTATCTGACATCTGTGATATCATTTAATGCTATAGATAAATGAATGGAAGTTGGAATATTATGAACAAACGTATGCCAATAAACTCGACAAGTTAGAGAAGAGAAACAAGTTCCGTGTGAGATACAACTTCCTTGGGCTGGTTATAGTGTTGTGGGGTTTGATTCCTGCTCAGGGCACATGCCCAGGTTGGGGGTTTGATCCCAGGTGGTAGGCGATTGATATTTCTCTTTCTCAGCGTTCTCTCTCTCTCTCAGCTCTCTCTCTCTCCCTTCCTCTAAAAATATTTTCAAAAATAATACAAGATGAACAATTGTATAGCTGGCCAATGAATTAAATACACAATCAACCTCACGACAAACAGCTCCTGGCATCTGCTTGTCCTTTCTTCCCTGCCTTCTACTGTTCCTCCTTGGAAGGCGTTTTCCCCTCCTGTCCCCCATCTGGGTTTCCATATTGTGAGTGCACTGAGAGCTGCATCTTTGAAGTCACCAAACAGGAGTTGCCCTCAAGGATGGTGGCCACAAGGTCATTCCATTCCCACCTCTCGACCTGAGACGCCCAGAAAGCTGGGACTGGATTCTGGTTTGTCTTGGGAAAGTCACTTAACCCCTCCGGACCCATAAAATAGGGGACAGGGAGATGGGCCCTCCCTCATGAGGTGTCTGAAGAGGCAGAGAGAAATGACAAGTACTCACTAACAGTGCCCGGCACGTGTCAAGGGCTTGATTCTTTTCTTCCTGTGTGTCCCAGGGGTGATTTCACCTGGAGGGGGTGGGAGCGGGTGGGGAAGTATCTGACGGTGGAAACTTGGATGTCTCTGCGAAGCCCCTCCCCCGAGGGTCTGGCGTCTGAACCCAATCCCCGCTAATTCCCTGTGGTGCGCTGAGGCTGGGCCCTCTCCTAAGAGGATTAGAGCGTTTGCTGAATTAGTGCTGTTCTGGGAGAGGGAACAGCCAGGGACAGTCTCAGAGATCAGGGAGGGATACTAGGGAGGAGGAAGAAGAGGGGTGAGGGGAGAGATGGAGAGAGGAAAAGAAAGCAGAGAAATACTCAGGCCTGTAGTGAGCCAGGAAGGAAGAACCTGGGAGGAGAGAATCAGGAGTGAAAGGCAGGACTAAAAATGGGGGGGAGGGAGGGCGGGGGGAGGGAGGGAGAATTGCCAGGAAGGGCTACATCCCAACAAGATAGACAGAAATCCCAGTTCTACCTCTTCCTAGTTGTGGGCTTTGGGCAGGTTACCTACCTGACTTACCTCTGCCTCAGTTTCTCATCTGGGAAATGGGAATAATAAGAACATACATCAAAAAAAATAAAAAAAGAACATACATGTGAATATAACAGCATGTCTGGTGGGTTGTGCTGAGAATTAGGAGTTGGGATTGGCTTTCACCTGTGTCTGGAAAACAGCTCAGTGCATTTTTCTTTTTTTCCTTTTTGTTTTTAAATATATTTTCATTGGTTTCAGAGAGGGAGGAAAGGGAGGGAGAGATAGAAACATCAATCATGAGAGAGGATCATTAATCGGCTGCCTCCTGCACACCCCCCACGGGAAATTGAGCCCCAAACTTGGGCATGTGCCTTTGACTGGAATCGAACCTGGGACCCTTTAGTCCGCAGGCTGACGCTCTATCCACTGAGCCAAACCAGCTAGGGCTTTCTTTCTTTTCTTTTCCATTGATTTACTGAGGTGTACTATATATACTATACAATCCACCCATTTGCCCAGCCGGTGTGGCTCAGTGGTTGAGCATTGACCTATGAAACCAGGAGGTCACGGTTTGATTCTCAGTCAGGGCACATGCCCAGGTTGGAGGCTCGATCCCCAGTGGGGGATGTGCAGGAGGCAGTCTATCAATGTTTCTCTCTCATCATTGATGTTTCTATCTCTCCCTTCCTCTCTGAAATCTATGAAAAAAATATTAAAAATAAATTAAAAACAAAATCCACCCATATGAAGCATACAGCTTGGAGAGTTTGGGCAGTTGCAGACAGTCATGGAAGCACCCCCATAATCAAGATACAGGACAGCGGTTCTCAACCTGTGGGTCGCGACCCCTTTGTCGGTCGAACGACCCTTTCACAGGGGTCGCCTAAGACCATCCTGCATATCAGATATTTACATGACGATTCATAACAGTAGCAACATTACAGTCATGAAGTAGCAACGAAAATAATTTTATGGTTGGACCACAACATGAGGAACTGTATTTAAAGGGCCAGAAGGTTAAGAACCACTGATATAGGACATTTCTAGCCCCCAAAGATTCCTGTGTGGTGACTCCCACCTGCTGATCCCCAGCTCCCAGCAACCATTGTTTGTTCCCTGCCACTGCAGCTCCCCTTTTCTAGAATTTCGTGTACATAGACTCACACGGCATGGACCGCTTTGAGTCTGAAGTCTTTCCCTCACTGTGCTGTTCACCATGTTGCTCTGTTGGCCGGTTCATTGGTTTTTATTGGTGAGAAATATTCCATTGCCTGCATGCACCTCGGTTTGCTTATCCACTTGCCTGTGGACGGACATTTGGGTGGTCTCCGGTTTGAGGCCGTTATGCATGAAGCTGCCATGAATAGTTCAAGTACAAGTTCAGTTAAAAAAAAAAAAAGATCAGGTTAAGACAGTGGTCGGCAAACCACGGCTCGCGAGCCACATGCGGCTCTTTGGCCCCTTGAGTGTGGCTCTTCCACAAAATACGACGTACGGGCGCGCACGTACAGTGCGATTGAAACTTCGTGGCCCACGCACAGAAGTCGGTTTTCGGCCTGGGCAAGTCTATTTTGAAGAAGTGGTGCTAGAAGAAGTGGGGGTACGTTCTCTGAGGTCGACCCCTCAGATTGAGGACATTTTTAGCAAAGGCCAGCTTAGGAGTACCCTAATTAAGTTAATAACAATGTACCTACCTATATAGTTTAAGTTTAAAAAATGTGGCTCTCTAAAGAAATTTCAATCGTTGTACTGTTGATATTTGGCTCTGTTGACTAATGAGTTTGCCAACCACTGGGTTAAGATAAACATTTAGACTTGACTTGGGGTGGTGAACACACAATTCAGTCTACAGTTGAAGTGTTGCAGAATCGCACACCTGAAACCTGTATAATTTTGTTAATCAGTGTCACCCCAATAAATTCAATAAAAAGGGAGGAAAGATAAACATTTAGCACGATGTTTTCAAGGCCCATCCATGTTGTCAGAGCTTCATTTCTGCACCCCCAACCCACCATTGATTTTTAGAAAGAGAGGAAGGGAGGGAGGGAGGAAACATGTGGATGGGCCCATGCCCGCAGAGACAGAAGGTGGGGGGAGAGCGCATGGGCAGAGCGACCCCTGTTTCTACCTTTTCGGCCTGCCCTTCCATAGAAATTTAAAAAATCACCCAGACTTTAAGTGAGATTCAACATTTTAATCATTTTCACTCTGAGAGGGGCCAGGGAAGGGGGATCTAGAGTTCCGGGGAGTGGGAACGGGGAGGACAGAGGGCCTGGGGTCCCTTCCTTCCATCCCCAATTCCCTTGTCACTCTTCCCAGTTTTGGAAAGTAGACGCTTTGACATCGACAACTGGAGAGCCAAAGGCTAGCCCAGGAACCTCCTGAACAAATCTTTCCGACTCTTTCCAAGTCCTGGAGAAGTCTTGAAAGACCCCCAGATAGGGGTCCATGTGTCCCCAGCCCCTGTTGCCCTCCAGCCTCCTTCAGAACATCGTGTCCATCCACCAAGCCCTCCCCAAACCCTCTTATCACTCTGCCTTTGAATTGTTTGCACGGACACGCCTTCCCGATGGATGAGGAACTCAGTCCTGTTTACACCCGAGATCCCAGCCTCCCACACAGAGTGTGGGAGTGTCTACAAAATGAATAACTAACACTGCATTCTGGTCCCCACTTGGGCACCGATCCAGAGCACAGTGTCACCTCTGCCAGTCCCTCCCCTGTGAATTTTGTCTGGATCCCCCATCCTGCACCCCAACACGTGCCATCCTCCTCTGCTTATCGGTGTCCCACTCTGGGTCCTGAGCCTCTCCCGGGCTTAATGTCCCAGAGCCCAGCAGGTCTCAGGCCCACAGAGATGACCAAGTGTTGTGTTGAGTAAAACATATCTGTGGGCTCTAGTGATCACACTGTGCTCCTCGGGGGTTCAGGCTTAGGGACCTCTCTTGGCCTGAACCCAGAAAAACCATCTGATGTCTCCCAGAATCTCTTCACACCGTGGCTTCCTCCTGATCCCTCTTCCTGCTGTGGGGGCCTGGAGCCAGTTCCTACTGGGTCATGAGCACAGATTACACACATCTCTTCCCGGCTCTGAGTTCAGTGACCTCAGATTCGTGCCTTGAACTCAGCTATGGGGGGAGGATTTACACCACAGAAATTGGCAAATGCTACCAATCAGGGCTCTTCCTCTTCCTGGAGAGCAAGTTGTCAGCCATCTCCCAGCGTACCATGGCCTCCCACCCACTCTCTTTCACCACATACCTGGCGAAACCCACGAGTGAAAGGCTCCCGGCTCCTGCCTCCCCTGAGCTAGAAATGAAAGAAGTCAGATGAGGAGGAAGAGGCCAGAGCACCAAACTTCCAAGAGTGTCAAAATGCCCGACGCTTCCCTAAAATTCTCACAGTGCTCTTCTCTTTGCTGTGGGTCAAATTATGTTGAAAGAAATATGGTGTTGCCCCAGGGAAACATCCTCAGGCCAAGCACTGTTGTCCGGTCCCACAATCGAACAGTCTACAAGAGGAATTGTCTATTTTAAATGTGGGCCTTCCTCCAAATCCAGTTCTCACCCCATCCTTACTTTTGTGTATTTACAGGTCGGGAAGCCTGTCCACCTCTTTTTCTCTATGAAATACCCACAACTAGGGCTGGTCCACCCCTTGAAACTACCCTAGTTCCTCCCATGTTTGGGTGAACGTCACCTTTAGACAACCCTAAACCAAAAGGAAAAAATATACTAGTAGACATGGAGCAGGCAGCTTGTCTTCCATTCTCCTACCAAATGTGTCCATTCCCAGTGTCCGAATGAATGAATGACCAAACGATGAAGTATCTTTAAGAAGAAACTAAGAAATCGATACTAGATACATAGCAAACAGGCCCCTGTACCTACCATGTAACTGTCATTTGTAAAGTTGGTTATCACCTCCAAATACATGGCCTAAGGTTCCATGATGGGGCCTCTTAAAGTCTATCTTTGGAAGTCCTAGAAGGATCGCCAGCCATGTGCTAAAGAAGAGTTTAAAATGGAAAGTTAGGAAATCAAAGCTCCCTACTGGTTTGTTCAAGGGTGTCTCGATTCCAACCTAAACCTTACCCCCAAATCAACTGTGAGTTTGGTTTTGTTTCATCTTGGGGCAAGTTCTCAGTGCCAGTTTCTGGAGTCTGGGGCTCATGTGTGAAAATGCCCGTTAGAATCAGTGTGAGATGGTGCTGGGTTGAGAGAATTACTGAGCCCTGCTGAAGGAGCCCCTCTCCCAGGGAGGAAAGGGGTGGACTGTGTTGTGTTAAGCTTCTCAGGAAGTCAAAGTGGCCACAGCCTTTGGCAGGATGGCTGGCTCCTGCTGCTTTCTCAGAGCTGCCGTCCGAGTACCTATGCTTCAGGGAGGAGACTTAAACAAGAGGTGGAGATGTTGCTTCTATAAGATCTGAAACTTCCAGGCACTCTGATCTTTGTAGTCCAGAGGATCCATGGGGTTGTAGGCAAATTTCCAGGTGCCTGTAGGGTCCTTGAATTCCAAGCTGTCCATAGGGCTGTAGGCGCCATAGCTCTGGCCTGACAGGGAGGTGGGTGATTGGGCCAGGGAGGGGCCCATGGAGGGGCCGGAAAGGGGGCTGAGAGCCGGGCCCCCCAACTGGGGCACCATGGGAGAAAGATAGGGATCCAGGCCACTGAAGAAGGAGCTGGGAGACCCATAGGCTGAGGGGGAAGAACAGAAAGCGGAGGCTGGGGCGTAGGTCATGGCGTAGGGTGCTGAGGTCAGAGAAGGCCCTGAGGCCACTAGCCCAGCCCTCTGGGCCTCGGGCAAAGGGGACTCTGAAGCTGGACTCCAAATGGACACAGTGGCCACTCCCGCGGTGGGAGAGCCTGAGGGGCCAGGCAGAGGGGGACTGTAGGAATCTGAGATGCCCAGGGGGTCTGGACAGACATCAGTGGAGGGCCTTGGGGATGTGCCCGCCTTCCTCTTGGCAGGACGAGCCTTGGCTTGCGCCCCTGGGGGCTGCTGCTGCTGTTTCTGCTGCTGCCGCTGCTGCCTGCACTTAGCCCTGCGGTTCTTGAACCAAACCTGGGGGGTAAGAAGGGAGTGCGGTTGTGGGCGGGTGAGTGGGGAGGAGGCCCTCATGGTGCTCAGGAATGATGCTGCTTATTGGTTAGACACGCCAGAGTCATACCTCTTCACTTTGCAGTCAGATATGGGCCACTCCATCCATCCATCCATCCATCCATCCATCCATCCATCCATCCATCCATCCAACCACCCAACCATCCAACCATTCATACATACAATTGTACATATATACATTCATACAAACACACATCTGTCCACCCATCCAGTCATCCATATGCACATAAATACATTCATCCATCCAATGCATACATACAGTCACACAGATATACATAAAACTGTGCACATATACACACGTATCCATCCAATCACGTGCACATGTATGCAATCACCCAAACACACACATACATATTCATCCATTCAATCAGTTAATAAACATGCACTAACCGTCTTCTACAGCAGTGAAACTGACATTCTAGCTGAGAGAGACAGATCATAAACTGTAAGCCAGTAAATCACATAGTATTTTAGAAAGTGATAAATACTATAGAAGAACCAATTGAGCAGCATTAGGGGGAGCAGTAGAGTTGGCGGGAGGGGAAAATTGCAACTGTAAATCTGACCATTGGTATAGGTCTCACTGACTGACACAGTGACTTGATTGGCTGGTAAAGATCTTGAACAGGTGATGGGGAGTAGCCATTCCAGGGAGAGGGAACAGAGAGTGCAAAGGTTCTGAGGCAAGAGTGTGCTTGCCGGCGTGTTAGAGGAGGAACCGGGGCCAGTGGCTGGAGTGGAGTGGGAGGGGTAGGAGTGAGAGAGACAAGGCCAGTGAGGGGGTGAGGACTTTAGGCCCCTTTATGACTGACGGTGGCGGTCACTCTGGGACCTCTCCTTCCTCCCCTCACTCTGGGCCCCAGGAAGGGCTGGGAGGGGCCCAGGGAACAGAGATCCCACCTGAACCCTGGACTCCGGCAGATTGATTTTCAGGGCCACCTCCTCACGGGCGTACACATCTGGGTACTGGGTCTTGGCAAACAGGGCCTCCAGCTCCTCCAGCTGGCTCCGGGTGAAGGTGGTCCGCTCCCGCCGTTGCTTTCTCGGGGCACCTTGGGAAGGGGGGGCAATGGAGCTCTCAGGTGACCGGGCCTCCCATTCTCTTCAGCTGGTGTGAGGCCCTGAGGGTGCGTGGGACCCCAAGGAACCCTTTCTGGGTGTTCATCTGACCTTCTAGACCTCCCTCTGCCTCCCTCTGACCCCCTTTTGCCTGTCATATTGGGGCTCATGCCTCACCCTGAGGAGAACTGGCTTTAGCCTTGCAGGGAGGTATATGAATTTATTTTTTTATCCCCGTTCCAAAATTCCTTAGGCACTAAGACATAACGTTGTGGATATCCAACCATTTCTCGCCCATCATGGTCCGTAATGTTCAATTTAATGGGGAAAAAAGCCCAGCTAACAGATAATGTCCCCAAATGGAGAGCTCACTTCCCTAACAGATTGGAATCCCACTGGGTCCCTGGTCCAGATCGCTCCCTGCTCCCCCACCCTGCCGGAAGCCGGTCCATCCTTGCTGCTTGACACAGTCGCTGCAGGGAAGAAACATCTGCACAGCATATGTTTCAAGGAACCTGGCGTATATGGCATCCTGTTCTTAATATGTTTGCTCCCCTTAGCGCTGTGTGTTTTAACCAAGGTCACCTCTCCGAGAAAGGTTGTTTCCCCAGGTAGGGATTTTTCCCTGAAGTTAGGGAGGGAATAAAACCCCTTAACTAAGTGCCAGGCGGGTAGTTAATCACTTTAACTATGAACAATCACGCTTAAGTTACATAATCTTTACTCCTGGAATGGAGATAAGAAACGCCCTAACCTTTGGAATAGAAATTGATAGGATTAAAATCAACTGGTATAAATACAGATGTAACAAGACAATAGAAGACAGAACCTGGCTGGAGAACCTAGTGAGAGAACATGGCAAGAGAGCCTACACAGAACTTGGCTGGAGATCCTGGCTAGAGATCCTGGCTAGGCTGCTGATCAATCGAACGCTGTCTCCTTGTCATTCCTTCTTCGCTGCCTCCGTCTACACCTTTGGGAACCCCTGGACCTCCTGGGGCTTGACCCCAACACCACCCCAGAAGGAACCACCGTCCTACATTCTAGGAATGTCCATACGCTTCCCTCCAAGCCGCATGGAGTAGTGTTTGCATTTATGTGTGGGCCTGATGTCACCCCTGTGGGTGCCCATCATCCTCCTGAGGGCAAGGGACCCCAGAGGCCCCCAAAGAGGAGGCCAGCCCAGGTGTCGGGGAAAAGGGCTATACTCACTCGGATAGGACACAGCCTGGTGCATCAGATCCACGCTGGGGCCGCTCAGGGCCAAGGCGCTGACGGAATAGTGGGGCCCCGGGTTCATATACGCCATCATGATCTCCGCGGACACCGGGGACCAGGTGAGTGGGCCTGCAAGAGAAGGGGTGAGTGGGACCCCAACTCTCCCCTGCTACCTTGTGGTGACAGGAAGGCTTGGCTTCAAATCCTGCCTCAGTCTCTTTGCCTCTGTGCCTCAGTTTCCCCTCTATAAAAATGACCTGCTGCTAAGGGTCCCAAAGTTTCACTGAGCCCTGGTCGTTGTGGCTCAGTTGGTTGCAGCATCATCTTGTACACTGAAAGGTGGGGGGTTCCATTTCTGATCAGGTCACATA
Organism: Myotis pilosus; assembly: GCA_036010255.1. Classification (NCBI taxonomy): domain Eukaryota; kingdom Metazoa; phylum Chordata; class Mammalia; order Chiroptera; family Vespertilionidae; genus Myotis; species Myotis pilosus. Next base: position 4,888,479 of record JASKON010000029.1, read on the forward strand.
CCCAGGTTTCAGGGAATGTGCAGGAGGCAACCAATCCATGTTTCTCTCTCTCTCTCTCTCCTTTCCTCTCTCTAAAATAAATTTTAAAACATTCTGGTGTCCTGGCTGGTGTGCAAAGTGGTTAGAGTGTTGGTCTTGTGCACCCAAGGGTTGTAGGTTGGTCCCCAGACCTGGTTAGGGCGTGTGTGGGAGGCAACCAATCTATGTGTCTCTCTCTCTCACATCAATGTTTCTCTCTCTTTCATTCTCACTAAAAGTCAATGGAAAAAATATCCTCAGGTGAGGACTAACAACAAAAAATACTGGTAAAACCAATTTAAAAAAAAAAAAAGTGTCACCAAGACTGTGTAGGGCAGAGCTGAAGCTGTGAGCAGACACCATAAATAAAAGTTCTTCTTCCTACTCTGTCCTTTAAAAAGTCTGACCCTGCCCTTTCCCTCACCAAAACCTTTCCTACTAGGACCCTGGAAAAGCTGTTCAGCCTCACGCAAACCAGGGAGAGCAGGTGACCAGCTGTCCCGGTCGCATGGGATGCAGGTTTCTGGAGATGTGGGGTGCCCAGAATCAACCCAAAGATTCCCAAACCAGCTGCATGTCACCCTGAGGGAAGGCCACACTAAAGCACCATGCTCTTCCACGCCCACGTCTTAGGCATGTTTGGGTGGATGGATATATCTGTGTGTGTATGAGGTGAGATAGATGGATGTAGGGATGGGTATGTATGTGTTTGTATGAATGTATGTATGTGCAATTGTATGTATCGAATGGTTATGTTTACCTCTGTTCCTTGAATTCACCTCAGAAATAGCTGGTCCCTAATGACTTAAATAAACCTTTCACCTGTGTTCATTACATATGTGTCTGAAAGATTTTGAAATATTTTTAAATTACAATTTGAAAATAGGGATGAGTGTGTGTGTATTTTAGAGACCATATACTACCATATTAAATATAATGAAAATTACATAAGATATACATGTACAATATACATATTCAAAAATAAGGTTCTGAGCAGTATGTATAGCATGCTACCATTTGTGATTTTATTATCTTATATAATAAAAGCCTAATATGTTAAGTATCCGGTCGTCCATTCAACCAATCAAAGCATAATATGTTAATGATATGCTAAGGCTGCTCAACTGCTCACTATGACATGCACTGACCACCAGGGGGCAGATGCTCTGACCAGTAGGTTAGCTTGCTCCTGGGGTACAGCTGATCGGGACTGAGCAAGATGGGCCAGACACACCCTGGAGCACTCCTGCAGTCCCTCCTCAGCCCCAATTGTGCACTGGTGAGGTCCCTCAGCCTGGACTGCACCCTCTCACAATCCAGGACCCCTCAGGGGATCTGGAGAGCCGGTTTTGGCCCGATCCCACAGGCCAGGCTGAAGGACCCCACTGGTGCATGAATTCATGCACCGGACCTCTAGTTTTATTATATTTAAAAAAACTTGAAAAAAGATTCTTTTTTTTTTTTTTTTAGAAAAAAATTGAACTACAGTTGACATTCAATATATTAGTTTCAGGTGTACAGCATATCATTTGTGATTTTTTTTATCCTTAGCCAAACATGTTTATTGATTTGAGATAGAGAGGAAGAGAGAGAGAGAGAGAGAGAGAGAGAGAGAGAGAGAAATGTGAAAGAGAAACATCCATTGGTTGCCTCCTGACCAGGAACTTAGGTGTGTGCTCTGACCAGGAATCAAACCTGCAACCTTTCTGTGTACAGGACAATGCTCCAACCCACTGAGCCACGAGCCAGGGCTGGATAACTTTTTAACCATATATACATGTAACCTTTTCAAAAACAAAAGCAACCATAAACTCTAAAAAAACAAAACAACAACAAAAGCAAATAAAGAAAAAGCCATGAGAACCTTTCCACAGGCCTTTATTGCCCTTGTTAAGGTTACCTCGCAGCTTCCCAGGGGCAGCACGTGCTGTTCCCTGAGCCAGGAATGCCTGTCCCCAGTTCAAAGTCCCCCCAGTAGCGAACCCCTCCTCCTCTCGTTTCAGCTCAAGCATAACCTCTTAGGAAGGGGTCACCCCACACCTTCAGCTGGATGTTTCCCTCTCTCTCTCTCTCTCTCTCTCTCTCTCTCACACACACACACACACACACACACACACACACACACACACACGGGCTCATTTCTCTCCTGCTCCTCAGGACTTTGCACGTATTAAGTAGAACACGCAGACATTTGTTTACCCATCTCTCTCCCCCAACTCTGTCAACTACTCGAGTGCAGGGATGAGATATATTTCCGTCCCTGCTGTGTCCCCAGCACCCCCGATAAATATATACATTTTAAATATGGAACGCTTCACGAATTTGCGAGTCTCATCTTTGCGCAGGGGCCATGCTGATCTCTGTATCATTCCAATGTTAGTATATGTGCTGCCGAAGTGAGCACCCCAATAAATATTGGAAAAGCAAGTGCATTCACGCGGCTCTGAGAACGAGGGGTGCAACAAGAAACAAGATACACAGCCTCTCTGTTCTCATGGGAGTGAACTTCCAGGTTCCAGTCAGATAAACAGGCAGTGAACAAGGAAGTAGATTTGATTTTTTTTTTTTCCTCAGAAAATCAAAACGCTTTCAGAGAGTTTCAAGAACTCCAAGGAAAACTAAACGGGGGTGATATCATAATGGCAGCTGTGGGTGAGGGCGAGGCATCTAATTCAGATCAGGGAAGACCTCTCTGTAAGGGGGTGACCTTGGAGCTGCCAAGGGAAGGACCCCGTGCCAGCCATGGCCAGATCTCAGGGCCCACGCTGTTCCAGGCAGAGGGAACAGCAGGTGCAAAGGCCTGGAGGCTGGGCTCGGTTCTCTTTTTTGTTGGAGGAGAAACAAGGTGTCCAGCATGACTAGAAGGAGCAATCAAGGGGGAACGTGGACTAAGGTTATTTAGAACCTGATAGGAAGGCTCTGGGGGGGGAGGCGGGGGGGGGCTCAGTGCTGGTAACAGTACCAGCAGAAACAGTAACATCCTATATAATAAAAAGGTAATATGCAAATTGACCCTAACAGCAGAACGACCAGGAACAACTGGTTGCTATGACGTGCACTGACCACCAGGGGGCAGACGCTCAATGCAAAAGGGGGAGTTCTGCTCAACAGGGGGAGTTCTGCTCAGCCACAAGCCAGGCAGCAGCCGTGGCAGGAGCCTCTCCCACCTGCGCAGCAGCACTAAGGATGTCCGACTAAAGATCCCCTGGGGAGTGGGCCTAAACCAGCAGGTGGACATCCCCCCAAGGGGTCCCAGACTGCGAGAGGGTGCAGGCTGGGCTGAGGGACCCCCCTGAGTGCATGAACTTTTGTGCACCGGGCCTCTAGTTAAGTCATAAGGATCTACTGGTGTCCTAGCGGCACCCAATCATCTTCACCCTGGTCTTCACACCCTTGAACTGTCCTTCCCATGGAGCAGGGCTGATGTGTGCAACTAACAGGCTATCAGAAATGACAACGGGACTTTGCAACTGTCTCCTTCCCTGGAGGGCGCTCAAGCCACCTGTAGGGAGGTCTGTGCAGCTGGGAACCGGGGCCTCCTGCCAACAGCCATGGGATCGAGCCCCTAGTCAAGCCCTCAGACACGCAGCCCTGGTGGGACTCTGAACATGGCGGCCTGAGTCACCTGAGCCAGAGCCAGGCAGTCCCACTGCTCCTCGACTCCTGTCCCTCAGAAACTGGGGGACTTCATAAACCTTTACCGTCTTAAGCTTCAAGGTTTGGGGTAGCTTGTTACACAGCCACAGATCACTCACACCCAAGCCTCCTCCGTGGAGATATCACCGACGCCTCGGCACAACCCATGGAGGTAGAACCTGTATTACTAGGATGTCCCCATTTTACAGATGAGAACATCTGCAGGCTCAGGTGCCGGGACTCACCCAGGCTGTGCGTGGGGCCCTGGGATTCCTGGAGAATTCCTGATGGCCCTGTTCTCCCAGTCCCCTCCCTCCCCCCAACACCCCCCGCCCCTGGCTTCCCTGTGTCCTCTCTCTCTTCTCCAGGGAGCAATGATGAATCTCCAGAGAGAGTGGAAACACGGAGAATCATGAATGTGTCTGGTTCCGGACAATTTGCTGGGCCCAGAACAAGAGCATCTACTTCCAGCATCTTCACCCTGGAATCTTTGCCGGGTTATCATGCCTGCGGCTGGCCTTCCAGGAAGCCTGGGATTCCATCCTGTGGGTAGGGAATGTGAGCCTCGCTCCCCATCAGGCAGCTGATAATGACAATGACCTCTGGGACGTAGGGTTGCCCACTCCTCAGAGAGCGGACAAGATTTGAGCAAAGAATAATAACATCAAGCCCTAACCCAGTAGTTCGTTCAGTGGTTAGAGTGTCGCCCTGATGCACCAAGTTGTGGCTTCAAATCCCAGTCAGGGCACATACAAGAATCAGCCAATGAATGCATAACTAAGTGGAACTACCCAGCTGGCGTGGTTCAGTGGTTGAGCGTAGACCTATGAACCAAGAGGTCATGGTTCAATTCCAATCAAGGGCACATGCCTGGGTTTCGGACTCGATCTCCAATGTGGGGGGCGTGCAGGAGGCAGCCAATCAATGATTCTCTCTCAACATTGATGTTTCTATCTCTCTCTCTTCCTTCTTCTCTGAAATCTATATATATATATATATATATATATATATATCAACAAAGTCCATGTGCCTCTCTCTCTCTCCCTTCTTCTCTCTCTAGTCAATAGATAAAATATTCAAAAAAATAATAACACCAAAAATAGTAGTGGGCACGCATTGAAGACTCTGGGTTTGGCAATGAGGCAGCTGATGCTCTCAGGATGCCAGGGCTGCTTCCCTCGGCTGCCACTCGGCTGAAGGCTGTGTCTGGCCTGATGGAGCTCAGACAACAACGTTCGCCTTTTGTTAGAACTTACACGAGCCTGGCAGCAGCCCTGTGACCAGCCTGCCGGGTGAACTTCAAGGCCACAATGTTTCAGGATCCCAAAGAGTAGGAAGAGGGAGACCGTTGTCCCTGCCCTGGGGACCCACCTGTGGGTGCTCGGGGCTCCTGGGGTTCAGCAGCCACTGGGTCCAGGCTCCTACCTGGGCAGGTGCTCTGACAGGTGCGGCCTGGAGGCTCACGCCCACCTTGTGGGGATGAAGATCATCCCATTCTACAGGCAAGGAAACTGAGGCTGAGGGTGAGGAGGAAGGGTCCCCACCCCAAGGTCCGGCAGCCAAAACCAGGCGACCTCCAGTTGGGGTGCCCACGGAGCTCGGACGTCCAATTCTCCAATGAGAGAACTGAGGCTGAGTGCGGTTCCGCCCATTCTCAAGGTCACACAATGTGTGTCTGGCACAGCCAGGAACAGAACCCAGAAAGCTCAGGCACCAGAGCCCTGCCCTTGACCTTCAAATCTACCCGGGATTCCCCCAAAGCAGGATGAGGCCAGTGACATGGGCTTGCCGTGGCTCATCTGACTGAAGCCCAGAGAGGGCACGTGAAGGGCCCAAGGCTGCACAGCGAGAAAGGGCAGGCTTCCCTCCCAGACTCAAGAGCTCCACGTCAGCCTCGGCAGGACTCCCCCAGCTCAGCCTCATTCCAGGTCGTTCAGATCTCCGTGGCCCGTGAGCTCCTCCATCCATGGGACCAGGACTGGAGGTGCATGGGCCACCACCCGAGACGGAACCTGGGAAAACCAGAGCCTCTGGGCGCAGTGAGGTCCCCATGTAAGCAGTTCACCAGCACTGTGACCCCCAAATCATCCCCTTCCCAGGCCCCTTGGGCATTCATTCTCTCAGTCTCCCCTCCCTCCCTCCTGTAGCCCCGAAACCTTGGCCGTCTGTGTGGCCTCAGTTCTACTTGTCACTCATCCACCAATTCAACAAATACTTAGGCATCCCCAGCACATGCCAGGCATGGGAGGGAACCCAGGTTCCGGGGGGAGACAGGCGGTCAGTGGACAAATGCACAAAGGATGAGGAAGTTTTAGGGGGTGAGGAGTGTTAAAGAAAATACCACACGGAGGTGCGCTAGGTGCCGTCAAGCGGGCAAGAGGCCCCGGCCCTGGAAACCGAGAGAGCTCAGTGGTGTCATTGCCCTGACTCCTCCAGTGTCCCCAAGCCACGCCCCCCCCGCCCCCCGCCGCCCCATCCACCCTCATTCTCTCCTGCTGCAGTCACAACCCAGCGGGGTCCCCCACCGTCAGGTGGAACCTCTGTTCCACGTGGGATTCTGCGATCAGACATGGAAACAGTCTGGAATACAATGAGCCCGACTTCTGCCCGCTCCTGTCCCCTCTCTCACGTCCGTCCCCATCCCCTCCGGTGCTCCCCGCAGATACTCACCTCCAGGACAGAGGGACAGGGCCCACGTCCAGGACAGTTGTCAGATGGCAGAGGCTGAAGGAGACGGGTCCCCTCACACGGGGAGACTTTAAGCCCCGGCTGGCAGTGATGTCATTGGCCATGTGGCCTGGATCTCGGAGGGTAATCCTGGCCCCGGGAGGGGGACTGGGCCCCGGGAGGTGACATTGGCTGGGAGGGGGAGGGGCACCCATCTGCCTAATCCCCTCCTCTCCCCACCATGACATCTTGGCAATTAGGGCTGAAGGGAAAGGGGGGCCCCAGCTCCTGCCTGTGACCAGGAGCCCCCACTCCTCGGGGAAGTTCTTCCTTAGGACTTACTGGTGAAAGAGGAGGAAAATGCTGGGATTCCTGAGAGGCTGTTTGAAAAATGAGGAAGCAGGGCTTTCTGGGGCCCTCTCCTGGGTCACCCCTTCTCTCCCAGCAGCCTGTCTGCCGATGAATTCGCCTCTGCTCTGCTCCATTGCGCTCCTGTTCTGCCTCTGTTTCCCCTTTTTGGCCTCAGCCCCCATCACTCTCGTCGATGACGTTCCTGTGTCTTCATCTCCAGACATCAACTTCTCACACTTGCTTGTTCTCTCTCTCCCGCCCTCCTTCCCTCCATGTCAACAGTCTTTGTTTGGGGTCTCTGTGCCTCAGTTTCTCTTTTCTTTGGGTCTCAGATTATACCTCTGCCAATTTGCGTGTGTGTCCCTCTCTCGTTCTCCATTTCTGTGTCTGTCCCTTATCTTTATCAGTTTACCCTACATTCCTGTCTTGGTCTCTCTTATTCTCTTTCTCTCCTTCTATTTTTCTCTCTGTGACTCCGTCTGTCTGTGTTTTGGTTTCGGCGTCTGTGCATCTGTCTCTCTCCGCCTCTGTGTCTCTCTATGCCTGTCCACCTCTCCCTGTAACTCCAGTCCACCCTCAGTACCTCGATCCTTTTTTCTCCAACCTCTTAAGCTCCAATCTCTCTTCCTGTTTCTTTCTCTCTTCCCTGCTTCTTCCTCTGATTCTTGTTCTCTTTCTCTAACTTTCTCTTCATTTCTTTTTATTTTTATTGATTTCAGAGAGGAGGGAGGGAGGGAGAGAGAGAGAGAGAGAGAGAGAGAGAGAGAGAGAGAGAGAGATCAGCTGCCTCCTGCATGTCCCACACTAGGGATCGAGCCCACAACCCAAGCATGAGCCCTGTCCAGGAATCGAACCGTGACCTCCTGGTTCATAGGTCGACACTCAACCACTGAGCCACACCAGCCGGGCTCTCTTCATTTCTTTCTCCCTATCTAGGCACCTCTCCCGTTCTGCACTTCTGATTGTCCTTGTCTCTATGGACCTCTGTTTTCTTCTCTCTGTCCCCCTCTCTGTCTCTCTCTTTGGATATGAATATCTCACTGAGCTCCTGGTCCCCACATGAGTCTCTTCTACTTCCCCATACACCCAAACACGCACGTTCACACACACATGCTCGCCCACACATACGTGCGTGAGATCATGGTAATCCTGCCTTGTGGCTGGGACCTTGTGTCTCACCATCAGGGGCCCTGTCTTTCTTGCCTCCCCCGAACCTCCTGCTGGGAGAGATTAAGGCCAGCAGCCTGGCTGGGGAATCAGGGCAGGTCTCATTAGCTTGAGGAGCCCGGGAGGACCAGGAGGGAGGGAGGGAGGGGCTGCCGGACCCACAGAGGCCAGTCAGGAGACTACTTGGTGGAAGAGTCCTTCCGACAGCAGACCCACCTGGCCCACCGGAGCAGGGAAGGGCAGATGGCTATGTAGGAGAGGGAAGAACTAACAGGTCTTTGCAGGCTCATGGGAGAAGGTGTCAGCTACTCTGTGTCACCTCCTCCTGGAATGTTGGCACTAATTGGCCCAGAGGTTCAGAGTGTCCCCAGGGTGGGAGGGTGTGGAGAGCTGGGTTTCAGAAGGTCTTTGCATGCACGTGGCCCTGAGGTCAAGTATACTGAGGCCAAACCCCTGGTGGTTAGCCTGGAGCAAGTTGCTTTCTTTTTCATCTAAACCCAGTGACTCAGAAGGAAATCTTGGCATTTACCTTTGCTCTCCACAATTTTTTTCCTCCCCTCCCACATCTAATCTATTCATAAATCCTGTCATCTCTTCTTTCAGAGAATGGTCCTGTTGGAATCTACAAAATGCAGCTGGGAGAAATTTTAAAAGACCCAAGTCAATGATGAAATATACCATGTTCATGGATGGGAAGAATTAATATTGACTGTTAAGATGGCCATCCTTCTCAAACTTATCTTTAGGTTAACTGCAATCCCAATCAAAATGAGAGGGAATCATTGATTAGCTGTCTCCTGCATGCCTCCTACTGGGGATCGAACCCACAACCCAGGCATGTGCCCTTGATGGGAATCCAACCCGGGACCTTTAAGTCCACAGGCCAATGCTTTACCCACTGAGAAAAACCAGCCAAGGCCATTGGTTGATTCTTGTATGTGCCCTGACCAGGGAAGACACACTGAGTCTTCCCATCCATGACCATGCTATATTTCATCATTGGCTTGGGTCTTTTAAAATTTCTCCCAGCTGCATTTTGTAGATTCCAACAGGACCATTCTCTGAAAGAAGAGATGGCAGGATTTATGGGTGATTGGGCATGGGAGGTGAGGAAAAAATGGGGAGAACAAAGCTAAATATCAAGATTTCTTTCTGAGTCACTGGGTTTAGTTGAAAAAGAAAGCAGCTTGCTCCAGGCTAACCGTGGCCTCAGTGTAATTGACCTCAGGGCCAAGTGCGTGCAAAGACCTTCTCAAACCCAGCTCTCCACACCCTCCCACCCTGGGGACACTCTGAGCCTCAGGGCCAATTAGTGCCAACATTCCAGGAGGAGGTGACACAGAGTAGCTGACACCTTCTCCCATGAACCTGCAAAGACCTGTTTGCTCCAACCAACTAAGCCACATGGCAAGGGCCCACTTCCCGGCACTTAAAGGTGTGTAAACCTGCTAGATGATAAGAGTTGATGGATTGTGATATTTTCCACTACAGATCATTAAGTAGCAGTTCAAAAAGAAGAGCCAGACATAAATAAAAATATCTATATGTTTTATTTGATTTTGACCATTCAGGTCATTTCCAGCTTGCTGGATGGTGAGCCTTCTCAGTGAGGCTTACCCTGACCCCTGACCCCACAAGGGTCCTGGCACAAGAAGATGAGGTCCCATGAATGTGCTCCTAGGAAGCAGAAATCATGTCCAGTGAGAGGAGACCCCACCCTGACACGGGAAGAGGCAGTTCAGACGGTGAGCTGAATCCAGCAAGGAGATCTCATAGTTTTGGGGGTTTTTGTATTTGATCACCCAGGTCATTGTCTCTCCCGTGGATTCTAATAAAAGTCCCCTGGGGATGAGCATTGCCAGTTGTCCTGTCTCTAGACCTGAGTCCCCAGCAGAACCTAGACAAGCAAGGAGTCCACCCCTATGTTTAGACACGGGCCTGTGTGGCTCAGAGGGGCTGGACTGGGTGACCAGTGACACATAGACCAGACCCAGGTCATCCATTCACAAGGGAAATTGGCTAACTGTCCACCTGTACCCCATCTCCCCTCCACCGCACAGGGAAACCAGCCCAACCCCAAACCATGGTGAGGGCCAGGGTGTGTGAAGTCTCCCACCTCCAGGCCCTGGGGGGAAACATGGAGGATGGACTGGAGGAGTGGGAGTGGGCGCTGGGGACCTGGGAGGAGGCAGCTGGATGGTGGGAGAGGTGAGGCTCCCAGGACCAGGAAGGGATAGGATGACCCCTGGGAACTGACTGGTCTACAGGAGAGACCGTTTACTGTGATGGGGACCCCCCGCAGACACAATGCAGGGTCCCCCTAAGTTAGAGCCCCAGAGCTTGGGACCAAGGCAGCCTGGCCACTGAGGTCTCCCAGCCCCCAGGACAGGGACTGGGTGCAGTAGCTGCTCAATCAAAGAACTGATCGATGATTGTGGCTCCCGCAGGGGCGGGCATGGAAGGGTGGATCCCAGGGCCCTAGGGTGTGCCCTGTGGGCTCACCAGTAGGTGCTATTGAAGTTCCAGGCCTTGTGGACAGAGTCTTATGTGCAGAGTGCCTCACCTGGCACCGGAGCTCAGAGCAAGCGGGAGCTTGTAAATTCAGCTCATGGTGCCGGCCTTTTGAGAGGAGCAGCTGGGTCTCCAGCAGCCTGTCTGTCACTCAGTCCCAATCCGCAGAGATTTTTAAAATATATATATATATATACATATATATTTTATTGATTTTTTACAGAGAGGAAGGGAGAGGGACAGAGAGTCAGAAACATCGATGAGAGAGAAACATCGATCAGCTGCCTCCTGCACACTCCCTACTAGGGATGTGCCCGCAACCAAGGTCCATACCCTTGACCGGAATTGAACATGGGACCCTTGAGTCTGCAGGCTGACGCTCTATCCACTGAGCGAACCCGGTTAGGGCTTTAGTTGTGGTTTTGACGTGGGTGTGGGAGGCAGCAAGTACAGGTGTTTACCTGTGCCGCCATCTTGGCTCTTCCCGCTGGTTGCTCTTCTGCAGCGTTAACGCACCTCCACGTATCCAACCTGGGGAGGTGGCAGAGCTGTGCTCCCTGTGCGGCCCCCGCATCCTCGCTGTGTTATTTAGGGTGCACGTGACCTCACGGTGGGTTCTCAGGGCTCGGAGCGGAATTGCTGCTCCCGGTGCATGTTCTGCTGTAGTGATGCTGCCCCTGGCTTTCCCAAAGGACCCAGCCCAGCCTCGTAGGCCATTTAGTTTGAGTTGCATTAAATCCATGAACGTTTCTGGTGGCAATTGACATCTTTATACACCACTGAGCTTTACAAACTAAGTGGGATATTCCTTCCTTGGGTTGTTTACGCAGTCTTCGTGAAGTGTTCTTTTAATCATCGAGGCCTGAGGTACATATTTTTGGAGGTTTATTTCTAGTACTTTTTTAAAAAACTATATTTTATTGATTTTTTACAGAGAGGAAGGGAGAGAGATAGAGAGTTAGAAACATCGATGAGAGAGAAACATTGATCAGCTGCCTCTTGCACATCGCCCACTAGGGATGTGCCCACAACCAAGGCCCATGCCCTTGACCAGAATCGAACCCGGGACCTTTCAGTCCGCAGGCCGAAGCTCTATCCACTGAGCCAAACCGGTTTCGGCTATTTATAGTACTTTTTTATTGTCTAACATTTTGGATGGTATTTAAAAAAATCTGTCCTGTGTATAGGATTCGGTTGACATATTACTTTGTTAGCAGTTGATTCTAAATTTTGAGCCAGGGACCTGACTCAAATTGTTAAAACTCTGTAACTCTTCTGGACATTGCTTGGGGCTTGATCGTTGGAAATGTAATGAAGTGCATGGTTGCCTTGTTTCCTGCAGAGCCTGTGAGTGGTATCCCCTCCTTTGACACCCCCACCCCACCCCGGTAGGGTAGGAGCTCTGCTCACCCCTTCTCCATCATTGGCTTCCTCTACCCTCCCCTGGTAACCATCCTGGCCCCCGTGTCTCCCACAGCTGGTTCCCTCACCCTGTCCTGGTCCCATTTAGCAAATGCTCCAATCCTCTTAGGCCCTGCCAGCCTACCCAGAATAGAAAGAATTAGATCCGATTTGGGGGCCTGGCGTGGGGAGGAGGGCATTCATGTGAACGGCTCTAGAGGGGAGCGCAGGGGGGAGGGAGGAGGGGAAGACAGACCACCAGGATGTAATGAAGGCCTCTCCTGTTTATCTGACGCTAAAACCACAACTCCATTCAGACCCCGGTACTGTCGGAGGGGCAGGAAGAAATCGAAATTTCCATCTACCTCAGGAGAGGAAGCTGAGGCGGGGGAGTCTGTGGGGGCAGGAGGCAGGAGATGAGGTTCAGGTTCACACCCTGGGCAGGGAGCAGGGAGGGTGGTGCCCCTGGGGTCCCCCAAGCATCCAAGGACCATCAGCAAATGGAACTGGAATTAATGGTGTGTTTTTTTTAATTTGCATTATTTTTTAAAAATATATTTTATTGATTTTTTACAGAGAATAAGGGAGAGGGATAGAGAGTTAGAAACATCAATGAGAAAGATCGATCAGTTGCCTCCTGCACGCCCCCCACTGGGGATGTGCCCGCAACCAAGGTACATGCCCCTGACCGGAATCGAACCCGGGACCCCTCAGTCCGCAGGCCGACGCTCTATCCACTGAGCCAAACCGGTTCGGCTGGAATTAATGTTTTAACGAATGGAGATAGAGTTTGGCTTAGTCCTGACCAGCTGAGTAGAAAACGGCTGGATTGCCAGTAAGTGAAACCAGATCCCTCTCTTCCTCATCTTCTCAGTTCCATCTCAGCTCTTCCCCAGCAGGACCGGCACCCCTTCGGACCTTCTCCTGAATTCTCTCATCTCCTAGGGGGCTCCACCCACCTCTCCTCACAAGCCTGGCTGTGCCCTGACCATCCCCTGTGAAAGCATCCAGGGTGCCCCCTCAGCTCAGGATGGAGGAGGGTGGTGACTTGCTGAAGGCAGGTCTTGGAACGTGCCCATATCTGGGTTTTCCAGGTTAGTGCCAGAGCAAGAATTTCCCTTTGTTTGCGTACCCATAGCACAAATAATAATAATAATAATAATAATAATAATAATTATTATTATTATTAATAATAATATAAGATAAATTGTTGCACCATCAATCACATGGCTGTGGGTAGCGCCCACCTGGCCCCTCCCACTGTGGCCCCAGTCCCCTGTTTGCCAGCAGCCGCTCCCACGTGCTGACAGCGCTGGTCCCACTTGCACCCACTGAAGGCATGGAGTGATTGGGGCTGGTGCAGTCAGCAGGAGCAAGCAGCAGCTGCTGCCCCGATCACCCCTCAGGAGCAGGGAGAGGTGGAGAAGCCCTCATGGGCGATCAGGGTCTGCAGCCACTGTTCACACCCGCTGACAGCACAGAGTGGGGCCAGCACCAACAGCAGGTGCAAGCGCCGGGCAGGACTGTGGTGCGTGGGAGCAAATAATGTTCAGTAACCACCAGAGGCTTGCCCTGATGGCAGCAACAGGCACCCCCGCCTTGGTCTGGTGCCCCCACTCATAGGCTCCACCATCCCACCCCAGCCAATGCCAGCCATGTTCCACACATGCCCCTTTGTGGTCAGTGCACGTCATAGCGACCGGTTATTCCGTTGTTCCGCCATTCAGTCTATTTGCATATTAGCCTTTTATTATATAGGATTTTATTGATTTCAAAGAGGAAGGGAGAGGGAGAGGGAGAGAAACATTAATGATGAGAGAGAATCCTTGACCTGCTGCCTCCTGCACACCCCCTTACTGAGGATCAAGCCCACAACCTGGGCCTGTGCCTTCGACTGGAATCAAACCTGCTACCCTTCAGTCCACAGGCCAATGCTCTATCCACTGAGCCAAACCAGCTAGGGCTGTCACCTGGAGTTTTAACATTCTGATGCCCCAGGCCAGGTAAGCCGTGTCTCTGGGAGTGGGCCAGTGTGTTTAAAGCTCCTAAGGGACCCTGACTGGTGTGGGTTAGTGGTTAGAGCGTTGGCCAAGCACTGAAGGGAGACAGGTTGGATTCCCAGTCAAGGTCATGTACCTGTGTTGCATGTTCCACTCCTTGCCCCAGTTAGGGTGGATGTGGGAGGCAACCAGTCCATGTGTCTCTCACACAGATGTTTCTCTCTCTTTGCCCCTCACTTCTTTACATTCTCTAAAAATCAATGGAAAAAATATCCTCGGGTAAGGATTCACAACAACAAAAAGTTCCCAAGGGATTTTAAGGTGCAACTCTCGGTCAAATTTCTGCTGAGGAGTCGATGGACTCAGATAGTATATTGCTGTCATTATTGAGACCAGACCTAGACTTTATTTCGTGAAAAGAAAATTCAAACTCACTCTATCTTATTCCACCTAAAAAAAATCAAGTGCTATAAAAAGAAAGATTTTTTAAATGGTCGTCATTGTTTTTTATAGTAAATGAATACAGTATCTGCCCATAATTTTGCGTGTAAAAATATTTTTTAAGCATTGTTTGATGCTATACTTGAAATTCCTCTAAATAAACAGGAAATAATTCTAAACGAATGCCATTTTTAAATTGTTGTCACAGTGAACAACTTGCAAGAGACACAGTTGGGTCAGATCAAAGATGGGGTTCATTCGGGGGCACCCGTAGGACTGGGAGAGACTGGGTGTCCACATACCTATTGTGATGCCTTCTGGCCAGCAGGGGGCACCAATACGCCACTGCTGCAGAGCGGAGACCTTGGGTGAGACGGGAGAGCTGTTCCACATACAACCGGGAGAGAAGCAGAGAGAAGACACGGGGGTGACATTACTCTAGTATTTGTTTCCACTGGTATCATCCAAAGCTAAAACCAAACAGCTGGGAAATGCTAATTTGGCAAGCATTTGGGTCCACGGCAGGTGGGAATTTAAGTTGAAACAGCCCCTTTGGAACACTGAGTAAACCCTGACGCACCCACGGCTTGATGGACCCGCCGTTCCAGTCCTGGGCGCCCACCCAACAGAAATGTCCACCAGGAGACACACAAGAAGGCACATTCAAACGCGCATTACGGATTATCAGCCCAAACTAGAGACTTCCCAGGTGCCCATGAACGATGTAATGAACCAAGTAAATTTCAGCACAATCACCCAATAAAATACTCTATGTGAGCGCAAAACACTTGAGATGGTGAGATGTACCAGCTTAACAAACTGTAAACGCACAATACGGTATCGTTAACCAAGGGTACAGCGTGGGTACACTTCTGCAGCGGTCTCTAGAAGTTTTCGTCTTGTATAACGGGAACTTTGTACCTTTTGAACAGCAATTCCCATTATCCCTCCCCTAGCCCTTGGCAACCACAATCCTACTCTCTTTCCGTGCGTTTGGCTTTCAGGTTCCTCGGCTAAGTGAAACCATGCGCTATTTGTCCTTCTGTCTGGCTTATTTCACTCAGCACAGGGCCTCCAGCTTCATCCATGTTGTCGCAATGGGCAGAATTTCTTTCCCGAACGCTTGATAATCCTCCATTGCTGTAGAGATCCCATTGCCTTTACCCATTCATTGTCGAACGTGTTCTGGGATAGAGCACATGTTAGGCTACAGCAGTGTTTTAAACAGGGGAAACTTGGGAGGGAAGGAGCCCAGATTCATCCCCAGGAGAAGGGATCACGAAAATATGACTCAAGACTAAATATTAAACCAGTTATATAAGCAACATGGGTGAAAACCACATATAAAATACTGAATTCAAATGTTAGTTGATGAATGCATTATACAGCACGCCATTTATCTAAGATCTAAAAGCCTCCATAGAGACCACATATTGTTTATGGTCAAACACCACACAGTATGAGAATAGTGTGAGGTGAGGAATTATACACGGCAAGGTCATGATAATAATAACCAATTGGGAAGATACCGAACTTGTGTCACTTAATTTTTTATTTTTATAAAAAAAAATTTGGCATAGCTTTGGGTAATACTTGCGTTCTGTGTGTATTAAATATTTTTTAAAAAGCTGGGATGCCATGCAGTGAATTATAGGTATCCTGGTAATTTTTTAAATTTTATTATTTATTGATTTCAGAGCAGAAGGGAGAGGGAGCGAGAGAAACATCAATGATGAGAATCATTGATCAGCTGCTTCCTGCACAGCCCCTACTGGGAATCGAGCCCAAAACCTGGGCATGTGCCCTGACCGGGAATCAACAGTGACCTCCTGGTTTATAGGTTGATGCTCAACCACTGAGCCACACTGGACTACCCTAGTAATTTTTAACAGTCAAGTCGTCAAAGTTCAGAAAGTCGTCAAAGCTCCGGGATGAAGTAACAGGTTTTATGCAATTGCCAGCAGTCATTCACATGTACGCAGGCAGGAGAACAAATATTTCTCTCCGTGAGCTCTGGACGTCTTTGAGCATTATTCCCATGGGAACAGCTCCGGAGGGAGACCTGCCATCTTCTCCCGGAATATCCTGTCGAAGACTTCAGCTTGGGCCACTGTGAAGTGATTTTTCCAGTCTCCAGAAATGCCTGGCAAACATAGAATAGAGACTCATATCAGATGGAGGGGTAGGTCTCAAGGCCCCAAGACATCTCCTTCTCGACCTATCCCTCCTAGGGAAATTGCAGCTAATATAGCAGAAAGGCCAGTGGGTCATGGTGGGCCTTGGGCTGCCTGTAGTCTTAACCATTTACACGTTCACCTCGTCTGGAAACTATTTCCTACCTTCTCCTCTCTCCCAACTTACCATGTACACAATTCATCAGTGATACATGCAGCTCTGTGTTCTGATGCAGCTAGAAGCGCAACACTTCTCACCACTTCTCTTGCTACCACCTTGGCCCCAGCCAACCTCATTTCTCACCTGGATTATTGTATTAGACTTCTAATTAGTCTCTCTGTTTTGAGTCTGTCTCCTTTATAAGCTTCCCTCAGCACATCAGCTACCTAGGTTCCTAGAGAAATAAGATGACCTGATTCTAGATCATGTCACTTCCTGCTCCAAGTGACTTGTGGTTTCACTCAGTGAACGTGCTTATGGCTCCCAGGGGGCTTCTGGTGATTTGGTCCCCCCTCAGTTCTCTGACTCCATCTCTTTTTTTAAAATATATTTTTATTGATTTCAGAGAGGAAGGGAGAGGTAGAGAGAGATAGAAACATCAATGATGAGAATCACTGATGGGCTGCTTCCTGCCCAACCCCTACTGGGGATCGAGCCTACAACCGGGCATGTGCCCTTGACCAGAATTGAACCCAGGACCTTTCAGTCCACAGGCCCAGGCTCTATCCACTGAGCCAAACTGGCTAGGGCTGATTCCACCTCTTAAGGCCATCTGCTTGCTTACTCAGCTCCATCATGTTGAGTCTTCTCATTCTGCCTTAAACATGCTAGGCATCGCCCCTTCTCAGACTATTTGAAGCAAAAGATTTTGACATCAGAAGCCAGGCTCTTAATTTATTATTATATTATCTTTATATCATATAAATTAATACTTCGGTGTTATATTAATATCTTAACTAAATTAATAAATTGATTAAATTAATATACAACAGAATAATATAAAATCATATATAAGTTAGTAATATATATAATATACTTATAGGCATAGAAATCATATAACAGAATGTCTAACAAATAATTGGTGCCCTATAAACATCTGCTGTTACTCTTGTGTTTATCACCTTCATTACTAGAACAATTTTTATTATAATAGATTCTTATCCTCCATATCACACCTGACTTGGAGTGAGCCAGATTGAGCGCTTGAGGAACCAGAATCTCTGTAAATTCAATATGGCTACCCTGTTTGCAGCATCAGAGCGAGAGAATGTTTCTGTGCAGGTGAACCTGTGGAACCAAACATGTGGTCTGCTTTCTATTTTTTTTTTTATTTATTATTATTTTTTTAATTTTATTTTTTATTACAAAGGGTATTACATATGTGTCCATTTTTTCCCCCCCGCCCAAGACAGTCCCCTAGCTTCCCCTATCCCCCAGTGTCTTATGTCCATTGGTTATGCTTATATGCATGCATACAAGTCCTTTGGTTGATCTCTTACCCCCCTACCTCCCGCCCCCGAACCCTCCCCGGCCTTCCCGTTGCAGTTTGACACTCTGTTTGAGGCAGCTCTACCTCTGTATCTATTATTGTTCAAAAGATTATAATGGTCTCAATTATCCATGAATAAGTGAGATCATGTGGTATTTTTCCTTCATTGACTGGCTTATTTCACTTAGCATAATGCTCTCCAGTTCCATCCATGCCGTTGCAAATGGTAAGAGTTCCTTCCTTTTTAGAGCAGCAGCACAATTCACCATAGCTAAGATCTGGAAACAGCCTAAGTGCCCATCAGTAGATGAATGGATTAGAAAACTGTGGTACATCTACACGATGGAATACTATGCTTTCTAAATACAATGGTATGGTCCTGGCCAGGTAGCTCAGTTGGTTAGAGCATTGTCCCGATATGCCAAGGTATGGGTTGGATCCTTGGTCAGGGCACATACAAGAATCAAGCAATGGCCCTGGATGGTGTGTCTCAGTTGGTTGCCAGTTTGATTTCTGGTCAGGGCACATGTCTCTTTATAAGCTGTGTTGGAGGCATGGTCCCCAGTGGGTGCATGCAGGAGGCAGCCGATCAATGTTTCCCTCCCTCTCTCTCTCTCTCTCTCTCTCTCTCTCTCCCTCACCTGTCCTCTCTCTCTAAAAATCAATTTTAAAATCTTTTTAAAAACATCAACCAATGAATGCACAAATAAGTGGAAAAACAAATCAATGTTTCTCCCTCTCCCTTCCACTCTCTCTAAAAGCAATAAATAAACATTTTAAAAATTACAATGGGCCCTGAGAGGTGTGGCTCAGTCGGTTGGAGTGTTGACCCAAACACCAAAAGGTTTTGGACTCTATTCCCAGTCAAGACACATACGTAGGTTTTGGGTCCAATTCCCCAGTTGGGGCACATACCAAAGGCAACCAATCAGTATTCTCTCTCACATCATTGTTTCTCTCTCCCTTCTCCTCTCTCTAAAACAGCGGTTCTCAACCTGTGGGTCTCGACCCCTTTGGGGATCGAATGACCCTTTCACAGGGGTCGCCTAAGACCATCGGAAAACACATATATAATTACATATTGTTTTTGTGATTAATCACTAAGCTTTAATTATGTTCAATTTGTAACAATGAAAAGACATCCTGCATATCAGATATTTACATGACGATTCATAACAGTAGCAAAATTACAGTTATGAAGTAGCAACAAAAATAATTTTATGGTTGGGGGTCACCACAACATGAGGAACTGTATTAAAGGGTCGCGGCATTAGGAAGGTTGAGAACCACTGCTCTAGGTTGTAAGGATGAAGAATCAGCCTCTTTGTCTTGATGCTTTGGCCTCCTGGCCCACTGGGGTGGTGGCCCCCATCCCTTCTGCCCTGGGTGGTGGCCCCACCTATTTGAGGTCTTTTGAAGCATTTAATTTCTTTCTTCCATGGGTCATCCTGGATATACTTGAGCTATAAGGCTCTGGAAAAATGGGCTCCTCCTCTTCCATGCAGTGGACATACTTCACTCATCTTTAGCCCAAAGATATGAACACGATTAATCATTCCCCACAGGGTCTGATTGCAAGACAGGCTCTCAGCGAAAAGAAAAGTCTCTCCTCTCTCATCTCTCTTCTCTCCAGCTGAGTCATTGTTTATACATTTCGTTGTTCAGAATCGTTCTCCATGCTAACTCAGCCATGGGGTGGCACCAACATGACCAACCCCACTCCTGTCCTCACTTCCCAGGACCATCACAGCTGGCAGGTTGGCAGGCGTGGAGAATTCACCTGGGCACCACTAGCAGAGTGGATCTCCCCCACACCAAATTCGCAGAAGGGAGAATCTGAATGACCTGCCTAAGTCAGATGACCATTCCCGGTCTAATCAACTTCCTCCAGGTGTCTGCAGCCCACATCAGTGCTCTGAAAAGAGACTCCCTGATAAGAGCATGTGAGAAGTTCCCTGGGTGATGAACAGTTAAAGTTATTAAGTTCAAACACTCCCTAGTCCCAGCTGCTGGTGACCTGCTGTAAGCACAAGAATGCCCTCTACAGGTTCTGATGCCTTCTGAAGTCGGACCATTTGCTCTTACCTTTTCTCATAAGTGACCCATTCTTATCCTCTATAAGCCAACCACGCAGGAGAGTGTAATTGGACATCTTGTTTTCTTTCATGACCTGGAAGGAGCTATGCTTGAGGAGTGAGTTCAGCTCTTCTGGTTCTAATTTCTTGCCCAGGAAGCGGCAGATCTTCTGTACAACGCTTCTTGTGTCCTAGAAGAAGAAAGAGCAAAAGAGAGGATATGAAAGACAAAGGGCATAGACAGGAGATGAGAAGGAGGGAATGAAGGGCAGAATGAGGAGCAGAAGGAGACGGAGGATGGAGAGGGAGTGAGGAGCAGCACCAAAATGAGAAGTGGTGAGTTGAATGTGACCAGGATGAAGAAAGGGGAGAAGGTGAAAAGAAAGAGCAAAATGTCAAGGTTGTGGGTTCAGTCCCCAGTTGGGGTGCATGTGGGAGGCAACCAATCCGTGTTTCTCTTTCTCCCCCTTCCTTTTTCTCTAAAACCAATGCAAACATTAAATAAAAAGGTATCAGAGGGAACAAAGAACACATGATGAAGTAGAGCGTGGAGTTTGGGGGTGCCAAGCAGAAGTGGGACGATGGAGACCCGGGAGCTTCTTTCACTCCTAAGGACCCTTCACAAGGCTAAACTTCGACTGAGAAGGTGGACTAGAGACACAGAGGAGTGGATGGAAGCTAGAGGGAGTGATGATGGTGATGAGACTGTGTGCTGACCACAGGAGCAATCGTTACCTGTTTTAGCTCTTCATAACTCACTATCAAAACGTTCTCCTGCCCTCTCAAGGACATCCAGCCACGGGTGTGGTCAAACCACGATCCAAACGCCACTGCGTGGGGGAGGCAGAGAGAGCTGTGGGTTACAGACTGTGACAGCAGGGACCCACCTGTCATGTTCAGTCTTGTGGGCACACTTGCTCACACCATGTCCAGCACATAACTATTTGCTGAATGAATGAGTGTAGAGATGGGAAAGTATTATCCAACATCAGGCGTTTACTTTGTATGAGCCTAGTTCATTGAGAGCCGACTCTGTACCCAGTTTTCCTATTTTAAAAATGTTTTGGAATTGATTTTAGAGAGAGAGAGAGAGAGGAAAGGAGGGGGAGAGAGATCTGTTGCTCCACTTATTCGTGTACTCACTGGTTGATTCTTTTTTTTTTTTAATGTATTTTATTGATTTTTTACGGAGAGGAAGGGAAGAGGGATAGAGAGTTAGAAACATCAATGAGAGAGAAAATCGATCAGCTGCCTCTTGCACGCCCCCTACTGGGGATGTGCCCTCAACCAAGGTACATGCCCTTGACCAGAATCAAACCTGGGACCCTTCAGTCCGCAGGCCGGCGCTCTATCTGCTGAGCCAAACCGGTTAGGGCAATTCTTTTTTTTAATGTGTTTTTTTATTGATATGAGAGGGAGAGGGAGAAGGAGAGAACATTGATTGGCTGCCTCCTGCACGTCCCCTACTGGGCATCAAGCCTGCAACCATGGCATGTGCCTTGACCTGTAATTGAACCAGCAACCTCTTGGTGCACAGACAACACTCAGCCAACTGAGCCACACTGGCCAGGACTCGTTGGTTGATTCTTGTATGTGCCTGGACCAGGGATAGAACCCACAACTTTGGTGAATCAGGATAATGCTCCAACCAACTGAGCTACCTGGCCAGGACTGTAATGAGTTTTCTTTTTCACTAATCTTCACCTGAGAATTGATTTTTAGAGTGGTAGTGGGTTTGGAAGGGAGAAGACAGGAAGAGAGAGAGAGAGAGAGAGAGAGAGAGAGAGAGAGAGAGAGAGAGAGAGAGGTGTTGTTCCATTTATTTATGCTTTCATTCATTGCTTTTTATATGTGCCCAGTCTGGGGATTGAACTCACAACTTTGGTGTATCGGCGGGGGTGGGGGGATGCTCCAACCAACTGAGTTACCAACCAAGGCTCTACCCAATTTCCAATGGTCTCTAAGAAGACCTTGTCAGAGCCATGTGGCCTAACAAGAATGGTATTCTTGCTGCCCCAAATCTGTTGACCATTTAGAATTTTGGGTTGTCTTCTTGCTATCATTGTTGCTGCTGTAATTACTGTTCCTTTGGAAATTATCTGCCTTTTCTCTGGTTTAAGATTTTCTTTCCTTTTTTCCCACTGCAGCTTTCCTAGAGACCAGGTGAAGAATAATTTGTCATAATTCTTTGTGTGGCTTGGTGTGGTTCTTCAACCTGAGACTTCATTGATGCAGGAAATTCTCAGGCACATCTTCTTGAAAATTGCCTTTCCCTGTGTTTTATATTATCTTCCCAGGAGGTAAATCTTCTCACTCCACCCTCTATATCTTAACTATTTTATGCTTCTTAATGGCTGCCTACGATACTTAACCCCTTCTTGACCCCAAAGTGTACTGGGGAATTATCAGCTGAGAATTCTACTCAGTTAATCTATCACTTAAAAATGAGCGTAGCTCTGGCCGGTGTGGCTCAGTTGGTTGAGTGTCATCCCATGCACTGAGAGGGCACCGGTTCAGTTCCCCAGGTTGTGGGCTTGATCACTGACTGGTTGGGGGTATGCAAGAGGAAGCTGATCAATGTTACTCTCGCACATCGATGTTTCTCTACCTCTCTCTCCCTTCCCCTTCCTCCCTCTCTATAAAATCAATAATAAAAACATTTTTTTAAATCTTCAACAAAATATTATCAACTTGCATATAAGAGTATATTGAGAGAATTATACACTATGGGATGCACTGCTATTCAATATTGTCCCAGAGCCCGGGCCAATGAGGTAAAAGAAAAAAGTAAAGACAATATATAGGTATTAGAAATTAAGATAATAGTCATTACTTGAGGGTTACATTTATGCTTCCTAGAGAACCAAAGTTAGAATTAAGAATAGAGTTCATTCAGATTGGTGAATCCCCAATCAACATTTAAAATCAGTTACATCCCCCCAAGTCAGGTACAAACAACTGGAAAATCCTATATAATAAAAGGCTAGACGCCCTGCCTCCGAGCCTTGTGGGCCGCAATCCGGCACTTCCTTGGCCCCAGTCAGAGGGGAAAAAAAAGGCTAATATGCAAATTGACCACTCGCTATAATGCGCACTGACCACCAGGGGGCAGACCCTCAATGCAGGAGCTGCCCCCTGGTGGTCAGTGCGCTCCCACAGGGGGGGCACCTCTCAGCCAGAAGCCAGGCTCATGGCTGGCCAGTGCAGTGGCAGTGGTGGGAGCCTCTTCCCCCTCCCCAACAGTGTTAAGAATGTTGGACTGAGGGCTTAGGCCTGCTCCCTGTGGGCTCCCAGACTGCGAGAGGGCACAGGCTGGGCTGAGGGACCCCCCCCCCCGCCCCCCGACAGACACACCTGAGTGCACAAATCTTGTGCACCAGGCCTCTAGTGTAATATAAAGATGTCATGATCTAAGAAGAAATGAAATGCATCTAAAAAAGAATTGAGGCTCACTCCCCCCCCCCCCCCCCCCCCCGCCAGGAGCATGCCTGTGCCATTCCTGTCCCCTCTCCCCTTCTTCTTCTCCACAGGCCTGCGTCTCCTAAGCTCTAAGGGTCCCCAGGAGACTTGCAACCAGGGCAGCAATGGGCTCCTCCCAGGCCAACCCCCTGAACCTGTCTCCAAGGCCCCTTTTCTCTGGCTTGCCCCATTGGGCTGAATTCACTTGGCCTTTTTGTCTGAAAAAGTAGCCTGAAGCAAAGCAGGAGATGGGGCTGAAGAGTTCAGCTCAACAAGAAATAGGGCTGTGGATTTGCAACAGCATGGATGGAACTGGAGCGCATTATGCTAAGTGAAATAAGCCAGTCGGAGAAAGATCAATATCACAGGATCTCACTCCTATGTGGGATATAATGATCAACATCATTTGATGAACAAGAATAGATCCAGAGACAAATGGTGTGTGTGTGTGGGGGGGCACAGTAAGAGAGCAGCCAAAGGACTTGTATGCATGCATATTAGCATAACCAATGGACATAGACACTGGGGCGGTGGGGGCTTGCCAGGGGTGGGAATGGCTGGGGGAGGGGGGGTCAATTGGGGATAAAGGAGACATATGTACAACTTTAGACCAAAAAAAGAGAAAGAAATACGACTGTGGGCTTTGAAAATTGACCTTTATGCCGAGGGCAAACACTTCAGGGACTGTGTATTTGTCCACACGTAACAGGTGATTGCAACATAGCCTGGAAAGACTAAAGGGCATGAAGACGAGGACACCACCAAGTCTGTTACGTTAATCTAGGTGGGGAGTAATAGTGAAAGGGATCGCAAATAAATCATCATTATTTAGGAAGGTGTATTAGCTGCTTACTGTGTAGCAAGCACCACTGGAGGACCTGGGGTCAACAATGAACAACCCATAGAGCCCACATTTTAGTGGGGGAGACAGGCAGAATAAACAGAGTCAGAATACATACTCATCAGTAATGAGTACTAAGGGGGGCAGGGAATACTACTATAGAGATGGGGAGGGGGGCAATTTTATATTGTGTTGAAAAGGGAGATTTCTCTAAATACAGAGGCATTTTAGCTGAGACCAGGATGAAGACATTACTCAAGGTTGTGGGATTTGGATAAAGGAAAGAGGTGGGGGGCCTGGGGAAGTGGAGCTGAAAAAAGATGAGACTTGGGGACCTCAGACTCATGCCCTTGGATGAGGGATGGTTCTATCCTATATAATAAAAGGCTAATATGCAAATTGACCGAACAACAGAATAACCGGTCACTATGATGCACACTGACCACCAGGAGGCAGACACTCAACGCAGGAGCTGCCCCCTGGTGGTCAGTGTGCTCCCTCAGAGAGAGTGCCGCTCAGCCAGAAGCCCTGAGCCGGGCTCAAGGCTGGCGAGTGCAGCAGCGGTAGCAGGAGCCTCTCCTGCCTCTGCAGCAGCGCTAAGGATGTCCAATGTCCAACTGATGGCTTAGGACGTCCTCCAAGGGCTTCCAGATTGCAAGAGGGCAAAGGCTAGGCTGAGGGACCTGCCCCAAGTGCACGAATTTCGTGCAGTGGGTCTCTAGTTTATTTAATGAGATAAATACGCAGTGGGAGCCATTGGGGGCAATGCGTTCCATCTTGGACATATTGAATTCGAGGTTCCATGTGTTTCTCCAGGTAGATGTCCGTAGGCTTTAAAGAAATAGGTCTAAAGCCAGGGAGACGTGTCACTGCTGAACTATGTGGCTCATCATACAGTTTGGGGGGGATAGTGCAAAATTTCAATGATCTGAGAAAGCCTAGAGACTCTGCGTAATGAAAAGGATGGAGATCTGAGGGTGACACATACACCTTTGTGACCAAAAGGACAAGAGGATAAAGGGAGCTTGATAAGGATGCATCTGGGAAAATGGTGTCAAGTCCGGCTTGTGTTGTTCAGCAGCCCAGTGAAAAGCTGACTCTTAGGAAGCCACACGTGGGAAGAGAGAGGAGAAGCTGAGTGCTCCGTGTTAGTATCAGGCAGCTGGGGTGTGGTGAGGGGCAAGCTGACAGGCCGGCTGGGGCTCTGATCGGAGAGAGACCGTGGAATTAGAAGGCTTGGGTTCCAATGGTGATGGGCCCTGTCACCGGGGGAGTGGGATGTGGAGCAGCAGGTGGGCTATGCGATAGGGTCTGACAAAGGACCCTGACAATCCCCCAGCTGCCATATTTTACATATTTTCACTCACCGTGTCCTTGGGTGAACCACTCGAAGTACTGTTCCAGGGACTCTGGTCTCTTCACGAATTTGGAAATAATCCAGAAAAAGTAACCAGACACGAGAATATCTCTGGGATTTCGGATGAGATAAATCACCTGGAAGAGAAAAGTGGGACGATGGAAGTTTCCCATCCTTCCTCATCTTCACAGAAACAGAGAACAAAAAGCCAGTTCCTAGAAAATGCCTATTAAATGTCAATGGGTTCTTTATTTTATTTTTTTGCTAATCCTCACCCGAGGTTGTTTTTCCATTGATTTTTTTAGAGAGAGTGGGAGGAAAGGGGAGAGACAGAGAGAAATGTTGATGTGTGAGAGTCATGTAGATTGATTGCCTCCCACACATGCCATGACCAAGGACAGGGATCAAGCCTGCAACGGAGGTACATGCCCTGGACTGGAATTGAATCTGCGACCCTTCAGTGATTGGCTCTAACCACTGAACAAACTAGCTAAGGCGCAATGGGTTCTTTTAAAAAAATATATTTTTATTGTTTCCAGATAGGAAGGGAGAGGGAGAAATAGAAACATTAATGATGAGAGAGAATCGTTGATCAGCTGCCTCCTGCACGCCCCCTACTGGGGATTGAGCCTGCAACCTGGGCACGTGCCCTGCCCAGGAATCAAACTGTGACCTCCTGGTTCATAGGTCGACTGACGCTCAACCACTGAGCCACACTGGCTAAGGCTCAGTGGATTCTTTTAATAAGTTAGCTATTGCATTCATTAGTCAAATACCTATTTTAAAGTTCCCGGGATAATATCAAGAATATAACAATGGGAAAAGACAGCATTGTCCCTTCCGTCTGGGACATTATGTCTACGCACGTTGGGAAGCAACCAGAGGCTTTGGAAGGTGAGTGGGATTATATTTACTTTCTATAGTTTAAAGATTACTAACAGGAGGAAGGACTAAGAAATCGTGCTACATTCACCGATACTCAGCAGACGTTTGTATGGTCTAAGTGTATGTAAGTGACGTTGGAGGGTGAGCAAACGAATCTATAGAGTTAGAGTCAGCGGGTGGTCGCCACCGTGGGTGAGCATTGACTGGGAAGCACGTGAGGGAATTTGGGGGGGAGCAAAAATATGCCACATCTGGATCTGAGAGGCAGTTATGCAGTTGTGTGCAAAGGCAAGGATTCAACAAGCTGATACTCCAGGTTGGTACACAGGCAGGCACACAGGTGCAAGAATCCGGATTCAGCACCAACTTTCTTTGTGACGTGATTCCAGGCCCCAGCTCTCTCTAGGCCTCAGTTTCCCCACACGGGGATTTAACAAACACCGAGAAATCACAATGTGAATATGCTTAATGCTATTTATAATAATAGGTGTGTCATAAACAAGCTTGAGAAGTGACAAGTTAAAAAGAAAAAAAACACTTCATTTTCTTTCTTCAATTGCCTACTGAAGGACACTTGGGTTGCTCCATGTCTTGGCTATCCTATATAATAAAAAGCTAATATGCAAATCAAACGAGCGGCTGAACAACCGGTTGCTATGATGCGCACTGACCACCAGGTGGCAGACACTCAACGCAGGAGCTGCCCCCTGGTGATCAGTGTGCTCCCACAGGGGGAGTGCCTCTCGGCCAGAAGCCCGGTTCACCACTGGCGAGTGCAGCGGCGGTGGCAGGAGCCTCTCCTGCCTCCACGGCAGCGCAAAGGATGTCCTAAGCTGGTAGTCAGACATCCCCCGAGGGCTTCCGGACTGCGAGAGGGTGCAGGCCGGGCTGAAGGACCCTGCCTCTGAGTGCACGATTTTGTGCACTGGGCCTCTAGTTGTAAATAATGCTGCAATGAACACAGGGATACATATGCCTTTTCAAATTAGTGTTTTAGATTTCTTTGAGGATGTAAAGTAGAGCAAAGGGAATATAGTCAGTGATATTGTGGTAATATGTCTGGTGCCAGGGGGGTACTAGACTTAGTGGGGACCACTGCATAAGTTATACAAATGTCTAACCACTATGCTGTCCACCTGAAACTATTGACTAGCAACTGTAATTGAAAAATAAAATTTTTTCAAAAAAATTTCGTGGTGCTGTCACACATTGTGAACTCTCCGAGAGAAGAGAACGTTATTCTGAGCTTCACCATCGAATTTAAGCATAAAACATATTTTTAAGTCACAAACCAATGAGCACCTTCCAGGAAGGGGTGTTTCTAAAAGTCATCTGAGCTATGCCAGGTCCTGGATTTCCACATCCCTTCTGGGGATCATCGGTTAGCCCATGAGAGATTCGTGTGGCTGCTACACCCAATAGACAGCTAGACATAGGAAGACACAGCAGTTAGTAAAACCACTATGATGCCCAATAGACAACTGGACATAGGAAGACACAGCAGTTAGTAAAACAATCATGATGCCCGAGCATTCAACCCAGACTTAGCCTGGAATTATGAATTTCCTGCCTCTCTAGCAGCCAAACTCAGTGTCTGCTGCTTCTACCTGAGTGGCAGGAGGCAGTTTTTTTAAATTAAGATCGGCTAATTATTTTTTAGAGCAACAAAAGGGGAGTCGTCTCGTATGGAACACAGTTATAAATTCCGCTTGGGTTTAAAACGTGGTTTTCTGAGATCCTGGCATCACCATTTCGCTTTGCCTCTGGTTTTCCTCCGGCGCAAGTACGGACCGTGGTCTCGCCGACCCCACTCCAGACCTACTGGGTGGCATGGCCGCTCTGCCAGGTCTCCAGGTGATTCCCAGGCACACTGGAGTTGGAAAAGCAGGAATCAAACCTAGCTCGACCATAGTGCACTGACCTTGGTCTTGGATTTGAAGATAGACTTGGGGAAGAGGTGGAGGGGGACATGGGAGGTGATGAGGCGTGGGCCTTCCTTATCCTTTAGGGTTTGATACCCATGCGTGTTCTCTACCCAGGGAGAGCGCTCCCAGATGGGCACAGATTGGACCCACGCGGGGTCTCCCTTGGAGTATATCAGGCAGAGGATTTCAAGCAACCAGTTCGTTCCTGGGTAAAGAAGGAAAGAGGATGGTCACTCATTCGTACAATCTGACTTTTAAAAACAGTGTGATAAACTGCACCCTCTTAACCTCTTTCTCTTTTAAAATTTTATTTATTGATTGAATTTAGAGAGAAGAATAAAAAGGAGAAGGAGAAGGAGGAGGAGGAGGAGGAGGAGGAGGAGGAGGAGGAGGCGAAGGAGGAGGAGGAGGAGAAGGAGAAGGAGAAGGAGAAGGAGAAGATGAAGGAGAAGGAGAGGAGAAGGAGAAGGAGAAGGAGAAGGAGAAGGAGGAGGAGGAGGAGGAGGAGGAGGAGAAGGAGAAGGAGGAGGAGAAGGAGGAGGAGGAGGAGGAGGAGGAGAAGAAGAAGAAGAAGAAGAAGAAGAAGAAGAAGAAGAAGAAGAAGAAGAAGAAGAAGAAGAAGAAGAAGAAGAAGAAGAAGGAGAAGAAAGAGAGAGAGAGAGAGAGAGAGAAACATTGATGTGAGAGAGTTGCCTCCGGCACTTGCTCCAACTGGGGCCAGGATCAAATCTGCAACCAAGATATGTGCCCTTGACTGGGAATCAAACCTGAGACCCTTCGGTGCTTGAGCTGATGCTCTCACCACTGAGCAACACCAGCCAGGGCCCCTTTCCTTCTATTTTTTCTGTAAGGACGTCACTGGTCATTGCCTCCACTTCCCCATATAAGCACCCCAATCTGCTCTAGGATGTGTTCCTATGGGTTCCCCTAAGACCTCCCATTACCCCCTCCAAACACTCATCTTCCTGTGTAACAGCCTGGCCACCTCCTCGTCTCTAGATATCATTGGCATCCGGGCACAGCTGTATGCCCCCAAAGCCTTGTCATTGGCTGGCAAAGAGAAAGCTCTCCATGGCCTTAGTGAACGGCGGAGGGACATAGGCCCAGCCTGCCTCGGTCTCTGGTCCGGCTTCCTTACCTGATTTGGGGAAAGACACTGTTAAGACATCTTCATCCTTAAACACAAAGTCCTGCATTGCTCTCAGGTGTTCAGGGGTGCAGTCCACCACAGGGAAAGGGATCCCTTCAAACCACACATACCCGTCTGCCATCACCGCGAGCTCTCTGGACCTGCTGTGAGAGTTCCCGCCGTAGCCACCCGCGGTGAGAGGCTGTGGCAGCTGTCGCCAGATCACCTTTTATAGGAAAGACAGAGCAATCATTAACCGCTTCAGTGTGTGGAGGAGCTGCCTGCTGACAGAGAGAAGTAGATATCGTAACAAATGGATGATCACACGGTTGGGGATATTGAGCAACCGTGAAGTCATTCGGAGCACACTATTGGGTAACCTGAGTTTGAATTCTTGGGAGAGAACCAGGAATTCAACAACGAGAGCTCAAGGGATGTAGAAACGTGGGTGAATGACAAATGTGTTGAGCTCAATTGGTTGGAGCTGTAGTGTGTGGGCTCCTGACCTCGTGCGGGAAAGATTTCACGACAGGAGTCCAGGTGGTTGTGAGGGTACGTTTACTAAATAAAGCCAGGAGTGTGACACAAGGAAGGGCCAGGGGTGGGATCAATGGAAGAGACTAAAGGGGGCTGCTTTGGCTATAGAAGGGAGCCATGGTGGGCTGCTGTCAGCTCGGAGAGTCAGAGAAAAGAGAGCTTTGGGGACAGCTTCAGGGGATTAACCCAGGATGTGCTGCTGCTGCCCATTGCTCTCCTGGTTGCAAGGCCCATGGGATCCCTTGGAGTTGAGGAGATGCATGCCTATGGGGGAAGGGGAGGGGAAGGGAAAGTGAGGGTGTGCTCCCAGGAGGGCACAGGGGAGTCCCAGGGGAAGATCTCACTGGTTCTTAACTCAGGCTCAGCTGCCTTCACTCTTCCTTTGATTCCTTTTTTCTCTCTAAAATTCCAAACATCACCCGGCCAGCGTGGCTCAGTGATTGAGTGTTGACTTGTGAACCAGGAGGTCACGGTTCCATTCCCACTCAGGACACATGCCCAGGTTGCAGGCTCGATCCCCAGTGTGGGGCGTGCAGGAGGCAGCTGATCAATGATTCTCTCTCATCATGGATGTTTCTATCTCCCTCTCCCTTCCTCTCTGAAATCAATAAAATATATATATATTTTTAAAAAGCTATCCTGTGCTCTTACTGGACATTGCTCATTTAGGTATGAAAAAATTAGTGAACTTTTTATGTCCAATACTTCCTAAGATATGAGACAGTATAACCTGCCACGATGGGAACATACATTTTTTGAAGGAATAAAATATCCACAATATAGTGGAGTATGACTCAAAATGTTCTCTGTCTTTTACATGCAT
The DNA here is from genome assembly GCA_036010255.1 of Myotis pilosus. Lineage (NCBI taxonomy): Eukaryota > Metazoa > Chordata > Mammalia > Chiroptera > Vespertilionidae > Myotis > Myotis pilosus. Next base: position 4,919,366 of record JASKON010000029.1, read on the forward strand.
GTACCAAATGTTTTCCTTTCCTTCCAGTTTGACCATGACATTAGAATGTTATGATTTTGAAAATACAAATGTGGCCCTGGCTGGTGTGGCTCAGTAGTTGGAGGGTGAGTGTGCGGGAGGCAACCAGTCGATGTTTCTCTCTTTCTCCCTCTCTCCCTCCCTGCCTTCCACTCTTTCTAAAAATCAATGGGAAAATATTGGGTGAGGATTAACAACAACAAAAAATACAAATGGGTTATGCTCATTGTCTTTTAAGATGTTCAGAAGTGAACTCCCCTGGTTTATGAAATGATTCGTGCTGGAGGAAATCACCTTTGTGTCAAAGGAAAAAAACACCTGCCCTGACCGGTGTGGCTCAGTGGATAGAGCGTCGGCCTGCAGACTGAAGGGTCCCAGGTTCGATCCCAGCCAAGGGCCTGTACCTTGGTTGCGGGCACATCCCCAGTAAAGGGTGTGCAGGAGGCAGCTGATTGATGTTTCTCTCTCATGGATGTTTCTAACTCTCTATCCCTCTCCCTTCCTCTCTGTAAAAAACTCAATAAAAAATATATATTAAAAAAAAGAAAAAAAAACCATTATTTTAAAATTTCTATCTTTGTACTTGTGCACAGAGAAGTGGGCTTGGCAGGAAATATATAAAGTTGTCGGTAAGACTATATTTGAGAAGCATTTAACGTATGTCAGGGGTGCGCAGGGCTAAGGGCCAGTAATGGATGGGCTGGCTCATGGGGACCACCAAGAGCTAAGTGCCACTCCAGCCTGAGAGGGTGGGGAGAGGGGATGGGCCAGAGCTCAGATAGCCCAGCCCCGAGGCTGTAGGTGGTGGACAGGCTGCCCATAGGGGCTGTGGCCTCCAGCAGAGCAGCACAGCAGAGAATGTTGGTGAATTAAATATTAGACATCATTCTTTTTTTTTTTTTAAATCCTCACCGGAGGATATATTTATTGATTTGAGAGAGAGAAACATCAGTGGGTTACCTCCCAACCAGGAGTTGACCCTGAAACCTAGGTATGTGCCCTGGCCAGGAGTCGAATCCACAACCTTTGGGTGCATGGGATGAGGTTCCAGCCAACTGACAAACCTGGTCACTCTGTTCCCTCCGCCCAGTCTCTCAAAGGTGCCTCCAGTGGCAGCGCCCAACCAGAAGCCAGGGGGCCGGGACCCCATGACAGCACAGGGAGGGCCGCCTCCCAGGACAGGACCGGGAGGGGCACACGGAGACCAGCGCCCTGGCTACTGTGCCGGCACCTGGGCTCCTGTAGCCACTCTTGCTGTTTCTCAAGAGAACTTGGAAACCTGGGCTTTTCCAAATTGTGGCATTTGTAAAGGCCGATGACTGAACTGGAGGTGTTTTCCAACACCGTGCGATCCGTTCTATGTAGGGGTAGCAACGAGCTGTAGAAAATAATATATACAGAGACACCTTAAAGCAGTGGTTCTCAACCTTCTGGCCCTTTAAATACAGTTCCTCATGTTGTGACCCAACCATAAAATTATTTTCGTTGCTACTTCACCACTGTCATGTTGCTACTGTGATGAATCGTCATGTCAATATCTGATATGCAGGATGGTCTTAGGCGACCCCTGTGAAAGGGTCGTTCGACCGCCAAAGGGGTCCCGACCCACAGGTTGAGAACCGCTGCCTTAAAGTGTAGCCAGAGCAACAAACAAAATGGGAGCAGATTCATAGATACAGAGGACAGACTGACAGCCGTCAGAGGGGAGTGTGGAGAGGGGCTGGGGGCAAAAGACGAAGGGATTAAGCAAAAAAAAAAAATCCAACAACTACAAAAAAACCCCTCATAGCCAACAACAGTGATCACCAGAGTGAAAGGGGGGTAAGGGAGGTAGAAGAGCGTAAAGGGGGTGTTGGAACGAGTCTTGACTTGGGGGTGGTGAACACACAATACAATACACAGATGAGGTGTTATAGAATCGTACCCCTGAAACGTATATGATCTCATTAACCAATGTCACCCCAAGAAATTCGGCTTTAATAATCAATAAAATGCAGCCGGAGCTGCCATCGCAGAGGAAGAGCCTTGAACATTTTGATCCCCCCCAAAGCTCTGGAAAGTTAAAACAGGGCCAGGTAACCTCTGGGCTGGGGTTAAAGCCGCGGGGGGCCCACAGCTCTGCTCACAAAATAACAGGGAGGCAGTATTCTCACTCTGGCTACCGGACTGCTGGGTGACTGCTAGGCTGAGCAGCTAAAACATCTTTTAGAATTGACATCGCCGCGTCCCCTCATCTGCACCAACAGACATGCCTCCTTCTAGGGGTGTCGTTGTATCCCTGCCCTTTCTCGTGACTCGCCTTCAATCGGAACACCAGGTGGAAAACTGCCTGATCCACTTGTTTCCTGGACCACTCTCCTTTATTTTATCTCAGAGACACGCTTGCTGCCCCTCGCCGCTGCCCTGGGCACGTTACAGCCACTCGCCGGAACGGGGCTGTGCAGGGTGGTCCTCAGGGGAGGAGGGTGTGATGGCCTCATGGGTGGGGCCCTCTGCTATTTTCCCCGAGGACCTGAAACCCCAAAGCCCTCATACTTCTGTGCACCACCTAGTCCCTCCCATCTCCACAGGCTCTGCCCATGTCCGGCGTCCCTTCTCAGGCAATGCCCCAACCCCTCTGAGTTCCCCAGGTGCCAGGGACACCGCTCAGCACCATGGTCAGCAACACTCCTGCTGGGTGGGCTCCCTGAAGACCACACCCCCCAGCCCCTTCCCAGCGTGTGGCATTCTCTCCACTTCATTTAATGAATGAATGGTTTTCCGTTCCCTGAGAGGCAAGGTGTTCTGGTACGAACAGCATCGTTTCTAGAGTCCAACAGCCTAGGTTCCGCATCGGCTGTATGACCTTAGCCACTCTGAGCTTTGGTGGTCTCTTCTGCGTCCTGTGACCACAGCCTCGAAGTTCCAAAACTGGTTATAATTCTGATGGAAATTCTTATTTCACGGCACGTGGCTCTGTTACAATATTCAGTTTTCCGTGTGTGTGTGTCCTCAACGGCAGAGATACGTGTGGATTTTCTCTGTAAGGAGCACTTGGCTGTCCTCCCACATCCGTGCAGGAAACAGATGAAAAGGCTGCTGGATTTCTCATGAAAACTGAGGAGTTTGAGTCTCCTCTTGTTTACATTAAAGTAAACTACTGGGAAAGAAGGATGCAAAGAGTTTCTAGTTGGGCCCTGGCTGGCTGGCTCAGTGGATAGAGCATCAGCCTGTGAGCTGAATGGTCGTGGGTTCAATTCCCGGTCAAGGGCACATGCCCGGGGTTGCAGGCTCGATCCACCAATGGGGGGTGTGCAGGAGGCAGCCAATCAATGATTCTCTCTCATCATTGATGTTTCTCTCTCTCTCTCCCTCTCCCTCTCCCTTCCTCTCTGAAATCAATAAAAACATATTTTAAAAAATTTTTTCCAGTTGGAACATTCCAGAAAAGGAGGAAAATCCTACCCCTGCCCCCGGCTAAATATCCTTTGAAGCTGTTCAATTCTCCCCATCCTAAGCCCACGGCCACTAGGCTGCCTCATCTGCTCCCTTCTTGGTCTCCCCACACCCAGCCTTAAACCCTCCACACAGCAGACAGAGAGGTCTTTCCAAGGACGACCTTGACACTCCCCCTCCCGTGCTGAGGACCGCCCATGGCCCCCCAGTATCCTTAGGACAAAGCCCTTCCCTGGTGAGCTCACTCTTGAGGACCTCACGCGGGATGAGCTCAGGCAATGCCCCAAACCCTCTGAATTCCCCAGGTGCCAGGGACACCGCTCAGCACCATGGTCAGCAACACTCCTGCTAGGCGGGCTCCCTGAAGACCACACCCCCCAGCCCCTTCAAAAATCCTACTTCAATTCATGTTCCCTCTTGCCTCAAAGCCACCCCCCTATCCTCTTCCTTCTCTGGAAGGCTCCTCTCCGAGACTGCTCTCCCTCACGAACTTACTGGGCCTTCAGACCTCTTGGTAGACACCACCTCTCACCATGAGCCTTCCCACATCCCGCTGACTGGTGAGGGGGGCTGCCTTTGGGTTCCCCAAATCCTCTCCTGCCCCAGCAGCACTTAGGACACTGTGTTTCCCTTGCCTGAGGCTCGGTCTCCTCGCCCCGAGTAGCTGTGAGCTCTGAGAGCCATGGCTGTCTTCCACCAAGTGTCCCACATGTGGATCAGCAGAGAGAGAACAAAATAGATCTTTTTTTAAAAATATATATATATTATTGATTTTTTTACAGAGAGGAAGGGAGAGGGATAGAGAGTTAGAAACATCGATGAGAGAGAAACATCTATCAGCTGCCTCCTGCACACCTCCTACTGGAAATGTGCCTGCAACCAAGGTACATGCCCTTGACCGGAATCGAACCTGGGACCTTTCAGTCCGCAGGCTGATGCTCTATCCACTGAGCCAAACCATTTAGGGCACAAAATAGATCTTTACATATATATATATATACATATATATGTATATATAAATGTATATAAATACATATATATATAAATATATGTATAAATATGTGTATATATACATATATATATACATATATATATGTATATATATGAAATTGATTTTTTACAGAGAGGAAGGGAGAGGGATAGAGAGTTAGAAACATCCATGAGAGAGAAACATCGATCAGCTGCCTCCTGCACACCCCCTACTGGGGATGTGCCCTCAACCAAGATACATGCACTTGACCGGAATCGAACTTGGGACCTTTTGGTCCACAGGCCGACGCTCTATCCACTGAGCTAAACCAGTTACGGCCAAAAGAGATTTTTTTGGTTTAATGACTGAAATAGGAAGGAAAGAGGAGGGGAAAGAGGAGGAAAATCGATGCATGTAACCCTTTGTCTCTATCTCCCTGCTACGTGACCATATAAAAGTGGGCCTGCTTCCTGCCCCTGCACAGACCCCTTCCCTGAATCTTCTCACCTCAGTTCATGGATTCTGTAGCCTTTGAGTAGCTCAGGCGAAAACCCTTGGGCTTGTTCTTGACTCCTCTCGTTCTCTGTTGCTTCATGTCCACCAGCAGCAAATCCTGTGAGTTTGATACTCTGAACATCTCCGTGGTCCCCTCACTTCCCCTCACCCACCGCTGCCATCCCGGCCACCCCATCATCTCTTGATGGGTCGTTGTGCTCGGTCACCACCAGAGGGCGCCTTGCACCCTCCAATGGCTGGAGTTTACTTAGCCACAAGCCCAGCTGCTGTGTGTGCCCTGAAATCCACTCCCAGCCGCCCACCCCCCCGCCGGGGGCCGCACCCTGCCAATGCCTGAGTGTGGTGTGGAAACTGAGGCAGGCCCCTTCCTGGGAGACACGGGACTTCTGACAGCCTCGGCAATGTCCCTGAGACCACATGGTGGTCCACACGCTTCCACCCAGCCTCCTCCCTCTCTCTCCCTCGGGGTCTCAGCCCATGGCTCTCCCAGCCTTCCCAGTTCCTTCTCTACTTGTTCTCACAGGAGCGTCTCCCCTAATGAAGTCCTTGGTGTATAATCCCATTAAACCCCACCTCAGCGCCTGCCTCTCCAAGGACCCAGACAAGCACTCTCTCTACAGCCTCCTCCCTCTCCCCTGCTTCCACTCTGTAGACAAGGGCCAGGGGACCGTGAAACTTGTCTAGTTTGTTGCTCCTCTGCCCAGAGGCTCTGTGGCTCCAGGCACCTCACCATGGCCCCCAGGGCCCTGCGCGCTGCCCCAGACTGTCACCTCCAACCTCTCTGTTCCACTCCCCCCTGATGCACCTCCCTGGGCACTTGGCCTCCTCGAGCCTCTGACATGCCAAGCTCAGCCTGCTCCCTGCCCGGGGACTCTTCGCTTTGCTGCCTGCACAGCTCATGCCCTGCCTCCCTCTGTCTACGCACAAATGCCACCTCCTCAGGGAGGCCTCCCCTGACCACCCCAGCTAAGACTGCACACCTTCCCCTCCCGCCTCCCTGTCCCTCTCATTGCCTCACGGTTCCCCTTCACCTGGGCCCCATTGGCACACCGTGTGTCTCCCTTGCTTAGCTGCTAAGTCTGTCTCCCCCACCCGAGCGTAAGCTCCATGAGGACAGGCGCTTGGTCTTGCCGGAGCCCGGATGTGCCTGGCACAGAGCAGGTGTCCGTCACTGTGAGTGAATGGAGAGAGGAAGGACGAAAAGCGAGGGAGGGAGGAGGGGAGAAGGTCCAGGCTCGGGGTCACTCACAGCTGATGGCCAGCCTGAGGGGGTCACTTCGGGCCCAGGTGCCCCAGGTTCAGACCGCACACTCTGAGGGCCCCTTGTTGACCTCCAGAGGTCGCAGGTGATCAGGGATTTGTTGTTGGTGACCACACAGGTGCTTGCTGGGCAGGAGGGGCTGCGGCTCCATTACCACTGGACTTCAGCCCCCTCCTGGTTGGCTGGTAGGTCAGGGCCCGGGCTTGGTCAGCCCCTCGGGAATCACATGTATTTAACCCTTTTTCATCACCCACAGCCGGGGAAAGAGGAGAGTGCAACAGAGGAGGGGTAGGTGCAGAGGAGGGGTAGGTGCAGGGGTAGGTGCAGGACCCTTCCCAGGCTCCTGCCCAGGCAGGGCCCCCAGGGCTTTCCAAGGATGTAAGTCTCGTGTTGTGGGGTGTGTGTGTGTGTGTGTGTGTGTGTACGCTTTGCATATGGCTGCATTGTGTGGGTGGTACGTGCAAGTCTTTTGTGCATGAGCATGAGTTGTGTGATGATAACATGAACATATTATGGATTTTGTGTGTATAGAATGTGTGGATGTGTTTTGTGTGTGTGAGGTGTGTCTGTTGTATATGTGTGTGTTGTGCGTATATGTCCTGCAACTGTGAGGTATGGGTGTTGTACATATGCATGTGTGTGGGTGTGTACTGTCATATATTTATTCTGTACATGAGTGTATGTTGTCTGTGGTATTGTATGTGTTATGCATATGGCTGTGTGTGTAGTCTGTGGACACACTGGATGTGTGTCTTCTTGTGTGTTAGTTATGTATGTACAACATGTGGTGTTTTCTGTGTTGTATGTGAAAATCTTGAGTGTCTGGTATGTGTGTGTTATGTGTTATCTACAGGGTGGGCAAAAGTAGGTTTACAGTTGTGAGTCCATGAAACAGAGTTTATTCTAGTGTTATTATTTTATTTATTTACTAGAGGCCCGGTGCACGAAATTCACACACTTAGGGAAGGGGGGAGTCCCTCAACCTGCCTGTGCCCTCTCACAGTACAGGAGCCCCACGATCGATTGCTTCCAAGAGGGAAGCTCCGCCCACCCGCCGGAGCTCTGTGATGGATCTCCCCCACAGAGGGAGGCCCCGCCCACCTGCTGCAGCACCACTACAGGATAGCCTGGGCCTCCCTCTTTGGGGCAATCGTGGAGCCCCTCAATTGATCAATTGCCCAGATGGCCTGTGGCCTGGGCCTCCCTCTGCAGGGTGATCATGGGGAGATGGCCAGGCCCCCAACCAATCGCATTGCACCTGCCTTGGCTGGCTTGGCGCCAGTGGGTGTCATAGCATGGTTGTCCGGAAGGCCGTCAGGATGGTCATTCTGCTGTTTGGTCATTTGGTCAGTTTGCATATTACTCTTTTTATTAGTATAGATTCTTTTTTTTTTTTTTTTTTTTTTTTATTTATTTTTTTATAATTTTTTTTAATATAGCTTATTGATTTTCTAGAGAGGAAGAGAGAGAGATAGAGAGTTAGAAACATCGATGAGAGAGAAACATCCATCAGCTGCCTCCTGCACATCCTCTACTGGGGATGTGCCCACAACCCAGGTACATGCCCTTGACCGGAATCGAACCTGGGACCTTTCAGTCCGCAGGCCGAGGCTCTATCCACTGAGCCAAACCGGTTTCAGCTAGATTCTTTTTTTAATCCTCACCCAAGGGTATTGGTTTTTTAGAGAGAGGGAGGGAGGAGAAGGAGGAGGGAGAGAGAGAGAGAGAGAGAGAGAGAGAGAGAGAGAGAGAGAGCCATCGATTGGTTGCCTCCCATATGTGCCCCTATTGACCCGACATTGAACCCGCAACCTAGCTATGTGCCCTGACTGGGAATCAAACCCACAACCTTGGCATATCGGGACGATGCTCTAAACAACTGCTCTACTGGGCCAGGGTGTGACGAGAAACTTTTGGAAGTAAAGGTGATGTTCGCACAACTTTGCAACTGTCCTCAATGCCACGGCTTTGTTATCTTTAAAGTAGTTCATTGTACGTCATGAACTTTACCTCCAACAATTAAAAGGGTACATTATACTTAATTAAAAATTTCAAGAATTGTGTGAGGGGAAGCTGCAGTTTCTCTGAGAAGTTAACTTGCCAAAGACGATACTGTCAGCGATTCCTCAGGACCTTGATTTGAATGCAAGTTCTTCCCCACCGACCCCCTGCTGGTCCCCCGCCTTCCAGGGCCAGGGAGGCACTGGTTACCACGGAGCTTCAGCTGTGCCTGGTTTCAGGGAGGAAGTCATCCACATGGGAGAGGGATCAAATCTTTATTGGTCAGAATTATCCGGGAAAAGATCCATTTTGAGAGGCAGCTGATGAATCCTATAACTTCTGTCCATTCGTGAACACCAAGAGTTACTATAAACTGTGGGAGAAAAGCAGAAGTGAGGGTCAGGATCCGTCTCCATCTTCCAGGATAACCTCTCCCCAATGGGAGATCTGGTCTACCCCCAAGAACTAACATGGGCACATGGAATGGGGGAGGGTGGAAGGGCGTTAGAGGTCAGTTGCCTAAGGATAATTGGAAGTATTTCTCTCTCACTCTCCAGCACAGTATGCCATTATTGATTATTTCAGTCCTTGGTTATTTTTTAAAATATATTTTTACTGATATCAGAGAGGATGGGAGCTGGAGAGAGAGATAGAAACATCAATGATGAGAAAGACTCATTGATCGGCTGCCTCCTGCATGCCCCCTACTGGGGATCGAGCCCGTAACCCTGACTGGTAATTGAACCGTGACCTCCTGGTTCATAGGTCGATGCTCAAGCACTGAGCCACGTTGGCCAGGCTACTTGATTATTTTAATTGATTATTTTAACATAAGCTATAGTCCATACTTGGAGCAAATTTATTAAATTGATGATTTTCAGTGTTAAGGAAGTTTTTAAAAATGGGCAGATTCATATGTTTACTGAGGATAATTTAGAATAAAAAAGTTTAACACACACACACTTAACATGTACGCATCCACTGACCCAGTGACCTCACTCAGATAATCTAATAATACCACAAAAACACCCTCACACACTTACTCAAAAATCAAGGCAGAAGGTACCCATTTGGTCATGGTCATAGCAAAATATTAAAAGCCATCCAATTATGTTTTAATTGGGGAAGAGTAGATCCATATTTTGAAGTTTTAGGAAAGCATGCAGAAAGGTGGTGTAGATTTATGTCTTCACGTGGAAAATTCTCCATCATGAAGATCAAGCCACAGGGCAAAGGGGATTGGGCCTAAACTGGCAGTTGGACATCCCTCTCGCAATCCCATCTGGGACTGCTGGCTCCTAACTGCTCACCTGCCTGCCAGCCTGATCACCCCTAACTGCTCTCCCCTGCTGGCCAGATCACCCCTAACTGCCTCTGCCTCGGTCCCCAGTCACCGTGGCTTTGTCTGGAAGAAAGGGAGAACAACCAGAAGATGTCCGATAGACCTGGTCTAATTAGCATATTATTCTTTTATTAGTATAGATGGCTGTACTAACTTTTTTGTTAACTGTGATGGCCATCATCTTACATACATATTTGTGCAGTTGTCCAAGGTTTTCTATGGTATATATCATAGAACGGAAATTGCTGGGTGGAGGGAAGGGCTGTTTATGGACAAAGAGAGTCAAGGTCGCCCAAATCCTGCTCACCTGCAGCAGGTACAGAGGCTCTGTGTTCTGTTCTAGTCCATTAGTTTCAGGGAAGGCTCTGTCCTGCGTCCACTCATCCCTTCCAAGCCCCAACTGTGCACATCATCCCATATATCACCTTCTTCTAATTAATACTAAGTTTAATTTTATATGGCCATGCACTCCATCTTAAATCTCTTTCTATTGCCCAGCCAGCATGGCTCAGTGGTTGAGTGTTGACCTATGAACCAGAAGGTCACGGTTCGATTCCTGGTCAGAGCACACGCCCAGGTTGCAAACTCAGTCCCCAGTGTGGGATGTGCAGGAGGCAGCCGATTCATGATTCTCTCTCATCATTGATGTTTCTATCTCTCTCTCCCCCTCTCCCTTCCTCTTTGAAGTCAATAAGAAAATATATTCTTAAATCTCTTTTTATTTTTTTAAAAAAATTGGGAAAGTAAGGGGGCGGGGGAAAAGGGGAGAGAGAAAAGGGAAAATGCAAGGGTGAGGGGCAATGTGTGGGGTCAAGGACAGATCATTCAAATCAGGGGCCAGCAAACTGGAGCCCAGAGGCCAAATGCAACCCACACCCCATCCGTTTTGTATGGCCCATGAATTAATGGTTTTCTCATTTTCAAATGGCTGACAAAAACAGAAATAAAAGACAAGAAATATTTTGTGATATCTGAAAATGACATGAGATTTAAATGTCAGGGTCTATTGATACAGTTTTATTGGCACACAGTCATGTTTATTTGTTTTCTTTCTGGTTTCTTTTTTTGGTTAATCCTCATTGGAGGCTATTCTTTTCCATTGATTTTAGGGCGTAGAAGGGAGTGGGGAAAGGGAAAGAGGAGAGAGAGAAACACTGAACGAGAGACCCATATAGATTGGTTGCCTCCTGCAGGGAACCTGCAACCCAGGTACGTGCCCTTGACCGGACTTGAACCCAAGACCCTTCGGCCAACACTCTAACCACTGAGCACTCCGGCCAGGGTTTTTTGTTGCTGTTGTTTTGTTTGTTTGTTTTTAACGCTGTGGCTGCTTTTGTGCCACAAGGCAGAGTTGAATATGTGAGAGACCATACAGCCTTCGAAACCAGAATGACTTACTATTGGGCCCTTACAGAATGTTTGCTGACCCCTGGCCTGAGCCATCAGCAGATCATCTAGACCTCAACTTCCCTCTCCATCAATCCAGAGGGTTCCCCACTTTAAGAGATGTCTAAGACATGCCCCCCCTCCACTCCATCCTTCCCCAGCCAACGTACTTGTAAGGAGAACACTGCTTCCATTTTCTATCTGCATCGTAATTACTGGTCAGCGAGCACCACGTCCTATTGAAAATGTAGCCTATCTTGGTGCACGTCTGAAAGAGTCTACTCCTGAAGCGGAAGGGGAAGGTACACATGGGGGGGTCTGCAGAGAGAGGGAGAAGCAGGAAGAGAAACATGAACATAGAGAGTCTCAAGGTTGCCTGGACCAGTGCTCAGTGGTTAGAGTGTTAGCCTGCGGACCAAAGGCTCACGGGTTCGATTCCTGATCAAGGGCACAGACCTCGGTTCCAGGCTGTGTGCGGGAGGCAACCCATGGATGTGTGTCTCTCACATCAATGTTTCTCTCTCCCCCTCCTCTCTCCCCTCCACTTTCTCTAAAAAAAATCAATGGAAAGCCCTAGCTGGTTTGGTTCAGAGGATAGAGCATCAGCCTGTGGACTGAAGGGTCCAGGGTTTGATTCCAGTCAAGGGCGCATGCCCGGGTTGCAGAATCGATCCCCAGTAGGGGGCATGCAGGAGGCAGCCGATCAATTAGTCTCTCTCATCATTGATGTTACTATCTCTCCCTCTCCCTGAAATCAATAAAAATATTTTTTTTTCAAAAAAACATGTGTTTCTCTTTTTAACAAATCAATGGAAAAAAATATCCTCGGGTGCAGATTAAGAAATCCTATCTAATAATAGAGAAACATGGTAATTAACTGTAACTTTGCTACCCTTCCCATTGGCTAATCAGCGAGGTATGCAAATTAACTGCCAGCCAAGATGGCGGCCGGCAACCAGGCAGCTGAAGCAAACAGGAGGCTTGCTTGCTCCAGTGATGGAGGAAGCCAAGGTTCCCCGCCTGCCGCTGCCGGCCTCTGAGCTGCACTCTAAGAAACAATGTTGCAATTATAGAAGCTAAACAATCCCCAGAAACCTGCTTTTAGTCGTCAGAGCTGGAGCAAGCAGGACCACAACAGTGTTACAATTATAGAACCCAAACAAACCAGATACCTGTTTTCAGCAGCCGAGGTCTCAGGGCTGGAGCTGAGCCTCAGAGCTAAAGCTGGCTCTCAGCTCCAGTGACAGCCATAGAAGGTAAATAAATCCCAGAATTAAAAAAAAGAAGAAGAAGAAGAAAAGGAGAGACTGGGAGCTTCAGTCACCCACCAGCCTGAAAATGGCCCTCAGCCCCTCACCCAGACTGACCAGGCACCCCAGTGGGGACTCCCACCCTGAAGGGGGTGTGACCAGCTGCAAACAGCCATCATCCCATCACCCAGACTGGCCAGGCACCCCAGTGGGGGCCCCCACCCTGAAGGGGGTGTGACCAGCTGCAAACAGCCATCATCCCCTCATCTAGGCTGGCTAGGCACCCAAGCGGGACCCCCACCCTGATCTGGGACACCCTTCAGGGCAAATCAGCCAGCCCCCACCCATGCACCAAGCCTCTATCAGATATAGTAACAGGGTAATATGCAAACTGACCCTAACAGCAGAAGGACTGGGAATGACTGGTCACTATGACACACACTGACCATCAGGGGGCAGACGCTCAATGCAGGAGCTGCCCTCTGGTGGTCAGGGCGCTCTCACAGGGGGAGCTCTGTTCAGCCACAAGCCAGGCTGATGGCTGCCAGTACAGCGGTGGTGGTGAGAGCCTCTCCTGCCTCCTCAGCAGTGCTAAGGATGTCAGACTGCAGCTTAGGCCTGCTCCCTGCTGGCAAGTGGTCATCCCCCGAGGGCTGCCGGGCTGCCAGAGGGATGTCTGATTGCCACCTTAGGCCCAATCCCCCGGGGAGCAGGCCTAAGCCAGCACGTGGTCCTCCCCTGAGGGGTCCCAGACTGCGAGAGGGCACAGGCCGGGCTGAGGGACCCCCTCCTCCCCCATGAGTGCACAAATTTTTGTGCACTGGGCCTCTAGTAATAATAATAAAAGGAAGCCGTATGGTTGACCATTGTCAGACTAACAGCGCCGGCTTTCTCTCCCGCACCCACTGCGTTCCAAGTGGTGAGAGCAAGTAGAGAAGCCAGGATCCGACCTCATTGTATCCAACACCCCAGATTGCGAAGCCCGCTGCCTTCCATCGCCTCTTAGACCCGAGGCATCGCGACAGCCACCGGGAGGGACGCTCACCGTTGGCCGTGCAGTAGCGCCACCTGCCGTTGAATCTGTCTTCCAGGGAGCACCAGGCATAATCGCTGTGCACGGAGATGCAGCTGTAGTAGGTCAGGTCATTGTACGTAAATGGGAAGACACAGGGAGCTTTGAAATATTCTGGGACAGAGGGGAACATGGTCAACGGGGTCTGGCTTACGAGAGGAGTGGCCATTCCGCTGCCCCCACATCCACGTGGCCAGTCCCTGGCGCCCTCCCGTGTGCACGGCACAGAACGTACGTGGGTCAGAGGAGGCCTGACCTCATCCCGCAGCGGGGAGCCGCCTGGAACAGGTGTCTTCCATCGCAGGCAAGCCCCCCGGAGACTGGACACCCGTCTGCGAACCTGAAATGCTGGTCTTTCTTATGGTCCCCTTGCCCCCTCTCCTAGGAAAAGAAATCTCTCTGCCTCCTGAAGGCAGCTGCCCCTACGCTTCGCTCAGGGTGACTCGCTTCCCTGGGCGCCATGGGTCACCAGTGAGCATTGCGCCTTTGCTTTGACCATGGCAATAAGGTATTCCTGGATATTCCCAACCTTTCATCCCCTCATTGTTAGCGAGAATGTTCTTTCTTCAACACTGACCTGACCTTGCCACCGACTTATTGCTCTAAAGGCAAGGATTGGCATTGAAGTGGCTACGACTCCCTCTTGATCTGGTTCCCCAAACACCTCCAGCCTCTCACCTTGACCACCTGTGACCCGCTCTGGGGGTCGGGCAAGGCCACGCCCCTTCCTGCTTCCATTCAGCCTGTAGGTGAATCTCCATGAAACCTCCTTGAACGTCCACACTATGCTAGATCCACTTGTACTGAACTTGTGTATTGGTGCCACCATTTTTCCATTTATTTGATGTGTAGTGACCTGTTCAGAGTCTTTCTCGTTTGTCAGGAATGACCACAGGTTTCCTGTTCAAAGCTACACCCATATTACGAACTGATAGGAGCTGGCACAGAACAGAAACTTAATAAATATTGGTTGGTCTTTCATAATAAGCCTGGAATGATTTTGATGCAAGATTCATTTATTTATTTTTACTATTTAGCAATTATTAATTCTTTATCAATATACATTATCTATAGTTACTATTTAATAATAATTACATTACTATTTTAACAATTATGTCAGGACCTTTATTATTTTACTATTTAACTATATTGTTATGTTTATCATTTAATATTTAAAACCAGAGGCCCAGGGCACTAAATTCATGCACTAGGGGGTGGAGGGAGTCCCTCAACCCAGCCTGCAACCTCTCACAGTCCAGGACTCCTCGGGGGATGGCCGCCTGCCAGCTTAGGCTCAATACCCCTGGGGATCAGGCCTAAGCCGGCAGTTGGCCATCCCTCTCACAATCCGGGATCCCTCCCTCCTTATCAGTTGTCTTGCTGCTCCTTAGCACTGCCATGGAGGTGGGAGAGGCTCCTGCCACTGCTGCTGCACTCGCCAGCCATGATCCCAGCTTTTGGCTGAGCAGCTGCTCCCCCTGTGGGAGCGCACTGACCACCAGGGGGCAGCTCCTGCATTGAGCATCTGCCTCTGTTGGTCAGTGCACGTCATAGCGACCAGTCGTTCCACCCTAATGGTCGCTTAGGCTTTTATTATATAATTATACCGATTTTATTAGCATTAGTTATTACCATGTTCATGATTAATGGACTATTATTCGTATACGAAGCTATGTTATAGCTTGTCCTGTGCTGTGGGACATAGTGCTGTGCATGATTTACAGACGCCAATGTTTAAATGATTTCTTTACTTCAGTCCAATGACTTGGGACTGTCATTGGGCTCCGCCCCAGGCCCACTTTGGTCCTCAGCCTGTGTTCCCCGCACACAGAGCAACCCTGCTGTCCACTGCTCTGGAAATAGCTTCCTTCTGACGCCAAAAGCAAGAGAGCTGAAGGGCTACGGTTCCCCACCTTATACTCTAGGCCTGTGGTCGGCAAACTCATTAGTCAACAGAGCCAAATATCAACAGGACAACGACTGAAATTTCTTTTGAGAGCCAAATTTTTTAAACTTAAACTATATAGGTAGGTGCATTGTTATTAACTTAATTAGGGTACTCCTAAGGCTTAGGAAGAGCCACACTCAAGGAGCCAAAGAGCCGCATGTGGCTCTCGAGCCAAAGTTTGCCGACCACGGCTCTAAGCCATGTTGGCCAAACCCCCGAACAAGTAATTGCTGATTGAAATAGTTTTAGAAACCAACCCACATATCTGTAACCCTTTCGCTGGCTTGACTGTCCCCATAAAGTGTTCCCACATCTGCATTTCTCTCTTAAAACTCCCAACTTCATGAGAGCTACAGGTTACAACTGAGCACCAGCTGTCTACATACGCATATGGCTCCTCTCTTCCAAGAATGGAGACACTGAGGCATAGTTATCTACAGTGAATCCAGATGAGCTCTATGATTAACTTTTTAACTTAAAAAACAGATACAAAAGGTCATATGCATCTGAAATGTCCAGAAAAGACCAAGCAAAAGAAAAAGCAGATTCATGGTTGGCGGGAATGGGAGTAGGGGTGACAGCAAATGAACACAGGGATCTTGTGGGGCCGGGGTTGGCAAACTGCGGCTCGAAAGCCACATGCGGTTCTTTGGCACCCTGAGTGTGGCTCCTCCTAAGCCTTAGGAGTACCCTAATTAAGTTCATAACAATGTGCCCACCTATATAGTTTAAGTTTAAAAAATTTGGCTCTCAAAAGAAATTTTAGTCGTTGTCCTGTTGATATTTGGCTCTGTTGACCAATGAGTTTGCCGACCACTGTCTGGGGTGATGGAGATATTCTAGAGTTGAATCGAGGTGATGTTTACACCCTCTGAACATTTATTAAAAATCAGTAAATGGTATATTAAAATGGTTGACTATTATGGTATGTGGGTTATCCCTCTACAGAGAATAGGTCGTTAAACGTAACAACCAAACAAACAACAAGACCCACAAATGCTGATGGTAGTAACATAGAAAAAGGGTGGGGGAGGTCATCTGGGAGGGCTGGCTGAAATGGATCTTGAAATACAGGATTTGGCTGCCATGACCAGGGAGGGCCTTTTGTGCCAGAAGAAAAGCAAAGGAAAGAGTAAAACAGCCGGGAAATGCCAGGAACTTTCAGGAAGATGATGCTGTTTCACAGGCACAAGGGGGTGGGGGTGGGGAGGGGGCCTGACATCTCAGATGCTAACAAATAAAGAAATGTATTCCCACCTGGAGCTGGAGGATATAACTGGACATTCAATTCTGAAAGAGGAAAAAAAATGTGCAAAATTTAGACCATCTCCAAAAGTACTCAAGTCGTTCTGAGACTGTTAAAGGACCTTGAAGTTCATATAACCAACTGCTCTCCTGTTGGGGAACAACCTTTGCTATCACATTTTGGATGACTTATGATCACTCCTCATTGATGAAGGGCACCCCAGACACAGCCCACTCATTCAGCCCGAGTCTGATTTTTTTCTTTGAGTAACTCCCGTAACCCTGCCTTTGGGGGGCGCTGTTTCTCACCCCCAAACTCTTTTTTTTTTTAATATATATATATTTTATTGATTTTTTACAGAGAGAAAGGGAGAGGAATAGAGAGTTAGAAACATCGATGAGAGAGAAACATGCATCAGCTGCCTCCTGCACACCCACTACTGGGTATGTGCCCGCAACCAAGGTACATGCACTTGACCGGAATCGAACCTGGGACCCTTCAGTCCACAGGCCAATGCTCTATCCACTGAGCCACACCAGTTAGGTCTTTATTTTTTTTAATCCTCATCAGAGAATACGTTTTTATTGATTTTAGAAAGAGAGGAGGAGGGAGTGAGAGAGAGAAACATTGATGGGTTGTCTCCCCCACGCCCAAGTGGGAATGACACCTGAAGCCTTTGGCTGTATGGGAGGATGCTCCAACCAACTGAGTCCCCGCGGGCCAGGGCCCAAAAATCTTTTAAAGGGGTGCTGCCACCAGGCGGGCCTCCCCCTGCTCAGGGCAGGGTCGCGCTGTGTTGTAAGCACCGGCTGTCCCCGGATGAGTGTCCTGCTTTGTCTAGTCACTGAGGCTAATCCTGAAAACCTCTTATCTCTCCTCTCCTTACGCCCCACAGCCGGCTCCGCATTTTACAGGTGAAAGGACACAGAGATGCTTTCCCTGAAACACTGTCCGCTCGGTGACAATGCGTGCAGCCTGGACTCCTGTCCAGCACACGCCTGGTTCCTGGGAAGAAGCGATTTCTTGCCCTGGCCGGGTTTGCTCAGTGGTTACAGCGTCGGCCCATGGACCAAAGGGTCGCAGGTCCGATTCCCAGTCAAGGGCAAGTCCTTCGGCTGCGGGTTCAGTCCCCAGCCCTGGTAGGTAGGGGCCCATGCGGGAGGCAGCCAAGTGATGTGTCTCTCACATGGATGTTTCTCTCTCTCCCTCTCCCCGCTCCCTTCCACTCTCTCTAAAAATCTATGGGGAAAAAAATGTCCTCACTCCTCCGGTGAGGATTAAAAAGTAAGTAAGTAAGTAAGTAAATAAATGAATGAATGAATGAATGAATGAAAATTTTACAAAAGAAGCGAGTTCGGACCCTGGTGCCCCCAGAAACGGCCCTTTGCCTCTTCATTCACTGATAGTGCTGACACAGCCACAGCCTCACACGTCTTCCTCAGTCCTCGGCCATCACCTTGTTATCACAGCACACCTCGGCCACACATGGCCATCTTTACCACCTGATCCCCCCCAACTCCTCCTTCCCTCCCCCCCCTCCCTCTCCCTCTCCTCCTTCCCTCCCCCTCCCGCTCCCTCTCCTCCTCCCTTCCCCCTCCCTCTCCCTCTCCTTCCCTCCCCCCTCCTCCCTCTCCCTCTCCTCCCTCTCCCTCTCCTCCTTCCCTCCCCTCCTCCCTCTCCCTCTCCTCCCTCTCCCTCTGCTCTTTCCCTCCCCCTCCTCCCTCTCCCTCTCCTCCCTCTCCCTCTGCTCTTTCCCTCCCCTCCTCCCTCTCCCTCTCCTCCCTCTCCCTCTGCTCTTTCCCTCCCCCTCCTCCCTCTCCCTCTCCTCCCTCTCCCTCTGCTCTTTCCCTCCCCCTCCTCCCTCTCCCTCTGCTCTTTCCCTCCCGCTCCCTCTCCTCCTTCCCTCCTCCTCCTCCCACTCCCCCTCCTCCTTCTCCTGCCTCCTCCTCCAGTTAATGACCAGGAAGCAGCACCACCCCCAATACCGACTGAGGATTTAGTGTGTCCAATGTGTTCTGAGACAGAGGACACAAAATCTCCTCCCGCCTCCCCGCTCCAAAAAAAGCGCCATGCTGTCCTTCCGCTGTGGACTGAGCAACCTCACAGGACCACCACCTCAGACGAGAGCACTCAGAGATCTCGGGAAACAAGATACGGCAAGTCCACTCAGAACTTCGCCTGAACGCGGTCAAAGACAAGGTCACCGTGTCCCACATGACCGAACGCATGAGTGACGGCGCTTCTTCACCCACGACACCATTCTCCTCCTCCTCGCCCTTCTCCGTAGAGACCCAGTGAGCTACCCCTTTCTGACAACATCCACTGTTGAGTGGACCCGTCTTCCTTAATCCCCCGGAAACCTCCCAACCAGAGCCCAACGCCTAGAATAGCTTCTGACGCTGTCCTGCTTAGAACCCCCAGGTGCCCCATGGCACCCCAAGGTGCGTGGTCCTCTTGACTCCAGTGAGTGATACACCAACTTGTGCAGCTCCCACCTCCCCGGGCGCTTGGGCTGCAGGCGTCCACAGCTCCCAGGGCCTCGCCCACCTTTTCTACCTTAACCCTTACAAGGACTATGAGAGGCAAAACGATCGTGTCCTCTCTGTTGCATTTGTTTTCGGCGGCGGGGGGCGGGGGGGGGGAGCGGGGGGGCAAGTCACACAGCTCAAATTCACACAAGTTATAAGAGGAAAACCATAAAAATCCTCCCAGCCTCACCACCCTGTCCCCCTCCCCACAGATATCAGTGTTGTCATTCCTGTGACCTGCAGAGTCAGCTTATGAATATTCAAGGCAGGTATTTTTTTAATTGATTTGAGAGAGAGAGAGAGAGAGAGAGAGGAAGGAGGAGAGAGAGCAACATCATCAGCTGTTCCCACTCATTACACCTTCATCGGTTGCTTCTTATAGGTGCCCTGACCCAGGATTGAACCCACAACCTTGGCGTATTGGGGCGATGCTCTCAACCACAGAGCAGCCCGGCCAGGGCTCAGGGGCAAGTATGAACAGCCTTTCACGCCTTTTCTACACAAAGGATAGCCTAGCCTTCGTACGGTTTCTTTTGAACCTTGTTCCCTTAACCAAAGATCTTAGCAACCCCTCATAAGCTTCCTCTTTCTCTTCTTTTTTGAATCGTGGTAAGAACTCTTGACAAGGGCGCTGCCTTCTTAGGGAATGTTGACGTGCCCAGGGCGGCATCGCTGACTCCAGGCATCGAGACCTGCACAGCAGGTCTCTGGGACTGACTCCTCTTGGGTGACTGAAACGCTCTACTCCTGGAACAACTAACTCCCCATCGGCCTTCTCCCAGACCCGGGCAATCACTGTTCTACTCTCTCTGCCTGTGGGTTTGACTATGTTAGATCCTTCGGAGTCAGGCAGGCAGTCTGTGTCCCTCTGTAACTGACTGATTTCACTTGCCATAATGTCCCCGGGGTAGGAGGCCAGATTTAGAAGCTCCTTCTTTCTTAACAGCGCTTGCCATTCTCTGGATGGGAAGACTGAGGCGTCAGGAGAGGCTGAGTGACTTGCCCGTGAGCACCCAACCAGCAAGAGGAAGAGCAGGGATTTGAACTTAGGACTCTCCAAATCCTCTTCACCAAGCATTGTGCTGCATTTAAATGACATTGGACGCCCCTGCTGGGTGGCTCAGTAGTTGGAGAGTGGAACCATGC
Organism: Myotis pilosus; assembly: GCA_036010255.1. Taxonomy (NCBI): domain Eukaryota; kingdom Metazoa; phylum Chordata; class Mammalia; order Chiroptera; family Vespertilionidae; genus Myotis; species Myotis pilosus. The sequence continues at coordinate 4,939,485 of JASKON010000029.1, forward strand.
ACCCAAAGGGTTTCAGGTTCCATTCTGGGTCAGGGCATATACCTAGGGTTCGGGTTCCATCCCAGGTTGGAGCTTGTGCGAGGCAATCGATCAATGTTTCTCTTTCACATCAATGTTTCTCTCTCTCCCTCTCTCTCTCTCTCTCTCTCTCCCTCTCTCTCTCTCAAAATTAATATAAATATATCCTCGGGTAAGGATTGACCACAACAAGAATAAATAAATAAGATAAAAGATATTAGGGACAATGGATAGATGCTGTTTCCTGCCCGTCTCACCCCAAACCACCACCTCCTAGGTCTCCCCTTCCTCCTCTCCTCTCCTCCCCTGCCCGTGCCATCTCACCTGCTCGCAGCCCACACATACAGAGCACCAGGGACACACAGCCTGCCAGCTTTCTCATCACCTCCATCGACCTGCAGGTGGCCTGCCCGGGCACAGGTTGCCTCTGACTTTATACTCCCCAATGCCCGCCCCTCCTACTCGAGCTGCTCCGGGGCACACGGACTTACTCCAGAGCACCCTGTGCCCTGCCCTGAACCTCAGGGCGCACACGAAGATCAGGAACATCCCTCTCAGAAGCGTGGCCCCAGACCAGCTCCATCCCCCTCACCGGCAAGCCGGTTGGAAATGCAAATCCTCAGGCCCCACTCCAGACTCTGAAGCTCTGGGGAAGGGACGCAGGGCCTGGGTTGTAACATGCCCTCCAGGTGAGCCCAGTGGTTGCTAAAGTCTGAGCACCATCGCTCTGGCTTAATACTTTCATATCCACCTCATCTCATTTACTCCCTTCCTTATTTTTTTAAAACGAAAGTCCACCCTGGCCGGTGGCTCAGTGGGTTGAGCACCTTCCCGTCACCAAAAGGTTGTGGGTTCAGTTCCTCGTCAGGACACATACCCAGGTTGCGGGTATGAGCCCTGGTTGGGTGGGTACGGGAGGCAACCAATCAATGTTTCTCTCTCTCCCTCTCTCTCTCTCTCTCCCTTCCTCTCTCTCTAAAAAGCAATGGAAAAATATCTTGGGGTGAGGATTTTAAAAATGAGAGGGAGGGAGGGAGGGAGGGAGGGAGGGAGGGAGGGAGGGAGGGAGAGAGGGAGGGAAGGAAAGAAAGAAAGTCCAGTGAGAAAGGCAAAGCCAGTGTAGCCTCCTGGACAAGTAAGGTCAGAACGGCCAAGCATCATGGCTATGGTCTGCCAGTACGTGGGAAGGACAGAGGGATCTGGGAGGGCAGAAGAGGAAAGAGCACTATATGAGAGAGAAGAGATTGGGAGAGTGAGAACCAATAAAGAGGCAGGTGTTCTAGTCCCCCACCCCCACCCCCACCCCCAGGGCAACCCAAGACGAGGAACAGACTGCCCTGGAGACCAAGCGTCATGAGAAGGGAAGGGACTGACTCATCCTTTAGCATTCGTCTGTGCTGACATCCATCTGTTATGCACATTTGTAAGCATACAGGGACAGGTACTGCTTCTACACACATTTGCCTTTTCCAAACAGAGAGGAGAGACGTGGAGAAACCCTGGTAAAGGCCCAGGCACTGGAGACGCCGAGCTTCTCCTGTCTGACACGCAAGCTGTGGCTTTTTGCTGTTTTGCTGAAATGATGGACATTGACACAGCCTCTGGCCTCTTCGCAGGTCATGAGGCCACCTGTCAATCAATCACGAGTAGGCAACATGGGTCGGCATCCCTGCGTCCCCTGCAAGCGCTGGGAGAAGTCCCCCTACGACTCCACGCCGTGGGCATCGAATTCCTTGTTTGAAATCTGGGGAAACTGAGGCTCAGAGAGCCTCCATCGCCTGTCAGAACAGAAGCGGCGACCTGATGTCAAGCCTTCTTGTGCTTCCTCGCCCCGTTGTCACGGGGGTCTCACAGGCCAAGAGCCTTCAGTGGAAGCCGGTCCCTCCATAGTCACAGGTTCAAGGCTCACTCTTGCCTGATCCCCAAGACAGACCTTACCTCGTTTTTGACACCTGCCAGCTGAGTGACTCTGCAAAAGTGACTTTTGTTTTCTAAGCCTGCAGCCAAATGTCTCAAAATGTTTGGGCTACATGCATTGATTGGAGAGCTCGGCAAATATTCTCTCTTCCCTTTCTTTCTTCCTTTCCAGTTAATTCCACTTAATTATTTTCCATCCTGCCACAGTCGCCAATCCACAGCTAGCATTATCAGGACACATACAAACAAATTCAGTGGGAATGTGAAACCTGTTTTCCCATATTTCTTAATTTAATAAGCTGTCGTTATTTATTAGGGAAGATAGGGCATCTTTGATTTCTCTCTGTCTTTCTCTTTGGTGCATTTTACAAAATGTTCTTAATTCTACTTGTAACGTCTCCCAACGAGGGTGGGAAGTTGTATTCCCAAGTATTCATGGTTTCCGGGGGTGGCGCTGAACGCGTGCCAAGTTGCTGAGGCACGTTCTAGAGATTCACCCACCCCACACCCCAGAGGCATGGCCAGGACACTCCGAGTCCAGCACACCCTACCCACGGAAGGGCCGCCGTGAGCGTTAGCAAGAACCCATTATTCCCTCTTTGCTTAACTGCACAGTCATTACATCTCCAGGCACGCAACCAACTGTGATCAAATGTTTTTCAGAACCGAAGTTGGCGTCCAGCCAATGGTGTTGGGAGGGCTGGGTGAGGATGAAAGAAAAATCTACCAAAATAATAAACCAAGACGGGCTTGGACTCCAGAGCTTCCCTGAGAACAGCACTCATCACAGGCAACTGGAGAGAAACGACCAGTGATTACAAGCAGAGAGGGGGCTGTGTGGGGCTCGGTTTTATCCTCTGCAAAAATGAAAAGACAGAGGAGAGAGGAGAGGTGGGGGTGGAGGTGGAAGAAGGTACCGGGGGGGATAACTGCTGATAGAAAAATAAACTAAAGAAAAGAAAGATAGATAGCACTGGGTATGGATTCAGAATGTCAGCTGGCAATGCCAGCTCTGAAACCAGTGGGAAATACATGAGCATCGATATCCAATAGACTAACTTTAAAATCCTAGATTCCCTGCTGCTTAGTTGGGAACATTAGCTAAATAACTTGCCCACTATTTTTTTATGGGGGGTAGTTTGATTTCTATGCTTCAGAGATGCACAGTACAAGATGAACACCAAGCATTCAAGCTTCACTGGTATTTTGTTGCTTTCAAAAGCTGAGTACTGCCCTAGCCGGTTTGGCTCAGTGGATAGAGCGTCGGCCTGCAAACTGAAAGGTCCCAGGTTCGATTCCGATCAAGGGCATACATCTGGGTTGCGGGCTCGATCCCCATTGGGGAATGTGCAGGAGGCAGCCAATCAATGATTCTCTCTCATCATTGATGTTTCTATCTCTCTCTCCTTCTCCCTTCCTCACTAACATCAATAAAATATTTTTTTAAACTGAATACTTATAGATAAGATACATAAATCTCCCCGAAAGCCTATGTATTCATCTGTTAGGGCTGTCATAACAGAATGTTACAGGCTGTGAGGCTTAAACAATAGGCATTAATATTTCACAGTTCTGGAGGCTAAAAGTTCATGATCAACGTGCCAGAATACGTCTGGTGCAGGCTCTCTTCCTGGCTTGTAGACGACCACCTTCTTGAAGTGTCCTCTGTGCTCATATGGAGAGAGAGGGAGTTATCTCTGTTGTCTCTTTGGGGGGTTATGGTGTCAATATATGAATTGGGTGAGGTAACACAGTTCTACCCATAACACCCTGATTCGTCTCTGCTAAATGAGAGTGTTGGTCTCCGTCTTGTTTGCATGTTGGGAAGATCTGAGATCACCGGCGTTAATTGAGAGTCAACATATAAAAAGCAAAGATGTGTCGATTCTTGGAGAAGTTAAACCATGTGCACATCTAGACAACCAGTCCTTGATTTTAATCTATCGCTCACGGAGTTGAGGGTTTCAAGAGAGAGAGCTAGAGACGTGGCGATTCACCAGCACACAGAGAGGCGGTGAAGAGAAAGTGGACGAGCATTTTAAGAGTCGGGAATACCGGGTTTGAATTGAATGCCCACCCCTTTCTCACTGTGAGACTCTGGGCAGCTGGCTTAACCTCGTTCAAGTTTGCTTTTCTCATCTATAAACCTGGAGTCATCAACATACTCTTCATTGCCCTGGCCGGGGGTGGCTCAGTTGGTTGGAACGTTGTCCCGTGCACCAAAAGGTCACGGGTTCCATTCCTGGTCAGGGCACAGACCTAGGGTTTGATCCCCAGTCGGGGCATGTGTCTTTCATCGATGTTTCTCTCTCTCTCTCTCTCTCTCTCTCTCTCTCTCTCTCTCTCTCTCCCTAAAAATTAATGAAAGCATATTTTTGGGTGAGGGTTTTTGAAAATACCCTTTATCTTCCCACCAAACCTGCTCATCCTCCCATCCCTTCTCAGTGCCATTCAGCCAGATGCATGGGTCACACCGGAGTCACCCGTGGTTCCTCCCTCCTACCCTGTATCCAGTGCACCAGCCAATCCTACCCACTTCACCATGGAACTATGTCCTGGATCCAGCTGCTTCCCTTTTTTGCCAATGCTACCTCTCTAATGCAACCACCGTCCTTCTCCCACGTACCAGGACCCCTGCCTACCCAGCCTTCTCCCCGAGCCGCCCCCCAGCACACTTGGCCTTTGACTCCCTTCATTCATTCTCTCCACGCGTAGCTGGAGCGAGATCGTGTTGCTGCTGTGGTGGGAGCCCCAGACAGCCTTCCACGACTCTTAGGGAAAGCGCCAAAGCCTCTACTTGACTTGACCTCTGACGTTCCCCATCCCTCACTCAACCCAAGCGCCCCCTTCCCCCAAATACAATGCCTTCTCAGGGCATCCACGTCCGTGTGTCTGTCTGCCAGAAACGCTATCCCAGGACACCTCAGGCAGGACCCCTTCCACACTTGTTTCAGGTCTCCGGGACTCAATGCCACCGGCTCAGAGACCCTCCTCAGCTGCTCTCTGTAAAGCAGGCGCTCCCACAACCTCTCCCTGCCCCGGACCCTGACTTAGGATTTGACACGGCAGTCATCTGTCCCTGACCAATTCTCCACATTCACACCTGTGTCTAAACCAACATCCCTGACTATGAATGTGTGTGTGTGTATGAGTGTGTGTGTGTGTGAGTGTGTGTGTGTGTATGAGTGTGTGTGTGTGTGTGTGTGTGTGTGTGTGTATGAGTGTGTGTGTGTGTGTGTGTGTGTGTGTGTGTGTGAGTGTGTGTGCTTGCTTATGCTCTTCCTCCCCGACTAGATTGTAAACTCTGAAGGCGAGGACTTCCTTGTAGTCATTGCTTATCTCAGGAAAATAAAGAGGGGGCTGACAGACAGCCATGGTCAGTAGCCGCTGGATGGGACATTGGCCCATGATAGGCCTCCCTCGTAGGCCTGGTGTGAGGGTTTATGAGACGATGTGGTGAAGCAGCCAGGGCAAAACGTGGCACAAGATAAGCAGTCTTTTTTTTAAATATATTTTTATTGATTTCAGAGAGGAAGGGAGAGGGAGAGAGAGGTAGAAACATCAATGATGAGAGAGAATCATTGACGGGCTGCCTCCTGCACGCCCCCTCCTGGGGATCGACACCGCAACCCAGGCATGTGCCCTGACCGGGAATCGAACTGTGACCTCCTGGTTCATAGGTCGATGCTCAACCACTGAGCCACGCCAGCCGGGCAAGATGAGTGGTCTTTTTTTTAAAATATATTTTATTGATTTTTTGCAGAGAGGAAGGGAGAGAGATAGAGAGTTAGAAACATCGATGAGAGAGAAACATCGATCAGCTGCCTCCTGCACATATTCCACTGGGGATGTGCCCGCAACCCAGGTACATGCCCTTGACCGGAATCGAACCTGGGACCCTTCAGTCCACAGGCAGACGCTCTATCCACTGAGCCAAACCGGTTTCGGCAAGATGAGCAGTCTTAACGGTGGTCACTGTTATTGTCGTCAGTCTGCGGACTGCGGCTCGCTTTGTCATCATGGGAAAGTCACTGTTGGCGCTGGGCGGCAGACAGGAGGTGGGGTGACTTTCTAAGTCTTTCCCAGGGCCAGTCACAGGAACCATTCCCATGACACTCAGAAAAAAGGACTTAGGTTTGTGTGAGAAACTAGCATTTCTGGTTCTGAAGATGTGAGAGCCAGTTTGGGCCTTGCTGACGGCAACACTGAAATTGTCCAGTGAATCTCTCTGGCACTTTGCAAAAGGCAAGGATTGCCTTGCGTGGGGCCCAATGGCATGTTTTTAGCATGCCTGCATGTCCTTGTGTTTCTTGCATGTGTGGGACACTGCACAAAAAAATATATATGTATTGGGGAGAGGCTGTTTAGTTTGGTGGAAAATACTGTGAACCCTCAAGTCCTATTCATCTGAGTTTGATTCTCATATCTGCCCCCCAAAAAACCATCAGCATAACTGATTTCTTTAAAAATTTTTATTGATTTCAGAGAGGAAAGGAGAGGGAGAGATAGATAGAAACATCAATGATGAGAGAGAATCATTGATCAGCTGGCCCCCTAATGAGGATCAAACCCATAACCCCGGCATGTGCCCTTGACCGAAATCAAGCCCAGGATCCTTCAGTCCGCAGGCTGACGCTCTATCCACTGAGCCAAACCAGCTAGGGTATCATAGTTTATTTTAATGTTAAGAATGTTATTCCTGAATAAAGAGAGATTCAAGATGGCAGCAGTATAGGCAGATGCATCCCAGGTCTTGTCCAGGAGCGAATGGAGTAAGCAGCTGAAACTAATAACACCCACCCATCCACTCAGCTGGTGAGACAGTTTACAGCCTGGAAGGGCAGAGCTCCCCTGGAAAGGTAAAAAACCAGGGATCTGGGCAGGAAAGTTTGCCAGACCTCTGAGCCCAGAGGGTTGGAGGGAGACTGCGTGGCAGACAGCCGCATCTCTTGGGACAGGCCCATCCCCTGACTGGGGAAAGGAGATCCGCGGGACTGTTGGTGCTGGGGGATTTGAGATCTGGGTTCTGTGATCACGGAGGACTGAGCCTAAAAGGGGCAGCCTGAAGGGCTGACCAGACCATGCAGTGCTGGTAAGAGAGGAGCTTACAGAGACTCAGCCTTCCCCGTTTCCGTGGCCCGTGTTTGTTTGTTTTCACTGAACCCTGTTCATAGGACATTTCAGATACAGATACTTACCTGTGCTGAAGAGAGGGAGAAGGTGCGGATGAATGGAATCTGGGGAGAGGCTGAGGAGAGAAGGGGGGCCAGGAGAGGTGGCAGCAAATTGAGTGCTGAGTCACCCCTGAGCCCAGGAGTAGGGCAGCCATTCTCTCCAGAGGTTAGGATTCCTCCCCGCAGCCCCCAGGCAAGGAGCACAGCCACACCTAGATTCTTCCCTAAACGAGATGAAGAATTAAAATAATCTGATTAGTCCCTGGGAGTTAACAGGGTCTGGCCTACAGAGGGACTTTCAGTCCCAGCAACAACACAGAGCAGGGTAACAATTAAAGAACCAGCTCTGGGCAGTGGACTTCCCCAAACCAGTTTTAAGTGCAATAGAGAAAATAAACCCTTGCTACTGGATAGAGAAGCCCTATAGCCTCAGAGGCCAATCCAGAAACACTGCCACCCAGAGGCGGAACCACAAACTGACTCTTAGGTAAACACAAATTGAGGCAGTCTGGGACACAAAAACGGCCTGCTTTAAAATCAGGACTGTGGTTTACAACACGGAGGAACAGTGTATCGCAGGGAAATTCAACATTCTCCTGAATAACTGGCAGGACTAAGGCGAGCCAGACTGAAGAGTAGAAGAACCGAAGGGCCTTCACTACTGCAAATTTTTATTTATTTCTTTATTCTTTTTTCACCTTTTAACTAAGAAACCAACTTTTTCTTTTTCTTTTTCCATCACCTTATTTTACCCTTTTAATTACTACATTTTTATTTTTAACCAGTACTATCACTGCTAACATTTTACCATTTTTTTAAAGCACCATTTTATTTTCTCTTTATTTTATTTTGGGATTAGTGTTCTCCATTCTATTTTCATCGTTCCTTTAGCATCATTTTTCTTTACTTCAATTTTACCATTATGCTAAAACCTTCACCCTCACTTTTCCCCTTTTGTAGTCCTGTTTCTCTTACCCTATTCCTGCTTTAGATTTTTCCTATTCCTTCTTTTTACCCCCTGTCAAAATTTCACCCTACTTATATATCCTATTTCCAACCCACTGCTCTAAATCCTTATACACCTCTCCCTTATCTTTCTTCACTATCCAAATTTTTTTTCTTTTATCTTTCTATTGTTTTGTTGTTTGCTTCATTGTTGAGTATATTGGTTGTTGTTTTTTTAGGATTGGTTGTGAGGTTGTTTTGCTTTTGCTTTTTATTTTTCTGCTGGCTTCCCCCACCCCTCCCCCTCCCCACCCAGTTATTTTTGTGCTTCTGTTTTCCCTTACCTCACTGGATATTATTGGTTGTTTGTAGTTTGCATTCATCTCCAGGGATCTGTTGCTGGAATTTGTTGGGATTAGTGGCGGGTCTATCGGAGTTTTATCCTCATATAAATAGTCTCTTCCCCTCTTCTACTTCATTCTCTCTTTTCACTCTTTTGTTGTTGTTGTTTTTTTCCCCTCCTTTTTCCCAATTTCATTTTTGCACTCTTTTCTTTTTTCTCTTTTATCTTTTTCTCTTCTTTCTTCCTTATCCCCCAATTCTCTTAACTCGGGTGGTCACCTTTATTTGGGGTTATTAATATCGTGAATACATTTGTGTTCAGTGCCTGGTATGTTCTGCCTTGTTGTGTTGTATTTTGTGCCTTTAAATCAATGCAACAGATCCAAGCAACAGCAGCCTCCTGATCACCACACCCTCTGTCTGAGGAACAGCAGCTATATGTGAAGCCTCCCCACACCAGCCAGAAGAGCCACCACAGCTGTGAACAGCACCCACCAGAGGAGCTGCTGCCAACTGAGGAGCAGCTGCTACCACAACCGCCCGAGGAACAACCACAGCCCGAGGAGCCATTGCCACCCAGGGAGCAGCCACTGAATGACTCAACATCTAGATATGTCAGTGAGATCAAACATGGGTAGACAAAGAAACTCCCAAAGGAAAGAAAAGGAAGACTCGCCAGAAAAGCAGCTAAGTGAGACAGAGGCATGCAGCATGACAGAAAAAGAATTCAGAATAAGGGTCCTAGAGTGCATAAACCGGATGGAGGAAAAAAATCAACAACTTATGCAAGAAGCAAGAAGAATAAGATAAAAAAAATCAATAACTTATGTAAGACCTAAGAAGAAATGAAGAGCGATATAGCTGCAATAAAAAACACCATTGAAAGTATCAACAGTAGACTAGGAAAAGCAGATGACCGAATTAGTGAATTAGAAGACAAGGAAGCAAAACACACCCAAACTGAACTGCAATTGGAGAAAAAAATTAAAAGACAGGAGGAGAGCCTAAGGGAGCTTTGGGACAACATGAAATGAAACAACATACGAATAATAGGGGTGCCAGAACAACAGAAAGAGGAGCAAGAATTAGAAAACCTATTTGAAGAAATAATATCAGAAAACTTCCCTGAATTGGGGAAGAAAAAAGTCAGACAAGCACAGAGAGTCCCAAACAAGGTGAACCCAAAAAGACTCACACCAAGACACATCATAATTACCATGGCAAATGTTCAGGACAAAGAGAGAATCTTAAAGGCTGCAAGAGAGAGACGGCAAGTTACATACAAGGGATCTCCCATTAGATTATCAAATGATTTCTCAACAGAAACACACCAGGCCAGAAAAGAATGGACGGAAATTTACAAAGTGATGCAAAGCATAGGACTGAATCCAAGAATACTCTATCCAGCAAGACTATCATTCAAAATTGAAGGGGACATAAGAAGCTTCACAGACAAAAAAAAAAAAAAAAAAAGGCTAAGGGAGTTTATCACCACCAAGCCAGCGATGCAAGAAATGCTAAAGGGACTGGTGTAAAAAGAAGAAATAAAAAGCTCAGAAAGAAAACAGCCACACAAAAAAAGAAATGGCTACAAACAAGTACCTTTCAATAATAACTTTAAACGTAAATGGACTAAATGCTCCAACCAAAAGACATCGAGTGGCTGAATGGATAAAAAAAACATGACCCATACATTTGCTGTCTACAAGAGACCCACCTCAGAAGAAGGGACTCACACAGACTGAAAGTGAAGGGATGGAAAAATATCTTTCAGGCAAATGAAAAGGAAAAGAAAGCTGGGGTAGCAATACTTATACCAGACAAAATAGACCTCAAAGTGAAGGCCATAACAAGAGATAAGGAAGGCCACTTCATAATACTAAAGGGATCAATACAACAAGAAGGTATAACCCTGATAAACATATATGCACCCAACGCAGGAGCACCCAAGTACATAAAAAAAACTCCTGGAAGATATCAAAGGAGAGATCGACAACAATACAATCATAGTAGGGGACTTTAATACACCACTGACATCCCTGAATAAATCCTCTAGACAAACAATCAGCAAAGAAACAGCAATCCTAAATGACTCACTAGAACAGATGAACTTAATTGACATCTTCAGAACACTTCACCCCAAAGCCAAGGAATATACATTCTACTCAAGTGCTCATAGGACACATTCAAAAATAGACCACATATTGGGTCACAAACAAAGTCTCCCCAAATTCAAGAAGATTGAAATCATACCAAGCATCTTCTCAGACCACGATGGCATAATATTAGAAATAAACTACAATAAAAACAACCCAAAATACTCAAACACTTGGAAGCTGAATAGCATGTTATTAAATATTGATTCGGTTACTAATGAGATCAAAGAAGAAATAATATCCTGGAAACTAATGACAATGAAAACACAACAATCCAAAACCTATGGGACACAATGAAAGCAGTCCTGAGAGGGAAGTTTATAGCTCTACAGGCCTATCTCAAAAAACAAGAAGAAAGGATAAACAAGATTGACAAACCTCCAGCCAGGCTCACCAAGAAGCAAAGAGAGAGGACCCAAATAAACAAAATCAGAAATGATAGATGCGAAATAACAACAATCCCACAGAAATACAAATGATTGTTAAAAAAATACTATGGACAACTCTACTCCAACAAACTAGGCAACCTGGAGGAAATGGACAAATTCCTAGAAAAATACAACATTCCAAAACTCAATCAGGAAGAATCTAAAAAATCTCAACAGGCCAATAACTATGGAAGAAATTGAAGCAGTCATCAAAAAGCTTCCATCAAACAAAAGCCCAGGACCAGATGGCTTCACAGGGGAGTTTTACCAAACATTCAAGGAAGAACTAAAACCTATCCTCCTCAGACTACTACAAAAGATTCAAGAGGAAGGAACACTCCCAAGTTCATTCTATGAAGTCAGCATCACCCTAATACTAAAACCAGGTAAAGACAATACAATGAAAGAGAATTACAGGCCAATATCCCTCATGAACATAGATGCCAAAATCCTCAACAAAATCTTAGCAAATCGGATCCAGCAGTACATCAGAAAGATCATACACCATGACCAAGTAGGATTTATCCCAGGGATGCAAGGATGGTACAATATTCGCAAATCAATAAATGTGATACATCACATAAACAAATTGAAAGAAAAAAACCACATAGTCATATCAATTGATGCAGAAAAAGCATTTGACAAAATCCAGCACCCATTTTTGATAAAAACTCTCAGCAAGGTGGGACTAGAAGGACCATACCTCAACATAATAAAAGCCATATATGACAGGCCCACAGCCAACATCATACTCAATGGACAAAAACTAACACCATTTCCCCTAAGAACAGGAACAAGACAGGGATGCCCACTCTCACCACTTCTGTTCAACATAGTACTGGAAGTATTAGCCATTGCAATTAGACAAGAAGAAGAAATAAAAGGCATCCAAATTGGAAAAGAGGAAGTAAAACTGTCCTTATTTGCAGACGACATGATATTATACATACAAAACCCTAAAGACTCCATCAAAAAACTACTAGACTTAATACATGAATTTGGCAATGCAGCAGGATACAAAATTAACCCCAAGAAATCTAAGGCATTTCTATACACCAATAGTGAACTTTCAGAAAGAGACACTAAAAAAACAATCCCATTTACCATCGCACCAAAAAATTAAGCTACCTAGGGATAAACTTAACTAAAGGGGTAAAAGACCTCTACTCAGAAAACTACAGGACATTGAAAAAAGAGATAGAGGAAGACATAAACAGATGGAAGAACATACCATGTTCATGGATTGGTAGAATCAACATCATTAAAATGTCCATACTACCCAAAGCAATCTATAAATTCAATGCACTTCCCATTAAAATACCAACAGCATACTTCACAGACCTAGAACGAACTCTCCAAAAATTCATCTGGAATAAAAAAAGACCCCGAATAGCTGCAGTGATCCTGAGAAAGAACAAAGTAGGTGGGATCTCAATACCAGATATCAAGCTGTATTACAAAGCCACTGTTCTCAAAACTTCCTGGTACTGGCACAAGAACAGGCATATAGATCAATGGAATAGAATAGAGAGCCCAGAAATCGGCCCGAACCAATATGCTCAATTAATATTTGACAAAGGAGGCAAGAACATACAATGGAGTCAAGATACTCTCTTCAATAAATGCTGTTGGGAAAATTGGACAGATACATGCAAGAAAATGAAACTAGACCACCAACTTACACCATACACAAAAGTGAACTCAAAATGGATAAAGGACTTAAATGTACGACGAGAAACCATAAAAATTCTAGAAGAATCCAAAGGCAACAAAATCTCAGACATATGCGGAAGCAATTTCTTCACTGATACAGCTCCTAGGGCACTTGAAACTAAAGAGAAAAGGAACAAATGGGACTACATCAAAATGAAGAGCTTCTGCACAGCAAAAGAAACCATCAACAAAACAACAAGAAAGCCCACTGTGTGGGAAAACATATTTGCCAATGTCATATCTGATAAGGGCCTAGTCTCCAAAATCTATAGGGAACTCATACAACTTAACAAAAGGAGGATAAACAATCCAATAAAAAAAATGGGCAAAGGATCTAAATAGACACCTCTCAAAAGAGGACATTCAGAAAGCCAAGAGACATATGAAAACATGCTCAAAGTCACTAATCATCCGAGAGATGCAAATCAAAACAACAGTGAGGTACCATCTCACACCTGTCAGTATGACTATCATCAACAAATCAACAAACGACAAGTGCTGGAGAGGATGTGGAGAAAAAGGAACACTCGTGCACTGCTGGTGGGAATGCAGACTGGTGCAGCCACTGTGGAGAACAGTATGGAGCTTCCTCAAAAAACTAAAAATGGAACTCCCATTTGACCCTGTGATCCCACTTCTAGGAATATATCCCAAGAAACAAAACACCAATCAGAAAGGATATATGCACCCCTATGTTCATAGCAGCACAATTCACCATAGCTAAGATCTGGAAGCAGCCTAAGTGCCCATCAGCAGATGAATGGATTAGAAAACTGTGGTACATCTACACGATGGAATACTATGCTGCTGTAAAAAAGAAGGAACTCTTACCATTTGCAACGGCATGGATGGAACTGGAGAGCATTATGCTAAGTGAAATCAGCCAGTCAATGAAGGAAAAATACCACATGATCTCACTCATTCATGGATAATAAAGACCATTATAAACTTAAAAACAAAAATAGATACAGAGGCAGAGCTGCCTCAAACAGACTGTCAAACTGCAGCGGGAAGGCCGGGGAGGGTAGGGGGGCAGATGAGGGGGGTAAGAGATCAACAAAGGACTTATATGCATGCATATAAGCATAACCAATGGACATAAGCCGTTGGGGGGTAGGGGAGGCCAGGGGATTGTCAAGGTTGATGAAAAAAAGAGACATATGTAATACCCTTTGTAATACTTTAAGCAACAAAAAAATAATAAAAATAAAAATAAATTTAACTGCTAAAAAAATTGTAGTAAAATACACAGAACATAAAGTTTACCGTCTTAATCGCTTTGAAGTGCACAGCTGAGTAATGTTAAGTACATTGCTGGGCAACCAATATTCAGGACTCTTCTCATTTTGTCCTCATTAAACAACTTCTATTCCACGCCCCCCCCCCCCCCCCCCCCCCCAGATTCTGACAACCACCATTGGACTCTGTCTCTATGAGTTCAGCTGCTCTAGGTGCCTCACAGAAAGGGACTCATGCAATATTCGTCCTTTTGTGCCTGGCTTACCTCACTCAGCATAATGCCCTCCAGGCTCATCCATGTGTCAGCATTTATTTTCCTTTCAAAGACGAATAATATCCCACTGTCTGCATAGACACCACATTTGGTTTCTCCATCCGCCCATCGATGGACACTTGGGAGGCTTCCACCCTTTGGCTTTGGCAAGTAATACTGCCATGGACCTGGGTGAACAAACATCTCTTTGAGGTCCTGCTGTCCGTTTTTTGGTCGTGTGCCCCAAAGTGGAACTGCTGGGTCATACAATAATTATATATTTTTTAAATTTTCTTTGAGAAACTGTCATACTGTTTTCCACAGCAGCCGTACCATTTTATATTCTCACCGACAGTGCGCTAGTATTTTGATTTCTCCACATCCTTGCCAGGACTTGTTATTCTCTGCCTCTTTTTCCATAGTAGCCGTTCTAGTATGTGGGGGGCTATGCTCTTTTCTTTATTGTCTAAAGTTTTACATATGTCTCCTCTTTCCGCAATTGAGGTCCCCTCTCCCCTCAGCCATTCCCACCCCAGACAAGCCCCCACCGCTCCAGTGTCTGTGTCCATTGGTTATGCTAATATGCATGCATACACGTCCTCCGGTTGCTCTCTAAACGCCCCCCATCCTCTACCATTTGTCCCTAGATCGATCTATTCTTGTTCATCAAATTATGTTGATCATTATATCCCACATATGAGTGAGATCATGTGATATTTAACTTTCTCCAACTGGCTTATTTCACTGAGTATAATGTTATTTCCTCACCTGAGGATATGCTTTTTATTGATTTTAAAGAGAGAGGAAGGAAGAGAGAGAGAAACACTGATCAGTTGCCTCCTGTACGTGCCTGAACTGGAGACCATAGCTTCAGCATAGGTGTGTGCCCTGGCTGAGAATCAAACCTGCAACCTTTTGCTGCACGGATTGATGTTCCAACCAACTGAGCCACCCAGCCAGGGCCGCTACACCCTTAATGTATTTAGGAATCGAAATTATCCACCCCCCCAAAATTTTTAATTAATTAACCACCCAAAGATTGTACGGTCAGCATAGTGAGACCTGATTATCTAGTTAATCATGCAAGTTATGGCAAAACATTCTCAACAGTTAGAATCCTTTTCTGCCTGGCACGTCCTTGTCCCTTGGCTAAAACTCAAAAAACACTCATATTCATGCACTTTAATTCCATGAAGTCCCTTTTCTTTTTTTAAAAAAAATGTATTTTTATTGATTTCAGAGAAGAAGGGAGAAGGAGAGAGAGAGAACCATCAATGATGAGAGAGAATCATTGACCGGCTGCCTCCTGCATGTCCCCTACTGGGGATGGAGCCAGCACGTGCCCTGACCAGGAATCAAACCATGACCTCCTAGTTCATAGCTCGAAGCTCAACCCCTGAGCCACGCCAGCCGGGTCCATGAAGTTCCTTTTCAATGATCACTTTCTATACTCCAGAGATTCCTGACTTGGGACCACTAGGCAAGCACTCGTGTCCATGAGACCCTGGATTTGTAATTTAAAAGTATGCATGTATCAGGGTAGTGAGAACAGCTATTGTAACAAACTCCAGAGTATCAGAAGCTTCACCCAAGAACATTTTATTTCTTGCTCCTAGGAAATCCAATGAGGGTGCATCGAGTTGGCAGGGACCCAGCTTCTTTCATCTTGGGGACCACCATCCCCAAGGACCTCAGAATGCTCTGTGGATTCTTTGCTGATAGACAAAGACCAAGAGAGTCTGGAAGACTTTGGAGGAAAGCCTATGTTTGGCCAGGCCAGGAAGTAACATCCATCACTTCTTCTCATTTCTACCAGCCAGATCCCCTTCAAATCACATCTCAGGGAGCGTCCTACCTCCCCTCCCCTCCCCAGCAAACACTGTAGGTTCGCTCCCCTGAGGGTCCGTGCACCCCTTCAGGGTTGAGGCAAGTACTTTTCATCGCAATACTTCCAGACCCTCTCTCTGTTGAAATTCGGGGTCAGTGAGCACCATTGTTTCCCAAATGCTTCCGCGTCGTCGGTACATCCCCAGTAGATGGTGCGTCTGAACCAGAAGGGAAACACGCATTTTGCGAAGTCTGCGGAGAAGAAAGAAGCCATGGGAATAAGAAACCTTCCTATCCGGTGCCTCCTCTTCACCCTAACACCCACGCACACCCACGCACGCGCACGCACATGAGCACGAGAGCACGCGCACTTTTCCACTCTTGCTCTATTCCACCCAACGCACACGGCAGCAGCGTTGGTGGCGGGTGGGGGTCCTGCTGCCCACAGATGTATCTGAACGCGCTTGAAGCACTCCTCTGTCTTTGGTGCCCTGTAGTTTTCGTACCATCAGAGACCTGCACACAACTGATTTTCACAATGGAATGGCCTGTGCATTCCACTTGTTTTCTTTTGTTTTGCTAATCCTGACCCAAGGATATTTTCCCAATGGTTTTTAGAAAAGGTGGAAGGAAAGGGGAAAGGTGAGAGAGAGAGAGAGAGAGAGAGAGAGAGAGAGAGAGAGAGACATCAATGTAAGAGCAACACATCAGTTGGTTGCCTCCCCCAGGTGTCCCCAATCAGGGCTGGGCATCGAACCTACAACCCAAGTACACGCCCTTCACTGGAGTCGAACCTGCAACCCTTCAGTCCACAGGCACAGGTCAGCGCTCCCACCACGGAGCCAAGTGGCTACTAGGACGGTGCGTCCCATGTGCAGAACCGTATGAGGATCTCAGAGACGCTCAGTGCTGGGCTGAAGATGCCCCCTGGGGTCGTCAGAGGCAGGCACTCACCATTCTCGGAGCAGTACTTCCAGTAGCCTTCAAAGTTCTCCGTCACGGAGCACCATTTGTGCTTGGCCTTGAACTTGATACAGTCGTAGTACAGGTTGTCCTTATAGCGGAACGGAAAGACACACTTGCCATCTAGAGAAAACAACACACTGCCTCCATCTCTGGGCGGCGGGTTGAGGTGCTGCCACGCCCCTCTCCTCAGAAGGGTGGTTCTGCCCTGCCAGGAGCTTATCCACCCCCAGAAGCAGGGCTGCTGGGCCTCTGTCCCCACGAAGGGTTAGCTTTAGACACGCACCCCTGTCCCACTATTCCCATCGCATGAACGGCCTTGACATTTTGCTTAGCATCCGGCCAAAGTTCCAGAAACCGACCCTAAGCTTAGAAACATACATGTGGCCATTTATCTATTCAACGATTTCCCTTCTGCCTCTTTTCTTCACCCTCTTCCGTCTTCACACACACCCATGGGCACACACATGTGCACACAGACACACAGAATGTAGGCTTGTATCTTTCCACACTTTTTCCAGGCCCATATGGATGTCTGAATCTACCCATCTCTCTCTGTATATATAAAAGCCTAAGCAACCCTTACGACCGAATGACCAGAATGACCAGAACGACCGGTCGGCCGGTCGCTATGACTTGCACTGACCACCAGGGGACAGACGCTCAACGCAGGAGCTGCCCCCTGGTGGTCAGTGTGCTCCCACAGGCAGAGCACCACTCAGCCAGAAGCCAGGCTCACAGCGGCTGAGCACAGCTCCAAAACAGGAGCTTCTCACAACTCCATGGCAGTGCTGCCAATCGGCAGTGCTACCAATCGCAGCAGGCCGGGATGAGCACTATTTTTATGGCTTATTTAAATATCTGATAACACAGGTGCTTCTCCACCAGCATTGCTTTTGTTCATGATTTTTAAATCTGTTTACAGGTACTCATATCACATTTTATGAAAGGAGAAAAAGGAATTTATTGTTGTTGTTAATCTGCACCTGAGGATTTTTTTTTTATTTTTAGAGAGAGTGAAAAGGGGGGCGAGAAGGAGAAACATCTGGAACCAGCGACCCTTCAGTGGGCAGGCCAGCGCTCTAACCACTGACCCACACCAGCCAGGGCCATAGTAAACGTTTTATGGTCAACCTACCTTTCATTTCTGGAAAGTAAGGCATCGTTTCTGAAAAATAAAATTTGAAGCTGATGTTTATTTCGCTTCTATGTCTTCCAACCAAGAACACGGCGTGAGAGTCTGAGTTTTAGAATTGCTTTATGTTCTTTGGGAGGATGTTATCATTGACTTCCCCTAAGTCCTGCACATTGCTTGCCGATTTCACTCCACAGCAGTTTTCACCACTGATGTAGAGTGCTTCCTTTTTCATCAATGTGTAGTAAGTTCTTCCCAGCAAGGAGAAAAATGATTGAATGTGTATGTTTGTCTTATATCCAGCCACATAGCCAGAGTCTTCTGTTAAAACTCGTCATCTTTCCCAGTGTTCCGAGGCACTTTTAAGTTTACAATCATAAAATAATGCTGCCCATAATTTTCTGTAGGCTTACAGGCTATTTCCTTTTTGCCATATCACCTACGTTAGAACACCCCCTCCCCTGATAAGGTTAACGAGCACTGGTCAAAGTAGACACCCCTGACCTCTGTACTTCCCTGGTTTTGGTTGGAATAACATTCAGGTTAAGAATGTTCATTTTAGCATGGCAAATAATAGCACAAAAAATAGAAATCAATCCAAAAATGTTCATCACTACGGGAATTTTAAAGTAAAATATGGCTTTATAACATCGTACGGGCAAAGAGGAGATATAACATAGGAATGGAAAATTTTGGACTTCATCTGAAGGTGACGAAAGGCATCTCCTACTTCATTATGTTCTATAAGACTAGTTCTGCAAAAGGAAAGTCACATTATAAGGTTGTATATAATGAAATATTTGATCGTGTGAAAATATTAACAGTAAAATTGATTGCTCTCTTCCTTTTCCTTAATGATTTTTAACATAGAATCTACTTTTTTATGTTAAAGCACATAAAGTAGTAGTTTTGCATGAAAAATATGATTTCTTACAGGAAAAAAATATAATGTTCAACAACTTCACATTTTATTGCGAAATATAAAAAGAAACTGTAGGTCAAGAAACCAAGATGGCGGCATAGGTAAACACCTAAAATGGCTGCCTCGCACAACCACTTCAAAAATACATCTAAAAGACAAAACAGACATCATCCAGAACCACAGGAAGGCTGGCTGAGTGGAAATTCTACAACTAGAAGGAAAGAGAAAAGCACACTGAGACTCAGAGGAGGTTCGGAAGTAAAGTGCAGAGGTACGGAGGCGGGCGCCCGAGGAAAGGGCTGGCAATGGAGGATGCTGGTGTCTTTTTCAATCAGGAGGGAGTCTCAACCTCCAGACTGCTCTGAACTCCAGTTCCGGGCGAGTCTCTGGGGACCCAGGCTCATACAGGAGAAACTGGACTGTCTGGCAGCAGGCAGGACTCAAGGGCGCCTTTCTCTCAGGTGCTTGCAGCAATAACCACGGGACACTGAGACGATTCACTGAGACCTGGGGCCCCTTAGGGCTGGGCTGAGGATTAGCCATAGCTGTTTGCTCTGACCTGTTGATTCCCTGAGACCCCGCCCCACCCAAGCTGCTAGCAGAGGCTTTTGCATATGATTGCCCTGGCCCTTTGAGATGTAAAATTACCTAACAAACTGCAGCTGGGTCAGAGAGACCCAGAACATCCAAAAGAAGGCCCAAGGCTCCACAGAACCTTGCATTGCTTCACAGCTGGGCCTCATCTGGTCACCTCAAAACCCCAAATAAGGAAGAGGAATCTGCAGATATCTCTGTAGCTCCTGCTGAGTAGCCTCAGGCAGAGGCTAAATTAGCACTTCCTTAGAGATCCAAGAGCCCGTGTACCCAGTGGTCAGATTGGGACCATCCAGATTACAACTCCTCAAATCCATAAGGGACATACTCAGGGGGCAGACTCAGTGAGCACCAAAGCCCCACTGAAGCAAGTCTTGCCTCATAAGGGTGTCTTCAGCACAGAAGTTCTCCCACTGCAGACACAGCTGATTCTCACAGACAATTGGCCTGGAGGTCAATTGATACCAACAACAACCAAGGCTTAACTACAAAAGACTGTGCACACAGCCTACAAAGGGGTGCACCAAGAGTGTCTACCTCAGGTAATTGGGGAGGCTGAGCCACTGGGCCCGCTAGGACACCTAGCACACAAAGCCACTCTATCAACACAGGGAAGCAGCCAAAATGCGGAGACAAAGAAACATCACAAATGACAGAAATGGAGGAAAGCAAACTGCTGGATATAGAATTTAAAACCACAATTATAAGGTTTTTCAAAAATTTTCTAGAAACCGCCGATAAATTTAGTGAGACCCTCAAGGATATGAAAAAGGACCAACTAAAAATTAAGCATACACCGACTGAAATAAAGAATAATATACAGAGATCCAACAGCAGACAAGAGGATCCCAAGAATCAAGTCAAAGATCTGAAATACGAAGAAGCAAAAAACACCCAACCGGAAAAGCAAAAAGAAAAAAGAATCCAAAAAGATCAAGATAGTGTAAGGAGCCTCTGGGACAACTTCAAGCGTACCAACATCCGAATTATAGGGGTGCCAGAAGAAGAGAGAGAGCAAGATATTGAAAACCTATTTGAAGAAAACATGACAGAAAACGTCCCCTACCTGGTGAAATAATAGGTTTACAAGTCCAGGAAGCACAGAGAACCCCAAACAAAAGGAATCCAAAGAGGACCACACCAAGACACATCATAATTAAAATGCCAAGGGCAAAAGACAAAGAGAGAATCTTAAAAGCAGCAAGAGAAAAACAGTTACCTACAAGGGAATACCCATACGACTGTCAGCTGATTTCTCAACAGAAACTATGCAGGCCAGAAGGGAGTGGCAAATAAATATTCAAAGTGATGAATGCCAAGAACCTACAACCAAGATTACTTTATCCAGCAAAGCTATCATTCAGAATTGAAGGTCAGATAAAGAGCTTCACTGATAAGAAAAAGCTAAAGGAGTTCATCACCACCAAACCAGCATTACATGAAATGCTGAAAGGTATTCTTTAAGAAGAGGAAGAAGAAGAAAAAGGTAAAGATAAAAATTATGAACAACAAATACACATCTATCAACAAGTGAATCTGAAAATCAAGTGAATAAAAAATCTGATGAACAGAGTAAACTGGTGAATATAATAGAATCAGGGGCATAGAAAGGGAGTGGACTGACAATTATCGGGGGAGGGAAAGGGGTGTGGGGGTGCTGGAAGAGACTGGACAAAAATCGTACACCTATGGATGAGGACGGGGGTTGGGGGGGATAAGGGCAGAGGGTGGGGTGGGAACTGGGTGGAGGGGAGCAATGGGGGGAAAAAGAGGAACAACTGTAATAATCTGAACAATAAATATGAAAAAAATAAATTAAAAAAAGAAACTGTAATAAAAGAGTTTTGAGCTACTCACCAGCAATTGACAGATCATAAACTGAAAGACACAATTTTAAAGAAATGTTTATTTCACTAGATTTAGCCTTGGAAATAAAATAAATTTTACCAAATTAGATCCGAGTCCTCATAATATTTTAAAGGTGATGCATCCAAATTTCAATAGTGCTCATTTTTTAATGAAATATTTGATCACGTTTAAATATTAACAGCAAAATTGATTGCTCTCTTCCTTTTCCTTAATGATTTTTAACGTAAAATGTACTTTTTTTAAGTTCAAGGACATAAAGTAGCAGTTTTTCATGAAAAATATGATTTCTTACAGGAAAAAAAATATAATGTTCAACAACTTCACATTTTATTGCAAAATATATAAAGAAACTGTAATAAAAGAGTTTTGAGCTACTCACCTGTAGTTGGCATGTCATAATCTGAAAGACACAATTTTAAACAAATATTTATTTCACTAGACTTAGCCTTGGAAATAAAATGAATTTTACCAAATTATTTCCTAGTAATCATAATATTTTAAAGGTGATGCTTCCAAATTTCAATAGTGCTCATTTTTAATAGCGTGATTAGAAATTAGATTTCTAATTTTCCCCTTTGCCTTAACTATAGTTTCCAAATATTGTTATTGAACAGGAAAAATTAAAATTATTTTTAAAACAAAAAATTCAGCAGGCAACCGCAATTAACTTTTCCCACACTTTCCTACAAAATAAACCACATCATAGTAGGAAAAATGTGTTCTATCATTTCACCCTTCTTTTCTGTTCTTATTTCTTTTTGGTCCTCTCTGAAAGGTACAAGTTGAAGAACGTTTTGTGGAAGTATCCTTGGCTTTTACAATGAGATCAAATTAGTTTTAGCATCTGCTAAAAAAGAACCTTTGCATTCAACTCGATCGGTTCGGTGTGAGGATGAGATGAACACATATTTGCCTCAGTTGATTGGGCATCGTCCTGTGCACCCAGAGGCCATCCGTTCGATTCCCGGTCAGGACAGATGCCCGGGTTGTGGACTCGATCCCCAGCAGGGGACCAGCAGGAGGCAGCTGATCGATGTTTCTCTCTCACGTCCCTGTTTCTCTCTCTCCCTCTCCCTCCCTCTCTCAAAAAAATAAAATAAAATAAATTTTAAATACTGTGAATGAACAGGTACCTCAGGGCTCTGCAGCACACAGGGAGCATAGGAAGCACTTAGCAGATGGGGACAATTTTGTTGCAAGGATAAGGGGTTCTCTTCTTACAGAAATCGTTACTATTTCCTCCCCTATCCGATGACTCGCTCAGGTTGGCCATACATTTTCACAAACCATTGAGCACTTATATCCACGAAAAATTGCAGCAGAATTCAAGTTTAGGGGCCTTTAATGTCTGGCAAATATTGAAGTTACAGGAAATCTCAAAGACGGTACTAAGGCATTGGCCATTGTTTGCAGAACTTCAACTGCTTCTCTAACACCAGGACGCAGGCTGCATCTCAATGCCTGTAGGTGTTAAACAGGCAACCTGTACAAAAGATGAAACTTCTTTCTGTAGGAGCAGGAAATGCGGCAGCAAGAGGGAGAGAGTCCCTTACAAGTGAAAGATGCCAGTAGGAGGACACAAATCTGCATGGACACTGCGGAGATGTGGCTAAAGAAGGGGAGGGTTGAGTGGGGGCAGGGGGGGGCGGGTAAGAGATCAACCGACTTGTATGCATGCCCATAAGCATAACCAGTGGACGCAAGACACTGGGAGGGAGGTGAGGGCATGTGCAGGGGGTCGGCGAGGCTGGGGGAAGGGCAATTGGGGAAAAAAAGGAGATATATGTACTACTATTTGTAATACTTGAAACAATAAAAAAAGAGAAAAATGTTAAAAAAAAAAAAAGGAAGGAAGGAAGGAAGGAAGGAAGGAAGGAAGGAAGGAAGGAAGGAAGGAAGATGCTCTCTGCCCAGCTGGTGTGGCTCAGTGGTTGAGCGTCGACCTATGAACCAGGAGGTCATGGTGTGACTCCAGGTCAGGGCACATGCCTGGGTTGTGGGTTCCATCCCCTGGCGGGAGGCATATGGGAGGTAACCAATTGATGTTTCTCTCTCTCTCTCCCTGCCCCTTTTTCTCTCTTCAAAATCAATGAAAACACACCCTCAGGTGAGGATTATAAAAATAAAGAAAAAGAAAGGAAATCGGCTATCTCAGAATCTTTAGCGAAAATCCCAGTTGTCACCCGCAAGCTGAGTGGCTTTAGGAAAATGACTCAGCCCCTCTGTGCCTCGGATTCTCGGCTACAAAAGTAGGGCCATGATGTCACCTGCCCGGTGGGTTGTTATGAGGCACAGGTGTTTTATGCATATAGACTCCGTAGAATAGCGTCCGGAACAAAGGAAGCACTTAGCAACTGAGAGCTGCCATTGCTACCACCAATGTGATAACCATTGAACTGTCAGCAGCAGCCTCACCGTCCTCATCACCGTCGCCATTTCTTCATCACCACTGCCTGTAATTAGTAAGATTCAGGCTAGACTTCGGGGAGGGCTTGGTATTTCTGATATGGAATACAACATATTTGTTCCATGTTTGTCACCCTGCTCTCTCCCTCCTGAATTCTACTCTTAGGGGTTCAGGCCTTTGGAGCTGTCGCTGCCTAAATGGAAATGCCTTCCTCAAGGAAAGAGAAATGAAGATGAGACCACTGGGGTACGGAGGGGAGGCAAACGCACTGAGCATCTTCCATGTCCCGGGCGCTACGCCGAACGCATCAGAACGTTGGGAGACAAGCGTTCTCTCTACCGTCACACAGACCAGAGAGCTAACATCCCGAAGACGCAACTGAGCTCCGTAATGTTACTGAGTGGGTCTGGCTGCTGTATCACATGATCTCACTGCTCTGTGGAATCTAATGATCAAAATAAACGGATGAACAAAACAGGTCCAGAGACATAAAAGCAAAGAATAGAATTCAGAATCTCAGGGGGAAGGCAGGGGTGAGGGAGGGTGGGAGGGTGGGAAGAGCTAAACCAAAAGACTCCTATGCGTGTATGCATAAGCCGGGACACAGGCAATAGTGTGGTGAAGGCCTGTGAGGGGAGGGCGGGGTGGTGGGGAGGGAGTCAATGAGGGAAAAGGGGACATCGTAATACTTTCAACAATAAAGATAAATTGATAGAGAGAGAGAGAGAGAGAGAGAGAGAGAGAGAGAGAGAGATCAGCTGCCTCCTAGGTATGTGCCCTGACCCGGAATGGAACCTGCAACCTCTCGGTGGGTGGGACGATGCTTCATGCAGCTGAGCTTCCCGGCCAGGGCACTAAGACTCTTCACTCGGAGATAATATGCGGGAAAACATGACAGGATGTTTCAGGAGGCCAAACACTCACATGGAAGCGATTTAGGGCCTTCTTCACCAGTTCTTTCCCTTCTATGGGTGTTTTAAATGCACATACAGAAGTGATATCCCATAAAGAGATGATTGTCTAGGTCAAAAACTGCTCTTTTTCAATTGGCATGAAATAAAACATCCAACCGATAAGCAAGCAGTGATCACAGCTCACTGAAGAACATCTTTTCTTTTTTTCTGGTTGTTTTGGGGGTTTTTTTTTAGACCTTTATCAACCCCCGTGTTTGATTTCTTTTTCTGCAAAGATGGCCTGGAAATATTTACAGTGGTGCATGCGCCCTGGCCGGTTTGGCTCAGTGGATAGAGCATCGGCCTGCGAACTAAAGGGTCCCAGGTTCGATTCCAATCAAAGGTACATGCCCTGGTTTCGGGCTCGATCCCCAGTAGGGGGGCGTGCAGGAGGCAGCTGATCACTGATTCTCTCTCATCATTGATGTTTCTCTCTCTCTCCCTCTCCCTTCCTCTCTGAAATCAATAAAAATATATTTAAAAATATAATAAAGTCACTCATGCAAGATCCTGGTCCCTGGCCATCCCATAAAAAAAACGGCTTTGGCCGCTCTGGGTAACCCGCGCCACATTCCTGGGAAACGCATCCGCCACGAAATCTCTTCCTCTGTCGTCACCTTATCATTGTAAAGGTGACATGGTTGGTAAAGGAACGAGACAGGCGTCCCAAACCTTCGTTTCCTTTCAAACCCCTACAGGAGGCATTTCACACAGACTGGGATGGAGGGAGGCCCCGCTTAAGTCAGTAGAACTTTCCAGCTGACATGCCCGGTCTTTCGTGCTTATTACTTGCGCCCCTTTAATGTTTTATTGGTTTGGTTTGGTTTGGTTTTGAAGCCCAGCAGTGGGCCCTGTGTGTGAACTGGACAATGTAGAGAGCGACTTTCTCCTTCTCAGAGCCCAAGACATCAGGGTGAGCCTCGCCCTCCCGGGGCCCAGCCTTGGTGGCCCAGGCAGGTGTGCCCAGCCCCACACACCGTCCCAAACTCCTCACCTTCGGCACTGACAGCACTGAGGAGCCCGCAGGCCCACGCCAGCAGGAGCCCCGAACGCCGTCCTCCCATGCCCCTCCTCCGGCCCGGACTGGGGCGCCCAGCTCACCCTCACAGTTTATAACCACAGCCAGGACTCGTCCTAGATCCTCCTCCCTCCTCCTTCCACTCCCCCTTCCTCCTCCTCCCCTCTCCCTGGCTCCATTGTAGCAGCTCCTCCTACTCTCATCCCCTTCCAACTTCTCATCTCCTTCCTTCTCCTCCTCCTCCTCCTCCTCCTCCTGCTCCATCTCTTCCTTCTCATCCTCTCTCTCTCTCCCGCCCTCCATCTGTCTCTGCTCTCTCCCCTTCTCCCTCCCCTCCTCCATCTCTTCTCCCTGCCCCTCCTCCCTCCTTCTTCCTCCTCTTTCTTCTCCTTTTTCACCTTTCCTCCCTCCCTCTCTCTGCCCCAAAGCCAGACAACCTACTCTGCACAGGAAGAAATACAGAAGGAAAAAAAATACTTAATTGGCACTAAATATAGACAAGAGTGTCACCGCAATACCTTCAATAAAAAGAAAATAAATGAATATAGACGAGGATTTGAAATTCCTGATGAAGAATTTCAGGTTGTTGCCAGGACCATGGTCTTCAAGAATCACCGCAGCCACAGGCAAATCTGTGCCCTAGACCCAATTGGTGTCTGTGAGCCGGGTGTCTGCGAGCCCGGGCGGAAGTCCCTGGTGAGGCTCGGGGCAGCTCGGGGCGGCTGTAGGAGCAGCGGGTTTGCTTCTTTTTCGTGTTTGTCCCACGGAGCCTCCGTGCAAGAACCCTGTGCCCCGGCCACGCTTGGCGACTCGCCTAAAGGGCCGCGGGGCCTTGCAGTTCTCCGGAGTAAGTAAAGCAAGATGTACAGTCACCGACATTTCCCAACCCTGAAACGTGAGGCTAATGGCAAATTCTGAAACACACTGCCTTGTATTCTTTAAAAAAAAAAAAAATGCTTTTATTGATTTTAGAGAGAGAGGAAGAGGGAGAAGGAGAGAGAAACATCGATTGGTTGCCTCCCATACGGAGCCCAACTGGGGATGGAACTCACATCTAGGGCCCATGTACCAACCGGGAGTGAACCGGTGGCGGCGACCTTCTCATGGACAGGATGATGCCCAACCCACTGAGCCACATTGGCCAAGGCTACTGACATCACTTCTACATCTAAAGTACATGAGATGCCCTTGCTGGTGGGTCTACAATGCAGACTCATATTTAGATCTTCAGTCTAACGCTCTCTCAACTGAGCTATTTCGGCAACGCCTCAGACTCATATTTAAAGGTGAATGTTGCCCTGGCCGGTTTTGCTCAGTGGATAGAGCATTGGCCTGAGAACTGAAGGGTCTCGAGTTGGACTCCGGTCAAGGGCACATGCTTGGGTTGCAGGCTTGATCCCCATTGGGTGGTGTGCAGGAGGCAGCTGATCAATGATTCTCTCTCATCATGGATGTTTCTATCTCTCTCTCCCTCTCCCTTCCTCTCTGAAATCAATAAAAATATATTAAATATATATATATATATAAAATAAAGATGAATGTTAACATAATGAAATGAATTTAAAACATGACGTGTTAGCACTGCTGAGGTTTTGAATATTAAAAATGAAAACAGCCTCGATGATCTCAAAGAATATTGGTCCAAGCATTTGGGAATTCCAGGACAGATACTGAGAGAGGCAATTACACTGTCTGACCAAAAGTCCAGGTCACGGCTGGGGTGACTCAGAGGTTGAGCATCAACCCATCAAACCAGGAGGTCACAGTTAGATTCCAGATAAGGCACATGCCCAGGTTTTGGACTCGATTCTCCAGTAGGGGGCCTGCAGGAGGCAGCTGATCAATGATCTTCATCATTAATGCTTCCATCTCTCTCTCCCTCTCCCTTCCTCTTTATGAAATCGGGGAGTGACGAAGAGTGGGAGGGTTAATGGGGGGGGGAGGGGGGAGAAACATGCAAGAGAGACATTGCCCTGCTGGCGTGGCTCAGTGGTTGAGCTTTGACCTGTGAACCAGGAGGTCACAGTTCGATTCCCATTTAGGGCACATGCCTGGTGTGGAGTATGCAGGAGGCAGCCAATCCATGATCCTCTCTCATCATTGATGTTTCTATCTGTCCCTCCCTCTCCCTTCCTCTCTAAAATCAATAAAAAAATATATTTTAAAAAAATAATGAAAAAAATAAAATAAAATGAGGCCCCCAACTACACTGTTTCAAGCCCCCCCCCCGACCCCCACCCCGGCTCCACCCATTGGCTGTATGGCTTTTGGCAAGTCCCTCAACACATCTGTGCCTCAGTTCCCCCATCTGCAAACCGAGGAGTCCTGCTTGGGACCCACGGTGCCCCTGGGTAAGGCTCCGCGTGCCCACCCTCTGATGCCAAGGGAGGGCCTGTGGGCGGTTAACGAGCTTTCCGATGGTGGAACAGAGTCCCAACACCAGGCGAAAGCAGACACTGTGTGTCCGAGGGCCGGTCCTGGTTTCTGGGGCTCTTGTCTCTCATTATTCAGCTGCTCCCCATTCTCTTCCTCGCGGCTGTCGATGGAGGCACCCTTTCCCCTCCGCTCATTGCTATTCTTGCCCGAGGCTCCAGCCCCCGTACAGCCCATTAATACACACATGATTGAACCTTCTGGGCTAATGAATATGGATGCATGCAGGTCAGGCCTCGTTCACCACGGGGCCATCCCGTCCAGAAGGACCCCCCTGTGACCAGTCACTCAAAACGTCCCCCCGGGGCTATAGCTCATCCTTCAGATAGGCCGGGGCCGCGCGGGAGGGCCACCCCCAGACAGCCCAGAGGCCGTGGGAGCAGGACCCGAACGCGGGCCAAGAAGGACGCTCTCACAGGTACAACTCAACGAGAAACCTGGGGGTGGGTGAGAAGCCAGGCCTGCGCCCCCACAGCAAGGAAGGGGGGTCTGGGGCAGCCTGTCCACTGGGGAAATGTCACGGGAGCCACCTGGGCCAATGGGCTGTTTCTAGGAGCCACCACCTTTTTAGAAAGTCATTGGAACAGGAGCTATTTCTTTTTATTTTTTTAAACTAATGATACATTGCTATCCTTCTTTTTAAATATCTTTTTATTGATTTCAGAGAGGAAGGGAGAGGGAGAGAGAGATAGAAACATCCATGATGAGAGAGAATCACTGATCGGCTGCCTCTTGCAAGCCCCCCACTGGGGACCAAGCCCATAACCAGGGCCTATGCCCTTGACCGGGAATCGAACCAGTGACCCCTTGGTTCCTGGGTCGACGCTCAACTGCTGAGCCACACCCGGCTGAGCAGGTGCCATTTATTTCAATAACATGTGTTGATGAATCATGGTATCCCACATCGGACCGTTTCAACATGCAATTGACACAGAAAATGACGGAGAGGTTTACCTTCTTTTTTCACACTCGATCTTCAGAACCCGGTGCGTGTCTTACGCCTGTTTTACGCAAATGGCAGCTAAAGCTCAGGTCTTAGGGCCTGGAGAGCCCCGAGGCTGGCGGCTGTCAGGGCGGACAGTGGCCTCCCAAGCTCTGGGAAGGAAGCGAGAAGGTGGGAAGGTGACCTTCGGGCAGACTGGGTCCTTTCGCTGCTAAGACACCTGAAGAAGCGGGAGTCCGCCTGCGTCCTAAGTTTGGGGAAAGAGATGGAAGAAAAGGAAACCAGGCTGGACACGTTGCCTGTGAGCATCTTCGAGGTTCTGAGTCTTTAGACCCACCCTCTGAGGCAGCAGCCTTTCTTATCTCACGGCACAGAAACTGTTACTAAAATTCTGCGGCACACCAAAAATATATATATATTTCTTTTTGGCCGACCTGACCAAATAAATAGGTGTTCTGACTCATTTACCCTGATCCGCTACTGTTGTGTTGGCTGTTGTCATTTTTAAAAAATATATTTTTAAAATATATTTTATTGATTTTTTACAGAGAGGAAGGGATAGAGAGTTAGAAACATCGATGAGAGAGAAACGTCGATCAGCTGCCTCCTGTACACCCCCTATTGGGGATGTGCCCACAGCCAAGGTACATGCCCTTGACCCGAATCGAACCTGGGAACCTTCAATCCCCAGGCCGACACTCTACCCACTGAGCCAAACCGGTCAGGGCTAAAATATATTTTTAGGATTGATTTCAGAGAGGAAGTGGGTGGGAGAGAGTAAGATAGAAGCTTCAATGATGGAAGAGAATCATTGATGGGCTGCCTCCCACGCGCCCCACACTGGGGATCGAGCCTGCAACCCGGGCATGTGTCCTGACTGGGAATCAAACCGTGACCTCCTGGTTCATAGGCCGACGCTCAACGCCTGAGCCACGCCGGCCGGGCAGGACTCAGTATTTCAGAGACACAGTCTCTCCAGTGACCTTACACCCACGGGGGCCTGTCCCTCGTACAGTGGCTTCCATAGTCGGATTGTTATGTCCACGTAACCGATGAGGACCTTGAACACGGGAGGTCAGAGAACTGACGGGGCCTTCAAGGGCCGCCCTGGGGCTCATGTTAATGAGCCCACTGAGGCACAGCTCTGAATAGTTGGTGAGTCAGGCACGGAAGCATGAAACTGGGAAGCCAAGGGCGTGAGCAAAGGGCACACCGTGCCTCTCTCCTG
Source organism: Myotis pilosus (assembly GCA_036010255.1). Taxonomy (NCBI): domain Eukaryota; kingdom Metazoa; phylum Chordata; class Mammalia; order Chiroptera; family Vespertilionidae; genus Myotis; species Myotis pilosus. The sequence continues at coordinate 4,969,962 of JASKON010000029.1, forward strand.
TCCATCAGCAGCCCTGAGCATCCCCCTTGCACGCCCTCTGCTGTCTGCACAGGACTTTTCAGCATCGACTGCACTTAACAGCGGTTCTCAACCTGTGGGTCGCGACCCCTTTGGCAGTCGAACGACCCTTTCACAGGGGTCGCCTAAGACCATTGGAAAACACATAAATAATCACATATTGTTTTTGTGATGAATCACTATGCTTTAATTATGTTCAATTTGTAACAATGAAATCGGGGGTCACCACAACCTGAGGAACTGTATTAAAGGGTCGCGGCATTAAGAAGGTTGAGAACCACTGGCTTAGAATAAGGCCTTGAGGTGGGCTTTATGCTCCCACATTTGATGATCGGGAGACGCACCCCGGTCTGACGGTGGTTTGACTCCAGAGCCGCAGCACCCCTCCTTCTGAGCGCCCAGCAACCGGGTGCCAGTGGCCGGATGCCAGCCCCAACGCCCCCACGGCCTGGGACAGAGGGTTCTCCGAGCCTTTGAACATCCTCAGCCCTGAGGGGAATGTTCCAGACTTGGGTGTGTGGTTATTAAGGCTCCCTTTACGCTTCAGCCACTGTCTTGAACTGCCTGCAGAATATTTCCTATTAATAGCCACATCGTGATCCAAGCGGACTCATTACCATCCCAGAACATCAGTTTATATCAACTCCTCGCGTTTGCACAAAATCCTTTATGTCCAAAGAAGCGAGCCATGCAGATGGCACGGATGGTTGGGGGCGGGGGGGGGGGATGCATTGCAGGGCGGAGAGAAGAGCAGGTGCAAGGGCCCTGAGGCTCAGCCAGCTCAGCTGGTGCAGGAAACAGTGAAAAGGTTAGTGTAGCTGGCGCAGATCCAGGGAAGGGAACGTGAGGGCCATGGTGTGGACTGTGGATTCTGTTGTAAACATGATGGGGAGATTTGAATGAATGATGCCGCCTCTTCCCCACTGTATCCCTCCCGTGGTTTCCAGCTGCGTTGAGAATATAAAGAAGGCTCTGGCCAAAACCAGTTTGGCTCGGTGGGTAGAGCGTCGCCCTGCAGACTGAAGGGTCCCAGGTTCGATTCCGGTCAAGGGCATATACCTTGGTTGCAGGCACATCCCCAGTAGGAGGTGTGCAGGAGGCAGCTGATCAATGTTTCTCTCTCATTGATGTTTCTACCTCTCTATCCCTCTCCCTTCCTCTCTGTAAAAAATCAATAAAATAGATTATATATATATTAAAAATAATAATATAAAAAAGAAGGCTCTGCAGGGTCCGGCCCCACCCACCTCACCAGGCACCTCTCTAGCATCTCTGCTCCCGGCCCCAGACACAGCAGTTCGACTTGTTCCTTGAACACAACTAGCTCTTTCCCATGCCAATCTCTGCCCGGATGAGCTCCCCGCCCCCTCCACACACCCCAGCTCCCCCCATATCTACCTCCTATTTCTCTGCTTCCAGGTCTCCGTTTACACATCGTATTCCTCTGCGTCCCGATCAAAAAGAAACTTTGCACCGTTATTTCTTACTAGTGGCCCAATGCACAACATTTGTGCATGGTGGGGGGTGTCCCTCAGCCCAGCCTGTACCCTCTCCAATCTGGGACCCCTCAGGGGATGTCTGACTGCCAGTTTAGGCCCGATCCCACAGGGTTCAGGCAGTCAGACATCCCTCTCGCAATCTGGGACCACTGGCTCCTAACCGCTCCCCTGCCTGCCTGCCTGATTGCCCCTAACCCCTCTGCCTGCAGGCCTGCTTACCCCCAACTGCTCCCCTCGCCAGCCTAATCACCCCAAACAGCCCTCCCCTGCCAGCCTGGTTGCCCCACCTAGCCTGCTGCTCAGTCATTTGGTCGTCCCTCACTAACCCCCCTGCCAGCCTTGTCGCTCCATGCAGCCTGCTGCTAAGTTGTTTGGACTTCCCTCACTAACCCCCCTGCTGTCCTGGTTGCCCCACGCAGCCTGGTGTTCAGTCGTTTGGTCGTCCCTCACTAACCCCCCTGCCAGCCTGGTTGCCCACTCAGCCTGTTCAGTTGTCCGTTTGGTTGTTTCGGATGTGACAGTTGTTTAGGCTTTTATTATATAGATTGCTGTCCCTATTCTCAGTCTTCATGGCAGGGATCACAGCTAGGAGTTATACGTTTGTCTCTGGTTCATTCACTTCCTGTCCGTGCCCTTCGTAGACAGCCCAGTGAAGGCAAGGACCACCCCCACTTCACACGCTGCTCTACACTCACCCTCGAGCCCTGCACCCCACGCAGTGGAAACGCTCAATAAACATCTGTGTCTGATTGAGACCATGAGGACACGCACCAAGAGAGAGACCCTGCCAGCAGCATGGAGGAGTGGACAGGGCAGAGACTGGAGCCAGGGGATCAGGCGGGGAACGTGACAGCAGCTTAGGGAGAGATGGTAAAAGCCTGAGGTTGGTCAGCAGCAGCAGAGGCCGGGAGGGAGGAATGGAAGCCAGAGCTGCTCAGAAAGTAGAAGCAGGTGGATTTGGTGACTGATAGGGCACAGGGAGGGGACAAGGAGAGCAAAGCCTTACTTTGGGGGTGATAGCTTGAGAGATTAGGAAAAGCATTGTCTTGGTCTTTTCCGGCTGCTGTAGCAGAAATATGGTAGACCAGATGGCTTATAAACAGCAGACATTTATTTCTTCTGGTTCTGAGACTAAGAAGTCCAAGGCCATGGCCCTGGCAGATTTGATGTCTGGCGAGAAGTTACTGTCTCCTTATTGTCCTCACAAGCGACCAGGGAGCTCTCTGGGCTCTTATCTAAGGGCACTAATCCCATGCAAGAGGGCCCCACCCTCATAACCTAATCATCTTCCAAAGGCTCTACTTCCTAATACCATCATTTTGGGGGTTAGGATGTCAACATATGACTTTTGGGGAGACACAAACACTTAATAGCAAACATAGTGCAATGAAATTAAATAAAGGGGGAGGGGTGCCAACTGGTGTGGCTCAGTTTTGACCTTTGAACCAGGAGGTCATGGTTTGATTCCCAGTCAGGGCACATGCCCGGGTTGCAGGCTCGATCCCCAGTGTGGGGCGTGCAAGAGGCAGCCAGTCAATGATTCTCTCTCATCATTGATGTTTCTCTCTCTCCCTCTCCCTTCCTCTCTGAAAGCAATAAAAATATTTTTTTAAATAAATCAAGTAAAGGGGGAGGATAAGATATTTGAGGCTACACATCAAATGATAGATGTTGGACTCTGAGGTGCTTGATCCAGAGGGACATGTCCAAGAGGCAGTTAAAAAAGCGATTCTAGCCCTAACTGGTTTGGCTCAGTGGATAGAGCGTCGGCCTGCGGACTCAATAGTCCCAGGTTCGATTCCGGTCAAGGGCATATACCTTGGTTGCGGGCACATACCCAGTGGGGAGTGTGCAGGAGGCAGCTAATCAGTGTTTCTCATTGATGTCTTTAACTCTCTATCCCTCTCCCTTCCTCTCTGTAAAAAATCAATAAAATATTTAAAAAAAAAAAAAAAAGGCGATTCTAGCCCTCACCGGTTTGGCTCAGTGGATAGAGCATCGGCCTGTGGACTCCGGGGTCATGGGTTCAATTCCGGTCAGGGGCATGTACCTTGGTTGTGGGCACATTCCCGGGGGGTGGGGGGGAGAGGGGCGTGCAGGAGGCAGCTGGTCGATGTTTGTCTCTCATCGATGTTTCTGGCTCTCTCTCCCTTTTTCTTCCTCTCTGTGAAAAATCAATAAAATATATATTTTTTAAAAGGCTATTCAGCCGCAGAATTTTAGTGATCAGTTTATGGCTGGACATGTCTGTTCTAAACAACGATACCATTGGGCTGACATTCATAATGTGCTTAGCGCACAGTAGGTCCCACGCCAAGCCTAGAGGCAGCATCAAACAGGGGCCAAGAGCCCAGTGTCCAGCGTTAGATTGTCAGGGTTCAGTTCCCAGCCCCACCACTGACAATGTGCGTGGTCTTCAGCAAGGCTGCTTACGCTTTCGGTGCCTCGGTTTCCCCATCTATGCAATGGGGGTAATAATAGAATCCTGGGCCTTGGGCTAGTATCAGCAGTTTAACCCATTTAGAGTCCTGTGTGTGGAGCTCAGTGAGTATTGCCTGTTCTGTTCTAGGATCTCAGTGAGTCATCATGGTAGATGGGGTGGCAGGCATGACATCAAACTTGGGTGTTGGTGGAAGAGGAAAGGCACCCACGGGTGCACAATTTTTTCTTCCCTCAGTCCAGCAAGAAGAGGCTGGCCGAGATGAACCGATGGTCCACTTACCTGTTGGGATGGACGACCTTCCTCCTCTACTCCTGTGAGACAAATGGGGGTGAGTGTCCTGGGACATGACGGGGAGGATTGGGAAACCGGAAAGGATGAAGGGGCCGCAGTAACGACTCCTGAATCCAAGAAGGCTGGGTAGAATCCTCAGGCAGACCTGGGGCTTGGACCCATCTGCGCTGTGTGGCCTTGACCAAGCAAGGCAACCTCTCTGAGGTCACTTCTCAGCTTGTTGAAGAGGAGCAGTGGCGTTTACTTCATGGGGCCATTTTGAAAACTAAATAGAAAGAAAGAAAGAAAAAGAAAACTAAATAGAATAGACACGAGCATCTTCCAAGATGCTCAGTATATGGTAGAGGGAATGCAAATACGATGTTCATTTAAAGGGGGGGCTCTAGCCCTGGCTGGTGTGGCTCAGTTGGTTGGAGCATCGTTCCCTGCACCAGAAGGTCATGGGTTTGATTCCTGGTCAGGTGCATACCTAGGTTGCAGGTTCGATCCTAGTTGGGGTGTACAGGGGAAGGCAACCAGTTGATGTATCTCTCTCACATTTATTCATTCTCTCTCTCTCTCTCTCTCTCTCTCTCTCTCTCTCTCTCTCTCTCTCTCTCCCCTTCCCCTCCTCCTACTCTAAAATAAGTTAAATTTTTTAGAAGGAGGGGGCTCTATAATTTCAATTGTCTGAACCGTCAGACTCCCATTCAATTATTTTTAACTTAATTACAGAACTTAAACATTCCCTTTACACTATTTTTTTAATTGTAGTAAAATACACAGAACATAAAGTTTACCATCTTAATCACGTCTTAATCAGCTGAGTAGTGTTAAGTATATTCACATTGCTGGGCAACCAATATCCAGGGACTCTTCTCATTTTGTCCTCATTAAACAACTTCTATTCCACGCCCCCACCCCCCCAGACTCTGACAACCACCATTGGACTCTGTCTCTATGAGTTCAGCTGCTCTAGGTGCCTCACATAAAGGGACTCATGCAATATTCGTCCTTTTGTGCCTGGCTTACTTCACTCAGCATAATTTCCTCCAGGCTCATCCATGTGTCAGCATTTGTTTTCCTTTCAAAGACGAATAATATTCCACTGTCTGCATAGACACCACATTTGGTTTCTCCATCCGCCCATCGATGGACACTTGGGAGGCTTCCACCCTTTGGCTTTGGCAAGTAATATTGCCATGGACCTGGGTGAACAAACATCTCTTTGAGGTCCTGCTGTCTGTTTTGGGGGGCGTGTGCCCCGAAGTGAAACTGCTGGGTCATACAATAATTATATATATTTTTTAATTTTCTTTGAGAAACTGTCATACTGTTTTCCACAGCAGCCGTACCATTTCACATTCTCACCGACAGGGCACTAGTGTTTTGATTTCTCCACATCCTTGCCAGCACTTGTTATTCTCTGCCTCTTTTTCCATAGTAGCCGTTCTAGTATGTGGGGGGCTATGCTCTTTATTTTATTGTCTAAAGTTCTACATATGTCTCCTCTTTCCGCAATTGACCGCCCCACCCCCCGCCGCCCCAGCCATTCCCACCCCAGACAAGCCCCCACCGCCCCAGTGTCTGTGTCCATTGGTTATGCTAATATGCATGCATACAAGTCCTTTGGTTGCTCTCTAAAGGCCCCCCATCCCTACCATTTGTCCCTAGATCGAGCTATTCTTGTTCATCAAATTATGTTGATCATTATATCCCACATATGAGTGAGATCATGTGATATTTATCTTTCTACAACAGCAGTTCTCAACCTGTGAGTTGCGACCCCTTTGGCAGTCAAACGACCCTTTCACGGGGGTCGCCTAAGACCATCCTGCATATCAGATATTTACATTACAATTCATAACAGTAGCAACATGACAGTTATGAATTAGCAACGAAAATAATTTTATGGTTGGGGGTCACAACATGGGAACTGTATTTAAAGGGGCAGAAGGTTGAGAACCACTGGCTTAGTATAATGTCATTTCCTCACCTGAGGAAATGCTTTTTATTGATTTTAAAGAGAGAGGAATGAAGAGAGAGAGAAACATTGATCAGTTGCCTCCTATATGTGCCTGAACTGGAGACCATACCTGCAGCATAGGTATGTGCCCTGGCTGAGAATCAAACCTGCAACCTTTTGCTGCACGGATTAATGTTCCAACCAACTGAGCCACCCAGCCAGGGCAGCTACACCCTTAATGTATCTAGGAATAGAAATTAGCCACTCCCCAAAATTTTTAATTAATTAACCACCCAAAGATTGTACGGTCAGCATAGTGAGACCTTGATTATCTAGTTAATCGTGCAAGTTATGGCGAAACATTCTCTACAATTAGAATCCTTTTCTGCCTGGCACGTCCTTGTCCTTGGCCTAAACTCAAAAGACATTCATATTCATGCACTTTAATTCCATGAAGTCCCTTTTCTTTTTTTAAAAAAAAATGTATTTTTATTGATTTCAGAGAAGAAGGGAGAAGGAGAGAGAGAGAACCATCAATGATGAGAGAGAATCATTGACCGGCTGCCTCCTGCATGTCCCCTACTGGGGATGGAGCCAGCACGTGCCCTGACCAGGAATCAAACCATGACCTCCTAGTTCATAGCTCGAAGCTCAACCCCTGAGCCACGCCAGCCGGGTCCATGAAGTTCCTTTTCAATGATCACTTTCTATACTCCAGAGATTCCTGACTTGGGACCACTAGGCAAGCACTCGTGTCCATGAGACCCTGGATTTGTATTTTAAAAGTATGCATGTATCAGGGTAGTGAGAACAGCTATTGTAAGAAACTCCAAAGTATCAGAAGCTTCACCCAAGAACATTTTATTTCTTGCTCCTATGAAATCCAATGAGGGTGCATCGAGTTGGCAGGGACCCAGCTTCTTTCATCTTGGGGACCACCATCCCCAAGGACCTCAGAATGCTCTGTGGATTCTTTGCTGATAGACAAAGACCAAGAGAGTCTGGAAGACTTTGGAGGAAAGCCTATGTTTGGCCAGGCCAGGAAGTAACATCCATCACTTCTTCCCATTTCCACCAGCCAGAACTCACATGATACTTAGCTGCAAGGGAGTCTGGACAGTGTAGTTCCGCAGTGCCTTTGGGAGGAAAATGAAGCTGGTTTTGGTGAACACACTGCAGTCTCTACCAGAAGGGCATACGAACCTTTTCCTAGAGAGAAGGTCTGGTTTCTTGAAACAGACAAGTCCCCAAAAGGTTAAGAACCCAATTTATTCACACAGGGAACAATGTGCTTGATTAAATATCAGCCTTTCCACTTATGGGTCTCATTCTGGTCAGCCATGCCTTCCTGAGCCCACACCCACATTCCAGTGCTGAAACTCGGTACCCCCAAATCCCCCTCCACACGTACATACTTGTTGAGTGATTTCTAAGTGCCGGTCACAATACTACGGGCCAGACACACAGCCATAAATAAAAGCCAGGCCTTGCCTTAGTCAGTTTGGCTCAGTGGATAGAACGTTGGCCTGTGGACTGAAGGGTCCCGGGTTTGATTCCGGTCAAGGGCACATGCCAGGGGTTTCAAGCTCGATCTCCAGTAGGAGGTGTGCAAGAGGCAGCCAATCAATGATTCTCTCTCATCATGGATGTTTCTATCTCTCTCTCCCTCTCCTTTCATTTCTGAAATCAATAAAAATATATATTTTTTAAAAAAATAAAAAGGCCAGGCCTTATATTCAGAGAGCTCACAGTGAATAGGAGTGATAAATACAAAAGCAAATCATTATATTCTTTTAAAAATTGGTGAGTACATTTTCAGAGATCGGCTCAGAGTGCTATACGAGTAAAGAAGAGTATTAATGTAGACTGGACCAAGTTTTCATGGGGAAGGAGCAGGGGGTAAAGCTAGGAAGAGAAGAAAGCCCCTCAGGGCAGGATGGAGGCCGTGAGCAAAGCCCCCAAAGGCAAGCAAGAGAGTGGAGTAAGGTCAAGGCGATGTCCATCAGGGCGAGAGAACAGAGAGGTCAGCAGGGCCTGGATTACGGAGGATTTTAACCCAGTTAAGAAGATTAGACCATCTGCAGGACTACTTTGCAGATGGCTGATAGGGTCTGTTATGTGCTGATTCTTACTCACAGCTCTCAAGGATAGCCTTAATGCTGTATACAGGGGGCACCTGCCTGCCTCCCCCTCACCACCAGCACCCCATTGACCCAGTGCTGCCCATCATTGAGGAAAGTCACTGATGACCATGACAATGACAGTGATGAGGATGATACCTGGCATTTGTGGAGCAGCTGCCACGCTCCAGGCACCCTGCTAATAAGTACTTTCTAAATCTTAACTCTTTAAACTTGGCAAAAAAAACCAAGACCAAACAGTTCTGAGACCCAGAGGTAGGAAATGCAATATTGCTAAGGAACCTTAGTTGTACCCACCCATTGGGGAGACTCAAAGATGGAGTTCTACCTTTTCCGTTCTGTCCCAAAACATTCCTTATCCCTGTCATGGTCATTGCCAGGTTATCCAGGGCGAGGGTCTGATCCGCAACAAGAGGGGGCTACTAGGTTGAAGATAGGGGCTTGTGTCTTGTCCTCCTGTGTGAGTAACAGACTAACTGTTATAACAAACAAGTCCCGAATGTCAGTGGCTGAACCAAGTAGGGGTTCAAGTCGAACTCATCTGATTCAGAGACACCGGGTCCTTCTGCTGTGTTGCCCCACCATCTTGGGGTGCGGCGGGGGGGGGGGGTGTCAGCGCTCTCTACCGGCGCCTCTTTATCAAAGTTTCTCAGCCTTGGCCCTACTGACATTTGGGCGGATGACTCTTGGCTCTGAGGGCTGCCCTGTGCCTGGAGAGATATTTAGCAACATCCCTGGTCTCTACCCAGTAGTTTCAGCAGCACCGCTACCAGTCCCCCCTCCCAGTTGTAACTACCGAAAATGGCTGCAAACATTGTCTCACGTCCGCTGGGGAGGGTCATCATCGCCTTTCTTCTGTCAGCTGGCAGACAGAGGAACATGGGAGCTTGAAGGCTTGCTTGGGATGTTATTTTTGTGGGGGGTTTTTTGAGCCAGAAATGAACACCATTTCCGCCCAGATTCTATGAGTCATAGTGTATGAAAGAGAGAGAGAGAGAGAGAGAGAGAGAGAGAGAGAGAGAGAGAGAGAGAGTGTGTGTGTGTGTGTGTGTGTGTGTGTTAATCCTCACCTAAGGATATTTTTTCCATTGCTTTCAGAGTTGGTGGAAGAGAGGGAGGGAGAGAGAGAGATGAGAAACACATAGATTGACTGGTTGCCTCCCACATGTGCCCCACAAGGGGTGCAAGGAGTGAACCAGCAACCCAGGTATATACCCTTGATCGGGAACTGAACTGTGATCTCCCGGTTCATAGGTCAACGCTCAACCACTGAGCCACGCCAGTCGGGCAATAAATATATATATAACTACTTATTTACATGTGCATATGGTTTAACTTTTCCAAGAATCAAGACATCCCCCCCTGTTTTGTCTTCTGTTCTTCAGATAGCAAGGCTCCATGTGTCTTCCCCTTCATCTACAAGGGGTCTGTTTACTTCTCTTGCACCAAAAAAGGTAGCCTTTCGCCTTGGTGTGCAACCAAAGCGGTGTATGACAGACACTGGAAGCCATGCTTGGTGGAAGGTGAGTGGAGCCACACGGTCCCATCAGCGGGTTTCTGTACATCATGGGCTACAAAAGAGACGGTGTGCGTGTATGTATTTTTTGCAGACAGGCTATAATATACATTTGTGCATGGAATATGCTCTGGGAAACTAACCATAATGTTAATGATGGGTAATAATGGTCACCAAATAGTGCTCTCTGGATGGAGGGATTGTAACCAGTCGATCATTGTATTTTGTCTCTTTCTTAATTTTCTAAATTAATAAGAAAAAATAGAAAGATTCTGTTTATGTTCTTTTTGCTAAGCCTCCCCCAAGGATATTTTTTCTATTGGTTTCTAGAGTGTGGAGGGGTGGGATTGGGGTGGGGGGGACGGGGGAGAGAGAGAAACATTGATGTGTCTTTCTCACATCGATTGGTTGCCTCCTGCATGCTTCCCATACAGATTACCCACGATGTATCTTCCCCTTCATCTATCGGGGAAAGTCCTACAGCAACTGCATCACGGAAGGCAGCTTCTTTGGAAAGCTGTGGTGCTCAGTCACCTCCAATTATGATGAGATGAAGCAGTGGAAATACTGTGAAATCAATGGTGAGGCACTGGAGCCAGGATGGGGTGTGCAGTGGAGAGTGGAAGTCAGTGGTCTTCATGACGGGATGGTGGCAAGGTGGAGAGCTGAGCATGATTCTAGAAGCCAAGGGTCTTCTTTTTTTTAATATATATATATTTTTTTATTTATTTCAGAGAAGAAGGGAGGTGGAGAGAGATAGAAACATCAATGATGAGAGAGAATCATTGATTGGCTGCCTCCTGCACGCCCCACACTGGGGATCGAGCCCACAACCCAGGCATGTGCCCTGACCGGGAATCGAACCCTGACCTCCTGGTGCATAGGTCGATGCTCAACCACTGAGCCACGCTGGCCAGACACCGAGGGTCTTCTCAGAGAGTACACGGTGACAAGCACAAGGACTCGTCAGACAGGCGCTGGGGAGAAGGAAAGTGGTTTATTCGAGAGCCAGCAACCTGAGAAGATGGAAGACTCTCCTCACAAGGACCATCCCAACCTCTCAGTGCAGACAGAGGTTTTTACAAGAGAGAGGGGGGGAAACAGAATGAAGAGATCCAGGGGTGGGGTGGAGAGTTCTCTGTGGAGGGGACTAAGTTCTCACCAGCACAGTCTATCCTTTTTTGGTCCTTGAAACAGATCGACTGAAACCCTTCTGGGTTTCTGTCATCCTAGTTTTATGTCATCCTGGTTGTACAGTTGAAGGTCAACAAATTTCCCAGCACTGGGATGACGGAAGGTCAGAGTCTATTATCTTTTAAAGTTAGGTCCTGAAATTCTTATACCAACAGGCTGATTACCTACAACTACATATTAGTCAGAGCCAGCATTTACAGAACAATGTCAAAAGAATGGTGTGGTGGGTTACAGAGGTTAGAATTTGCTTAAATCACCAAACAGATGCCCGAGAATAGGTACTCTTTAGCTCTGGCTTCCTCCACTACATTGGGAAAGTTATCAAATCTCTTGGTCAGTTTGTTCCCTGCAAAATGAGGATACTAAGGCTGACTTCAAGGTGTGTTTTTTTTTTAAAGATTAGAGTTCATTTTTATAAAAGATCTGTCACTGTGTTTTAAACATACCACATGCCTCAGAAACAGGAGTTTTCCACCTTGCCTATCATCTGAAAAATGGGCTTGGAAGTCAGACCTGAGTGAGACGCCTGCTGTTACCATTTACTAGCTCTGTGATCTTGGGCACATTAGATAATACAAATAATAATAATGGTCATAATATAGTGAACCTTTTAGCATTTGAAGGGCAATAGTAAGCATTTGCCATGTGCCTGGCATTGTTCTAAGAACTTCACATGCAAGAACTCATTTATATGCCACAACAACCCCTATGAGGTTAAAAATATATATATATATGACCAGTAGCCCCATTTTTTAAATATATTGTATTGATTTTTTACAGAGAGGAAGGGAGAGGGATAGAGAGAGAAAGAGAAACATTGATCAGTTGCCTCCTGCATACCCCCAACTGGGGATGTGCCAGCAACCAAAGTACATGCCCTTGACTGGAATCAAACCTGGGACCTTTGAGTCTGCAGGCCGACGCTCTATCCACTGAGCCAAACCGGTCAGGGCATAGTAGCCCCATTTTATAGATGGGGGAACTGAGGCTCAAAGATGTTCGGTTGTTAAATGGCAAAGCTGTGATTTGATCCCAGGAAGTCTAAGCTTCAGAAATTGTTCTCTTAATCACTTAATCCCTCTTCCTTTCCCTCTCCCTCTACCTCTCCCTCTTCCTCTACATCTACCTCTCCTTCTCCTCCTCTCTCTTTCCCTCTGCCTCTAAGCCCAGGCCAGGTCCCTTGGTGTAATTCTGATTCCCCATAGAACCCACCAAAGCAGCCTTTTAATTAGGCGATGCTGAGTTTATTACATAATGAAAGGGAGAACACCACCTTGACAATGTCTTAATAGCATCTTGGAGGGAGGAGAGCAAAGTCAAGATGTTAGTGAGGTTTTGGGGGTCTTTCAATGTGGGGGTGTGATGAGGATTGGGTGTGGGTAATAATATAGCTTAGAACCGGTGGTCACGACAAGGCGACCTTTCTGAGAAGGATTCAAAGTATCTTAAAGAGTAAATAATCTTTTAAACTTCTTAAAATTTATTTTTCAATTACAGTTGAAGAGTAAATAGTCCTTTTGACATAATTTATTGGAAAGTTGAAAGGTCTGATGTTTGTATAAATGGTTTTTCAGGAAATTCTCGGGAGTTACAATATTTGAAACTTTGATCTTCCCGAGCAAGAAGTTCTTAGAATAGTAGAGTCCTGTTGATGAAGCCCATGGAACAAGAAAGCCCAGTTAATGTAGACAGCAAACTGTGTGGGTGTCAATGGTTTTGGGTTCTCACTTAGCTATAAAGCGAAAATAATAACATCACGAGAAGTTGCTTGGGAGTGAGACAAAGCAAGGCCCATCGTTGGTGTGTGATGAATGGATGGAAGCCCTTTTCGTCTTCTTGACCCGTAACCTTTGTCCGGTCATTTTCAGAGTTCGGGGGGAATTCCCTCAGCAAGTCCTGCATCTTCCCCTCCATCTACAGAAACGCTGTGATCTCTGAATGCATTGAGAATGAAGACAACAAGCTCTGGTGTCCAACCACAGAGAACATGGACAAGGATGGAATGTGGAGTTTCTGTGCCGACATCAGTAATCTGGGGGTGGGGATCGGGTGGGCGTGGGACACCCCTTCATTTATTTACTCAGCAAATGCTACTCCAGCCCGACTGTGAGCCAGACACTGTGCGGGGCTCTGGGGATACGGTGACGAATGAGGCAGAGTCCTGTTCTCATTGGTTTGATGAACAAGTAGCATAAATACGATTTTTAATTGTTTTTTTTTGTTGTTGTTGTTAATCCTCACCCAAGGATATTTTTTCCATTGATTTTTTTTTAGAGGAAGTGGAAGGGAGGGAGAGAGTGGGGAGAGAGAGAGAAACATTGATGTGAGAGACACATCAATAGGTTGCCTCCCACATGCGTCCCGGCCAGGGCCAAATATTGCACCTGCAACCCAGGTATGTGCCCTTGACCAGGAATTGAACCTGAGACCCTTCAGTGCATGGGGCAAAACTCTACTCATTGAGCAACACTGGCCAGGGCAATATTTAAGGTGTTTTTTTTTTAAATCCTATATCAGTGATGGTGAGCCTTTTGAGCTCGGCGTGTCAGCATTTTGAAAAACCCTAACTTAACTCTGGTGCCGTGTCACATATAGAAATTTTTTGATATTTGCAACCATAGTAAAACAAAGATTTATATTTTTGATATTTATTTTATATATTTAAATGCCATTTAACAAAGAAAAATCAACCAAAAAAATGAGTTCGCGTGTCACCTCTGACACGCATGTTATAGGTTCACCATCACTGTCCTATATAATAAAACCTAATATGCTAAGTGTCCAGTCGACCGGTTGGCTGTTCAACCAATCAAAGTGTAATATGCTAATGATATGCTAAGGTTACTCAATTGCTCGCTATGACGTGCACTGACCACCAGGGGGCAGACACTCCAACCGGTAAGTTAGCTTGTTGCTGGGGTCCCTCTGATCGGGACTGAGCAAGACAAGCCGAACAGGACCTGGAGCCCTCCTTCCGTCCCTCCCTGGCTGGCCAACCTGCCGTGTCCAACCCCAGCCCCAATCATGCACCAGTGGGGTCCCTCGGCCTGGCTTGCACCCTCTCACAATCCAGGACCCCTCAGGGGATGTCAGAGAGCCGATTTCAGCCCGATCCCACAAGTCAGGCTGAGGGACCGCACTGGTGCACAAATTTGTGCACCAGGCACCTAGCCTATTAATAAGAAAACTAGAAGGATAAGAAAGCCAGTTCAAAGGACAGATTTCTTCACTGAAATAATATAATCAGTGAAGAAAAGAATGCTGAGCAGAAACAAGATTGCTAAGTTAGATATAAAATCCATTCACATCCAAAGGGCTATCAAACCTTTGGGGTTATCCTATCTACCAGATAGAAACTATTGACATCTCTATTGAACAAAAATTATTTGCAGCACATCAATCTTCTACAAGTTATAGAGTCGGGGCCTCCAATCCATAGCAGATAGTAAGTCAAACAAAGTTATATTTCCCTAGAGCAGTCGTCTGCAAACTCCCACCTATGGGCCAAATCTGGACGAACTCTTCTTTCTTTCTTTTTTAAATTGATTTTTTTTTTTAAAGAGAGCGAGAAGGAGAGAGGGGAGGGGGAAGGGAGAGAAACAACGATTTATTGTTTCACTTATTTATGCATTCATTGGTTTATTCTTGTGTGTGCCCTGACCCGGGATTGAACCCACAACCTTGGTGTATCAAGCGACGCTCTAACCACCTGACTAGCTTGGCCAGGGCTGGACAAATGCTTCTTTTCATACAGCCCCCAATCTAATGATAGTTTTTACATTTTTGTGTATGGTTTTTTAAAAAAAAGAAGAAGAATCACATTTTGTGACAGGTGACAATGACATGAAATTCAAAATTCAGGGTCCACCTCAGTCGTTAGAGTGTCAGCCCGTGCACCAGGGGGTCAGGGGTTCAAATCCCAGCCAAGAGCACCTACCTTGGTTGCAAGTTCAATACACAATTCGGTTAGGGTGCATGCAGGAGGCAAGCAAGTGATGTGTCTCACACCTCTCTCTCTCTCTTTTTCTCTCTCTCTCCCCCTGCCCTTTTCCCTCCCTTCCACTCTCTCTAAAACCTAACGGGAAAAATATTCTTGGGTGAGGATGAACAAAAACAGAACAAAATCCAGGGTCCGTGTATGAAGTTTCATTAGCACACAGTCATGCCCAATATTTACAGACTAGGAGCCCAGCGCACGAAATCACGCGCAGCCTGACCCACCCACCATTTGGTTGTTACAGCGTCACGGCATTAGGGCCCCTTGCTTTTTACAATATAGATTGTTTGTGGCTGCCTTCTGGCCACAGTGGCGGCGTGAAGAGCTTGGCGAACACTGCATGATGCTCAAAGCTGCAAACGTGGACCGTCTGGCCCTTTACAGAACGTTCGCTGGTGCTGAGCTAGAGAATCAGGTGACCCTTACGGGTTGACCTTGTCCACAGACACTGGTCTGGAGCGACAGGAAAAGGTCAGGTGGCAATATGTTAGCCCTCTTTCAGGGTTTAGATCGTTTTTGTGAATGGCCAATAACCGGTGGCAGGAAGGGGCTCCTTCATTAACACCTTTTCTCCAAGAGACACGTGGCAGCCGCCTTGAGCTTGGGGAAGGAGCCAGCACCCCAGCGCTCTGCGCGGGGCCATTGAACACGGCGACATCGCCAACCAGGAGCACAGAAAGGCTTCCGCCGGCGCGTAAAGGCGCGCGGATAACCCCTCTCTGGTCTCCTTCTTCTCCCCAGGGATCACCGCCTTGTTGCCCGGGTCCCCCTGCCACTTCCCCTTCATCTACAAAAACAAGAATTATTTCAACTGCACCCGGAAAGGGTCCAAGGAGAACCTCCTGTGGTGCGCAACCTCCTACGCCTACGACCAGGACCGCACCTGGGTGTACTGCTGAGGCCCAGGTGAGACGGACGCGCGCCTGGGTGCCTCCGGCGCAGGGACCCAACTGGGGGCGCGGCTGATGGGAACGCCGGGTCAGGGAGCACCCCGGGTGTGTGTGTGTTGGGGGGTGGGGGGCACTGTTGATGGGAAGGTAGGATGTGTTCCTCCCAGTGTGTGATTTGCCCAGGTTTCCCAGCCAGGCGAGCGGCCTTTCCCGGGGATGAGATGGAGTGTGTGGGGGCGGAGTGGGGGAGACAAGCGGGGGCAACTTCCCAAATGGGAAGGCGGGGAGAAATCGGGGTGCCCATGGCAAGCAGGAGAGCAGGGGGAGGAGGTGGGCGCAGCTTCGCAGACCCGGAATCCCAAGTGTGGGCCTGGGAGCTTTGAGTGTGAACGAGTAGGGAGGAGGGAGGTGGGATTTCTCCAGCTGGACAGGAAGACTGCCTCCCGGTCCCCAGGGGCCCTGGCACAGTGTGGTCGGTCCGTTGCCCCATCGCGGAGAGGCGAACCAAGGAAAAGGGGGGCTTCACCTTTCTTCCCTGTCCTCCGGCCCCTCCCCACCTCAGCGCTTAAGTCAACTCTCTCTGCGGGACCAACTCTATCCTTTTGTTCTCCTGAGTTCCTATGGCTTCAGCCTTCTAAAGCCGGAGAAATCCTCTCTGGATCCCCCGCATGGAGCCACCGGCCTAACCACTGACATGCTGGGATTTAAGGGTCAAGAGAAGTCCTTTCGTGAGCTGCGTGGACCAAACCCCACCGCCCCTTCCCTCCAGGATGGAAAGCGCTGCCAATATGTCTCCTTTTCTCCCTCACGCGCGCGTGGCTTACGGGTGATGCCACCATCCGTGGCGCCTCCTCCCTGTGGCCTGGCCGTGAAAACGCTCTCCCCTGAATGGAGGAGCGGCAAGAATGGGTGTGGAGCTCTGGGTACCATCTGAACAGGGTGGTCCCCAGTCTGTGTCTAAGACTGAGAATACTTTTTAAAAAATATATATTTTATTGATTTTTTTAGAGAGAGGAAGGGAGAGGGATAGAGAGTTAGAAACATCGATGAGAGAGAAACATCGATCAGCTGCCTCCTGCACACTCCCCACTGGAGATGTGTCCGGAACCAAGGCACATGCCCTTGACCGGAATCGAACCTGGGACCCGTCAGTCTGCAGGCCGATGCTCTATCCACTGAGCCAAACCAGTTAGGGCCAGAATGAGCTTCTTGCAGTCCCTCTCCCAACACACCTCCAACGACAGAGCTGAGGCGCTCATGGGTCTTTGACTGGCTGGCTCCCAGGAGCCTGGGGAGGGGCGGGGCTGTCCAAATGCTTGAAAATCAATGCCCTTTATATTGATCGCAGTGTGAGTCCACGCATACCTGTTACCTAAACGCTGGCCCTGGGTTTTCTTTTCCAGGGGGAGGAGAAACGTCTTCCGAGGAAGAGGAAGTGTGGGACCAGCTTCGCCTTTCCGTGTCATCTTTCAAGCTTCGTTGATCACCTTTAGAAATGCCCTGCCCACTATCTTGCTTCATACCCTCGGTCACTTGTGGAAAACAGGGGGGAAATGCGGCCTAAGCACCAATAAAGGAGCCCCAAAATGAACCCGGGCTGCCCTTCCTGCTTCCTAGAAGGAGAGATGTGAGGGACGCGAGTGTGTGGTGGCTGCGTTGCTGAGACGCAGGTGCAGTGGGGAGATTGTCAGCCCGGGGAGCCCTGGCCGTGAGTACAGCCTCATGCTTCTTTCTGGGGAAATCGCGGATTTGGGTGGAGCATGCGTAGGTACTTATGAAATCATTAATAAATAAACGAGTAAACGAAGGGTAGACAATTCATTGCAAAACTGCCTGAGTGACTCCTTCCCCGTGACCGTGGCAGACATCAACAATCGATTACAGACTCTGTTTCCCAGATGCAACCTCTTGTTGTCCTTCCCCCTCCCCTCTCCCTCTCCCTCTTTTTTTAAAAAATATGTGTTTATTGATTTTCTTTTAGAGAGAGAGGGAGAGGGGGAGAGAGAGAAACATCAGTGTGAGAGAGAAATATCAATCAGTTGCCTCCCACAATCACCCTTGCTGAGGGAATTGAGATCCTGGGCATGTGCCCTGACCTGACAGGTGACATTTCAATGCACAGGATGGCACTCAATCAACTGAGCCGCACTGGCCAGGGCCCCCTTCCTCCTCCTCTCATTCCTCTCCTCCTCCACCCCTTCCTCTCCCCCTCCTCCTTGTCTTCCCCTTCTTTCCCTCCCCTTCCCCTCTTCTTTTACTCCTCTTCCTTCTGCCCCTCTTCCTCTCTCCATCCCTCTACCCCTTCTTCCCCTCCCCATCCTCCCTCCTCCTCTACTCCAGCTGATTCAACCACCCTGCCTCCTCCCCCCATTCTCTTGCTATCTCACCACCCCACTTTATCTTCTTCAAAGCACCTTCCTGATCTGAACTTCTCTTAAGTAATGATTCTTTTCCTCTCCCCTCACCCTGGACTGTAAGCTCCAAGAAAGCAAAGGCCTTGCCACTGGGCTGCCTCCAGGACCTAGAATAACCCAGGTTTATAGCGGGGGCATGCGCTGGCCAACGCAGGAGCCACTAGCCACACGGGAGACACAGGTGGGGAGGTCCGATTCATAGGGTTCACTGAACTCATTCATAAATAAGATCAATAATTTATGAATGAAATGTTATTAACTTCATACAATAAAAAAAGTTTTGAATCCGTTCCTCCGCCTCACTCATCACGAGGCAGGATAAAATAAAATAAAATAAAATAAAATAGAAGCTCCTGGAGGTCAAGTCCCTTATCACTGCTCTACTTCCCTCACCTGACAGTGCCAGGCACACAGTAGGGACTCAGCAAATATGATACCGACTGGGTGAGGGAGGGAGTGGGTGGTGGGTAAGTGGGTGGGTGGGTGTAGAGATGGACGGGATGGAGCTGGGACAGGAAGCAGAAGTCAGCTTTGAAAGGCGGGTCTGGATCATGTCACTCCTCAGCTCTGAACCCTCCAAGATCCTGAAAATGGCCTCAAAGAACAGACTCACGTGATGGAACCCCTGATCCACGCTGACCCCTGGCTGTTGGAGGGGGTGGGAACGGCACCCGGTGTTAGACCGGTGGGTCAGACTGGATTTGGGTTCAGCTACCTTGGAACTTGAGTTCTGTCTGAGAAAGAATTCAGAGCCAAGACTCAGACCATAAGAGAACATCTACCGTATTTGCCAGCGTATAAGACGACTGGGCATATAAGACGACCCCCTAACATTTCCACTCAAAATACAGAGTTTGTTAAATACTCGCCGTATAAGACTACCCCCTCTTCCGCACACCTTCCACACACCAAATAAAAGGTAAAACAATATCAGATTTGATTTTAACATTTTAATTTATATTCAAATGCTTATGACATGCAGGAAAACTGTCACAAGGCTGTATGTAATCAAACATATACATAAAACAGTGCAAGTTTATTACCGGTAAACATACCGGTAATTCACTAAAGAAAACACACTCTATAGACTGGTACCGTAGATGCTTCTCAGGAACACAGGCAAGCAGCCCACAACCTAGAGGGACTGTCAATGATAGAAGTAAGATAACAAATAGAGGGAGAGAGCAAGTGCCGGGCAAGTCCCTAGCAAGTTTGCTGGCGTGACAGTTTCACCTTAAAAGCCTTCAAACTCCTCTTCATCATCTGATATTAAAAGTTCATCAACGACATCTTGGTGCCATGATAGGGATGATAGGGGTTTGACTGGTCGACATTTTCTATGCTGTACTGTACAATGGGGCAGTATTGTGGTTGGCTGTTGGCTGTATACAAAGCCTGATTTGATTGGTCCCTGCTCCCTGTTTGCCCGCCCTGTCACTATCGCAGTCTGGTCCACCCTTGCATCAGCATCTCCCTGGGACCTCACTAGTGCGAAAGTGCGAGCTCTTCAACATTCTAACAGGCACCATGATAGCGCAAAATCGCGAATCTTCAATGCATATGTAAAGAAATATACGGTAACCCGAATTTACCACACTCGCAAAATCGCACACAGCCAACCATACACCCAGTATGGTATCGCGATTCGCAATTTTGCGCTATCGTACTGGGTGTATGGTCGGCTGTGTGCGATTTTGCGAGTGTGGTAAAATCGCATAACAGCAAAATCGCATAACAGCCGAGCATACACCCAGCAGCGCTGCTGATGCCTGAACGGTATGTGGAATGAAGTGGGCGGGCATCGGGAGGCCACTATGGCACGGGGCAAGCACTATGGGCAGTCTATCTGAAGTGTACCTGGCGTATAAGACGACCCCCCACTTGGAGGCATATTTTTCAGGGCCAAAAAATCGTCTTATACGCCGGCAAATACGGTATATTATAAAAGGCCTGTGGCCGTAACACCATAACGCCATAACACCGGAACAACCAATCGACCGGTCACCAGGAGGTGCATGGAGTACCTCTCGGTCCCTCCCTTGCAGCCCACAGGCTCCGATCACAGCAAGGCCGGTGGCCCGTGGGCGGGCAGGGTGGCAAGGTGGGTGTGGCAAGGCGGGCACGGTTGGGTGGTGCGTGCAATTCCTCCCGCTGGGCCCCTAGTTTATTTAGAAAGTCACAGAGGTGGAAGAAATGAGTGGTGAAGCAATGGGCTCAGAAAACAAGTTACGGCGGCCAAAGAAGGGCCCTCAGAGCTGGGGAGTGAGGAAGGGAATGGGAACACGCCTGGGGGAGCCAGAGGGAGAAGGGAAAGACGTGGGTGTGCTCCTGGGACGGAGAACACAGTGAGTGGGTCCTCCATCCTAAGGGGTTAAGGTGGAGATTTGGGGGGAGCTCCCAGGGGAAGATCTCAATGGATTATCCAGCTGCTTTCCAGATGTGTCCTTTCAGGAGTGGAGCCCCCACTGTTTGGCCGGCACCAGGTCAGGGGTCATTAGTCAATGCAGTGGTCCTGAGAGGAGCCATGGCCCTGGAATCCCTTGTCTGGTTTTCTGGGCCTGGAGCTGAGATACACAGAGGCCTGGATGTTGTCTCCTGGGAGGAAACGGTCAGGGGGTCCAAACCGCACGGCCAGCGATGTGCTAGGGGAGCGCAGGTCACCCTGGGACAAGGCCCCCCCTCCACTACAGTTGTCTGTTGTTGGGCCCTTAGGGCTTTTCACCCTTGACCTTCTGTACCTGGCCCATCGTCCCTGCGCTGCTCATGTCTGTCTAGCTGCCTCCCACGCCACCACCCACCCTCTCCAGCCACCTGGCCTCCCGGCCATTCCTCCGACACTCCAGGCACATTCCTGCCTCGGGGCCTTTGCATGCACCCTGCACCGTGTCCCAGATGCTCACAGTCATGCCCCCGGGGCCCCTGTGGGATGAGGACTCCTCTGCGTTCCCAGAGCCCCTCAACCCCCTTCTCTGTTCCATCCCGCCCCACCATACCTCTTACCACCTTCCAACGTTCTCAGTACAGTTACATTTGCTCCTTTACTTTGCTGTCTCCTCCCGTTACAATGCAAGCTCCTGGGCCTGGGGTGTGGGCTTGGAGGCGAGCTTTGCACATGACAAGCACGCCATGCATCGCTGCTGAGCAAATGAAGGGTAGCAGGAGGGTAGAGGGAGGGGAAAGGGGGTGAAGGGTGGGAAGCTTCAAATGCAATGGCCTCAGGATGGTGAAGGGCAATGACAGGCCTCAGTAATTATTACTCAACCTGTGGGTCGCGAGGCCTTTGGCGGTCGAACGACCCTTTCACAGGGGTCGTCTCAGACCATCCTGCAGAGCAGATATTGACATGACGATTCATCACAGTAGCAACATGACAGTGATGAAGTAGCAACGAAAATAATGTTATGGTTGGGGGTCACCACATGAGGAACTGTATTTAAAGGGCCAGAAGGTTGAGAACCGCTGGGTTAGGAAATACATTATTCTGATTCCACTTAAAAAATAAAAACCCACAGACTTTTACTGTGTGTTTTTAAAATATGTTTATTGATTTCAGAGAGGAAGGGGGAGGGAGAGAGAGAGGGAGAAACATCAGTGATGAGAGAGAACCATGGATCGGCTGCCTCCTGCACACCCCCTACCGGGGATGGAGCCCGAAACCTGGGCATGAGCCCTTGACCAGAAATCAAACCGTGACCTCCTGGCTCCTAGGTCGGCAGGGCTGATCCACTTTTTAAAATGTTTAATTCTGTGCAACAAGGCTATTGGGCCGGGTGAGCCGTTCTGCACATCTTCCCGCTGGATTTCAGACGTGAGCGTGACGGGGAGGAGGCGTGAACCGCGCTCTGCACGGGGAGGGGCCCTGCGTTCCCTGCGCGCGCGCGGGGAGAGGCGAGGAGGACCACGCCTCCGGTTCCGGTTCCGCAGCCTGGACCTGTGTCCGGGGGTCAGGGTGGAGCCTGGAGCCCACTGCCCGGCTCCCGGGAGGGATCTCCCCGCGCAGCCCCCGCAGAGGGCGAGGCGGGGCTCGGGGAACCCGGCGTGGCCACGTGGCTCTCTCTTTGCAGGATGACATTTCGCGGGGGATTCGTTCCCCGGGGATCGGCTGAGCCTAAACCTTGATAATCTGATCAGTGGTTTAATTCAGTGGCCGGAGTCGCTTACACCAGGACAAGGAAGCCGGAAGCCAGAGGGGAACGCGTCCCCCCAAAATCAAGGACAGGAGGGAGAGGGTACACTCACGTGGGCGCACCTTGAACGAACCACCTCCCAGCCCAGTCTTACCGGGTGCCCCGAGTCCGGCCTGCGATGGGCAGCCCTCCTCTTGCCCCGGGAACGCAGGGAGGGCTGGGAGGCAGAGGGAGGAGGAAGGGGAAGGTAGAACCACCGGCTGAGCTTGGTGAGGAGAACAGACCACTCCACGCAAGAGGAGGCTGGGGGAGCGGCAGGCAGGTGGCAGGGAGGTGGGATGATGTGGCCTCAAAAGATGGCGTTCGTCGCTGGAATTTTTGGAGCAGCAGCTGG
Source organism: Myotis pilosus (assembly GCA_036010255.1). Classification (NCBI taxonomy): domain Eukaryota; kingdom Metazoa; phylum Chordata; class Mammalia; order Chiroptera; family Vespertilionidae; genus Myotis; species Myotis pilosus. The sequence goes on from JASKON010000029.1 coordinate 4,992,831, forward strand.
ACCCCAGTCCTGTTCCCATTCCATTCATGGATTCTTCCTCCTTACTCCTAGAGATGTCACCCACCCCCGCCCCCCAAACCAGGGCAAGGCGCTCACTTTCCCACCAACCTCATTCCAGTCCCCCTCCCCTCCCCTCACCCCCCCAAGGCGATTCGGTCCTCATCCTCATGCTTGATCCCCGTCACCAGGTGGGGAGCGGCTGGCGTTCCCAGGACCTCGTCAGCGAGACATCATCTTCACAAACTCTGCAAACAAAAGTCCTGGTAAGAGCAGCAACATCACCTTGCTGAGCCCTTCCTCCGTGTCAGACACCACATGGCCCTTGGGAAATGTCTTGACCCCTCTAGGCCTTGATTTCTTCATCGACAAAAATGAGGCCCTGGCCTGTTTGGCTCAGTGGATAGGACGTTGGCCTGCAGACTGAGGAGTCTCGAGTTCGATTCCGGTCAAGGGCACATGCCTGGGTTGCGGGTTCGATCCCTCATAGGGGGCGTGCAGGAGGCAGCCGATCAGTGATTCTCTCTCATCGTTGATGTTTCTGTCTCTCTCCCTCTCGCTTCCTCTCTGAAATCAATAAAGATATATTTTTTAAAAAAATGAGAAGTTACCACCTGCTAGAGTGGCCCAGTGGTTAAGCGTTGACCTATGAACCCAGGAGGTCAGGGTTCAATTCCGGTCCCAGCACATGCCCAGGTTGCAGCCTCAATCCCCAGTGGGGGGCATGCAGGAGGCAGCCAATCAACGATTCTCTCTCATCATTGATGTTTCTATCTCTCCCTCTCCCTTCCTCTCTGAAATCAATAAAAATATATTATTTTTTTAAAAAAGACACGTTGCCTTATATGGTTTTTACGGTGGTTAAACAATATAATGCTTACTAGAGGTGTGGTCTGGCCCGCCTGCCCCAGTTGGGGCCAATCAGGGCCGGGCCAGCCGGGGGAGGGACTACAGGAAGTTGGCCCACCGACCCCATCCCCCTGGTTGAACTCCTGGTCGAACTCCCAGTCGAGGGGACAATTTGCATATTATGCTTTTATTATTTAGGATAAGTCACCGTACATGTTAAATAAATAGTAATTACAAGTATCTTCTTTCATCTCTTCCACCAGCCCCAGAGGGGTAAGTACCACCTCACAGATAAGCAAACCAAGGCCAGCGAGGTTGGCCAATGGGACGCCTGAGGTCATGTGGGCGGCAAGTGCCGAGCCCTGACGTGAACACAGTTGACCTGACTTTGCTGCGTGCCACCCAACGGCGATGAGCTCACCGGTCCCACCCAGGTCTGGAGGTCAGTCTGTCCTGCCCTGGCCTGTGGTGGGCCCGCGGCTGTCTCCTCAAAGGTCTATCTCCTGCCTCCTCCACATCTTCAGTGATGCCCACTGGTCACCTGGCCCTGGCCAGACCAGCAGGCACCCGGCCACACCTGCGAAGTCGCAGCCGTGCAGCAAATACTGACTAAGTATCGGGAGTTACAGGGCAGAGATGGTTCAGGGAAATCCCCTCGCTGCCCCCAGGATTTCACAGCCGAGGGGGCAAACACAAGTCAACACAGCTAGGCCTGCGGCGATAACTTCCTTTGGAGACTAGCAGAAAGGTCTGTAAGGCTCCCCAGCTGGGACTAACCCCCAACTGAGGCTGGAGGGGCGCATACTCCCAGCTGAGGCCAAAGGGGCACGTCTAGCAGAGGTTGCATCTGCATGAAGTCCTGAGGGAGGGGCAAGGCCTGGAAGGCACTGATGACATGGGGAAGGTGTGGCAGTGGAAGGAACCCCAGGAGAAAGGAACAGAGTTGGGGTGAGCAGAGCAGGTGCCCGGGGTGCACCGGGACGTGAAAGGTCGGAGGTGGTGGTGGAAGACACGGCTGAAGGGAAGGGGTCGGGTCCTGGTGCCCCTGACCATCAGACGAAGGGTGCTGGGCTTGGGCCTTCGGGCAGCAGTTAGATGCTGAGGTTTTTCCATCAGAAAGTGTCATCAGCAGAACTTGACAGCCCTAATTGTCTCCGACACAAATGAGCTTTGCTCCCATCTGCACAGGACTCTGAGTTTTTCATGAACAGAATCTCGTTACTCGGGCAGGGAACTGGGGAACAGCGAGGGAAGCCTGGCTCTGTGGCCTCGGAATGTAAACGGTCCGGTGTCATGGACCAGCCCCCCTGCAGAGGCACGCGCGGGGGTCGTGGGGTCGCTGAGCCGGGCAAGCGAGGAAGGACATCTTCCCAGAGCGTAACTGAGAGTCAGCCCGGAGCCCTGGCCGGCGGCTCCGCGGGTGGGAGCATCAGCCCAACAGCAAAAGGCGAAAGGTTGCTGGTTTGATTCCCAACATTTTGGGTTGGATCCCAGTCAGGGCGTGAACGGAAGGCAGCCAATCCATGTTTCTCTCTCACATCAATGACCTCTCTCTCTCTCTCTCTCTCTCAATCAATCAATCAATTTAAAAATGACATTTCTAGCCCTAACCGGTTTGGCTCAGTGGATAGAGTGTCGGCCTGCGGACTCAAGGGTCCCGGGTTCGATTCCAGTCAAGGGCATGTACCTCGGTTGTGGGCACATCCCCAGTGGGGGATGTACAGGAGGCGGCTGATCGATGTTTCTAACTCTCTATCCCTCTCCCTTCCTCTCTGTAAAAAAAAAAAAAAAAAAAAAAAAAAAAAATCAATAAAATATATTTTAATAAAAATAACATTTCCTTGAGTGGGGATTTTTTTAAAGGAGCATTTGGTGCATGCTTCCTTTTATGTTATTTTAATTTTTGTTCATTCTCACTCAAGGATCTTTTTTCTTTTGCTTTTTGTTTTTCTTTTTAGAAAGAGAGAGTGGAAGGGAGGGAAGAGGAGGAAAGAGAGAGAGAAACATCTACATGAGAGACACATCGATTGGTTGCCTCCCCCACACACCCCAACCGGGGTCAGGATCAAACCTGCCCTTGACCGGGATTTGAACCTGAGACCCTCTGGTGTGGGGGCCGGCACTCTCATCCCTGAGCTACACCCCTCAGGGCAGGATATGGCTCCAAAGCTCTGGGAGAAAAGTGTCATCACGCCCATTTTGCAGATGTGAACACTGACACTTGAAGTGAATGGGTGACGAGGCTAAGGCCACAGAGTTAGTAAGAGACTGAACTTAAACCCCGTGAACCTGACCCGGGAGTCTCAGCTGCTGGCCAGTCCACTCTCCCTCCGATGGGACAAAGGCGCCCAGTGAACACGGACGCGAGGGGGCCGTGGCCGCGAGTCCTGCTCGAGCCTTGGGCTCCTGGACGCGGTGTCCCCGGGAGCAGCCAGGGGCAGAAGCGAGGGGAGGGGAGAGGCACTGAGGTCTTTGCCGTTTATTTAATTTTTAAATCCTCACCCGAGGATATTTTTTCCAGTGAATTCTTAGAAAGAGTGGAAGGAAGGGAGAAAGGAGAGAGAGAGAGACATCAATGTGAGAGAGACACATCAATTGGTTGCCTCCCGTTCACGCCCTGACCGGGGTCAGGAATGGAAGCTGCAACCCAGGTATGTGCCCTTGACCAGGAGTCAAACCATCAAACCCGAGACCCCAGGACCCCTTGGTGTGCAGGCCGTGCTCCAACCACTGAGCCAAACCAGCTGGGGCAATGCCAAGGTCTTTGAAATGACGTGGGCAGAAAGGGCTGCAGCAAAAACCCTCCCCAACCCTGCCCACCCCTAACCTGGAGCTGGGGGGGGGGAGCGGAAGGAGCAGCCCACTTGGGGCATCACACAGGGTCGGGGGTTGGCAGCATCACCTTCAAAGTCCACGGTGCCATCTCCGTTCACGTCGGCTTCCCGGACCACCTCGGCCAGCTCCCGCGCGCTCAGCGCCTCCCCCAGCAGCCTCCGCACGGCCTGCTGCAGCTCCCCCAGGGTGATCGCCCCGTCCCCATTGCTGTCAAACTGAAGAGGAGCAGGAGGGGCCGGTGCAGGTGACCCTTTGAATGACTGGGGGGCCGAGGGGCGCCGACCCCCTGCCCAGTCAAAAGCCTGCCTGTGACTTTTTTAAAAAATATATTTTATTGAATTTTTACAGAGAGAAAGGGAGAGGGATAGAGAGGTAGAAACATCGATGAGAGAGAAACATCGATCAGCTGCCTCCTGCACACCCCCCTACTGGGGATGTGCCCGCAACCAAGGTACATGCCCTTGACCGGAATTGAACCTGGGACCCTTCAGTCTGCAGGCCAACGCTCCATCCACTGAGCCAAACCGGTCAGGGCCGGCCTGTGACTTTTGATTCCCCCCAAACTCAACGACTATAGCCCCCTGCTGACCGCGAGCTTCACTGATACAGAAACCCGTCCGCCAACACCGATGTTATATGTTATATGTGTTATACACTGTATTCTTACAGCACCATAGGCTAAAGAAAGCGGTATAAAAAAATCACCTCCTGGTCGGTTTGACTCAGTGGGTAGAGCGTTGGCTTGCGAACTGAAAGGTCCCAGGTTCGATTCCAGACAAGGGCACGTGCCCGGCTTGCGGGCATGATCCCCAGTAGGGGGCGTGCAGGAGGCAACCGATCGATGATTCTCTCTCACCATTGATGTTTCTATCTCTCTCTCCCTCTCCCTTCCTCTCTGAATTCAATAAAAATATATTTAAAAAATAAATAAGTTTTTTAAAAATCATAAGATTCATCTGTCAGTTTTTTCAAATCATCGCAAATCTCCGAAAAATTTTCCAATATGTGTATTGAAAAAAGCCCCAGGCAGGGTGTCCCCCCAAAAATGTATGCACCCTTTAGCAGCTGACAGCTCGATTTAGAAATGAAATGTATTTTAATAACCACTGCCTTTATAATTATTCAAAGTGTGTGTTTACATTTGGGGGGGCGCCCCATAAAAGTGGACTCACGCAGTTTAAACCTGTGTTGTCCAAGGGTCAACCAAAGGACTTGCATGCATATTAGCATAACCAATGGACATGGATACTGGGGCGGTGGGGGCTTGTCCTTGGGGGGTGGGAGTGGCGGAGGGGGTGTCAATCGGGGAAAAGAGAGACATATGCAATACTTTAAACAATTTTAAAAAAGAGAGAGAGATAAATGACTACTGACTCCTGCCCTAATCTGTGAGGGTTACATTAGATAAAATAGCTAGAGGACTTTGTCCATGGCCAGGTCTTCGACTATGCTCTTTCCCTTCTCTATAAACCCACCACAGCTAGAGGAACAGTCGGTTTGGGTGGGCTCTGTCCATGGCTCATGACAAGTCACTGGCCCCTGGGTGTCCCTGAGCCACCCCCGCATGGTGAAACCTCAGCTCACTTCCTTGAAGGCATCTCTCAGCTCCTGGACGCCGATCATCCCCGCCGTCTCTGCCAGCAACTTGGGGGTCATCAGCTCTACAAAGTCGTCAAAGTCCACACGGCCGCCCACTGGGGGAGGAGAGGCAGCCTGGTGAGGTCCGCACGCCCAGCCCCCCAATACCTGACCTCGCTTTGCCCTGCGGGTCTGTCCAAGGCGTAGACCTTCTCCAGTCCCTCTGCCTTCAGACCTTTCTCTCTCGGCCAACTCAAGCCCTGGGGTCTCTCTGATCTGAACGGGGGTGGAGGGGTGTGGTGTGGGGGGAGGAACTAACTGTGTCCGTGTAGCCTGGAATAAGTCTCTTCATTTCTTCACATCTATGCTTCCTCATCTGCAAAGTCTCTTCCAGATGTGACTACTTCCCTGTCCTTAGAGTCAACCTCATTTACTCAGTAACACGCCCAGAGGCAAACCCAACATCGATGCCCAGATCCGCTCTAGTTGCTATCTGAAAAAATAAATAAATAAACATCCCTTTCCTAACGCTATGCATCGGCACTAGCTCCAAGTCCAATTTCGTTTCCAGCATCAAAAGCAGTTCCAACCTTGCCTGACCCGGCGTGGCTCAGTGGTTGAGCATCGACCTATGAACCAGGAGGTTACAGTTCAATTACCGGTCAGGCACATGCCCAGGTTGCTGGCTCGAGACCCAGTGTGGGGTGTGCAGGAGGCGGCTGGTCAATGATTCTCTCTCATCATTGATGTTTCTATCTCTCTCTCCCTCACCCTTCCTCTCTGAAATTATATATATATATAATATATGTATATTATATATTTTATATATATACATATATATTTTTAAGGCAGTTCCAATCTTGTGCTCCACTGATGAATCTTAGTGGTGACAGTAATAACCAAGATTTAATAAGCATTTACTGGAGGCTAAGCCTTTACCTGCGTTAGCATCTTTATCCCTTCCTACCCACAGTCTCATAAAGTAAGGAGTGATATAATCTTCACTCGACAGATGGGGAAACTCAGACTTGAGAGTCCCAGGGCTTAACTCCACTTTTCAAAATGACCACATTAGTAAATAAAAGACTGGGACTTGAACCCAAATCTACCCTAAGAGTCACCATTTTAACCACTTCAACGCTGCCTCCCTAAGAACAGTCCCTCTTACCCTCCTCCCTATCTCCAACTACTCTCAGCCTCTCTAACCTTACCAATTACACCCTCAGCACTCCCCTCGCCCCAGTAATCCTCCCACCCCACCCCACCCCCATTCCCCAGCCTCACGGTTCATGCGGATTTGCTGGCCCAGTTCAGTCAGTTCCATCTCCGTGGGCATGTAACCCATTGTCCTCATAAGATTTCCCAAGTCTTTACAAGAGATGAACCCATCTCGGTCCTTGTCAAACTCAAGAAATGCCTCCCGGAGCTCTGAAAGTTAAGAGGGAAGAACTTCGGAAAAACTCGAAACCGTCAATGGGGAAGAGTGGTGTCCCTTGAAACCATCAATGAGGCACAGACTAGAGACTCCTCGAAGGAGAACATGTTTTTGAAAGCCAATATTTCAAAAAGGAGTGATGTATGAAATGTGTTAGCAGGAGGCCGCCAAACCGTGGCACTGAATTCCTGGGTGAAGTTATGGGAAAGTTCAAAACCATCAAAAGAAAAACCAATAATTTTCTATTCATTCTAAAACTCAGGTGTCACCCCTGGCTCTCTGAGACACCTGGGGATGGGATTGCCTTCTACATACTTCGGGAGGTACCTACACTGCCATGAGAAAGGGTTCCACAAAATCACCGCTGAGTGGAAAGAGAACAACGTGAAATCTTCATGTGAGGGGACTTACACTGAACGGCACGAAGGGACAGCGAGCAGGCAAGTGGGTGGGTGGTGATGAGGGGGCTTTTGAGGGAGAGAGTGTTGTTACCTTCAATCTCATCTTGTCCGAGTGGTCTTTCCTGGAGAGGAATGCAAGAGAGATGGAATTTGGAGGGAGGGTCAGGGATCCAACACTCAATTCTCCAAACATGTGCCCACGGTCTCCTAAGCTATTCTTCACCCTTCCCTGTCTCTCCCCCAGTCCCTGCTCCCTGCACCCTCATCTTCCTTCTCCTGTCTGCTGACTCCCGTTCCACAGCTATCTGCTTCTCACCCTCTTCCTCACCCTTCTCATTGCCTCTCTCCCATCCATGAATCCTGATCTCTCTCCCTCCGCCTTTCCCAAAGAGACAGCCATCCCATTGTGCCAACCGACCGGGATCTCAGAGGCCACCGAATCCAGCCCCCTCCTCCTCCAGATGGAGAAGGTGAGTCTTACAATCACACCTAATGTGTTCTGATGGCTGACCACGCCGGGCAGCTCCCACAACCCCTTCATTCGAACCCCAGCACCGCTCTGTGAGGTTGACCCGAAGACCATGCCCATCTTATCGACGAGGGAGCCGAGGGACAGAGAGGCAAGGGAGCCTGCCCAGGTCACACAGCTCCGGCTGCCGCGAGCACTGAGATGTGGATTCAGGGCTCCTGGCTCCCAGGTCGGAATTCTTTCCACGACAGCCCATGATCCTTTCTCCCAAGAGTTAGCATCCCTTTGTGTGAGACCTGTGTCCAGTGGCGGCCAGGAGGGATGATCCGTGCCAGCAGGACCAATCCCTAAAACCTTTAAGAATTTCCCATCATTTCTGCGGCTACCATCCTGGGCACCCCTGAAGGGCCAGGCTTGGCTACGAGGCCGCCACCTGGGAAACCCCACCCACCTCTGGTCTCTTTCACCCCTGCTTCCCCTTATCCTTGGAGCCTTGCCCGTAGCTTCTTTCTTGTCATCCCCTCCCCCCTGTCCCCTCCCCCTCTCTATTATTACTATTAGACTTGCTAACACGTTCGTGCACTGGTGGGGTCCCAGTGAGCCCGGTGTCTGGCTCCCCTTAGGTCAGCTGAGCGGCACTCCCGCTGTGGGAGTGCACTGGCCACCAAGGGGGAAGCTCCGATGCTGAGCGTCTGCTCCCTGGCGGTCAGTACGTGTCATAGCAACCGGTTGACCAGTCAACCGGTCGTCCAGTCGCTTAGGCTTTTATATATAGAGATCTAGAGCCTCACAAAAGGTGCCCATTGGAACAAACAGACCTGGCCCTGCCACTTAGTGATTGCATAAGCCTAAAGCAAGTGACTTCATGACTCAGCCTCAGTTTCCTCATCTGTAAAATGGGAATGAAAGTATTACCGACCTCAGTCGTTCTGAGGACTCAATGACATCAGGGACGCAAAGCCCTTTGCTGGGCACATAGCAGTGACTTGGTGAGTGGCAGCTACCCTCATCATCATCACCACTGAGGGCGTCCACAGGAAAAAATGGTGGTCCCCGATACTGACATCACCCCAGTCCCCTTTCATTTTCTTTGCCCCCTGCACCTCCCCACTTTCACCCTCACCGATTCCACCGGCCCTCATGTCCCCAGCGTGCTGCCTGGAACCTCCTCTCCTCAGCTCACGCTCCCCCCACCTGCTCCCTGACCCACTGCGCCCGCCCTCCTTCCCACTGTGCCCGCCTCACCCGCTGCTTCTCAGCGATGCCTTTCCGCAGGAAGATGCAGGCGGGGCCCGTGGGGAACTGCATGGAGGGGCCGGGCGGACGGAGCTCACCAGGCACCAATCTCAAGACGGCTCCCCTCCTCCCGGTCCCCCTCGGTGGCTCAGCCTCCTTCTCTTCTCTGTCACTTTGTTGCCTCTCCTGGCTTTTGGGGCGCTGGGGCACAGAGCTGTGGCAGCTGGGGCGGAAATCTCCTCCGGTCGGGGAGGGATCAGAGCGTGCCTGCCTCCCCATCTGGCCTGAGTGAGGCGCAGGGGCAGCTGGTCTCAGGCTCTCTGACCTTTTCTCCCCACAATGGAATTAGAGTTTAAAAAGCGGGGATTCGAGCAGAGGGCAGCCGTTCATTAGGTGTCTCAACTAGTGCGGCGTCACTCGGAGCCTGGCCCCTGCTGGCCTCTGGGCCTGTGAAGACGAAGGGGACTTCACACAGCGATGGCCTTGCGTAGCTTGCTACGTGCCCAGCCCTGTGCAAAGGGCTTTGCGTCCCTGATGTCACTTAATCCTCGGAACGACTCCTGAGGCCGGTAACACTTTCCCATTTGACAGATGAGGAGACTGAGGCTGAGTCACGAAGCCACTTGCTTTAGGCTTATGCAATCGGAGAGCGGCAGGGCCAGGCCTGCTGAGTCCAACGGGCACCTTTTGTCAGGCCCCCAGGAGCTTCTGTGTACGCCCGGAATGTGCACCGACGGGCAGGATGCAAGAATTAGGCGGCCGCCTTCAGGAAGGAGGCGTGCGCAGTGGTTCAGAGGTTGGGATTTGCTCTTCCCGTGCTCACCTCCTCCCTTCCTTTCTTTCTGGATAATTTGGGAATTGGTGGAGGGGTGGGGGGGGGTGAGGGGAAACGGAGCAAGGCGGGCATCTAGCTGGCGCCGGGGTCAAGGAGAGATGTCACGTGATCAGAGGCCAAGGAGGCGATGAGGGTCGGGAGAGAACTGGGGGCCATCGCTGTGGGGAGCCAGAGTTCAAATAGGGTCTGGAGCGAGGGAGGTGTCACCATAGAGGGCAGCCCGGCCTGAGGGTCTGGGCCCCGGGAAGGTGAGGATGGGCCAGCAGGCGAGCAGCCAGTGTGGGAGCTGGAGCATGAGCGTGAGCGGAGGAGGGAACCTCTGCAGGTGTCATCGCCTAGCCTGGGGGGGTGTCCCGAGGACGTCCACTCGTGGGGGTGGCATGGTGTCGGCTGCTGAAGCCAGATCAGCGTGAGAAAGGGGTCCCCACAGGGGTGGGGTGGCAATGGAGACAGGAGACTGGTCACACATGTGGATCACGTGAAGGGTAACGGAGGTCCGGCTTCTCACAGCCGGAAAGGGAGTTAATACAGAAACGGGGGGAGGAGCCCTGTGGTGCTGGCCTGGAGCTGGGGGCAGGGGTGTGTAGGGAACTGGACTGTGAATCCCCTAGCTCTCTCAGAGGGGGAGCAGCGACACCCGATGTTAGTGAGCACCTCTCGCATCCAGCTCTTGGCTTCTAAATACCACTCTCTGCTAAAAGGAAGCCAGCTCCTAGGGGAAATGGCCGGTTCCGAGCCCGGGGCAGGACATGTGTAAGACATCCCGTCCTGCCATAAAGGAGGGGTGGGCAGGTACGGGGACAGGTCAGAACGCAGGTCGGCTTGAGGAAGTGCCACGGCCACATCAGGGCAAATTGAAAATCAAAATAAACAGTAACTAATTATATCAGATAACGCAGGAAACTGGGAGTCCACACAGATTTTTTTAAAAATACATTTTCATTTATTTCAGAGAGAGAGAGAGAGAAACATCCATGATGAGAGAGAATCATCCATCAGCTGCCTCCTGCATGCCCCCTACTGGGGAGCAAGTCTGCAACCCGGGCGAGTGCCCTGACCCGGAATCCAGCCGTGACCTCCTAGTTCACAGGTTGATGCTCAGCTACTGAGCCACGCTGGCTGGGCCACACGGATTTTTTTTTAAAAAAGATCGGTGGAAAGTTTGACAATATTTACCCAGCTCAAATACCTCCTGACAAAATACTAATGTCGAAGGAGAGCTGCTTTATAGAGGAAACTGGGCCGCACCAGCTCTGCCAGGTTCCGTGACCCTGAAAGGGGGCAGTGAAGGGTTAGAAAAGACAGACAAGAGAAGAAAGCTGGGTCTCGGTGGGACGCTGCCCTCTCGGATGGAGAGAGCGCCTCGGACTACAAGCCGTGTCTTTATTTTATAGCCAGTTTCCACAAGGCAAAGTAAGGGCGTGGTCAAGATGTTTACAGCATTCTCGTGGGTTTCGATCCTACTCAATTACATGCACCTGAACTCTATCAAGCCCACATCACTCAGGCACATGGGGCCACGTGTTCCGACCATAGGTTCAAGCTCACAACCACAGCTGTTGGCTCAAATTGTGCTGGGAGGGCTCTGCCCTCCAAGCTGGGACTTGCACGTGGCCATGAGAGGACCGTGCCCTCTCATCAGTCCGAGGCTTGAACCTGTCCCAACACTGTAGCCACTCCCCACAGAAACGAGGCAGACACTATCTTAATCGAAGGATTAAAATGAACATCACCAGTAATGTGTCAAATAGAGATGACGCACTTTAACTCATATGCAATTATGAGTTATTGCTCCTGCAAACCTCCCTGAGGCACATGATCTCAGAGCCCAGCTCCCAGCATCCTCTCCCCTTGATGGGTTTCAACAGTTCTTATAAGGAGCGTGGTTCCACCAGGGGGACAGTGGTCTCTGCTCCCTCGGACGCCAGGCTCACCCCTTCGGTGTCTTATACTCCAGCCCTCAGCACGACCTCTTCCCGCCCAGACCTGCCACCTCCGTGCCTGGGCATGTGCCTGGGCAGAAGGCACCACCTCCTGGCAGGGGCACACGAGGCTCCTGGGAGACACTGGTTAGTTAGGGGCTCCTGCAGGCGGCCTGGACCACATCCTGGTCCTGTTTCCTGGAGAGCGGACCGAGGGAAAGTACCTTCCACCCCTATGCCTCAGTGTCCTTGTCTGTTAAATGGGATAATAAATGTACCAACTAGCCCTAACCAGTTTGGCTCAGTGGATAGAGTGTCGGCCTGTGGAGTGAGGGGTCCCGGGTTCGATTCCAGTCAAGGGCATGTACCTTGGTTGCAGGCACATCCCCAGTAGGGAGTGTGCAGGAGGCAGCTGATCGATATTTCTCTCTCATCAATGTTTCTAACTCTCTATCCTTCTCCTTCCTCTCTGTAAAAAATCAAATTTTTTTTAAAAAAGTACCTACCTAGAGGGGTGTCATGAGGGTCTTTGGTGAGTGATGGCCCTGCCCAGCCCTGGCAGAAGGACATGGTGGCCATGGCTGCTCAGGGACGTGTGCTCCCAGAGGCCCTGTGGGGTGTGGGGAGGAAGACCCAGTTGCACACTTAAAGGAACCACAGGGCTCCGCAGAGCAAGACGGACACCGGGGTCCCCAAACAGACAATGTTTAACACCCAATCAGACAAATATTTGCCTTAAACATTTGACTGAACTTGATGAATATGGGTGCATACTAGTCCCTTAAGATACAGCTTGTTAGGAACTCTTAGCTGAGAAACAAACGCCGTTTCATCGGAGGGTCATCGCCTCCCCCAGGACAAGAAGCAGCCGGCAGCGGCTGCCCTGGGTTCGCTGGTTAAGGGACTCCTCCCTCAGGACCCCCCCATCGTGCGCACAGGTGGGCGGGAAGGGCTGGCTCCTTTTCCATCAGGCTGAGGCCAGGCGTGGTGCTGGGGGCTGGGGCTATCAGGGTGAGCGAGACGCATACAGCCACTGCCGGCCCCCTGCGGTCAGGTCCAGGGGGCTGTGAGGGCTGAGGCCAGGCCTGGCCCCAGGGGTGCGAGGCAGAGCTGGGTCTCACACCTCACTGCACTTCCTGTCTCCCACAGGAGGAGGCCCGTCCCTGAAAGGTGTGGGCCCAGAGCCAGACTGGAGCCAGACCCTGGAGCCAGCTCTCCCAGCTACGGCCCTGCGCGAGCCCCTTCCCTCCTCTGTGCGTCCCCGTCCTCCTCTGGGACAGTGGCCCCCTGGTTAGGTGGCTGGGAGGTTAAATGAGTTTATAACGTTGAGACTGCCATTGTCCAATGCAATAGCCACTAACCACATGAGGCTACATAAGTGAAATTTAATTAAAAAGAAATAGCACCCAGCCAGTGTGGCTCAGTGGTTGAGCACTGACCCAGGAACCAAGGGATCACCAGTTCAATTCCTGGTCAGGGCACATGCCTCGATTTCAGGCTCAATCCCCAGTAGGGGGGATGCAGAAGGCAGCCTATTGATGCTTCTCTCTCATTGATGATTCTCTCTATCCCTCGCCCTTCTTCTAAAAATCAATGAAAACATCCTATATAATAAAGGCTAAATGGCAAATAGACGGAATGGCAAAACAACCGGTCACTATTACACCCACTGACCACCAAGGGGGCAGACGCTCAACACAGGAGCTGTCCCCGTGGTCAGTGCACTCCCACAGGGGAGCACCGCTCGGCCAGAAGCCAGGCTCATGGCTGGTGAGCGCAGCGGTGGTGACGGGAGCCTCTCCTGCCTCCGTGGCAGCACTAAGGATGTTGGACATCCCCCAATGGCTCTTGGACTGCGAGAGGGTGCAGGCCCGGCTGAGGGACCCCCACCCCCACCCCCGTGCACAAATTTTGTGCACTGGGCCTCTAGTATTTTAATAAGTAAAAATAAACATATGTCCCCAATTGCACCAGCCACATTTCAAGTGCTCGCTGGCTGGCTGGTGCCTGTCACACTGCACGGCGGGTGGAAGATGTTTCTGTCGCTGCCAAGTTCTGCTGGAAGGCGCTGCTTCAGACAGCCCCTGGCACACTGGCACGTGCCCGCCACATGTGAGCTATCAGAGCACCCCCCAAACCCGGCAAGACCTGGACACGGAGCAGGGGGTTAATAATTATTTATTTTTTTAAAAAATGACTAAATCCCACTTTAAACCACACCCTCACACACACGGCACACCGGATCTGCGTATTAACGCCAGAGGCGCTGGCCCTGCCCCGGCCCGGAGGGCAGGGCCTAGTAGAAACACTCCAGGTCCGGGTCGGAGTCTTGGTCTGTGTCCTCCTGGTTCTGAATCTGGCTCTGCCTCTTGTACAGCCAGGCCACCTGAGGAGACAGGGCAGGCGGGGGTCGGAGCCAGGGCTGCCCCCCACCCCTCGCCCCTGCAGGTCGGCGCCCACTTCTCCCAGAAGCTGGCCGGGCCAGGCAAGCACACCCCTTCGAGGCCTCACCTGGGCACTGGTAGTGGCCTGCTCCGGCGTCTTGTCTTCACGGACGCGGACAAACCGAGGGAAGCGGAGGGAGATGCCCTTCTCACTGTCCACCTGGGGGGCGGGGCGATGATGGGGACCTTCCTGAGGCCCAGCCTCGGTCCTCGCTAACCATTCCCTGCCCGTCTCCTCCCCGTTCCTGCGCCTCAGTTTCCTCATCCATAGAGTGGGGCTAAGCAATGGGCTGTTGTCAGGGTTCAATAAGGTGCTAAAGCCCTTGGGACCGTCCTGGCACGTGGCAGCGCTTAAGAAACGCTAGCGGTGCCCTGGCTGGTGGACAGAGCGTCAGCCTGCGGACTAAGGGTCCTGGGTTCGATTCCGGTCGGGGACACGGGCTGTGGGCTCGATTCCCATTGGGGGGAGCGCAGGAGGCAGCCGATCAATGATTCTCTCTCATCATTGATGTTTCTCTCTCTCTCTCCCCCTTTACCTTCTTCTCTGAAATCAACAAAAATATATATTTTTTAAAAAAAGAAACGCCAGCTGTGACAGGTGTCTTTTAGGCGGTTGGCATTATCAGGGCCAGGACGGGGAGCGGCGTCAGGGTGTGGATTCGGGAACCAGACTGTGGGGTCGAATCCCAGCTCCCAACGCCCAGGAGCCGTGAGACCCGGGGCCAGTCCCTCAGCTCCGGGCTCTGCTTCCCCACCTGCAGGCTGGGCTGCTCAGTGTCCCGAGGACTAAATACGTGCACACGGGTGCCCTGCTGCCGGCACAGCGCCCGCTGCCCAGGCTGCTCCCAACACTGGGTCCCGGGACCCTGACCTCATGAGTGAGGAGAAATGCGATCCCAAACACAGGCTCCGCCTCTGACCAGAAAAGCGGCTGCTAGATGGACAGATCCGAAGAAACCTCAAAGGAGGCACACTTAACTGCGAGACCCCTTCTCCCGCAGGAGGAGGAAGCTCAGAGCTCGTGCTGGGCACAGCGCCTCCGCGGCCCCGGCCCCCCAGCGCGTGGCGAGGGCTGAACCACCAGTGAGAGGAGGGACTGGACAACTAGGTGGTGTGGGAATTCATACAGTTACCCAAAGAAATGTAACAGGATGTGTCATCAGCTTTTACTTAAAAGAACTTTGTTTTCAAAAATTATATAAGAGCTGAGTATGAAACAGCAATTTCACTGTTTTCTTTCTACTCCTGGGGTATTTCTCTTAAAAAAAAAAAAAATGAGACTTTTGACCCTGTTATCTGACTCCCAAATAAAACGCAAGCTCGCGGTTTCCCAGCCACCCCCCAGGAAGGGGAGCCGTCTGCACGCCGCGACCCCCCCCCCCCTCTGGAATTCTTTGGAGCGTCTCCCAGGGCGCAGTCACTCACCAGGCCGCGGGCAGCGGGGTAGATGGGCGAGAGGGAGAGGTCCGCACACCTCACCTCCCACACGGTGCTGGGCTCCAGCCAGTGGTCCGGGGCCACGGCGCCGTCTGCCCGGACGTAGGAGCGAGGGGTGGGCAACACCCGGGCCTGCAGGGAGCAGCAGGAGGTAGAAGAGAGGGTCTCGGGCCTCAGAATCAAGATGGAGAGTTGGGGGTTTGGGAAGTGAGGTAAATGGGGGAAGACAGACACAGACACTCCTTAAGGTACAGAGCCAGGAGTGGGGGGTGGGGAGAAATGGGAGAAGGAATAAACGCAAGACAGAGACCCTGGGAGCCGAGACGAGAAATTAAGACTGACAGAGGTAGAGAGAGGGGCAGAGACCCCGAGAGGTGGGGGGTGGGGGGGAGAGAGAGGGAGAGAGAGGGAGAGAACGAGAACCAAAGAATGGACAGGAATCGGATCACAGACATCAACACAAAAGACAGTCACACCCAAAACACCTGTGACCCTGACTACAACACCCCCACTTAGCAGGAGCTCAGCCAGCACCCTAAGGATCGGCTTGGGGAACCCCGCAACAGCGCCCTCCCCTGAGACTGCCCTCCTGCTGCGGCCGAGGCCCTGAGCTCGGGGAGATGGGGCCCCTGACTGGCGGGCAGCACTGGCTAGTGGCCGGCACGGCTGGGACTTGCACCCCCAAAGCCGGCTGCATTCCCCCAGCTTGTGGCACCCAGAGCCCAAGCTCACCAGAGCCACGAGCCCGCTGCAGAGGCACAGGCCGCCCGCTCACCTGCAGGGTCTGGTGATACTCCTCCAGCTCCTCGTCGCTGAAGCCGGTTCCCAGCTGCGGAAGGACCGGGCGGGTCAGCGGCCGGCACTGCCTCCCGGCTCCACTGAGGCCCCGAATCCGCACCCCAGCCCCAGCCCGCCCCAGCCTAGCCAGCACCCACAGAAACCAGAGGGTGCTGAGCGTCCAGCCAACCCCTCCCAGGCCTGGGGTGGAGACAAATCCCAGGGCGACGGTCCCTGCTCCTTCTGCCCTGTCTCCCTGGCCCGCAAGTCACTCCCTTGGGCCCCTGACATCCCACCTGCCCCGTAACTGGTGTCATGTCCAATGGGAACACTGCCAAGGGTTTTTCTTCACCCACCCAGACAGTCAAGGCTAAAAAATACCCCTTGATGCGGGCAAAATAGCAAGATGGACAACTTCAAACCACTGATCTAAAATGGCAACAGAAAGCCCTTTGAACTGAGAGCCTTCAAATCTTCTCACTTTTGCCTGGACGGTGTGGCTCAGTGGTTGAGCATTGACCTATGAACCAGGTGGTCATGGTTTGATTCCCGGTCAGGGCACATGCCCAGGTTGTGGGCTCGATCCCCAGGAGGCAGCCAATCAATGATTCTCTCATCACTGATGTTTCTATCTCTCGCTCCTTCTTCCTTCCTCTCTGAAATCAATAAAAATATATTTAACATTTTTTTAATAAAAATAAAATTTTTCTCACTTTTGTCCCAGCAGCAACTCTTGCAGAAAACTATTCTAATAAATTATGTAAAATGGTGACAGATTGGCAGCCACAGATACTTGTGAATCGTAAAGTCTCTTCTTCACAGACTAAGAGTTAACACACGCGCAGTGCTGACTTACGAGAACGGTGGCAATGCAATAGCTATCCCCAACCGCAGGCGCTGGTTCGGGAAACCGGGGCCCGGCTGCGGCTAAACTATCAGGGCCGCAGTCCCGTCACGCGCGCGTGCCCAGCCCGGCCCGCACCTTGCAGATGGCCTGCAGCTCCTCACTCTCCTCGTCGTAGGCGGCCAGCAGGAAGCCCCCGTAGCGGCCGGCCCGCTTGCCCCGGCCCAGGTAGGCGCCGATCACCACGAGATCCAAGGTGTCCCCCACACCGTGCAGGTAGTCCTTCTTCAGCTGGGAGGGGGAGGGCGGGCGGTGAGGGGGAATCGCCGAAGTGGGGGGTTGGGAGAGGCTGGAGAGGAGTTTCCGTAAGGAAGACCGAGCGTGGCCACTGAGAATGGGCACGGAACGGGCATCTAAGCTGAGAGAGGCGATGCCACGGGAGGAGCAGGTGCGACGGGGGCAGGGGGAGCGGGGACACAGGCCGGATGGGGAGACCTGGGGTCATGCTGCATCCCCTTTCCCTCAGACGGAGACCGGTTCCACTCACTCCTTCACACAGAGAACACTTATCTGTTCGTTCCGGAAACACTAGTTAGTGCCAACTGTGAGCCGGGCAGGAGCTCGGCCCTGGGGATGCATAGGGGCTGTGTCCTGAGACAGGAAAGGTTCCTGCCCCCAGAGCGGCTTACAGTCTGTGGGGGCAGACAGACCACAGACGACTCATAAAGGTGCAGGCCTGGCCAGCTCAACTCCAAGCCCTCCCCTGCTCCGGTCCTCCTGCCCCTCATGTCCTCTCCATCCAGCCTCCGTCATTCCTACCCAACAGCCTCCCACCTGTGCTCCTGCTCCTGCCCAGCATCCCACACCCGTCACCACCCACAGACCAGCCAGGGCACCGGTGCAAAACGACAAGCAGGTCACGTGCCTTCTGCCCAGAACCTCTGCCGGCCTCCGAAACCCAGAGGGAGCCCCAGTGTTATTTTCCACGGCCCCCATGCGCCGTGCGATCGGGGCCTGCTCTCCACCCGACCCCACAGCCACTATCTCGCTGCCTTACACACCGAGCTTGTTCCGGCCCCAGGGCCTTTGCACCTGCCGCGCACCCTGCCTGGATGGCTGCTCTGATCCTCACGGCCGACCTGTCCTGTGGCCTCTGGAGAGGCTTTTCCGATTGCCCTCGCTGCCCCTGAGCTGACTTCCTTCTTCACTCAGATGCCCGTTCCATGTCCATTCTCAGCGGACATCACTATCGGACTCTGCCTCCCTGTGCCCTGCTGACCGCCTTGCCCGACGTGACGTGGAGGGTCTGACATGGAAGGCAGGCTCGGGGAGAAGAGAAACCTCATCGGGCTTTCCCACTGCGGCCTCGGGCACTGAGCGGGCGATTTCATTAACAAGGACTTGCAGGGGGGAGACCTGAGGCTGCAGCGCGAGGCAGAGGGTTCAGGAAAAGGCTCCTGAGCTCAGACAGGGTGAAGTGCAGGACTTGAAGTCAACGTCTCGGTCGGGAAAGATCTCCGGGTCCAGGGGTCAGTGGGAAGGCTGGGCGGGGGGGGGAGGCGGGGGCTCAGCGGGAGGCTGGGGGGGACAGGGCTCAGTGGGAAGGCTGGGGGGACAGGGCTCAGCGGGAAGGCTGGGGGGACAGGGCTCAGCGGGAAGGCTGGGGGGTCCAGGGTTCAGCAGGAAGGCTGGGGGGACAGGGCTCAGGGGGAAGGCTGGGGGGTCCAGGGCTCAGCGGGAAGGCTGGGGGGACAGTCACCTTGAGCCAGTTGTGCGATCTCTTGGCAATCTCGTAGGTGGCATCGACGTCCAGGGTTTTCACCATCAGTCCCTCGCAGGAGTCTGAGGAGACACAGCGCCGCCCTGTGAAGCCTGAAGCCGGGGCTCACAGCGGCCGGGGCAGGCAGGACTCGGGGCGAACTGTCCACGGCGGGCGGGGATCACAGCGGATCGCAGGCCGGCTCCCGACCGCAGTGGGGAGGGGAGCGGGACCTTCACCTTTCACCGACTGCTCCAAGAACTCCGCGATCTGGTCCATGTCCTTGGTGTCCAGGGAGGTGGCGAAGACAAACTCGCCCTCCGTCTCCACGAAGTTCTCCCGGAGCAGCTGCCGGCGTCGGGAAAGGGGGTCCCGGACCAGGGACTGAGGGCGGGCGAGAGGGAGGGACACCATTGTGGAAAGAAAAAGTCCCCAAAACAGGGAGCACAGGTCACAGGGAGCTCAGGAGAGCCTGGAGCGGGGAGACCAGCCGACATGAGGGCCTGAGTCTAAGTACAGGCTGGCCAGGGCCCGGGGGCTGGAGACCATTCAGCCCCCGGGGGCCCAGGGGCATCAGACAGGGGCCACGGCCCTGCTGGAGCCCCGGTCTCTTGTAACTAAGACGATGGTTCCTTTTAAACACCAGTTGAATCAAGGCAGAAAGCAGCCTACAATCATTATGCTGTAACACAGACATGCTCCTGAGAGGGTATGTTCTATGTTAATGCACAGCCAGCAACCTTTTACTATAAAGAACCAAATTCTACTGTATTCTCAGCTCTGCAGGATACTCCCATCTTTGTCACAGCACCTCAACTCTGCCCCTTTCGGACAGAAAGAAGCTGATTGTACAACTGACTGCCCACCCTGGTAGGCACTGTGCTGAGAACTGTCTAATAGGCACACAGTGTGACCCCTTTTTAACTTTGGAATTTCTGGAGCCACGTAGCTCAGTTGGTTAGAGTGTTGTCCCAATGCACCAAGGTTTTGGGTTCGATCCCCAGTCAGGGCATACACAAGAACCAGCCAGTGAATGCATAAGTGGGACAGCAAATCAATGTGGGGTTTTTCCTCTCTCCTTCCTCCCACCCCCTCAAATTAATAAAAAACATTTTTTAAAGAAGTAGGGAAAATAGCAGTATAGGTAAACGCAGTACTCAGCACCTCCCACAACCACATCGAAATTTACAACTAAAATACAGAACCACCATCATTCAGAACCACCTGAAATCTAGCTGGAAGTCCTACGACTAAGGAATTAAAGCAGCAGCACATCAAGACTGGTAGGAGGGGCAGAACCAAGCAACCAGCTGGTGCCATATCCACATGGCGGTTTAAAATTGGGAGGGATATCTTGGCTGTGAAGGTTTCCCTGGGGAGTGAGGGGGCCCAGCCCCACACCAGGCCCCCAGCCCAGAGTTCCAGTGCTGGGAAGAAAAGTCCCCGTAACCCTCACTATAAAAACCAGCAGAGATGTGGCTGAGTGACATGGGGGCTACAGGAGTCCCAGGTGTTCCTCTTAAAGGGCTGCACACAGATTTACTCAGATCCTGCCTGACATGCACACATGTGCCAATCCCCACTAGAACACAAAACTGGGAAGATACCAGAAGAAAAGCTAAGTGAAAACTTTTAGAATCCTAGGAAAAGGATGACTTTTTTCCTTCTTTAATCTCAGGGATGAGAATGCGTTAAGGGGGGGAAATGTTATGTTTGACTAAATATAAAATAATAGTTAAAAACAAGTTCTATGCAGCAAAAAAGACCATCAATCAAGTTAAAAGGCAAACACCAAATAAGAAGAAATATTTGTAATGCTCATGACACAAAGGACCCCACAGAGCAGGGACAATCAAAACAGGAAGGAAAAAACCGCAGAGGATCTAATATTTGCGGTTTCCCCCCAAAGACCCTGGGAAACAGCCAGAATCCCGCGGGTCTTCCTACAGTTCCTTTCTGAGGTTAAACGCTGTTTCCCATTTGCATCGTAAGGAGGGTGGGTTAGGCACTGGATGCATTTCAGCATTAGGGCCACGAGCTGGCCTCCTGGAGAAAGACACGAATCAGAACCCACAAACAAGCAAGTCACAGAACAAATGCCGTGGCCCACGAGCCCGAAGACGCTCCACCTCGCTAGGAAGTGGGCAGGGAAAGTTGTCACTGTTCAGCTACCAGATCGTCAAGGATTATCTGGAGGAAGGTGGTGACGGCAGCTAATTGTATCAAAGCTTCCAGGTGCCAGCCCTGGTGCTCCACGCCCATGTCCCACCACTTAACCCGCCGGTAACAAACAGGCAGGTGCTGCTATTAGCTCTTCAATTACGGGTAAGGAAACTGAGGCACAGAGAGGCTGAGCCACTTATCTGTGGCAACACAGCTAGGAGGGGAGAGCGGGCATATGAAAGCAGATGGCCTGGCTACAGATTCTTAACCTGTACCTACCCTGGGGCAGCGGTTCTCAAACTTCTCAGTGTCAGAATCCCTTCACAGTCTTGAAATGTACTGAGAACTCACTCCAAAGCACTTCTGTGTGTGTGGGTTACATCTCTCAATATTTACCATATGGTATTAATACAAGATTAGTTACATCACATATTTATTTATTTATTTTTAAATATATTTTATTGATTTTTTACAGAGAGGAAGGGAGAGAGATAGAGAGTTAGAAACATCGATCAGCTGCCTCCTGCACACCCCCCACTGGGGATATGCCCACAACCCAGGTACATGCCTTTGACCGGAATCGAACCTGGGACCCTTCAGTCTGCAGGCCGACGCTCCATTCCACTGAGCCAAACCGGTTTCGGCACATCACAGATTTATATTGAGCACATTGGAAGTGAGGATCTCGCCCAGCTGGTGTGGCTCAGTGGTTGCGTGTCGACCCATGAACAACCAAGAGGTCACACGTTCAATTTCCCAGTCAGGGCACATGCCCAGGTTGCAGGCTAGATCCCCAGTAGGGGGTGTGCAGGAGACACTTGATTGATGTTTCTATCCTTCTCCCTTCCCCTCTCTCTTAAAAAACAAAACAGCCCTAGCCAGTTTGGCTCAGAGGATAGAGCACCGGCCTGCAGGCTGAAGGGTCCCAGGTTTGATTCCAGCCAAAGGCACATGCCTGGGTTGTGGGCTTGATCCCCAGTGGGGGGCGTGCAGGAGGCAGCCAATCCATGATTCTCTCTCATCATTGTTGTTTCTATCTCTCTATCCTTCTCCCTTCCTCTCTGAAATCAATAAAATATACATTAAAAAACAAACAAAAACATATTTAAATAATAATGATGATGCCTGGCCAGCGTGGCACGGTGGTTGAGTGTCAACCTATGAACCAGGAGGTCACAGTTTGATTCATTGATGTTTCTATCTCTCTCCCCCTCTCCTTTCCTCTCTGAAATCAATAAAAATAAATTTTAAAAAATAATAAATAAATATATATATAATAAAACTGATGATCTCAAAAACATTGTCTTCCCACGGGCTGGAGCCTCACATCGGCTTCAGGCAGCCACACCACTTGGGGAAAGCCCGCCTCAAAGATGTGCAGTTGGGTAGGGAGGGCCTCCCAGAGCCCTGAAGGGTCCCGGGGGCCCACGCAACTCCTTGGACCACGGAGCACACTGCCCAGGGGTGGCCTCCCATCTCAGTGACGTGACAGAGAAGTGAAACTCAGGCCCCAGGCTCCCAAGCTCACCCCTCGGCTGCCCCGGGAAGCGAAGCCGGACTCACCTCTCCGTTGAGGTAGATGAGATCGAAGGCGTACAAACACACCTGTACCTGGATCTCCGCTGCATCCACCTCCTGGGTTGGGGCAGAAGAGAACAGGGGTGGGGAAAGGTGAGTCGGGCCCGACTGGGTCCCTCCCATCCTGCCTGAGGCAGACACTGTTGTCAACTACCACTCTCCCTGCTCCCACCTAACAGGCCACACAGCTGCGAGGGTGGCAATGCTGCCAGCCCCAGGCACCAAACTGTGATGGCTCAGCTGATCCCAACCCTCTCCCCTTTGTCAGGTATCTGCTCTCTCAGCCTCCCTTGCAGTTAATGGTGGTGACATGACACATGCTGGCCAATGAGAATAAAGAAGTTCGCTGGGGTGTAGGCTGTGGGGGCTCCTGGAACAGACCTTTCATAATAAAACCCAGAGATGTAGCCCTAGCTGGTTTGGCTCAGTGGATAGAGCATCGGCCTGCAGACTGAAGGGTCCCAGGTTTGATTTCAGTCAAGGGCACATGCCTGGGGTTTCAGGCTCAATCCCCAGTGGGGGGCGTGCAGGAGGCAGCTGATCAATGATTCTCTCTCATCATTAATGTTTCTATTTCTCTCTCCCTCTCCCTTCCTCTCTGAAATCAATGAAAATATATTTTTAAAAAACAAAACACAGAGATGTAGGAAAATAGCTCTTCCTGCTTTCTACTTGGCCTGCTGGGATGAGGATGCAATGGCTGGAGCTGTGGCAGCCATACTGCACTGGCTGAGACCTGCGTCCTGACGAACACTCTGACCCCCTGGGGAGTGGGCAGGACTGGACGAAGAGGGGGGAGGGCAGGGCCATGGCAGGCAGTGAAGGGGGCTGAGGCTACCTTGCGTTTGCGGGTGGTGAGCACTTGGAACGGCTGTATCTGCTTCTTCTCCCGGTCCCAAGCCACGGCTTCTGCGTCCAGGATGAAAGACGTGACTGACGGGAGTTTAATCTGAAAGCAGAAGGGGGAGCCCAGGGCTGGTGAGAGGTGGAGGCCGAGGCAAAAAGGCAGACGCGGGGAAACAAATGTCCTTTTCCTGCTGTAGCTCTCAAGGCCCACTGACACTTGAAACCGAACTCAGAGACACGTGCACACAGACCCATATCCCGGCTGCACCGAGCTGGCCTGGACCCACCCCGGCTCCTTGCGGCAGTCACTGCAGCCCCCGCCGGAGGGGAGGGAGAGAGGGGGTGGCAGACACCCACCTTGGGGATGCGGCTGATGATGTCCGGGTACTTCCCGGTATTGTCCTCCTGATTCCTGCTGAAGATCTTCACCTCCCCGCCTTCCAGAAAATGGATCTTTGGCAGCGGGGGAGGGGAGAGGACGTCAGAGCCCAGTCCAGCTCAGGCAGCCCCTCCTCTCTCTTCTGGCCCCACTTTACTGGTGGAAGGTCCCAGAAGCTCTGAAGGAGGACTGGTGCAGAGACCTGAGCAAATCGTCTCCTTTCGAACAGCATCTCCACCCCCCACCCCCACCCCGTCCTCTCATCATCCCAGGCCCACCCCCCTCCGTCCGCACAAGGGGCTTTCTGTGTGATTTGTCTGGATGTTATGCTGTGACTACGGTCCTGGTTTTCCTGTTACTGTATTTACTGTAATACAGCAGAGCTACATCGATGCCATTTTACACGTTTGTTATCGCAAGAAATAGCTGTGTGGGGTGTAACACATGTATGACTTACAACCTGTATGTATATGTATTTCAAGTCACTGTCACAAGTCATTTTGTGTCTTATTTTTTCTGTGTTTTGAAGATCCACCTGTGACCCGGGGCCCAGCCAGCCGCAGGCGATGAACAGAAAAGCCACCTGAGCACCCTTAGGCCCGACAGGCCGCCTCCAGGCCCGGGTCACAGGACTCACCCTGTCACTATGGTTACGCGGCATCTGTGACAGGAACACACCCACCAGCAGGGCCCGAGCACAGCGGACCCTTCCTGAGCGCCCACTGCTGTGGGTCAGGAATTTTGATGACTTTACCAAATAAAATCGATTTTCAAATCAGCCAGTGAGGGGGTGGTTATTGCACCCGTTGCACAGAGGAGGGCACTGAGCCCCGAGAGGCGTGCAGGGCAGACGGGCCGGGTCTGGGCTGGGTCTGCTGCCCCCATGCCCTGCTCTCCGGCCCTGTCCGTTCTGCTGAAGGGATGCACCCGCCCCCCATACCTGTGCCCTCTGCCCATCGTATTTGTACTCGCAGGTGAAAGCTGCCTCATCGAAGCGCTTCAGGACCTCGCTGACGCCCCGGGTCGGGTGGGCCAACATTGGTTTCAGGGGGACCCCTGGGAGGGGAGGGGAGGGAGCATTAGCGAAGAGGGGCAGAGAGACCACTAACTGTGCGACTGCTGACTGCACACAAGCGGTGCGTGCAGGGTCTGGGTCACACCCACAGGACCCTGGCTGTCCCCTCTCTTTCCGTATCTAGGACGGAGACGTCAGCCATCTGTGACCACGTGCATCCGGGTGACAACCTTGGGGTGACAGGGTGGCAGGAGAAGAAACCTGGGTCCCTGGGGACCCCAGAGCACAGCCAGCTGCCATCCCTGGCCGCTGCCTTCCTCTGGACTTGTGTGTGAGAGATCCTGTCCGGCCTGACCACTGCCCCTGGGGAATCTGGCGACAGCAGCCTCCTCCCCGACCCAGCAGAGTGGAGCTCCCGGGGGAAGGAATGGGTCTGGGCCCCCGGGAACACTCCACCCCGGGGACAAAGAAGATTCTGCAGGTTCTTAGAGTGGCGGCCCTCACAGCCCCCCGGAGGCAGATGCCACGGCCCAGAGGAGGGAGAGGAGCCTGAAGGAGGGGCAGCCGCAGCTCCCACCCGAGCCAGCGGTGCACAGGGTGAGGCTGTGGTCAGACCTCCGAGGCCCCGGTGGCTTGTACCTGGGCTCAGCTTGCAGTGCTCCGGGAGCCCCTCCAGGCTGTGCTCCAGCAGCACCGGGACGATCCGGTCCAGGTCAGGCACCTGGCTGGGGGGGGGGGCGGGGCGGGGAGAACAAGGCGGGAGGTGTCCTTGCAGAGCTCGAAGGTCTGGCAGCCTGGAAGCTCTGCTCTCAGGCTGCAAGATTCACCTCTGCCTACCTGTCCCCTGTCCCTGGTCGGCCCCCACCTCTCCCTGACTCCTCTGCCCCCTGGTCGGCTCCCCTCTCCCTGACTCCTGTCTTCTGTCCCCTGGTCAGCTCCCACCTCTTCGACTCCTCCTGTCCCTTGTCCCTGGTCAGCTCCCCTCTCCCTGACTCCTCCTGTCTCCTGGCCCCTGCTCGGCTCCTCTCCCTGACTCCTCGTCACCCTGCCTCTGCTATCTGCCCCTGTCCTCCCTGTGTCCCTACACATCCCTCTGACCCTATGTCCCTCAGTCTGAGCTGCCTTCAGCCATCTGTCATCTTGACTGCACTAGAAGCACTTTTTGTTAAAAGCAAAACAAAACACAGTATTTCTTCCAGGCCAGGCTCCACCTCCCAGAGGTGCCGATTTACTGGTTGTGGGAGAGGTGGGGGGAGAGTGAGAGCACGTCTGCAATCCCCATGAGCAGGAAGACCCGAGACCCCTGCCCGGCCCTGGGGGCTCTGCAGGGCTGCTCACTGCCCGGTGCCCAGCACCCTGTGGTCCCGGCCCAGAGCAGGTGCCCCGTGGGCACGTGTGGAATTGCTCATCGGCCCTCCTGCCGCTGACACTCTCTGGGCTGCCACCGTCTCGCTGTGGAGGCTGCAGGCCTGGTCCCCCCACACGGCCCTCCCTGGAGCCTCTGTCAGGCCCCTCGCTGTATCTGACCCCTCACTGTGCCTCAGTCCCCAGCGGCCCCCGGGTCTCACCAGAACGTCTGCTTCAGGATCATGCCTTGCTCCTCCAGCCACGTCTTTCTGGCCTCTGCTGTCTTGCCCTTCCCAGCATCCACCACGGCCGGGGGGAATTCTAAGACAAGAGCCAACAGAAGAGGCTTTGGGATGCCCACCCCCCAGCCACCCCAAGGTCCAGTGGGTGGGGTGCTGCAGACAAGGAAAGGAACGGGTACCGGGGACACTTCCCTTAGGGAAGGTCTGGAGTGGCAGCGGGAGGCAGAGCCACCGGGGAGGGGTGTGTGGGCTTCAGAGAAGAAGGAACGCCTGGGTTAACTCAAGGGGTGGGCACTGGACCCCATGGGGGCTCACCTTGGCCTGGAGGCGTGAGGCTCACGGCCTGGGCGAGGGCGGCCAGCACCGACTGCTCTGCCAGCCCCAGGCGCAGCCGTCCACTCAGGGCTCTGGGAGAGAGCGGGTGAGGGCAGTGGGCTTGTGCACACCTGTACAATCTTGCCCCCCACACCTTCCTCTCCTCCAGGCTCCCCCACCTCCACCCTTTGCAGACCTTCTCCTCAGACACCAAAACCAGCTTCAGAGCCAGAGGGGCCCCAAACACCACAGCCCCACTTAACAGATGAGGAAACCGAGGCCAATAACAAGCACCCCTGGCACTTCCTGGGGGCAGAACCACGTGCCTCCCAGGTGTCGTCGCCTCTCATCTCATCTGAGAGGGTGGTAAGGCTTCCTGGGGAGTAGGAGGGGGGCAAAGCCAGCCCGGAACCAGAACACAGCCTGCCCGGGTGGTGTCCAAGTGTGTGATGGGCAAGGACCTGTCGGGGGCACAGGCCCTCACCCGAGCCAGCGACCTGGAGCGCGGGGCTAACCCTCCTGTGCCTCCCCTCCCCTCTGTAATCTGGGGGAGGAAAGTGCCCGCCTCGAGAGCTGCAGGAGGCACTGATGGGCTGGCGCATGTGTCCCAGGCCAGGGCACCAGAAACGCTCCAGGATGTCAATGGCTCCAGGATGTCAATGGCGTTTCCCTGCCATGGCAACCACCTGGCCCCCAGGCTCACTGCCAGGCTCAGGCCAAGGCAGACTTCACTAATCGATCGTGGCACTCTCCACCCACGAGCCCGATTCTTCCCCTGGCAGGACCACCCAGGAGGAGCTGGCCCAAGGGGACCTGTGTCCCACTCCCACGAGCTGGCTCCTCCCCAGCGCATGCTGCTCCCATCTCAGGGCTCCAGGCACCGCAGGGGCTCCGGCTGCCCATCCTCCCACCTCCCCCTCCCCCCGCCTCACAGCCCACACACTCACCTGGTGATGAATCGGGCTTCTGAGTGGCGGCAGGCCACAAAGAGGCCTTTAATGATGTCCATCTTCCTGGCTGTGGACTGAAGAGGTGGGGGCAGAGCAGTCAGGCCCAGGGGGCGGGGAGAGGACCCCACCTCCTCCCGGCCATCCAGCTGCCCGGAGAGATGTCGCACTTGAAGCACCTACCCCCTCACTGCACCCCTTCCCCGCTCCCCCGGCCCCATGCTCAGCAAGGGGCCCGCTCTCCTTGCCTCCCCAGCTTTGGTCAGCAAATAATGACTGAGTCCTGTCCCACAGCGGGCACTAGGTCAGGTGCCAGGATCTCAGGAGGAGGTTCCCGCAGCCTTGAGCGGGGAGGAGGAAGCTCTGCACCCCTCACGGAGCTGACGCGATCCAGCCCTGGAAAGTCTGACCAGCCACCCCCACCCCCCTGCCACAGGCCTGGCCCTGGGTCCCCGAGGCGAAGAGCACAGGGTCGGGGGTCGGGGGCAGGGCCGTTCCCCCACTCACAGCGCTGCCAGTGAGCCGGGCGATGTCGCGGAACTTGGCGAGGACCCCGGAGGCGGTGAGGGCGGGCGGGGGCAGCATGAGCCTCTGGGTGCTGCGGCTGTTCTCGGCCACCAGCCCCACGTCGCCCGTCTCGGCGGCCTCAGCCCGCACCAACTCGAGCTGCCGACCTTGGGGGCAGAGCGTGAGGAGCAGGGTGAGGCCTGTGGCTGCAGGGCGACTCTCTGTGTGCTGGGGCGAGCCCCCAACCTCCCCATTCCCAGTGCCCACCCACTTCCTGAAGGGGCTCATCCCACACCCATCTCCATTGCATCAGGTGTGAGAGGCCTATTGCACGTTCACACGGAGTGCGGGGAGCAGCGGGACGGACCGTCCGCACCAGGGGAGAGGCTGGAGTGGTGGCGTCAGTGTGCACGTGGGAGTCAGAGCCACGGGTAGGATGAGATTACCAGGGGCGAGTGTAGACAGAGGAGGCCGAAGGACCCTCTGCCTGCCCCTAGCTGACCGTGAACACTATCCCAGTGTCCAAAAGGCCTTTGCTTTTTCTTTTGTTACCCTTTAAATTTTTATATTTACTAATTTTAGAGAGAGGAAGAAACAGGGAGAGGGAGAGGAAGAGAGAGAGAGAGAGAGAGAGAGAGAGAGAGAGAGAGAGAGAGAAACATTGATGTGTTGCTCCACTTAGTTATGCGTTCATTGGTCGATTCCTGTACGTGTCCTGACCGGGGATCGAACCGCAGCCTGGGTGTATCAGACACTCTAACCAACGGAGCTTCGCGGCCAGGGCCACGCTGAACATTAAGTCACCAATTTACACACACAGATGTGTCTTGGCCTCACTCATTGCCCAGACTGGGCCCACGGGCACCCCTCGCTGTAAGAGCCGGGGGCTGGGAAGTGGCGCCGTGAGTTGCCACAGCTGCGACCACATTCTCACCCCATCAGAGCCAACCGCCCCTTTCCTCACAGTAGAAGCTGGGAGCAGGCAGCTGGGCGGCTGAAGCCACTGCCCGCTGTGCCCCGTCCTTGGCGCCTCACCGCTAAGGTACCTTGTGTCTCTGTCCTACGCTGAAAAGAAACGCAGAGCTGACGCCCTACCGACATGTCATTTCGATACAATCCTGACTCTCACACACACAGGAATGGAGGGAAGGCAACTCAGAAGGAAACAGGCACTTCCAGCTTGGGCTGCCCGCCCCGGCTGCAAGGCGTGAACAGACAGGCAGAGTGGTCTACGTGGAACTGCACGGAAGGGGCAGTGACAAGTGTGGCCCTCCTGTTGCGGGTGATGTGGACACGACCTGCCGACGGTGGCAGCGTTTCCAAAATGCTGCCCAACTCTCACAAGCCTGCGGCTAGGCAGGCGTCCCAGCCACGAGGAGGCGCTCGCAAGTGGGTGCGAATGTGCTGAGGACGTGGCTCCCCACGTGTCGGCGGCCCCCAGACACAGGCCCACGCTGAAAGGACGCACTTCCCTGAACGTGTCCGCCTCACCAGTGCCCTGTCCTAGTGGTGGTTCCGCCATCCTCCCAGTCAAGCAAGATCCCTGACCCCCCGAGCCCGCAGGTCCCTCCTGTCCTGTCTCTCTCCATGCCACCCTCGCCTCTGCTCCTGCAGGCCTGGCCCCCCCCCGCTCCTCCTCCCCCTGGACCTTCGCCCCAGCCTCCTCCCCGGACTCCCAGCTTCCTGTCTGTGCTCCACACGGGCCCAGAACTGCCCGGGCCCCTGCCCCTTGCCAGCTCACAAGCCTTCTGTGGCTCCTAAGTCCCTCACAACAAACACCAAGCCCTGACGCCCTGACAGGCAGGTCCGCCCCACACACACCGCCAGCCTCTCCATAAACACAGGCTCGGCCCCTGCAGGCCGCCAGCTCCACACCCCTCTTTTCCCTCACCCCTGGACCCCTCCAGGCTCTACTGCTCGATCCTTCAGGACCTCCATTACCTGCCTAAGCCCAACTCCCGGCCCCGCCCCCAAATACTGCGCTCTGCCTGCGGCATCTTCCCCAGCCGCTCCTCTCCACCCCAGGCCCAGGCCCGTCGCACTGCGGGCCCAGGTCTCCCGCACCTGCACCGCCCTCACACCCTGCCATCTGTCCCAGGTCCCCTTCACTCACTGCCTTCTGAGCCCTCTCCACCATCTCAGACCCTCCCGGCCTCTCCACCATCTCAGACCCTCCTGCCTCTCCACCATCTCAGACCCGCCCGGCCTCTCCACCATCTCAGACCCTCCTGCCGAACGTCCACCGCAGCCCCTGCTCACCTGTGGCCTGGGCCACCGCCTTCAGGAGGACACCATCCCCGACGCCCAGCTCCAGGCCCTGCTGGGGCGGCCCGAGGCAGTTGAGGCTGAGGTAGAGGATGGGGAGGAGGTCTGGGGGCGACAGGGCCACCACGGAGCGAAGCAAGTTGCTCAGCGTCTCCACCATCCGGAGCCTGGAGGAGGAGGAGAGGGACTGCCAGGCCAGGGACAGAGCCGGAGGCACCCGCCCCGCCCGGCTGGATTCCTTACCGAGCAGAAACCTCCTCGATCTTCTCAAACGTCCGGGCCACAGCCAGATAAGGGACCCTGGGGAGGGAAGGGAGGCACAAGAGCAGCATGTAAACCCACGCTGTCCTATACCCACCCGCCTCCCCGAGGACGGCCTTGCAATACCCAAATGCATGCCCACCCCTCGTCCCGCCTGCTCTCCGGGGTTCTCTCTCTGCCCCTTCAATGCTGCTCTGTCCCCCAAACACAGAGGAGACCCTGGACAGTGTCCTGCGACTGGTCTCCTGAGAGGCCGCCGCAGCGACAGGGACAGGAGTACGACAGGGCGGGCAGGGCAAAGCCTCACTTCTGGCCCTGCGTCCAGCACGCATCCTGGACAGGATGGTAGTTTTTCTTGGCAGGGTTGTAGCTGGATGGGTCCAGGGGGCTGCGGAGGCAAAAGGGAGATTAGAGAAGGTAGATGCTGGTTGAAGAGAAGCCCGCTCCTCCGACTAACGTTTCCTGAGCGCCTGCCATGGCCAGGCACTGTTCTAGGCCCAGAAGTAAATGAAAATAAAGTTTGCTAACCTGGAGCTCACATCCGAGTCGGAGAGTCTGGGGGAGAAAACATATAAACAAGTAACTTTAGATAATATTTCAGAAAACAAAAATAAAACCAAGTACAGGGAGAAAGCGGGCTGACAGATGCTACTTCAGAGGGGGTGGGGGGGGGCCTGAGCAGAATGACGCGAAGGGTGAGCAGAGTGTTTATCAGGGAAAAGAGCATCCCAGGCAGGGGGAACAGCGAGTGCAAAGGCCCTGAGGTAGAGACACGTTCAACATGTTTGAGGAACAGAAAAGGGGTCCACGTGGTTACAGTGGAGCATGGTTTTTGGAGTCCACACTACGAGACCTACGATCCCTCTGGGCCTCTCACCAGCCCCTCCCTCGCTCACTCTGGGTGGGCAGCACGAGGTCACAGGGCACCATGAGTGCCAGGCACAGTGCTAAGAGCACACAGCTGTTAGCAATCCGTCCTGCAGGTACGGGCTCTTCTACATTTTCCCGACCAGGAAACTGGGGCCCAGAGTGGTGAAGCAGTTCCCCCCGGTCACAAAGCTAGTAGCAGGGCGCCAGGCTGCTCTGACCCCCACATCATAGCCTCACGCTGACCCTGTCAGAGCCAGCACAGCCCCGACTGCAACCAGACCGTCTGGTTCAAATCCCTTCTGCGTCACCAACCAGCGGTGTCACCTGGAGAAGTGGCTTCCGTCCCCAAACCAGTGTCTCCATCTGTACAATGAAGCCACCGAAATCCTACAGTGACATGCTGTCATACGGGTTAAGGAAGAAACAGGGTAAGGATTCTCGCGAGGTGCATTTTGTGGGGATTATTTGAAACACAACACTGATGCTCTGGCCGGTGTTTCTAAATGGTTAGAGCATCTGCCTGCAAACCAAAGGGTCGCAGGTTCGATTCCCGGTTAAGGGCAGGTACCTGTGCTGCAGGTTTGATCTCCGACCCCAGTGCGGGCACATGCAGGAGGCAACCAATCAATGTCTCTCTCTCCTCGATGTTTCTCTCTCTCTCTTCCCTTCCCTCCCCCCGCCCGCCCCCCTTCCATTCTTTCTAAAAAGTCAATGGAAAAAAGTATCCTCCGGTGAAGATATTTTAAATAAATAAATGTAACCCTGACTCCCAGCCTCAGGCCTGTATCTATTCCAAAACTGGGGACCAAAGGGCACATGGAAGACTCCAGATTTTTCAGCTTTTCCACTGATTCTCCTGCAGACAGGACTGTGGACGGAACAGGTGCAGGGCTGTGCACAGTGACCTGTACAGACTTCGTGTTGAATAAGTGTAGCCGTCCTGGCTGTTTCTATTGTTACCTCAACAAGAGGCAGCAGAGCACGGTGGGTAAGAAACTACAGCCGGACTGCCTGCTTCAAATCCCAACTCTGCCACACTCCCCGTTTGCGGCCTAAGCAAGGCCCCAAAATCAAGTAATAGTAATAACGGTTATAATAGCCGCTATAAACTTGCTGAGCTTGGCCGGAGCCGAAGCCTAGTCTACGTGCTTCCCGCCCTCAGGAGGAGACAGGCACAGAGAGGCCGTCACTCCCGAGGCCGCACAGCTGGCAAGGGTGGAGCGGGGCTCTCAGCTCTCCACGACGCTGCCCTGCCTCCACGCTCACTCCCCTCGCTGCGAAAAGGGTACCCACAGCATCCACACATCCTGGTGCCGTGAGGAGCACAGAGGCCCACGGCCTAGCGCCTGGGACACAGTAACTTCCTGTCATCAATACGTCCCACTTCAAAGGTGAGGAAACTAGAGGTCCCACAGGTCGGCCTGTCGCCTACAGGCAGCCATCAGGCACAGACAAGTGATCGGGCTGGGAGTGGTGTAAGAAAAAGGGTCGCAGTATCAGGAAATAAGGAAGGAGACGTAAGACGCCGTCTACGGTAGGGAAACGTCTGTATACATGCACCAGCACAGACGCACGCCCGGGAGGCACGACGGGGCAGCAGTGAAGGGAGAGCCCAGGCTTAGGAATCGGGGGACATGAGTCCCAGGCCTGGCCGTACCCCCACCTCCCTGTGGGACTCGGGGAAGCCAACCTAACCTCTCTGGGCTCAGGGTTCCAATGCCTGTGAAAAGGCTACACTACCCACCTCCTCCACAGGACTGCTGCAGAGGAAGGGAGCCTGTAGCTGGACCTGACACAGTACGCGTTCAAGGAAAGGAGCTCGCTGCCCTGACCGGTGTGGCTCAGTGGATAGAGCGTCAGCCTGCGGACTGAAGGGTCCCAGGTTCGATTCCGGTCAAGGGCATGTACCTTGGTTGTGGGCACATCCCCAGTAGAGGACAGTGGATCTTTTCAATCACTGTCCTCTTTACTCAACAGACGCTGACTCACCCCTTGGACGCCTCCTTTCTTGGGGTGCCAGGCCCCTCTTCTTTCACTTCCTGTTTGACTGCCGGCTTCCGGGGGGCTGGGAAGGAAGCCAGAAATTGTGGGTCCTTCTCCTTCTGACAGCCCCATCCCACACACCTCCCCGACTCTCAGTAGCCAGCGACAAGCCAGGAGACGCAGTAATCAGACTTCCTAACACAGGAAGGCCTAGGGGCCTGCGGCTCTCACTGGAGAGAGGCCGGCCCGCCTCCGCCCAGCACCGCTCCGGGGAGGGGAGGCAGGAGGAGAAACTCACTGAAGAAACTGCTGAGCATCTTGGGAGCTCTGGGGGGCGGCTTGGCTTGCTCCTCATCCTGGGGTTCCTGCTTCGCCACCTCCACGGGCTCTGAGCCGCTTTCTGTCAGCGGCTCGGCTTCTAGAGCGAGAGGTCGGACGGTGCTGCTGCGAACTGTTTCCACCCTGAAGCTTTTTACTGTTTAACCCAGTGGTTCTCAACCTCGGCTGCCCATGAGAATCACCTGGGAATCTTTTTAAAATCCTGATTTCTGGGCCTCATCCTCCGGAAATTCTGTTTCTTTGTGATGGGGTGGGGCCACAACATTAGTAACAAACAGAATTGCCGGAGGATGAGGCCCGGAATTCAGGATTTTAAAAAGATTCCCAGGTGATTCTAATGTGCAGCCCAGGTTGAGAACCACTGCTCTAAATGGAAAACCTCACCAACTCGGCCCTTTTCCTCTGCCCAGAGCAGTGGTCGGTAAACTGCGGCTTGCTCACAAGCCACATGCGGCTCTTTGGCTCCTTGAGTGTGGCTCTTCCACAAAATACCACGTGCGGGTGCACACGTACAGTGCGACTGAAACTTCGTGGCCCATGCGCAGAAGTCGGTATTTTGTGGAAGAGCCACACTCAAGGGGCCAAAGAGCCGCATGTGGCTCTCGAGCTGCAGTTTGCCGACCACTGCCCCAGACTAAGTTTTGAGCCTGATGCTTTTGTCAGTACTAACTCAGGGGATTCTAGCATTTAACCCCAAACTGGAGACCTATGGAAAGGGTAAAAAGACATCACAGCCTGATGAGAAAATGTCTCCACTTCTGCAGCTGCGGAAAATCAGGTACCCCTCTGCATCCTGAAACGGCCCCGGGTTGTTCCTAACTCAGGGGGCTCACGGACACCGGAGGGGCAGGCTGACCTCTAAACCCCACACTCAGCCTGGTTGTCCAACTTAAAAATTATCGCTCAACTAACTACTTAGTACCTATGATTCCTGAGCTGTATTTTGTTGCAGGATGACTGGCTCTTTCTTTCTCACATGCATGCAATAAAACAATAACAATAATAAAACCCAGAATCCACATGTAAACAACACACTTGAGAATCTACGTCTCATTTAAATGAATTGTCCGACCAAGACATCTGACCCCAAAAGCAGAGATGGGGCTGCAGGGGGAAGAGGATCTGAAACTCACTGCAGGCGTTTTGGGGCTCGGGGGGCATCATGGGCAGGTCCCCCTCTTCTGCTTTCTTCTCTTTGGCCCCTTCTGGCTCTGGGAGGTTTTCTGTTGGGGTCTCTGCTTCTGAGGACACACGGGAAGCGAGAAGGCAAAAAGTCACTTTGACCCCCAAGGACATTTCACCTCCCAAGACCTTCTGCCCCTTTATTCTTTCTTGAGCCAATCAAGTGTCTCTGTAAAGTGAGCATGTCAAACTCGCTGCCCACGGGCCGCATGCCTCGTTTACTTGGCCCGTGTTAGCCTTTGAGTTTGACATGCCTGCTGTACAGGGACGGGGGGGGGGGGGGGGGAGAGACCCCCGAGGGAAGCCAATCCCGTGTTCACTTGTGCGGCTGAGCAAGGCCAGCCTTTCCTTGTAAACAATTATTTTAGAATTAGAGACCACAGAATAGGAGTTGCATGTGATAACTTGTTACAGATTATAATAAAAAAATTAAACTGACTGAAAAAAATCATATCAGGGAAACAATAAAAGTTGTATAAACTTGGGAAAAATGTATCTTAGTAGAAAAAGCCACCCACCCCCACATCCCCAGACACTGATAATTAATTAATAGTAAGATTCATTACTGACTAAAAATTGCCAACAGGAAATGCAATCTCCCCCGGGAAAGATGAGCTTAATAAAGACCTTTTATTGAACAAACCGACAGTGGCAAAGGCTGCAGCTGGTCTAATCTCAGGCCCCAAAGGATCGATCGATCGATTGATCAATCAGACCTTTATCACTGCAGCTCCCCCGTCACCAAGATGCAGGAACTCACAGGGTACTGCAGGACACCTGACACTTGCAACGGAAACTGGGGACTTGGGCCCCACACTCATGAACTGCTACGTCAAGGTACTTTAGTTTTCAGTATCGGGTCACGTTCCTTGCAGTTTCTGATGTTACATTTTTTGCAAAGCTGGTTTTCACTAGTTGCTGTGATAAAAACCAAGCACTGCACAGATCAGCACGGGGCAGGAAACAGGGAATGAGGGTGGCAGTCTGCAACTGGATTCCAGTCTGAGAAGCGGTGCAGCGCCCAGGAGACATCCTATGATAAACCACTGTGACTACTTAATAAAACAGAAATGTTAATTTTCCTCTCCACGTATGTGTGTTATTTTCCTCAAGTGCCCGAGCTCCTAGAACATAAACAGTGGTTGGATATCCACTGCTTAGTACACAGAACTGGTCTGGTACCGGCCGCGGGCACCATGAAAACATGACTGAGACACCGCGGGGTCTGGGAAAACGTGGGAGCCTCTGCTTCCTGGTAAACTTTACAAGGGAAAAGGGGATCATTTAGAGAAACGTATTTCCAAAAAGTAACGATAAAAAGTGGGAAACTGTGTATGGAAACTACACTGAGACAGCCAAGTGACTATATTCCAAAATGCTCTCCTAATAAAACCCCATATTGGTGTGTGGGTTGACGGGAGTATTTAGATTCATGGACACAGGCATCAAATCAGTGGGGTCCTAACACCTTGTCCTCTCAGATCGGCCACGCCCTTACAGACATTCCTCTGTGCACAGTCAGACACACAGACACACACGTGTGCACACACACCCCTCCGCCCAGTGCCTCACCTTCCTCCACCTTCTTCCTCTTGGCTTCCTGGCCCTTGTCCGTGCTGTGCTCTTCTAGGACATCCTGAATCTTCCGTTTAGAAAACTGCTTTCGAGCTGGGAAGGCAAAGGCTGAGGTGTGGCCAACTCGCTGGCCCGGAGAACTCGGCACCACGCGCACCCCGACCCCCTTGTGATGGGGCTCCTGAAAAGGCCCTGGGTCCCCCCTTCTCCTCCTGCCCACAGCTACTGCCCAGGGCGAGCCTTGTCCCTGGTGCTCCCGGTGCCTCTTGGCTGCATGACAGTGAGCAGTTACTTACTCTCTCTGGGCCTCACTCTCCCACATCCGCAGGACGGAAATAATCCCCAAAATTAAGCCAGGGTGCAACGGGCTCAGCCAGTCCCAACTGCAGCCAGCGCGCTCTGTGCCCACATCCCCAGGAGCTGACCATCTCCGTGTGTCCTGGACACATTTTCCAGGACCTCAGGAGCCCAATGCACCAGGAATCACCAGACCCTGGGAGTTCCCTCACCCAGAGACTAACGGTGCTGGTGTATAAGCACCCAGCTCCCCGCACTTCCGGCAGATCATTCTGCACATTTAGGCCAATTCCCAGCACTTCCCCAGAGAATGAAGCTACAGCACCCCTGGGGCGGGGGGGCAACCCAAGAACACATCTGTTATGGGCCGACTCCCCTTCCCTGGATCACTGTCTGTCTTCTCTGCACCTCCCACCTCCCCAAAAAATGGTCTGCATTGAATCCTTGTCACAGAGTTTCAGAGCCTGTTTCTAGAAGATGCCAAACTGAGATCACATGGCGAAGAAAAGGCAGCTGTAATGACTTTCATCAATTCTCACCTTCTCCCTGGTCTCTGGGCTTCTTCCCATGACCCCGGAGGGACCTTCAGCGGCTGTGGCAGGAACTGTCCCTGCCCTGCTCAAAAGCTTTCCACATTTCCCCGCCCCCACTCCAGGACAAAGCCTTTCAGTGTCCACTCTGTCCTCCCACCCTCTCTACCTTCTCTCCACCTGACCCCCTAACTCCCATGCCACACAATCCACTTTCTTTACCAACATCTCTGAATGGCTGTCATTCCCAAACACTCTGCAGTCACCTCTGGGCTTCTGCACGTGCTGTTGAGCTCGTGGCCCAGCCCTTTGGGACAAAGCTCAGCTGTCACTTCCTCTAAAATGAATCCCTGACACACCCCGAGCCCATGTTGGTGTCAGCCCCGAGCCGCTCAGTTATGTTATTAGGACGACCTCTCCCACAGGCCTGACCAGCCGTCAGCTCGCAGCGCCCACATGGCTCCCCAGCACCGCAGGCTAAAGCCCGGCTCCCCAGCCTCACGTGCAGGGCCCTCTGGGAGCCAGCCCCCCCTCTCCTCCTCAGCTCATCTCTCCCCACTCTTCTGGGCGGGCTCAGCTCGGCGCTCCCACAGCCCTCGTCACCACTATTATTCCTCATACCACATCATCTAATGAAAATACATGCGAGCCACACAATCATCTTAAATCTTCTAGTATCTACACTGAAAAGCAGGACAAAAACAGGTGAATGAAGCCATCTGCCCAGTCCCACAGCCAGAGGTTGGTGGAGCTGTGCTCCTAACCACAAGGCCAAGCTCAGAGCTGTCATGAGGACGGCTGCCTGGTGCTGAAATCCAACTGGGGACAAGGACAAGCAACCGACAGGGCAGGGCCGTGTGTCCTTACCTGTGAGCCGCTTCGGGATCCCCGACGGGGAGATGGTCACTGCCGGAGAGGTGCCGGCGAGGGAAGGGCTGCTCTCAGGGGACGTGACCAGACCGGGAGGGGAGACTTGTGGAGAGCTGGGGGCAGGTTTCTGGAAGAAGAAAGAAAGAGCAATTACAAGGGGGAGGGGGGGGAGCACCGAGCTATCTCATTTCCCAACAGTTGAGAGCAGAGAGGGACTCTGTGTCTCTCCCCTGTGGCGGGCGGGCATGGCCATGGCATACTCAGCCCCAGATGGGGCGCCTCATGTGCTCCACCAGCTCAGCCAGGTTCGGTGACCCTGAGAGGGGGCGGTGAAGGGTTAGAAAAAACAGAAAGACAAGAAATCTGGGTCTCGGTGGGACGCTGCCCTCTCGGATGGAGAGAGACAGCGCCTCGGACTACCAGCCGTGTCTTTATTTTATAGCCAGTTTCCACGAGGCAAAGTAAGGGCGTGGTCAAGATGTTTACAACATTCTCGTGGGTCTCGATCCTACTCGATTACATGCACCTGAACTCTATCAAGCCCACATCACTCAGGCACGTGGGACCACGTGTTCGGACCGTAGGTTCAAGCTCACAGCTATAGCTGTTGGCTCTAATTGTGCTGGGAGGGCCCTGCCCTCCAAGCTGGGACTTGCACGTGGCCATGAGAGGACCGTACCCTCATCAGTCCGAGGCTTGAACCTGTCCCAACATTGTAGCTGCTCCCCACGCTCCTCCTCTCCATGCCACAGTCCCAGCCCCAGCTCAGGCCACGGCCCCTCTCACGGGGGCCCTCACTCCACCCTCCATGTAGAGTTCATGGTCCCAGGTTCTCCTGGACACCAATAACAACTCTTTTTTCTAAAGAGACAAAATCTTTGATTTTTAGGTAAGCATGTGGTGACCCAACTAAAGACTACACTTCCCAGCCTCCCTTGCGGCTAGTGTGGCCATGCCCCTCAGTTCTACACAATGCAAGGTAAGGGGAACTAACGCACGCTTCCCTTGGTCCCAACAGCATTCATCAGTGGAAAGGGGGGTGCCCTCTTCCCAGCGTGGATATTCCCTTGGACAAGAGCCCCCCTGACTCAGAGACTCCCACACCAATCCAGGACTTTTGTGCGAGGGAGAGGGAGAGGGAGGGAGAGAGAGAGGGAGGGGGAGGGAGAGAGGGAGAGAGGGAGAGAGAGAGAGAGAGAGAGAGAGCCCTACCTTACTTAAGCCACTGTTATTTGTGTCTTGGTTTCAACTACTAACTCATCTTCATACAGGGCCCTGTGCCAGTGATTAACCCCTTCCCCAACAATTTTTTTTTTAAAAACGTTTCTTTTTCAGACTAATTTTTTTATTTTGGTTCTATATAGTATTTTTGATGCTGGTTATGAAAACAGTTTGTAACTCGTCTTCCTATAAACCATATTTTTTTACCATATTTTCTTAGTATACTCGTCGACGACTGAAAAAAGAACATTTTGTGAAAACGTGTATACACGTTTCTGCCGGGGAAGGGGTTAAGCGACTGCCCCTCAGCTCCCATCCGCTCCCCCTTTCCTGCTCTGTGTCAGGAATGTCAGCACAAGGTGCTAGAGGATCCAACTTCCAGTTCTTCCAACACTTGCAGGGCCTGCTGCCTGGTGCCCCACGGAGACCGGCAGCCTCTGCCCAGTGCCCCTTCCTCAAAGGTCTGAGCCCCAGGCCCCAAGGCAGCTCCTCCAAACCCAGAGGCCCAGCACCCCCAGCCAGCATCTGCAGCACAAAGGTCTCATGTCAGCCCCACAGGCCCCACAGGCCCCACAGGGAGCCCAGGCCCCACAGGCCCCACAGGCCCCACGGGAGCTCAGGCCACCTCTCCCCTCTCCTGCTCAAGCCCTTCCTCAGCGGCCCAGCAGCCTCGGGGCCAAGTCGGAGCTCCTAACGAGGTCCCCGTCCGAATCCCCGGGATCTGAGTGATTGGAGGCACCGCAAAGGGCAACCCAGCCTGCAGGGGCAAGTAAGGCTGTTAAGCAGTGGCCCTGAGAGAAGGACGTGATCCTGGGTCATCCGCGGGGCCCAATGCAATCACGGGAGCCAGAGTACAAGAGGGAGGCAGGGGAGCCGTGATTACAGAAGGGCAGCGCTGCTGTTTGCACACAGAGAGAGGGGGGCCGTTAGAAGCTGGAAAGGGCAGGGAGATGAGTCTCCTCGTATCCCAGAAACGCAGCCCTGCCAACACCCTGACTTCAGCCCCGTGAGACCCGCGTCAGGCCCCCGACCTCCAGAACTGCGACATAATACGTTTATGTGATTCTGTGGTTGTTAATCCTCATCCGAGGATATTTTTCCATTGATTTTTAGAGAGTGGAATGAAGGGAGTGTTGCGGCCAAAGGTGAAATGAGTGGGGGGGGGCGGGGTGAAAGGATTAAGGAAAGAGATAAGAGAATGAAAGCTGGGTCTCGGTGGGACGCTGCTCCCTGATGAGGAGACAGCGCCAGCGCCCACAAGCCGTGTCTTTATTTTATAGCAGATGCCACGAGGCAAAGTAGGGGCGTGATCACGTTGTTTACAACATTCTCGTGAGTTCCAACCTCACTCAACTATATGCACCTGAACTCTATCACAAGGCAGGTGGGGTTACGTGTTCGGACCATAGGTTCAAGCTCACAACCACAGCCGTTGGCTATGATTATGCTGGGAGGGCCCTGCCCTCCAGCTGGGACTTGCACGTGGCAATGAGAGGACCCTGTCCTTTCATTAGCCCAAGGCTTGATCCTAGCCAGAACACTGTAGCCGCGCCCCATAAGGGAGGGAGGAGGAAAAAGAAAGAGAGAGAAACATGGATGTGAGAGAGATACATCAATTGGTTGCCTCCTGCACATGCCCCGACCAGGGCAGAGGATCAAACCTGCAACCCAGGAATTAACCAGGAATTGAACCTGAGACCCTTCGGTGCTCGGGCTGACGCTCTAACCACTGACCGCACCCCGGCCAGGGCAGGCATTAAATTACTTTTCAATGGGAAGGAAATGAGCCAAAGTGTAGAGCAGACGACAAGCTGTGATAACGGGAGAGACTACGTATCTTTGGGCCCTTCCTTTCCTTTCAGCCACCAATGGACATTTTCTAGGCATTATTCTCAGATCCGTATGTGAACTGACGCCCATCCTCTTCACAGCCACCCTGAGAGGCAGGTGCCACCATGAGCTGCATGTCACAGGTGAGGCGCACCAAGGTCGGGGGGCCTGCCCCAGGTCCCACGACTGAGGCGGACTTAGGACCATGGAGACCTGCCTGCCTGCCTGCCAGCTCCAGGGCACAACCACGAAACCCTCCCCGTCCTGGGGCATGTCTCCAGGGCCCCCCTGAGCAGCTACTGCACTCGGTTCCGAAGGCTAATGGGAATTAGGGTTGCTCCCCTAAACGTGGGCAGGCTGACGGGGACCTACCTGGCCTTTGGGGGACGTGATGGCTTCATCGTCCTCCTCCTCCTCCCCTTCGCTGCACAGGACCCGGGCCGTCTTCCTGCCCGACCTCTTCACCGGAGAGTCGCTCTCAGGCACCACTCCGTTCCGCTCCTTCAGCGCCACCCTAGATGGGGGGGAAAGGGGGTGTCTGGCTGGCAGAGTGGGCCAGA
The DNA here is from genome assembly GCA_036010255.1 of Myotis pilosus. Lineage (NCBI taxonomy): Eukaryota > Metazoa > Chordata > Mammalia > Chiroptera > Vespertilionidae > Myotis > Myotis pilosus. The sequence goes on from JASKON010000029.1 coordinate 5,034,771, forward strand.
CAAACACTCCAGCTCCTTCACCATGTCTGCTTCCTTCCTTTCCTTTCAACCATCAATGAACATCTAGGGGCCTCCTAAGCACATACCCTTTTTTAATTATTATTGATTTGAGAGAGAGAGGCAGGGGAAGAGAGAGAAACATCAATTTGTTGTTCCACTTATTATGCTTCTGGCATGTGCTCTCCTCTTAGATCAGCAATTATCAACCAGTGTGCCACAAAAGGCACATTGATGTGCTGCAAGAATTTTTAAAACATGCAGCACCTGACTCGTCAGGGGCTGTGGGGTGCGGCTCCAGGGTTTTGGACAGGTTCAAGCCTTGGACTGAGGAGACGGCACAGTCCTCTCATTGCCACGTGCAAGTCCCAGCTTGGAAGGCAGAGCCCTCCCAGCACAATTATAGCCAACAGCTATAGCTGTAAGCTTGAACCTATGGTCCGAACACGTGGCCCCACGTGCCTGAGTGATGTGGGCTTGATAGAGTTCAGGTGCATGTAGTTGAGTGGGATTGAAACCCACGAGAACGTTGTAAACATCTTGATCACGCCCTTACTTTGCCTCATGGCATCTGCTATAAAATAAAGACACGGTTTGTGGGCGCTGTCACTGCCTCTCTCCGCCCGAGAGGACAGCGCCCCGCGGAGACCCAGCTTTCATTCTCTTGTCTGTCTTTTCTAAGCCTTTCATCACCCCCACTTGGGTTCACCCTTGGCCGTGCTGGTGCAGCACAAGGGGCACTGACTTCTTTTCCCTTAAATTCTCAAAAAAGCACATTGTGAATGAATTAAAATTGTAAGTTCAGCAAAAAATACCCTTTCTGGTATGCTGCAGAATTGTAGCAATGAGTGTATGTGAGCCATGAAATGGAAAAGGTTGAAAATCACTGAATTCGGTAAGCTGGCATCAAAATGAGGCCAGCGGCCAGCTTCTCCGCCTCTTAAACAGTCTGCTCTAGAGCAGCGGTCGCCAACCTTTCGGACCTCACGGTGGTCCAGACCGCTGGTTGGCAACCGCTGCTCCAAATCGGTGGTCCGTGAGGGCTGAAAGGTTGGCGACCGCTGCTCCTGAGACATAAAACAGAGCCCTGAAGACAGCTCTGAGGCCCTGGATACAGCTGTGCCTGAAGCTGGACATACGCTTTGGACTTCCAGTTATTGAAGTCAAAAATTCCCTTTGAGATCCTGAGATAGTCTGAGCCGAGTTTCTAACACTTGCAGCCAACAGTTCTGACTGACAAAGGAACAAATTCACCACATCCCCAGCCCGTTACGTGCTTTGGAGGGGGCTCGGTCTCCCTGGCGCTGCTGGGTGTCTCCTCTGGCTTCTTTGCTTTGCCCTCTTTCGTGGGGTGGAAAAACGACCTGGAGGAGCACAGGAGGGGGGAGAACGGGAATGAAAACAGCACCAATAACCCCCCCGACCCATGACGTCCTCAACAGCTTCCGACGCCAGTTCCCAGCCTCGCATGTAACAGATTCCAAACAACCCCCTTCTGATAAGGAAACTGAAGCCCAGATGAGGAGGCAGCCCTCTGCTTGTTTTTCTGCCCTAACTCCACCTGACATGCCACATCCCCACTGTCACTCAACAAGTATTAACTAAGCACTTAGTATAAGCGAAGGACAGATTCGCCCCAGATTCCTCATCACGTGGGAAAAATCCAGCCTGAGGTCTGTCTGAGCCACCCTCTCCCAGGTCTGTGTGGTGGATGTGAGGTCTGGGTCTGTCTAGGGCCTGGTAACAGCCCTCCACTTTTCTCTTGGGAGGCCTCTTCCCCCAATTCTCTCAGTACCTGAGATTTGCATATAGACCTGTCCTTTCACCCATGACCGGGGCGGGCACATGCCCCAAGGCCCGGCCAATCAGAGCCCTGCATCCCTGTGACCAGATCAGGGACCAGCATGGGGTCTAAGCTGGACCAATGGAAACAGGAGCCTAGACACTGTTGGAACAGCTGGGAGGGGGCAGCCTCTTCCCCCTGGGACTGCTAACTCTCTGGTGCCAGAGCCCCAGGAAGTGGACCTGCCAACACGATGCAACCTGAGAGCAAGCAGAGCTGGAACACGGAGAGACGGATTCCCAGGGGCAAGGCTTTGGCAACTAGATCCAACTGTTAACTCCAGAAGGTTCCAACGACAGCCCGGTGATCCCCTTTCTGCTTTTCCTGAGCCCTGCCTCAGGACAGGGCTTCCCCACCTCGGCATGCCTGCGGGACAGGCCAGACCATTCTCTGTTGCATCAGGATGTTTAGCAGCATGCCGGCCTTTACCCCTCTCACCCAGCTGTGACAACCACAAACACTGCCAGATGTGGAAGGCAAAACTGCCGCGGCCTGAGCGCCACCGGTTAGGCTTTCCGAACCCCGCACCTAACATGTTTTAGTTAACTCACTCCCCGTTTTCCGTGGCCCACTCCCCGTTTTCCATACTGATCAACTTCTGGAAAATGCCTTTTTCTAAGAAAAGGCAGCGAGTTACAGAGACAAGCAGAGACTCGGAGAGTTTAAGACAAGAAGGGGGACGAGGTTTCCTTACATGATGCTTCGCTGCATGATGGCGGCAAAATTGTCCCTACCCCGCTCCTCCTCCTCTTCTCCTGTCTGCTGTTCTGGAACACAAATCCAAATACTTGGTGAGAAGACTGCTTGTGCAGATATCAAAACTCATAAACCTCCTTCTTTTAAAAATTATATTTTTATTGATTTCAGAAAGAAAGGGAGAGATAGGAACATCAAAGATGAGAGAGAATCATTGATCAGCTGCCTCCTGCAACCCCCTCCTCCCCAACTGGGGATCAAGCCCGCAAACCAGGCACGTGCTCTCAACGGGACTCAAACCCGGGACCCTTCAGTCCGCAGGCTGATGCCCTATCCACTGAGCCTAACCGGCCAGGGCCATAAACCTCCCATTTGCAGAAAGAAAAAAAAAACCCACAAGATCAGAAACATGCATTTCCCCCTCAAGAAACTCCCCTTTTTTCGGACCAGAATCATCCGCCAGTGAGAAGTGCCGGTCATATTCTCATACGCCTGCAGCTGCTGGCCCTTCCCCAGGTGCAGCCCCCCGTTTCCTGGAAATACTTCCATACCCAGATGTCCTCCCCACAGACAGCAAGTCCTCATTCCTCACGGGCATGTACCCCACTCCCTGTGGCCCCATCCCCCCAAACCTCCTTACGGCCTCACCCCTTCCCAGACCCAGGCCGCCTCCTCCCTGTCCAGCCTTCACAGCCCTCCCCTTGGCCCCGCCCCCTCACAGGTAACCGGGGCCAGACCACTCCCCGTGCCTAGGCCAGGGCCTCACCGCTGACCTCTCCCTGGCCCGCCCCTGACAGCTGGCCCCGCCTCCAACTTTTCCCGGGCTCCCCCACCCCCCCCACTATGGAACTTTTCCTTTTTCCCCCAGGTGGCCCCGCCCCCGGCGACCCCGCCTCCTTAGTGGTCCCGCCTCCCGGTGGCCCCGCCCCAGTAGCCCCGCCTCCCAGGTGGCTCCGCCCCCAGGTGGCCCCGCCCCAGGTGGCTCCGCCTCCCAGGTGGCCCCGGCCCCTCCAATTTTCGGCGCCCCAGTCCACTTAGCCATTTCCTGACTGTGCCCCCATCCAGGTGGCCGGTCCCTCCCAACCTCGCACGAAACCCTCTTCGTCCAAGTGGCTCCAGCCGCGCGTCTACCTCCCACCCGGCCCTCTCCCTCCGGCGGACGCGCTGCCGGCGCTCTCCTCTCCTCACCGCGCTCCGGGCCGCTGGAGCCGGCAGTCCCCGCAAAGCCGCGGGCCCGGGCGCCCCTCAGTCCCCGCGAGCGCGCCCCACTTGCCTCGCGCTGGCCCCGCTTGCCGCAGCACTGGGCGTCACACCGGGAACCCCCGAATACTCGACTGCGCTCCCAAATTCGCGCCACGGAATTCGCGCGCAGACCTCGGCGGCCGGGGGTGGGGCCGGGCTGAGGGGCGGGGCCAGGGCGACGTCCGCGCCGCCGCCGCTCGGTGGATGCTGGGAGTTGTAGTCTCCAGGGCGGGAGGCTGTTAGGGGAGGGGTGAAGAGGGGCGAGCCCTCCCGCAGAGCACGCTGGGAGAAGGCCCGCGCCTTTCCTCGGTCGGGACCGGCGGGTGTGCCTGCGGGTCCCCGGAGTGACCGACGGGGAAAGAGGGAGACTTGGGAAAAAGCCGCTGCGCGAGGCACGGCGGGAAGAGAGGCCGGAGGCCGCGCGGGGCATCCCGGGAGCAAGGGCCTTGGCGCGGGGCATTGTGGGAGGTGGACGCCGCTCCGGGGCGGGTAGGTGAGTGGGGAGGGGCGGGAAGGGTGCACATCTGGGGGAGGGAGGAGGTACCGCTGGGTGGGACAGCGGGCGGCGGCGGGCGGAGCGGGGAGGGGCTGCAGGGGCGGGGGTCGCGCAGCTGGACGCGGAGCATCGGAGTGATGGAGCGCATCGGGACCAGGGGCCACGTCTCGGACCGTCACGCACCCCCGGAGGATGATACCTGTAGATGAAAGGAGGCGGCCCCAGCGGGACGGGGGTGGGGACGGGGGTGGGGGTGGGGGGAGCGCGACTGGGCAGGAGGGGGACACAGACGAATACTAGTGACACTTCTGAGATTGGCCACAGGGAGTGGGGCACACGCCCGTGAGGAGTGAGGACTTGCTGTCTGTGGGGAGGACATCTGGACGTGCAAGTATTTCCAGGCAACAGGGGCCACCGCTGGGCGAGACGGCCATAGGGGCTGCGCCTGGGGAAGGGCCAGCAGCTGCAGGTGTATGAGAATATGACCGGGGCAGGGGTCCAGGCGGCATGTGGGAGCACATCTGGAGGTGGGAGCACATCTGGAGGCGGGACATCTTTGCGGGGGTGTGGCACAGCTTACAGCCACGCGGAGACACGGGAGGGGAGAGTTCCATGCGAATGGGGGCACTAGGGGGCACTGCTACATGTAGGAGCACGTCTGCAGGGGGCGGGGGGGGCGGTCTTAGCTGGAAGTTGGGAACCTATTTGAGGAAGTGTCCACAACCGAGCTTAAGAGTCCTATTCTGGGCGAGGGACCCCAACTGCACCTCGGGGTCCCGTCTACACAGGAGGGAACCAGAGCTGGCATGAGGGGCCAGGATGACAAGCTCCAGCCGTCGATGGATAATGTAGGAGGTGGGAGGAGGCCAAGGATGGGGTGGAGGTTATTTCTAGAGATGAATGGGGTTGTATCCGCCCCCCCGCCCCACCTGCATAGAGGCACCAGCACGGAAGAGGCAGGTCTAAAGTGGAGGGAGTAGGAGGCCTCCGGTGGGGGTGGGTCTGCGGCCTTAGGCACACGTCCTCCCACCTTTGACTCAGGTGCCCCAGGATGGAGCGCCCGCGGGGCCTGGTGGTGGGGCAGGAGGAGCAGGAGGAGCAGGAGCTCCTGGAACGGGCCTTCTTCTCCTGGGCTGAGTTCAGCCGCTTCTTCGACGCCTGGTGCCAGCAGCGGTTGGCACTCTTCTTCATCCAGAGCTCCATGCACCTGACTCGCTGCCACTGGGCCCGGCTGCCCCCCCTGTACACGCTCATCGACGTGCTCAAGTACAGCTACGTGCGGCTGGTGTGCAAGGATGTGCGTGCTCCCAGCCGGCCCGCCATGGGGTAAGTGAGCTCAGCCGCCACCCTGCTGCGTGCTAGAGGGGGGAGGGAAGCAAGGGGGAGGGGTACGCACAGAGCCCCACACCCAGAGATTGGGAGCGAGAGATGCCAACTAAAACAGCTAAATGTTGCCCTGACCGGTTTGGCTCAGTGGATAGAGCGTCGGCCTGCGGACTGAAAGGTCCCAGGTTTGATTCCGGTCAAGGGCATGTACCTTGGTTACAAGGGCATGTACCTTGGTTACGGGCACATACATCCCCAGTAGGGGGTGTGCAGGAGGCAGCTGATCAATGTTTCTAACTATCCCTCTCCCTTCCTCTCTGTAAAAAATCAATAAAGTATATTTTTTTAAAAATAAAATAAATAAATAAAAAAGCTAAATATACCTTGTAGAGAGGCGGAGAGGGTCGAGAAGGGAAGCTGAGAGAGAGAGAGTGAGCTGGAGGGACAAAGTCACGCACAGTGAGAGACGGGACGGGCTCTACTTACAGACCTTATGATAGATACCCAAGAGACAGAAGAAGGAAAAAAGACTCAACAAATTCCGGAAACGTGGAGACTTGGAGCCAGAGATACCAGACAGAGCCAGAAAAACAGGTGAAAGCCAGGTTTTGTGCTCATACAAGGAGATCAGAGACAGAGCTGCAGAGAAAGCCACAGGACAGAGAAAAGAATCCATGCATTCAGTAAATACAGGGCCAGGCCCCGGGCTGGGCTGGGATATTTCACTGGGGGGTGGGGGGTATTTGAGCAAAACGGACCAATTCGTCTGGAACTTCAGACTGAGCAGGAAGATGGACGTTGTATGAACAAACCCACTTGTAACTCCCTCCAACTAACATGCTACAGCAGGGCAAGGGAGAAATCCAAGAGAGAGCTAAGAAACACACCCAGGCCCTAACTGGTTTGGCTCAGTGGCTAGAGCGTCAGCCTGCGGACTGAAGGGTCCCAGGTTCGATTCTGGTCAAGGGCACATGCCTGGGTTGCCGGCTTGATCCCCAGTAGGGGACCTGCAAGAGGCAGCCAGTCAATGATTCTCTCTCATCATTGATATTTCTATCGCTCTTTCCTCCCTGAAATCAATAAAGATATTTTTTTTAAAAAAGAGAGAGAGAAAGAAACACGGCCAGATGGCAAAGGGTATCTCAATTGGCCCCAATTTTAAACTGGGAACGTTCCCCATAGAAGCTTCGTTTCTGGCTCTGCGTGAAGCACAGAGAGAGGCGGAGCCCACGTGCCCGCGTGGCAGATGCCACCCCAGTTAGACGGGCACCGGCACTCAGGTTTGCCCCTGACCCCCCCACTCCCTGCTGCTCATGCTTGGCACTGCCGCTTCCTTGCTTTGCCTGCCTGGCCCCCGAAGGTGCATGAGTTTGAGACCCCGGTTGAGGAGCCACAGACAAGAGTAGAGTCCCTAGAACACAGACTCCGGCTGCTTGAGCTAGGTGCCCCAGGATGGGGTCTCTATGCAGATGGAGCCCCAGGCGGGATACACCCCCACTCATCTCTAGAAATAAGCCTTCGCCCCATCTTGGGCCTCCTCCCACTTCCTCGGTGGGTGTCTTGGGCAACAGACCTCACATGCCCAGGCCTCGGTTTCCTCATCTGTGAAATGGGGCTATCACCGTACCTACCGCGTGGGGCTGTTGGGAGGTTCCCGTCACACTATGCGCAGGAACTTGGGGTGGCTGGGTAAACGATAGCTGTTACAGGAGGCATGGGGAGCGCAGACTTCTGGGTGCAGACCGTGGTCTGCTGCTGATTAGCCGATGGCATTGAGGCTGCGACTCACCTTTTCTGGGCCTCAGTTTCCTCCCTCGGAAAATGGGAGAAGTGACTTGCCCGAAGTCGGGCACCCGGCGTATGCCTAAGGCCCTCTACTGTACCCTGTGCTTGAAACCATTCTTACTTTTTTTTTTAAATATATTTTATTGATTTTTTACAGGGAGGAAGGGAGAGGGATAGGGAGTTAGAAACATCGATGAGAGAGAAACATCGATCAGCTGCCTCGATCAGCTGCCTCCTGCACGCCCCCTACTGGGGATGTGCCTGCAGCCCAGGTACATGCCCTTGACCGGAACCGAACCCGGGACCTTTCAGTCAGCAGGCCGACGCTCTATCCACTGAGCCACACCGGCCAGGGCCCATTCTTACTTTTTAAAAATAACGATGAGAAGGAGAGAGAGGGAAGCAGAGGGCAGAGGGTGACGGGCGGGCGGCGTGTGTTCCTCCGCAGGCACCACGAGGCGGGCTGCCCCGCCTTCATCATCGTCAAGCTGAGCCCCCTGCGGGACCGCCTGGTGGTGACCGAGTGCCGGCTGACCCACTCGCACCCCGCCTGCCCCATCGAGTTCGCCTACTACTTCCGCCCCGGCCGCCTGCTGGCCAACACCTGCCTGCCGGTGCGCACCACCAACAAGATCTCCAAGCAGTTTCTGGTCCTGGCCGACGTGCACCGCCTGCTCTCCTACTGCAAGGACCGCGACCACAGCGTCATCGACGCCCTGCGCGTGCTCCAGGGGCTCTTCCACAAGGACCCTGAGGCCAAGGTGAGGTCTCGGGAGAGGCAGGTGGGGGGGGGGGGCATGCATTCACTCACCCTCCCACTCATCCATTCACTCCTTCATTCATTCATTCATTCATTCATTCATTCATTCATTCCTTTGCCCATTCATTCAATAACTACTTCTGGGGGCATTGGGGGTGCAGCAGCAGAGAAGACGCACGTGGTTCCCTGCCCTCAGAGGCGCCCTCTAGTGCAGCGCCAGCACCACCCAGTCCGACTTCCTGCCCTGATGGAAACGGCCTCTGCCCCGCAGGGAAGCCCGGGCCACCGGCCACCGTTAGCTGTGGAGCCCTTGAACACGGCCAGTGGGACCGAGGAACGGGGGTTTAGATTTTATTCCATTATAACTACCTGCAATGCAGATGGCCACTGCTGGCTGCTGGCCATCACTCGCAGAAGTGACTGCTAACACCAGCTCGCACTCACAGGGGGAGAAACCAACACTAAACACACGCATCCAAATATGATATCAGGTCAGTAGAAGTGGGCGCTAGGAAGAGGAGGATTCAAGGTGATGGGAGGCACTATTTTAAAAATAGTGGATGGGCCCTGGCTGGTCTGGCTCAGTGGATAGAGCGTCAGCCTACGGACTGAAGGGTCCCCGGCCCCATTCTGGTCAAGGGCACATGCCTGGGTTACGGGGCCTGGGTTGTGGGCTCGATCCCCATGAGGGGACTTGCGGGAGGCAGCCAATCCATGATTCTCTCTCATTGATGTTTCTGTCTCCTGTTCCCTTCCTCTCTGAAATCAATAAAGATATATTTTTTAAAAAATTTAATTAAAGCCCTAACCGGTTTGGCTCAGTGGATAGAGCATCGACCTGCGGACTGAAAGGTCCCAGGTTCGATTCCAGTCAGGGGCCTGTACCTTGGTTGCGGGCACATCCCCAGTGGGGAATGTGCAGGAGGCAGCTGATCGATGTTTCTCTCTCATCAATGTTTCTAACTCTCTATCCCTCTCCCTTCCTCTCTGTGGAGGATCAGTGGAATATATTTTTTTTTAAAAAAAGTTAATTAAAAATAAATAAATAAGTAAATAAAATCATGGGTGGAAAGTGCTGAGTGGGGTGGCCTCTGGTGTCCACTCTCGTGGAACCCCCCTTCTGTGATGGATTCCCCCCAGTGCCCTGACCTGTGTGTCTGAGACGACACCCACACCCACTTTTGTAAAAGTGAACGACACGTACAGGAAATGCATGGACGATAAATACACAGCGTGCCGCGTGTTCACAGAGTGAAAGCACCCCTGTACCCAGCACCCAGATCAGGCATCAGATGGGAGGTGCTGAGTTTTGTTTTTAATTTTATTTATTTTTTTTAAATATATTTTCATTGATTTCAGAGAGGAAGGGAGACGGAGAGAGAGAGAGAAACATCCATGATGAGAGAGAATCATGGATCAGCTGCCTCCTGCACGCCCCCCACTGGGGATGGAGCCCACAACCCAGGCATGTGCCCTTGACCGGAATCGAACCCAGGACCCTTCAGGCCGACGCTCTATCCACTGAGCCACACCAGCGAGGGCGGGTGCTGAGTTTTATCACAAGGGAAGCGAGTTCCAGGCAGAGGGACCGGCCAAGGCACCGGGTCAGAGGCAGGAGCAAGCTCTTGTGCTGGAGGGACAGCGAGAACGCTGGGCCTCCGAGGAATCTCTCCGCTGCTTTGACCCAACTTCAGGGCTGGGGTGGGCATGACGGGAAGCCAGGAAGGAAGGAGGGAAGAGAAGAAGGAAGGAAAACTGGCCTGTGCCCCTGGCTGTGCTTTTCTTCCGTGCACGGGGGAAAGACAGGCCTGAGCCTGCAGGGCAGACGGGAGCGCTGTGGCCGATTCTGGAGGTATCACAGAGCCGTAAGATCACCCTGGCGGTGGCACCGGTACGGGAAGACGGGGACCATCACACATACGTACCATATCTGTCAGGAAGGGCTGCTAAGGCTCCTGTTCACGCTCTGTGGGCCAGAGCAAGTCACATGACCTGCCTAAGTGCAGGAGGGCAGAGAGGCTCCGGTCTGCCAAGCAAGTGACAGCCACAGGCTTGTCGAGGGCCCTGTCCCTGAGCCCTGTCTGCATCCGGGCACTTTCTCCAGCTCTGGAGTCACACAGAAATGTTCTCTGTGTGTGTAGCCTCTTTTTTTTTTTTTTTTACTGTATTTTATTGATTTTTTACAGAGAGGAAGGGAGAGGGATAGAGAGCTAGAAACATCGATGAGAGGGATGTGCCAGCAAACAAGGCACATGCCCTTGACCGGAATCGAACCTGGGACCCTTCAGTCCGCAGGCCGACGCTCTATCCGCTGAGCCAAACCAATTAGGGCACCTCTTTATTTTTTAAGTATATTTTTATTGATTTCAGAGATGAAGGGAGAAGGAGAGATAAAAGCATCCATGAAGAGAGAGAATCATTGATGTGCTGCCTCCTGCATGCCCCCTACTGGGGATCGAGCCCCCAACCCGGGCATGTGCCCTTGACTGGAATTGAACCCGGGACCCTTCAGTCCACAGGCCAACGCTCTATCCACTGAGCCGAACCGGCCAGGGCTACATGTAGCCTCTTTTCACATCATACCAGCCAACACCAGACTGAAACTGCTGCCGACATAAATCATAAAGTAATAGCATAAAGACGGTTGGCGGTTGGAAATATAGTGGTGGTGTAACTAATTCAGTGGTGAGCTTACTTGGCTTTTTCATAAAATGTACCCCCTTCCAATACTGTTTAAGATGCTGAATGTATGATTTCAGGGTTAGGAAAGCAATTGCCTTGTTCTCTTTGGATTCTGCTAGGCTTTTTTTTTTCTTGAGGTTGTTTTTTCCCTCAAAAGCTGAGAACTATGCGGTGCTTTTTAAACTCCAGCTATAGAACCCAGGTGTGAGATGGTAGTAGCCACAGGGCTCGGGAAAGGGGTCTTGTAGAAGGAGATTGGGTCATGGCAGAGTCTGTGGAGAGATCGGTGTCTAGATTTTACCTCTAGTGTGATGATGCCCTGGCCGGTTTGGCTCAGTGGATAGAGCATCGGCCTGCGGACCCAAGGGTCCTGGGTTCAATTCCAGGCAAGGACACGTACCCTGGTTGCTGGCCCCTCCCTGGCTCGAGCAAGCCCTGGCCGGGGCTCATGCAGGGGCAACCAATCAATGTGCTTCTCTCACATCGATATTTCTCTCTGTCTTTCCCTCTCTTTTCCCTCTCTCTAAAAATCAATGGAAAAACATCCTCAGGTGAGGATTAAAAAAAATAGTGTGATGCCAGGTCCTGAGCAAGGCTTTTAAGCAGGAGAAGGGTGATCTGATAGGAGTTTTGTTTTGTTTTTTTAATATATTTTATTGATTTTTTACAGAGAGGAAGGGAGAGGGATAGAGAGCTAGAAACATCAATGAGAGAGAAACATCGATCAGCTGCCTCCTGCACACCCCCTACTGAGGATGTGTCCACAACCCAGGTACATGCCCTTGACTGGAATTGAACCTGGGACCCTTCAGTCCGCAGGCCGACGCCCCATCCACTGAGCCAAACCGGTTAGGGCCTGATAGGAGTTTTGAAAATGCCCCTCAGGTACCCATGTGGGGAACAGAGGGGTATTTGGATGGAGACAGGCAGCCTAGTGAGGGGGCAGCTATAAAACCCAGGTGAGAGATGGTGGTCGCCATGGGGCTCGGGAAAGGGGTCAGATTCTGGACTCATTCTGAAGGTCGCTTCTAAGACTTAGGGATGGATTGCACGCAGAGGGTGGAGAAAGAGGGAAACCGAGAATCAGCCCTGACCGTCCGGGCCTGAGCTATGGAGTGGACAGCGGAGCCCTCGATGGACATGGGGCTGACCAGGGAGGGGCAGGTTGGGAGAGTGAGAGGCAACTTCAGGGCTTTGGGCCACTAGTCTCACAGGTCACGCAAGCTGTCCTGGCAGCCATGTTGGTGCAGAGGCCGTTAAGTAGGTAGGTCTGGAGCCTGGAGATCCAGTCCTGGAGCTGTCAGCTTCGAGGCGATGATGGCTGTGACTGTGTGAGATCCCCTTGCAGAGCCTGGAGAAGGGAGAGAGGAGAGTGCCAGGGCCCTGCGGCACTTAGACATGGAGCAGGGGAAGAGTCGGCAGAGGAGATACAGTGGGGCCTTGACTTGCGAGTTTAATTCGTTCCGAGACCGAGCTTGTTAAGGAGCTCGTTAACTCAAATTACTCGATCAACTCAATGCAAAAAATCGGCCAAGAGACAGCTGGTATCTCAAAAAACTCGTTAGTCGGGACACTCGTAAGTCAAGGTCCCACTGTACCTGGGGGGAAGGAGGAACGCCAGGCCTCTTCAGGGTGACGGAAGCCAAGAGCCACCTGTGTTCCAGAAGGAGGCAGGGCCACCATCTGAAGCTGCTGAGAGCTCGAGGAAGATGGTGGTAATAGCTGGGATTTGATTCCTGCCAGCCGGCCTTCCAAGCTTTGGACACAGATGGTCTCATTTTATCCGCACCAGGACCCTGTTCAACAGGGTTTATTATCTCCATTTTGCAGACAAGGAAACTGAGGCTAAAATGCAAGGGAAGTCACTTGCCCAAGGACTCAGAGCTAAGAGGCAAAGCCAGGATTCAAACACTGTGTACCCTGACCTCCACTCCCGACACGTGGGCCCTGGACGTCATTGCACACCCACGCACTGGTGTGCGCACACATGCAGGATGTGTTGAGCCCTCGCTCTGGGCCAGGTATCTGAAATGCACCGAATCCTTGTGGGGCTCACATCTTAGGCAGGGCAAACGGGCAGTTAGCAAATCAGCCAGTAAAGAGGTGACATGCTTCAGCGGGGTCAGTGCCATGGCCAGGAGGGCGAGAGAGAGCCAGAGTGTTTGCTCAGCGGGAGAGAGAGAGAAGACCATTACGGGGACGTGGTCGTTACTATATAATCTCTCTATATAAAAGCCTAAGTGACCATCTGACCAGTAGCTATGACATTCAATGACCACCAGGCGGCAGATGCTCAATGCAGGAGCTACCGAGCTGTGGTAACTTGGCAGCTGCAGTTCTCGGGTAACACACCCGGAACCAGAGAGGAGGGAGCCCGATTCCAGGGTGCATCACCTGAGAAACGCCCTCTCACAATCCAGGACCCTGTGGGGGATATTGGAGAACCGATTTCGGCCCAGTCCCCGCAGTACAGACCGAGGGACTCCACTGGTGCACAAATCCGTGCACCGGGCCTCTAGTTACTATATAATTATAGTGATAAGGAACGCTTTGAGAACACTTACTTTTGAGTGGGTATTGTTGAATAACAGTAATATTATTTGTGGTAGGGAGCACGCTAAATGCTTTCATTGATTTCAGCCTTCCCATCACAGAGATGCCCTCATCATCACCATTTCACAAATGAGATGGCGGTCAGGGCAGTTGCCGGAAGCCACACAGCCCGGAGGTTAGGTCTCCATTATCTCAGCTCGGGCAGCAGGCCCCAGAGGCGCTGCCGGATCTGCCTCTCCGTGCACGAGGGAATGAATGTTCGGTTCCCAGAAAGGGAAACTGGGGAAAGGGAGGTTAAGGAGGAAACTGAGCCACAGGTTCCCTGACAAGGTTGGAAAGTGGTGAGGCCCATACTCAAACCTCGGCAGTCTGGCTCCATGGTCCATGGGCTTTACCAGACCAGTGGCTCTCACGCTTGAGCCAGCGTGGGAATCTCCAACCGGGCTTGTCACTGTAGGTTGCTAGGCCCCGCCCCCAGAGTTTCTGACTTAGCAGGTGGGGGCGGGGCTTGAGAATATGCATTTCTGCCCGGACCCTGACAGGTGACGCGGGGGCCGCTGGGCCAGGGCCCACACCTGGAGAACCGCTGCCTTGGGCTGCCTCTCGGCGCATGAAGGGGTGGCTGGCTTGTTTCCCGCGGGGGAGACGGAAACTCCGAGGGGCTGTCTAGTGTGCAAACGTCACGCAGCTGTCAGATGGTGGCGCTTGGCCTCCAGGGCCCACGTTCTTAACCATTGCCCTGCACCGCCTCCTGCCGGTCAAAATCAGAACTGCATGCCCACGCGAAGGAAGGGATTTCCCAATCCCCCAGCCGGGGAAGCGGCGGTCGGGGCGCTGGGCGCGGCGAGCCCGGCCGACCCTGACCTCCTTCCCCGCCTCCCCGCCCCGCCCTCAGGTGAAGCTGGTGTTCATGGAGAACCAGGCGGTGGTGGAGACCGTGTTCTTCCTGACGTCGCGCACGCGGGCGCTGCTGCGGCGCTGCCCGCGCCTGCTCCTGGTGGACCGGCTGCCGGGACTGCAGGGCGCCCTGGACCTGCTGGCGGTGCTGTGCGTGGACGGCGCGGGGCGCGCACGCCAGGCCGCCTGCTGCGTGGCGCGCCCGGGCACGCCGAGCCTGCTGCGCTTCGCGCTGGCCTCGCTGCTGCAGAGCGTGCCCGACGTGAAGGGCCGCGTGCGCTGCCTGACGGCGGGGCCCGAGGTGACCGCGCAGCTGCCCGCCGTGCGCCAGCTGCTGCCGGGCGCGCGCGTGCAGATCTGCCGCGCGCAGGGCCTGGAGACGCTGTTCAGCAAGGCGCAGGAGCTGGGCGGCGCCGGCCGCGAGGACCCCGGCCTGTGGCCCCGCCTGTGCCGCCTGGTGGGCGCCCCGTCGCCGGCCGCCTACGCCGAAGCGCTGGTGGAGCTGCGCGCCCACGGCCCCGCCGCCTTCGTCGACTATTTCGAGCGCAACTGGGCGTCCCGCCGCGACATGTGGGTGCGCTTCCGCGCCTTCGAGGCGGCCCGCGATCTGGACGCGTGCGCCCTGGTGCGCGGCCACCGCCGGCGCCTGCTGCGCCGCCTCAGCCCCTCGCGCAGCATGGCGCAGTGCCTCCGCGACCTGGTGGCCATGCAGTGGGCCGACGGATCCGGGGAGGTGGCGCTCGACGGCGGGGGGCCTTGGCTGGAGAGCGAGCGGTGGAGGGGAGCGCAGGTCGAGAATGAGAGGGCCAAGGGCCGGGAGAACGGAGACTGGGGAGGGGCCCCCCCTGAAGGGAGTCTTTGGAGAGGCGCCCGGTTAGAGGAGTGGGCCAGGGAACTGGAGACCAGAGACCGGCGCGAGGCTCAGTCCGAAAGGGAGAAGGAGCGAGGCGTGCAAGTCCGGTACTGGAGAGGGGTGCAGCTGGAGAACCAAAAGGTGAGGGGACTCGAGGGGAGCGTCTGGAGAAGGTCCCAACTGGAGAGCGAGCACAGAGGCTGGAGGGGGGCCCAGCTGGAGGGTGAGCAGGACTGGGGGCTGGAAGGGTATGTCTGGAGGGGGCCCCCCGCGGAGGACCAGGGGCTGAGGAGCTTGGAAGGGTACGCCTGGAGGATGGCGCAGTTGGAGGACCGAAGAATGCGACTTCTGCAGACCGCGGACGGGAGGAGCCAGTTGGATTGCGCCAGGGCCAGGGGCCTGGAGGGAGGCAGCAGCAGCCGCAGGGGCGCGCAGGCGCCTGATGCAAAGGTCTCCGGACTGAAACCCAGAGACCAGAAGGGGCTCCGGGTGGAAGCGGAGGGGGGAGGGAGGGGTGAGGTCAGGCACTGGAGGGGGGTCCATTTGGAGAAGCCCCCGGAGCCGGTCCCTGAGAACAGAGACCAAAGGGCGCCCCATTGGGGACAGGAGAGGAGAGGGCCGGAAGTTAGAGAAGAGAGAGGAGTGAGGTCGGGGGTCAAAAGGAGACGGGACCTGGAGGACGTGGTTCTGGTCCAGCTAGGGGACTCGAGGGTGACGGGCCTGGAGGATGGAGAGGGAGGGGGGGCTCGGTCTGGGGGTCCCCAGAACCGGGGAGGGCAAGGAAGGGAGTGTCTGGACGCAGGAGGGAGGTGTCTAGGGCTGGGGAATGGAGTCGCGGGCGGCACCCCCACGGGCACTGTGTTTGAGGGTGATCCTGAATGGCCAGGGGACAGACTCCAGGAAGGAAGTGAAGGAGAAGGCCCCAGGGAACCAAAGAGACCTCGCTGCCCTTCAGGAGAGAAGGAGGTGGACTGGGAGCCGCTGGCCAAGTTCCGAGCGGCCTGCGGGCCGGAGCTGGCGGACCTGGTGGCGGAGGAGCTGTCCTTCGCCAGGCAGCACGGGACCCGGGGTTTCCACGTGACTGGAGCCGGCTTTGCCCTGAAGGACGGCACCTCCGACTTCTTCCTGGACGGCGCCCTGACGCGCTGCAGCTGCTCCATCCACGCTGCCCGGCATCTGCCCTGCCGCCACCTCTTCGCGGCGCGCCTCCTCACGGGCTCGGCCTTGTTCCACGTGGACCTGCTCCGGGACTGCTGGGGGAGAGCCCCAGAGTCCTGACCCGCAGTCCCTGCCCGCCACCCTCCCTGCGAGGGCCGGGGGGCATTCTTTTATCCCAAAGATAACAAGGCCAGAGGCCAAGGAGGCCACCCCAGCCCCTCTGGCCAGCTCCTGGTCCCCGGGAACATGGTCAGTGCTCTCCAAGGTCCTGGAGCCACAGATGAGGAAGGCGGTGGCCAGGGTGGATTCAGAGGGAATCCAGGCACAGACAGGGCCAGGCGGGGACGGAAGGAAGAAAGGACAACCCAGGGAAGGGAGGACGCCAGGCTCCGGGGACAGCCTGGCAGGAGCAGACTGGGCAAGTCCACGGAGCGCAGCAGGAGGCGGCCAAAGCAAGGAAGAAAGCGGACAGATGGAGGAGCGGTAAGGGAAGACAAGACAACAAGGAGATAGAATTGGGGGAGAGAGCGAAAGGAAGGAGGCGGAAATGGAGAAGAAACAGGAAGGAGCCGAGGGAGGCAGGAGGAGGGGCCGGGAGGGGAAGGAGACAAGGTGAAGGAGAGGGGAGAACACAGGGAGCCCCAACACAGGGAAAGTGTGGGAGAGAAGACAAGAGCGGGGTGATCTGAGTTCTTTCCCCAAGGACTGGAGGCTTGGATGGATCCCTTCACCTTCTGGTTGGTCGTTCCCAGAAGCCAGAACAAGAGGGAGCACAGAGAGTCTTTGTGGGATGGCCTGGGGGCCTCCAGTGGGGGAGGGGAGCCATCGGGGCTATTGTGCTTCAAGATTGGAATAAAACACCATTATTTTGGTTTCCACGCTGAGTTCTTGACTTCTGGGGGAGGGTCGGGGGCCGGGCCCAGAGGGAAATTGAGGTGGTCCAGCATTCCTTCATTCTTTCAGTGGGCCTGTGGGGGACAGGTGGAGCGGAGGGGCCAAAATGAATCCCTCTCCACGGCAGCTTAGGCTTCCTGTACCTCGACCTGCTCCACGTGCTCAGCTCAATCCCTTCAGGCCTCTCCTCAGTGTCACCTCCTAAGGTCACCTCCATCCCCGAACAGTTCATCTAAGGAGAGAGTCACCCCAAAAAATAAGTAAATAAAATAAATTAAAAAAATAAAGCCACTCCATTCTTCTTTTTTTTTTTTTAATACATTTTATTGATTTTCTACAGAGAGGAAGGGAGAGGGATAGAGAGTTAGAAACATCGATCAGCTGCCTCCTGCACACTCCCCACTGGGTATGTGCCTGCAACCAAGGCACATGCCCTCGACCGGAACCGAACCTGGGACCCTTCAGTCCACAAAGCCACTCCATTCTTTCTCAACATTATATATATGTGTGTGTATACACACACACACACACACACACACACACACACACATATATACACTAGAGGCCCGGTGCACAAAAATTTGTGCACTGGGGTGGGGGTGGGGGGGTACCTCAGCCTGGCCTGTGCCCTCTCGCAGTCTCCCTGGGTCACAGATCAGAGGCCCGGACCCTGTGGATGGCGTCTCGCACTGCCCGCCCCACCTGCAGTATGCAAATTTAACTGCCATCTTTGTTGTGTTGACTTGCATACTCTTCTGATTGGCTGATGGGCATAGCAAAGGTATGGTCAATTAACATCTTTGTCTTTTATTAGTGTAGGTGTGTGTGTGTGTGTGTGTGTGTGTGTGTGTGTGTACATACATACGCACATACATACTAGAGGCCCAATGCACGAAATTCGTGCAAGAGTAGGCCTTCCTCCGGCTGCTGGCACCCAGGACCCGGGCTTCCCTCGCAGCCTCAGCTTCATCCAGAAGGTCATCCGGAAGGACGTCCTATCTAATCAGCATATTACGCTTCTATTATTATTATAGATATGTTTTTATTGATTTCAGAGAGGGAGAGAGAGAGAAACATCAGTGATGAGAGAGAATTATTGATCAGCTGCCTCCTGCATGCTCACCACTGGGGATCAAGCCCACAACCCAGGCATGTGCCCTGACCGGGAATAGAACTGTGAGCTTCTGGTTCATGGACTAACACTCAACCACTGAGCCACATGGGCCGGTCTCAACATTATTCTTTACAGCCTTAGCACTTCCTGAGATTATACCATGTCGCTATTGACCAGTTTAGCAGTGCGTAAGCATGCAGAGGCTAAAGCCAAACGATCTCAGTCAAATCCCAGCTCTGGTACTTACTTGCTATGTGACATGTGGTTGCTTATTCTGTCTTCGTTACAGTTTGGGGATAATGATAGTACGCGTCTGAGGATAGATGAATGAGTGTGTGTACCAGTGTTCTAACCTTCCGCTTCCCCAGAAGGCTCCCAATTACCTATTAACATACCCTGTTTTCCAATGATCTGTGTTCCCCATTTTTTTTTTTTTTTAAATATATTTTATTGATTTTCCACAGAGAGGAAGGGAGAGGGACAGAGAGCTAGAAACATCGATGAGAGAGAAACATCGACCAGCCGCCTCCTGCACACCCCCCACTGGGGATGCGCCCGCAACCAAGGTACATGCCCTTGACCGGAATCGAACCTGGGACCCTCCAGTCCACAGGCCGGCACTCTATCCACTGAGCCAAACCAGCCAGGGCATGTGTTCCCCATTTTTAATAGTCAATCTGCCCCCACCAAAATATAAGCTCTCTTTTGTTTCCCAGCATCTCCCCAAGTAAGCACTGGGTTAGAAAGATGGAAGACTATAAATGGCAGGCTGGCTAGTAGAGCTAGCGCTTCACCGTGCTTCATATTGCTGTGGTGACAACGGAGCCTGCCTGGAGATTCTGTTTCAATAAACCCCAGCCGGTTCTCCCATTGGCGACCTGTACTTGAAAACTACAACTCCCAGCAGGCTAAGCGCCGCCAGCACCTTCCAAGCTGTGCGCCTGCGCAGTACAATCAGCTGGCCCCTGGCTCTTGAGTACTTGTGGGGGCGCTAAGGATGGGGACCCGGACAGAGGAACGTGAATCCTTTGCTCGCGGAGCATTGCAGGGCCCCTCGACTCAACCGGTGGGAGGGGTCTGGTTCAAGGGCCGCATGAGGGGAGCAGAGGGGACCGCTCCGGTCTCCATGGTGACGCCGGGCTCGGAACCAAAGAGGATTAATGCTGGAGGATGGAGGGGAAGCCAAAGGTGGACGTTGCCATGGTAACCTTAGGGCCAAAGGAGGCGGGGTGGGAGCAAAGGAATTAGCGGTTCTCAACCTGTGGGTCGCGACCCCTTTGGGGGTCGAACAACCCTTTCACAGGGGTCGCCTAAAACCATCGGAAAAACACAGAATTACATATTGTTTTTGTGATTACTCACTATGCTTTAATTATGTTCAGTTTGTAACTGAAAATACATCCTGCAGATCAGATATTTACATTACGATTCATAACAGTAGCAACATGACAGTGATGAAGTAGCAACGAAAATGATTTTATGGTTGGGGGTCACCACCACATGAGGACCTGTATTACAGGGTCGCGGCATTAGGAAGGTTGAGAACCGCTGGGATTAGTGATAACAGGAGAGGCATCAGAATAATGGGACAATAAGCGCCTTAGAGAGTGTGATGGAGGCATCGGCTGGAGATCAGGGGAGCCGGGTGATTCTAGGGGAACTGGGGTTTTGAAGGAAGGGGAGTGTTTTAGTGAATTCGTATGTAATAAGGGGCTTTAGGTGGTCATTGGAAAAATCAGCATGCTAATAGATACGGATGATTTGGGGGCAATGGAAAGGCAGTGGGGAAAAGAGACTGTTAAACTAGTTTGTCCTCAGAAATGATCTGTAGAGCTCCTATTACGGGCCAGACACAGCTAGACTCTGGAAATGCAGGGGTGAGCAGTCGGGTGTGACTATAGAGGAGTTAGAGGAGTTAGAAGGAGCTTCTAGGAAAAAGAGGGTGTTCTAGGAGGAGGAGCTAGAGTGACATGGAGAAGTTGGAGGTTTTACAAGGAATTGGTGGATTACGTAAATGAATTCTGGTACTATTTTATTATTTTTTTAAAAAAATTTTTTAAATATATTCAATTGATTTTTTACAGAGAGGAAGAGAGAGAAATAGAGAGTTAGAAACATCGATGAGAGAGAAACATCGATCAGCTGCCTCCTGCACAGTGCCCGCAACCCAGGTACATGCCCCTGACCGGAATTGAACCCGGGACCCTTCAGTCCACAGGCCGATGCTCTATCCACTGAGCCAAACCGGTTTCGGCTCGGCAATTTTTTAAAAACAAATTTTTTAATCCTCACCCAAGAATATTTTTCCATCTTTTTTTTTAAGAGAGAGAGGAAGGGAGGGGAATGGGGGAGGAGAGAGAGTGAGAGAGAGAGAGAGGGAGAGAGAAACATCGATGTGAGAGAGACATCAATCCGTTGCCTCCTGCACGTTCCTGACCTGGGTCCGGAGATCAAGCCTGCAACAGAGATCCCTGCCCTTGACCAAAATTGAGCCCAGGACCCATCGGTCCGAGGGCTGATGCTCTATCCACTGGGCCACACCAGCGAGGGCTCTGGTATTATTTTAGACGATCAACTGAACACCACCTGGCAAGCCCTGGGGATACCTGAGTGAGCAAAGTCACCATTGTCGATAGGATTGCCAGATGTCGGGGGAAAGCAACCGTTTAAATTCGAATTTCACAGCACACAGTATTTTAGTTATTTGTTGTTTATCTGAAATGCAAACGCCGTCAGGCATCCTGTGTTTTTACCTGGGAACAATAATTTGGGGGAATTGGGGTGTTTGGGGAGAGAGAGTTATTACAGGGGACATGGGGCATTGGAGGGTAACTGGGTGGTAGGAAGAGGGGCTGGGGATACTGAAGAAAAAGAGGAGTGTTGAAGCCAACGCTAGCACCAGCGCTCACCGTGTGCCCAGGGCTATGCTAAGTGTTTTTGTTTTGAAAAACTTCATTCTGAAAATTGTCAACCTTATACAATAGTAGAACAACCCTGGCTGGTTTGGCTCAATGGGTAGAGCGCAGGCCTGCAGACTGAAGGGTCCCAGGTTCGATTCCGGTCAAGGGCACATGCCCGGATCGCGGGCTCCATCCCCAGTGTGGGGCGTGCAGGAGGCAGCCGATCAATGATTCTCTCGCATCGTGGATGTTTCAATCTCTCTCTCCCTCTCCCTTCCTCTCTGAAACCAATAAAGATATTTTTTTTAAAAAATAGTAGAACAGGTGACACAATGAGCTACTTTACTATCTGTGCTTTATGTACGCACCATATTTTTAAATATATTTTTATTGATTCCAGAGAGGAAAAAGAACCTCGGGCCAGGATTTTATTTTATTTTATTTTTTCGGGCCAGGATTTAAAAAAAAAAAGTTACCTCCCAGGAGAGGATTCATTGTCTCAGACAGCCCTACCTAAAGCAACCACCTCCCCCTTCTCACCCCAGCAGCTATCCCAGCCCTTTGTAGTATTTCTTTTATTTATTTACTTTTTAATATTTCTTTATTGATTTCAGAGAGGAAGGGAGAAGGAGAGAGAGATAGAAACATCAATGATGAGAGAGAACCATTGATTGGCTGCCTCCTGCACACCCCCAACTGGGGATCGAGCCCGCAACCCAGGCATGTGCCCTTGGCCAGAATCGAACCTGGGACCTCAAACCTGAGACCCCTTAGTCCGCAGGCCGACACTCTGTCCACTAAGCCAAGCCACAGCCAGGACTGTAGTATTTCTTTTAGAAACGTCTCCGGATCTATAATTAATCTTGTTCATTGATCGTGTGCCTGTTCATTGTCCATCTTATCCACTAGGGGGCGGCCTTGTTCCGTTCACCATGGAAATTGCAGCGCCCAGAACTGTGCCTGGCACAGAGGAAAGGAACGCTCCATGAATGATGTTGATTGAATGAATGGAGGCTATTCAGAATAAAGGAGCAGTGATATTGTAGGGGGTTAAGAGAAAGAGACAAATGGGAGGTGAGGGGACAAAGGAAAGGATTTGATAACCAGGAATTTGGGGTGATTGGGGCACAAGGAGGCAAGGAGGACATTAGCAAATGGATGGGGAGGTGGTTGAGGAGGACTTGGGATGTTCTAAAGAATTCACTGCTATCTGTAGGATTATTAAAGTGCCAGTGCCTCAGTCTCCTCATCTGTAAAATGGGAACAATAATAGTCATCTCACAAGTTTGCGGATCATCTGAGGTAACACATGGAATCTGTCATCATCAAAATAATTACTAATGCCCTAACCGGTTTGGCTCAGTGGATAGAGCGCCGGCCTGCGGACTGAAGAGTCCCGGGTTCGATTCTGGTCAAGGGCATGTACCTTGGTTGCAGGCACATCCCCAGTGGGGGGTGTGCAGGAGGCAGCTGATCAATGTTTCTCTCTCATTGATGTTTCTAACTCTATCCCTCTCCCTTCCTCTCTGTAAAAAATCAATAAAATATATTTTTTAAAAAAACTAAATATAGGATTTTGATGCGCGGTGTTGGTAAGGGGAGAGGCTATGCATGTGTGAAGGTAGGGAGTAGAACTGAAACCAGTCTAAGCAAGCCTCCGGTTCTTTTGCCTGCTGCCATGACGCCAAACACACCACACAGGTGCAGACGGAAGGGAAGTGGTTTATTCGAGTGCCGAAAACCTGAGAGGTTGGCAGGCTCCCGCCTCAGCAGCCATCTCAACATCTCAGGATAGGCCAAGGGCGTTTATAAGGGGATCGTGAGAAGAGGGGAAGGAGGAATAGTGGTGACGAGCAGTTTCCCGTTTCAGCTCTCCGGTGGTTTTGATATTCTCTTTCCTGTGTGTCGGTGACTGGTGCTTTTTTCCTCTCTGTGGGTTTTCTTGCTGATGCCCGGGGACAGGATATTGCAGGCCTTGTCTGGGCCGGCATCTGCTACACTCCTGTGGCTGAGGCTGGCCAAATGGAGAACTGAAACTGCCCCGGCCTGTAACGTGCTTAGCTACGGAACGATGACTATTTTAGACTCTAAGTTTTGTCAGGATATTCTTATTTTTAATTCTTGGTAGTTAATGAAATGTGTTTATTGCCGGAAGCCGGTCCATCCTTGCTGCTTGACACAGTTGCTGCAGGAAAGAAACATCTGAACAGCATATGTTTCAAGGGACCTGGCATATATGGCATACTGTTCTTAATATGTTTGTTCCCCTTCTTGGCGCTATGTGTTTTAACCAAGGTCACCTCTCTGAGAAAGGTTGTTTCCCCAGGTAAGGATTTTTCCCTGAAGTCAGGGAGGGAATAAAACCTCTTAACTAAGTGCCAGGCGGGTAATTAATCACTTTAACTACGAACAATCATGCTTAAGCTACATAATCTTTACTCCCTGGAATGGAGATAAGAAACGCCCTAACCTTTGGAATAGAGATTGATAGGATTGAATCAACTGGTATAAATACAGATGTAACAAGACAACAGGACACAGAACCTAGAGACAGAACCTAGACACAGAACCTAGACACAGAACCTACACAGAACCTAGAGACAGAAGAACTTCGCTGGAGAGAACATGGCAAAAGATCCTGGACAGAAACTGGCCTCAGAACCTAGACACAGAACCTAGACACAGAACCTAGAGACAGAACCTGGCTGAAGAACCTAGAGACAGAACCTGGCTACAGAACCTGAATAGAACATGGCAAGAGAACCTGACTAGAACCTGGTGACTGAACACGGCAGGAGAACCTGGACAGAACCTGGCAACAGAACCTGGATGGAGAACCTAGCGAGGGAACATGGCTACAGAACCTGGCTGGAGAGCCTGGAGAACCTGACTGGAGAACCTAGCAAGAGAACATGGACACACAACCTGGCTGGAGATCCTAACCAGAACTTCGCTGGAGATTGTGGCTAGAGATCCTGGCAAGGCTGCTGATCAACTGAACACTGTCTCCGTGTCATTCCTTCTTCGCCGACTCCATCCACACCTTTGGGGACCCCTGGACCTGCTGGGGTTGGACCCCAGCAGTTTATTAAAATATATTTTTACTGATTTCAGAGAGGAAGAGAGAGGGAGATAGAAACATCAGTGTTGAGAGAGAATCATGGATCGGCTGCCTTCTGCACACCCCCCCTCCCCCCACTGGGGATCAAGCCCGCATCCCAGGCAGGTGCCCTTGGCCGGAATCAAACTGGGGACCCTTCAGTCTGCAGGCCAAAGCTCTATCCACTGAGCCAAACCAGCTAGGGCTGAATTTTGTTTATTAGCAAGGTATATATTAATATTAGACCACATAAGCTTTAAGGTAGAATTGCATTAGTAGACATGAAGAGACATTTCATTCAAAAATGTATATTGGTTTGATATGATTCAAATCCACTTGTTTATGACAAAAATCAAGTCTTTAAGAATAAGATTGCTTGCCGAAACCGGTTTGGCTCAGTGGATAGAGCATCGGCCTGTGGACTGAAAGGTCCCAGGTTTGATTCCGGTCAAGGGCATGTACCTGGGTTGCGGGCACATCCCCAGTAGGAGATGTGCAGGAGGCAGCTGATCAATGTTTCTCTCTCATCGATGTTTCTAACTCTCTATCTCTCTCCCTTCCTCTCTGTGTAAAATCAATAAAATATATATATTTTTAAAAAAATATAATAAGATTGCTTGCTCTGGCTGGTTTGGCTCAGTGGCTAGAGCTTCGGCCTCTGGACTGAAGGGTCCCAGGTTCCATTCTGGTCACCAGCACATGCCTGGGTTTCCGGCACTATCCCCAGTAGGGGGCGTGCAGGAGGCAGCTGATCAGTGATTCTCTCTCATCATTGATGTTTCTCTCTCTCTCCCTCTCCCTTCCTCGCTGAAATCAATAAAAATCTGTTTAGAAAAATAAAAGAATAAGA
Organism: Myotis pilosus; assembly: GCA_036010255.1. Taxonomy (NCBI): domain Eukaryota; kingdom Metazoa; phylum Chordata; class Mammalia; order Chiroptera; family Vespertilionidae; genus Myotis; species Myotis pilosus. Next base: position 5,059,917 of record JASKON010000029.1, read on the forward strand.
TTGCTTTGCTATCAAAGCCAAGTCAGTTGTCCCTGATGAAGTCTGAGCAGCTCAGTTGCTAAGCGGCCTCGCTGGGTTCTTCTCAAATAAAACCCGGGAGACGCAGCTACGCCCGCCGTGCATTTCGGCTACAAAGACGGAAAGTTGGGTTGGACCGAGCGCTCCTGGGCCCCGGAGGCAGCGCGGGTCCGCGGCTGGGGGCGGGGAGGACGCAGGAATGCCGGTGCCTGGGAGCACCCAGGGCCTGGGTTATGCAAATCTGCTGGGGGCGGGTCAGGCCCTGCGCTCCGAGAGGTCCGGTCCGGTTCCGAGGGAGGGCAGGGGTGCGGTTCCCGGGGGTCCCCTTCCCGCGAGGCTCCTCCTCCTCCCCCTCACCCCCTACCCCGTCCATCTGGAGGAAGGGGGTGGGAAGCAGGTAGGCAGTGCCCGGGCGGGACACCCCCCCCTCCTGCACCGCCCAGATCCCTCCCCCTCCCGGGGCGGGGGAGGGGTGTTTGGATGGGTTTATTTGATTCTTCTGGTTCGTTCGGTTCCAAACGGGCTCGTGTTCCGGCTCCGCAACCCTCCGGCGCCTGGATGAGCTCGCGCGCGGCGCCAGAGGCCGGTGCTGCGGGGATGGTGAGTGTGCCCGCCGCGGGGCGCTCCAGCCCTGGGCGGGGATGGTGAGTGTGCCCGCCGCGGGGCGCTCCAGCCCTGGGCGGGGATGGTGAGTGTGCCCGCCGCGGGGCGCTCCAGCCCTGGGCGGGGATGGTGAGTGTGCCCGCCGCGGGGCGCTCCAGCCCTGGGCGGGGATGGTGAGTGTGCCCGCCGCGGGGCGCTCCTGCCCTGGGCGGGGATGGTGAGTGTGCCCGCCGCGGGGCGCTCCTGCCCTGGGCGGGGATGGTGAGTGTGCCCGCCGCGGGGCGCTCCTGCCCTGGGCGGGGATGGTGAGTGTGCCCGCCGCGGGGCGCTCCAGCCCTGGGCGGGGATGGTGAGTGTGCCCGCCGCGGGCGCGCCAGCCCTGGGCGGGGATGGTGAGTGTGCCCGCCGCGGGGCGCTCCAGCCCTGGGCGGGGATGGTGAGTGTGCCCGCCGCGGGGCGCTCCAGCCCTGGGCGGGGATGGTGAGTGTGCCCGCCGCGGGGCGCTCCAGCCCTGGGCGGGGATGGTGAGTGTGCCCGCCGCGGGGCGCTCCAGCCCTGGGCGGGGATGGTGAGTGTGCCCGCCGCGGGGCGCTCCAGCCCTGGGCGGGGCGGGCGGGCAGCCGGGAGCTGGGTCTGCAAAAGCCGAGCCTCCGCGGGGACCCGAGGGCGGCGGGGAGCGCCCCACGTGCTGCGCCTGAGTTCCGCTCCCCCGGGGGGCCGGGCGGGGTGCAACCACCTGGCGAAACGCCCTTGACCCGGGGGACACTCCGCGGGCGGCGGCCGCGAGCTGTGCGGTTTGACGGCGAGCACGTGTCGCGGCGCTGGAATCGGGGTGCGGGGGGTGAGCTGGGGACTCCGGGCCGGCAGAAAGGGCAGCCGGCGACCGTCCAGGGAAAGGGCCTCGGGGTGTGAGTTGGGTCCGAGGGGCACGTGCCTCCTTTGGGTGAACGGAGGCCCCCGCGGAGGGAGTTTGCACAGGGGCCCGGTGAAGGGGAGAAGGGGTGGCCGGGGGGTCGGCTGCCAGACGGGGCTTCCCGCGGCGGCCCCGCCTGATGCCGGCTCCCCCGCTTCCCCGCCGCCCCGAGCCAACGCGCAGGGGATCCCCGGGCAGGAAACCGGGGCTCCGGTTGTGCTGCGTGGAGACCGCGCCCCACGGGGACCTGCCTGATCCGGGGAGGGTTGGGGTCCTTCACTGGGGGTGGGGGCGGGGGGGCGGGAGGCCCGATTTAAACGAAGCCGCCGCTGAGATAGGCGCCCGCGGAGGGTTTATCACCCCTGCGGGCTGTTTCCTTGGAAACCACAAACTCGAGATGGGGGCGGAATGCGGGCCCCTGATCCCAAAGCCCGGCTCCTCCAGGCCCGGGACTTGGCTGCCCCAGGCAAGGGTGGGAGGTCCTGTTATGGTGCACACAGCCACGTTTTAGGTAGGCTAGGGTTTTTACATATATATATATATTTCAGCGAGGACGGGAGAGAAACATCAATGATGAGAAAGAACCACTGATCGGCTGCCCCCTGCTGGGGATGGAGCCCAGAACCGGGCAGGCTGAGGCTCTGTCCCAGGGGTTCTCAACCTGTGGGTCGCGACCCCTTTGGGGGGGGGGGTCGAACAGCCCTTTCACAGGGGTCGCCTAAGACCATCGGAAAACACAGATAGAATGACATATTGTTTTGTGATGAATCACTATGCTTTCATTATGTTCAGTTTGTAACCATGAAAAGACATCCTGCAGATCAGATATGTACATGACGATCCATCACAGTAGCAACATGACAGTGATGAAGCAGCAACGAAAATAATGTTATGGTTGGGGGTCACCACCACAGGGGAAGCTGTATGAAAGGGTCGTGGCATCAGGAAGGTTGAGAACCACTGCTCTATCCACTGAGCCAAACCGGGATAGGGCAGTAGGATAGGATTTTTAGAGCTCAAGGTTTCTCCGTGAGTTAAAACAGTAAACGAGAGAGAGAGAGAGAGAGAGAGAGAGAGAGAGAGAGAGAGAGAGCGCCATTTTTGACTTTGCAGCCCAGGTCGTCCAGGCCTGGCATTTCCAGCTGGGCGGCTGCGGGTAAACCTAGATTCTCTGCCTTTGGCATCTGGTTTTGCCCCCAAGCATTTCATCGCTGTCCTTCAGTGTGACACTTCTTTCTGTTCTGTGGGAACGCGAGGTCCTGGGCGCTTCAGAGGAGTGATTGCTAGGGGGTCTTCAGGCCCAACCTTGAGGGGAGTGAGGGGCAGTTAGGCAGAGAGGCTGAGTGGGAAGGGGGAAGAAGCAAGTTCTAGGTGCCAAACCACACGGGCATAGCAGAACCCGTAGTTATAATGCTGCTGATGGGTGGCACGGGAGGAGCGCGTAGTTGCAATGTGGCTGGAGAGACTTAAATAAACTGAGACTATCCAAAGGGTAGACCAATCGGGAGGTAACGCACAGGAGGAAATGAGGAAGCTCTAGCAAATATAAGCCCCTCGATAAGAGGGCGTTGGTGGCTGCCCTCTCTGGGACCTCCTCCCTGTCCAATGAATCCAATGATAAAAATCTTCTGGTCCAAGATTTTTATTCTTTTTTAAATATATTTTATTGGTTTCAGAGAGGAGGAAACAGGGAGAGAGAGAGAGAAAAACAGCAATGATGAGAGAGAATCATTGATCAGCTGCCTCCTGCATGCCCCCTACTGGGGATTAATCCCGAAACCTGAGCATGTGCCCTTGACTGGAATCGAACCCGGGACCCTTCAGTCCACAGGTCAACGCTCTATCCACTGAGCCAAACCGACTAGGGGCCAAGATTTTTATTCTTCAACTTCGAGAGACACGGTCCCGGGAAGAACCTCAGCTGGGTGTTCAGGTATCAACATCAATATCTGAATCTTTGGATTCCAAAAATTTGGTTGCATATCTCTCGAGAAATGGAATTGGTATATTTAAGATACAGAAGCACCGTTCCGACTGGAAGAATACGGGTTGTTTGTGGCCCTAGAGAATTTTGAGACGACAGGGCCGTTTTAGCTGTGCTAAAAACCAAAATTCAACCGTGTAAAGAGCAAATGAGCCTGGCCGGCGTGGCTCAGTGGTTGCCTATTAATCTATGACTCAGAAGGTTACAGTCCCATTCCCTATCGATTCCTGGTGTGGAGCGTGCAGGAGGCAGCCCATCAAGGGTTCTCTGTCATCATTAATGTTTCTCTCTGAAATGATTAAAAATATATTTTTAGCCCTAGCCGGTTTGGCTCAGTGAGCAGAGCGTCGCCTGTGGACTGAAGGGTCCCGGGTTCGATTCTGGCCAAGGGCACATGCCTGGGTTGCGGGCTCGATCCCCAGTGTGGGGCATGCACGAGGCAGCCAATCAATGATTCTCTCTCATCATTGATGTTTCTCTCTCTCTCTCCCTTCCTCTCTGAAATCAATAAAGATATATTTTAAAATATATATTTAAAAAAAAGATTATAAAGAGCAAATTAAGTGGTTTGTGAATGGGGCAGCAGCCCACCCAGCTACTGCAGGGCCCCAAAGGCTGTAGCAAATGGGAGGCTCTTCTAGGAAGCAGGGTGGGGCGAGGGAGCTGCTGATAAAAGAAAAGAAAGGTTCTTTGGGGGAAGGGAATGGGAGCTGTTTTGATCTCTGGACCTGAGCCCTGGAGAAGGCAGGTGCTTGCATGCTCAGAAAAATTCCGCCCCGGTTGACCGCATTGCAGGCGGATCACGAGAATTCTTGTGTTTTCATATTGCACCGTGTTTTACAAAGTATCATACCTTCCAAAAGGTTTTAGCTTGTAAGAACATGTAACACGTAACTTCAAAATGTGCCCGAAGCCGGTCCGTCCTTGCTGCTTGGCACAGTCGCTGCAGGGAAGAAACGTCTGCACAGCATATGTTTCAAGGGACCTGGCGTATATGGCATACTGTTCTTCATAGGTTTGCTCCCCTACTTAGCTCGATGTGTTTTAACCAAGGTCACCTCTCCGGGAAAGATTGTTTCCCCAGGTGGGGATTTTTCCCTGGAGTTAGGGAGGGGATAAAACCCCTTAACTAAGTGCCAGGCGGGCAGTTAATCACTTTAACTATGAACAACCTTGGAATGGAGATAAGAAACGCCCTAACCTTTGGAATGGAATGGGTAGGATTAAAATCAACTGGTATAAATACAGATGTAACAGGAGAATAAAGGAAGAGCCTCCCTATGCAGATCATCTGAACGCTGTCTCCGTGTCATTCCATCTTCGCCGATTCCGTCCACACCTTTGGGAACCCCTGGACCTGCTGGGGTTGGACCCCAACAGAAATGCACTGGGTATGTAATTTTAAGGCGTGCCTTTAACATTTATGTAGAAACCTTTTTTGTACTCGTGCGATAGAAACTTACCAGGCCATGGGGTGCAGCTAGCAATAAAACTACTGGTCCACATTCAGATGAGGTTTCTGGGGAAGGTTAAAACGGCGCTTCGGTCAGGTATGAAATTTAGGTTTGGGATAAAAGGGTTTTAGCTCGCCTTTCTGGGCCTGTGGTTTTCTCTTTCACAGCCGGAAAATAGGACTTCAAAGTCAAAAAAGTCAAATGAAGCTCAGTGATTAGAGAGTCAGCCCTAGCACCAAAGGGTCGCAGGCTCGATTCCTGGTCAAGGGCGTGTGCCTGGGTTGCAGGTTCGGTCAGGGGCTCACATCATGTCTCTCTCTCTCTCTCCCCCCACTCCCTTCCACTCTCTCCACAAAAATCAATGAAAAAATATCCTCAAGTGAGGATTAAAAAATAAAATAAACCCTGCCCAGTTTGGCTCAGTGGATAGAGTGTCGGCCTGCGGACTGGAAAGGTCCCAGGTTCGATTCCAGTCAAGGGCACATGCCTGGGTTGCAGGCTCCATCCCAGTAGGGGGCGTGCAGGAGACAGCCAATCAGTGATTCTCTCATCATTGATGTTTCTCTCTCTCCCTCTTCCTTCTTCTCTGAAAATCAATTAAAAATATATTTTTTAAAATGGAGATGATGAGGGCAAACCTGGAAATCCTTCCTCTGTCCTGCCCTATGGTGCTTACACCCTGTTCACGGCTCCTGGCCACCCGGGAATACCATCCCTCTAGTTCCTTCCATCTTTTCAAGGCCCCTCGTGTCATGAAAATGAGCTCCCTGTATGCTCTCTGCAGCGAATATAAGAGGCTATTGACATGGACATTTTTCTTTATCAAACACAATTATTTTATTGATTTCCTTTTTAAAATATATTTTTATTGATTTCAGAGAGGAAGGGAGAGGGAAAGAGAGAGAAACATCAATGATGAGAGAGAATCTCCAAGCCTGCAACCCGGGCATGTGCCCTTGACCGGAATCGAACCTGGGACCCTTCGGTCCGCAGGCCGGCGCTCTATCCACTGAGCCAAACCGGGTTCGGCCAGCTGCTTTTATTTACTGGAACACACAATTACTTCTTAGGAATGCAAACAGACAGATCAAGGGTAATGTTTAGTAAACGGTAAGATTGTCAGGTTTGGGGGGAGTTTGCCTTAGGCCAGTGGTCGGCAAACCCATTAGTCAACAGACCCAAATAGCAACAGGACAACGATTGAAATTCCTTTTGAGAGCCAAATTTTTTAAACTTAAACTATATAGGTTCGACCCCTTCCAACTCTCCCATCCGCACTCGTCTTGTATACGTGTTTCGTTTATCTCCTTTTGTTCACCCTCTCTATGTCCAAACCATCTCCACATACCTTTCTCAATCCTGGACACTACATCTTTCCCTCCACAACGTTCCCTAAAATTAACTTCATAAACTTTACTTAAAGTTTTAAGTCTTAAACTATAGGTATGTTAATAAAACTCGATAGCATACTTAATAACGACATTATTTATTGATAAAATTAAATTCCTTACAATTTACCTTACAATATCCATCAAGTTAAATCATGACAGTGACTGACAAACACTAATGTGAACAATGGCCTTGCATCTCCTTGGAAAGTTTGGGTAAGTCAGGTTTGTATGTTGTTGCCCGCACGTGGTATTTGGTGGAAGAGCCACACTCAAGGGGGCAAAGAGCCGCATGTGGCTCCCGAGCCGCGGTTTGCCAACCACTGCGTTAGACCATTGAGTCAGCAGTAGGTAAGAAAATGCAAATATTCACCCTGTGAATATCGAAGCCCAAACTCAGCCTTCTGGGGGACTTCTCGCATTTATATTCTATTTGTTACTGTTGATCTAGGTTTCCAGCACTGGGTGACCTCATCTTATTGCCTTTGCATCTGCAAAGGGCCTATTTGCAAATCAGTTCCCATTCAAGGGCTTGTGGGGTTAGGATTGCAATGTATCTTTGGGAGGGGACACAGTTCACCCCAATGAGCCTAAGAGGGTGTTTACTCATAGGACGCTGTGACCTTCAAGGATGTGGCATTGAACTTCACCAAGGAGGAGTGGGCCCTGCTGGCCCTGGAGCAGAGGGCCCTCTACCGAGATGTGATGCTGGAGAACATCCGGAACCTGGCCTCCGTCGGTAAGGGCCCCGTTCTGCGCCTCGAGGGGAGCCAGGCCCTCCTGTGGTCAGGAGGCAGCTGACAGGGGACCCGGCTTGTTCCCCCGTCCAGAGACACGGCTGCTGCTGGTAGACTAGGGTCTCCCCCGTGGAAATGGACATCTTGTCCGCGGTGATCAGGGTGGTGGCCTGCGGCCAGAGGCCCTGCTCTGCGTCCGCAGTCCTTGTCTTCTCGTGGGAATGAATTCAAACGAGAGATAAATGGCGGCAGCAAAAGCCGGTGAGAATGGATTTGCGGAAAAGGAATGCGCTCAGAGATCGTCTGAGTGGGGAAACCGAGCCAGCCGAAAGCAAACCTAGGGGCCCGCTGACCGGGAATCGAACCTGAAACCCCTCTGTTCGCAGGCAATGCCCTAACCACTGAGCAACACCAGCTGGGGCTGAAATCAAAATTTTTTTAAAAGCATATTAGCCTGGCCAATGTGGCTCAGTGGTTGAGAGTTGTCAGCCCATGAACTAGGAGGTCGTGGCTCAATTCCCAGTCAGGGCACTTGTCTGGGTTTATTTTCTTTTTTAAATATATTTTATTGTTTTTTCACAGAGAGGAAGGGAGAGGGATAGAGAGTTAGAAACATCGATGAGAGAGAAACATCGATCAGCTGCCTCTTGCACAGTCCCTACTGGGGATGTGCCCGCAACCCAGGTACATGCCCTTGACCGGAATCGAACCTGGGACCCTTCAGTCCACAGGCCGACACTCTATCCACTGAGCCAAACCGGTCAGGGCCACATGTCTGGGTTTTGAGCTGAATCCCCAGTCGTGGGCGTGCAGGAGGCAGCCGATGGATGTTTCTCTCACAGATGTTCCTGTCTCTCTATCCCTCTCTCTTCCTCTCTCTCAAATCCATAAAAATAACTTTAAAGCACATTTAAAAAAAGGAAAGAAGCCCACACGGCCGTTTACCCGTTTTATCCTCTCCAGCCCGTCTTCACTCTCAGCCAAGAACTTAACTCTTGGGCGCTGTATTTCAGGTGAGGTGATTGGACAGAAGACCGAAGACTCGGCCCCTGGGCAGGACATTCTTGCCAAAAACACAGCCCGTGAAGCCGACAGAGTGTGTCTCACGAGCAACAACCCCACTCCAGGAGGAGACGTGGAAGGCCTCAGAGCAGAGGAGCCACACAGGTGGAGGGGGCCGAGAGGGAGGTGTGTGGTGGCTGCCGGAGAGAAAGACGGCTGTCTGCTTCCAGCCTGTGAAACGAGGGAGACGCTCGTGCCTCCGCAGGGAGATCCCGCCAGAAAACACACCCCCCAAAATATTCTGCATCCAGATGGTGTCTTAAGGGGTAACCCCAAAACCTCTGAAAACAGCGAGGACCACAGAGGATCGCGGCAGCGCATTCGGTCAGCTCCGAGTGTGAGAACGACAACAGAGCGGCGATCGGTCACGCGGGTCAAGAATCGGAATCGTGCGTTTCGTGCGCCTGATAAAACATTTCGGGGGGTAAACAATTCGGTCTATGAATTGGGGAAGGTCTTCCCGGAAGACTGTGTCCTTAGGGCACGCGAGACTCACGTTCCAGAGAAAGTTTACGGGTCCAGTGAGCGTGAAAACATTCCCCAAAGGAACCCCATGCCTGCTGTGCCGGTGCAATCTTACCCAGCGCAGACGACGAACAAGAATAATCCAAGTGGGAAAAGCTTCCCGCAGGTTCTACATGCTGAGTCACACAGGGGCACGTGGAACGGAGAGAAAAACTATAGGTGTCAAGATTGTGGGAAAGCCTACGCTTATCATTCGTACTTTCTGAAACACAGGAGCATTCACACTGGAGAGAAGCCCCATGCCTGTCCGGAGTGTGGGAAAACCTTCCGATATTCGCTGCACCTCAAGAAACACTTCTTCAGACACCTTGCGGAGAAGCCCCATAAATGTAAGGAGTGTGGGAGGGCCTTCCACAAGTCTTGTACGCTCACCACGCACACGAGGATCCACACTGGAGAGAGGCCCTATAAGTGTGCGGAGTGTGGGCAAGGCTACACGAATCATTCATCGCTGAAGAGCCATCTGAAGAAGCACAGCTAAGAGAGGCCCTCCGAAGGAAAGGGAGGTGGGGGAAGCTTCGCTCTTCTCAAAATTCGGAATGAGTGGAGAGGACGTGTTGGAAGGGAGCTCCATAAGCCAACGGACAGGGGAACGTCTTCCGTCAGCTCTCGCATCGTCCAGAAATGGGGAGTTGCACGCTGGAAAGAAAGCCGGGGAAGATAAGATCGGTGGAAAGCTTTTAACCTTCATCTTTTTTTTTTTTTCGATTGTTGACACTATTACAGATGTCTCCCATTTTTTTTTCCCCTTCGCTCCCCTCTACCCAGTCCCAGTACCTCTCCCCCTCCCGAAGCCTTCACCTCCGTTGTCTGTATCCACGGGCTATGCCCATATGCGTAGATGTTCTTCGGCTAATCTCTTCCAGTGCCCCCACCCTCCATCCCCTCTTGAGTTCTGTCCGTCTGTTCCATGTATCCATGCCTCTGGCCCTGTTTTGCTTGCTAGTTTATTTTATTCATTAGCTTCCACATATAAGTGAGATCATACAGTATGTGTCTTTCTCTGACTGGCTTATTTCGCTTAACATTATAATCTCCACGTTTGTACAAACTGTCATAAAAAGTAAGATTTCTGCCCTAGCCTGTTTGGCTCAGTGGATAGAGCCTCGGCCTTCGAACTGAAAGGTCCCAGGTTCAATTCCAGTCAAGGGCACATGCCCGGGTTTTGGGCTTGAGCCCCAGTGGGGGACTTGCAGGAGGCAGCTGATCCATGATTCTCACTCATCATGGATGTTTCTCTCTCTCCCTCTTCCTTCCTCTCTGAAATCAATAAAAATATATTTTTAAAAAACTAAGATTTCCTTCTCTTTTTCACAGCTGCATAGTATTCCCCTGTGTAAATGTATTATAGCTTTTCTATCCACTCACCTACTGATGGGCACGTGGGCTCTTTGCAGATCTTGGCGCTTGCCGATAATGCTGCAATGGACACGGGGATGCACACATTCTTTTGAATTAGGGTTCCAGGTTTCTTGGGGTATATTCTCACAAGTGGATTCACGGAGTCGCGAAGCAGTTCCATTTTTATTTTTTTTAAAATATATTTTATTGATTTTTTACAGAGAGGAAGGGAGAGAGATAGAGAGTTAGAAACATCGATGAGAGAGAAACATCGATCAGCTGCCTCCTGCACATCCCCCACTGGGGATGTGCCCGCAACCCAGGTACATGCCCTTGACCGGAATCGAACCCAGGACCCTTGAGTCCGCAGGCCGACGCTCTATCCACTGAGCCAAACCAGTTTCAGCCAGTTCCATTTTTAAATCGTTGAGGAAACTCCACACCGTTTTCCACAGTGGCTGCACCAGCCTGCGTTCCCACCAGCAGTGCACGAGGGCTCCCTTTTCTCCACATCCTCGCCAGCACTTGTTTGTTGATTTATTGATGACACTCATTCTGATATCTCATTGTGGTTTTAATTTCCATTTATCTGATGATTGGTGATGCTGAACATCCTTTCTCATGTCTATTGGCCATCTGTGGGTCCTCTTTGGAGAAGTGCCTGTTCACATTCTTTGCCCATTTTTAATTGAATTATTTTTTGTGTGTTTTTGTGTGTTTTGTTTTTGGTGTTTATATAAGTTCTTTATAAATTTGGGATATTAACCCCTTATCAGATGTATCATTGGTGACTATGTTCTCCCATTCAGTGGGTTGTTTTTTTCCATTCAGTGTTATTGGGGGCTTGTTTTTTGTTGTGTTTTTTTTTCAGTCTTTTCATTTTGTTGATGGTTTCCTTTGCTGTTCTTACAATTTTTTAAAGATTGGGAAAGTGAACCCTGGCCGGGTAGCTCAGTTGGTTAAAACATCGCCCCAATACGCCAAGGTTTAGGTTCGATCCTCGGGGCACAGACAAGAATCAACCAATGAATGTGTGAATCAGCAGAACAACAAACTGATGTTTCACTCTCCCCCTCTCTTCCTTCCCCCCCCCCCACCCAAATCAGTAAACATTGAAAAACACTATATAGTTCACTTATTTAAATACCGTATTTGCCGGCGTATAAGACGACTGGGCGTATAAGACGACCCCCTAACATTTCCACTCAAAATACAGAGTTTGTTATATACTCGCCATATAAGACTACCCCCTCTTCCGCACACCTTCCACACACCAAATAAAAGGTAAAACAATATCAGATTTGATTTTAACATTTTAATTTATATTCAAATGCTTATGACATGCAGGAAAACTGTCACAAGGCTGTATGTAATCAAACATATACATAAAACAGTGCAAGTTTATTACCGGTAAACATACCGGTAATTCACTAAAGAAAACACACTCTATAGACTGGTACCGTAGATGCTTCTCAGGAACACAGGCAAGCAGCCCACAACCTAGAGGGACTGTCAATGATAGAAGTAAGATAACAAATAGAGGGAGAGAGCAAGTGCCGGGCAAGTCCCTAGCAAGTTTGCTGGCGTGACAGTTTCACCTTAAAAGCCTTCAAACTCCTCTTCATCATCTGATATTAAAAGTTCATCAACGACATCTTGGTGCCATGATAGGGATGATAGGGGTTTGACTGGTCGACATTTTCTATGCTGTACTGTACAATGGGGCAGTATTGTGGTTGGCTGTTGGCTGTATACAAAGCCTGATTTGATTGGTCCCTGCTCCCTGTTTGCCCGCCCTGTCACTATAGCAGTCTGGTCCACCCTTGCATCAGCATCTCCCTGGGACCTCACTAGTGCGCAAGTGGGAGCTCTTCAACATTCTAACAGGCACCATGATAGCGCAAAATCGCGAATCTTCAATGCATATGTAAAGAAATATACGGTAACCCGAATTTACCACACTCGCAAAATCGCACACAGCCAACCATACACCCAGTATGGTATCGCGATTCGCGATTTTGCGCTATCATACTGGGTGTATGGTCGGCTGTGTGCGATTTTGCGAGTGTGGTAAAATCGCATAACAGCAAAATCGCATAACAGCCGAGCATACACCCAGCAGCGCTGCTGATGCCTGAACGGTATGTGGAATGAAGTGGGCGGGCATCGGGAGGCCACTATGGCACGGGGCAAGCACTATGGGCAGTCTATCTGAAGTGTACCTGGCGTATAAGACGACCCCCCACTTGGAGGCATATTTTTCAGGGCCAAAAAATCGTCTTATACGCCGGCAAATACGGTAATAATAATAATAATAACAATAATAATGTAAAGATTGGGAAATGTGACAACCAAAAGCGAATGAAAATGTCCAGACAGAGTTAAAAGTCAGTAAGGTGATGGCCACATCCCACCATCCGTGTCTTGTCTTAGATTTTGGATTCTTCATCCTCTGGCTCATCTTCGTACTCACCACCTGGGCTAAATCCCGGAATATCAATCATATTTTCGGTTTGGGCTGGCAGTTCTGTATCTTGCTTCATTCAGAGAAAGGAAGATGAACCCGGGTGCCCTGCAGGTAGGTGTTCCTTGTTCTTCGCTGCCCTGTGGCTTCTTTTTTTTTAGTTACATTCACGTAAGAGACCCTGCATATCTCACTGTAGATTCTGCAAACGCTGCTGCTAAAACTGCCGTGGCCTCGAGTGGGTCTCCGGTTGGGGTCGAAGTGGGAATCGCTGGGCTGTACGATCCACCTAGGACGCACACAGCAGCGTTTTACACAAACTAGGATTGTCTGACTCCATTCATCAGGAATTTTCCGGAAAAGGCACTTCCTTAGAGACAGGGAGACAGGGCAGAACCCGCCCGCGGCGGGACACGGGCGCCACCTGGCGGCGGACTGCGGTAGGACAGCGCGGCCGGCACGGAAATGTTTGCTTTCGGACCAAGGGAGTCACCGTCCCGCGTGAAGGGTCCGTTATCTGGGAATCAGTGTGCGGAGCTGGGAGCCCTCGACCAGTGGCTTCCGAACTTTTCTGAGGCACATCCAGAAGTCATTTCACATCGACGACATGGTTTCGTGAAATACCCCCGTGCTGCATCAGGCTTCTTTATTCCACTCCGTTTCTATGTTTAGATGCTAGCTAGATTTCCCAGTCTCCACTGACAAGGCCAGATAGAGTTCCCCACTGTCCTGGATGACCCCTGGTCACCAATTACGGTGGGAAAGGGTTGGTCCCCAGATGACGCCCCCTGTGGTATTTCTCAGGACTCGCTGGCAGCTCTGATTTCCAAATGAGGAACTGAGCTCAGAGAGGTGCAGACACGCGTCCAAGGCCACACAGCTTGCATGTCGCAGGGCCAGTTTCAGCCTCCTTCCTGGGGAAATCACTAAACACGCCACATTTTACTGCTATTGAGTATAATGTTGCCGGGAGCCGGTCCATCCTTGCTGCTTGACACAGTCACTGCAGGAAAGAAACATCTGCACAGCATATGTTTCAAGGGACCTGGCGTATATAGCATACTGTTCTTAATATGTTTGCTCCCCTTAGTGCTGTGTGTTTTAACCAAGGTCACCTCTCCGAGAAAGGTTGTTTCCCCAGGTAGGAATTTTTCCCTGAAGTCAGGGAGGGATGCCTCTCCTAGAAAGGTTGTTTCCCCAGGTAGGGATTTTTCCCTGAAGTCAGGGAGGGGATGAAACTCCTTAACTAAGTACCAGGCGGGTAGTTAATCACTTTAACTACAAACAATCATGCTTAAGCTACATAATCTTTTCTCCCTGGAATGGAGATAAGAAACACCCTAACCTTTGTAATAGAAATTGACAGGATTAAAATCAACTGGTATAAATACGGATGTAACAAGACAATAAACGGCAGAACTTCTCTGGAGATCCAGACCAGAACTTGGCTGGAGATCCTGGCTAGGCTGCTAATCAACTGAACGCTGTCTCTGTGTCATTCCTTCTTCGCCGACTCCGTCTACACCTTTGGGAACCCCTGGACCCGCTGGGGTTGGACCCCGGCATAATGTAATTCAGCCTTTTCTCCATTTTTGGCCGTAAGATTGAGTTTGCATGGGTCAGCTGTTTTCTTACACTGTATTTATAAATTAACTAGAGGCTGGGTGCATGCATTGGTGCACATTGAAATTAGAAGAAATATTTTAATATATGTTTTTTTATTGATTTCAGAGAGGGAGAGGAAGAGAGAAAAAGAAATATTAATGATGAGAGAGAATCACTGCTCGGCTGACTCCTGCACAACCCCAACTGGGGATCAAACCCGCAACCCAGGCATGTGCCCTTGACCGGAATCAAACCTGGGACCCTTCAGTCCGCAGCCCGATGCTCTATCCACTGAGCCAAACCAGCTTGGGGTAGAAGAAATATTTTAGAGGCCAGGGAGGGACCGAGGGATGTTGGCTCTAGGGCATGTCCGGCCCCTCACTCAGTCCCAATCGGCCAGACCCCAGCAGCAAGCTAACCTACCGGTTGGAGCATCTGCCACCTGGTGGTCAGTGCACATCATAGCAACTGGTCGAAGAAACAGTTGGACCCTTAGCATATTAGGCTTTTATTATATAGGATGGCATTCCAGAGCTCTGATTTAAAAATGCAAGTCTTGCCCTGACCGGTTTGGCTCAGTGAATAGAGTGTCGGCCTGCGGACTGAAAGGTCCCAGGTTCGATTCCGGTCAAGAGCATGTACCTGGGTTGCGGGCACATCCCCAGTAGGAGATGTGCAGGAGGCAGCTGATCAATGTCTCTCTCTCATCGATGTTTCTAACTCTCTATCTCTCTCCCTTCCTCTCTGTAAAAAATCAATAAAATATATTTTTTAAAAAATAAAAAATATAATAAAAATAAAAATGCAAGTCTTACCCTGACCGGTTTGGCTCAGTGGATGGAGCATTGGCCTGCGGACTGAAGGGTCCCAGGTTCGATTCCAGCCAAGGGCATGTACCTTGGTTGCGGGCACGTCCCCAGTACGGGGCGTGCAGGAGACAGCTGATGGATGTCTCTCTCTCATCCATGTTTCTGGCTCTCCATCCCTCTCCCATCCTCTCTGTAAAAAATCAATAAAATATATTTTTTAAAAATGCAAGTCTTCATGTGGAACAAGATGAATGTGAGGTGGCAATAGTGACACCGCAGAAACGGGTCCACACTGCAAGTCAGGGTTGTTTCCCTGAAGAGCCCGCTGTTACGCATTTACTGGGGACCCCTGGGTAAGCCTCCCCAGGTCGTAGGGTCAGGTGAAGGGAGAGCAAGACCGATTGTCTGGCCCTGACCGGTTTGGCTCAGTGGATAGAGCATCGGCTTGCGGACTGAAGGGTCCCAGGTTCGATTCCAGTCAAGGGCATGTACCTGGGTTGCGGGCACATGCCCAGTAGGCATTGTGCAGGAGGCAGCTGATCGATGTTTCCCTCTCATTGATGTTTCTAACTCTCTATCCCTCCCCCTTCCTCTCTGTAAAAAAACAAAAAAATATATTTTAAAAAAAAAGACTGATTGATAGGTGAGGAAACACTACTTAGTTTTCAATTTGTCGTCGTCACACTCAGAATCACAGACGTGTGTTACATGTACTGCATGCCATTCTAAGGCTTTCCATGTGCCGATTCTTTTCAGTCTCAAACAAACCCCTCGGAGGTGTGGACTGTTGTCAACCCATCGGAGGGGAAGGAGACCCAGAGAATTACCTTCCTGGGTTAGGGAGGAGGCGGATGGATTATCTGCCTTGATTTGGTTGCATTACATGTTGACAGGGTGTCCTGGCTGGTGTGGCTGTTGGTTGGGTGTCGTCTGGCGGGCCGAAAGGTTGCCAGTTCAATTCCCAGCCAGGGCACATGCCTGGGTTACAGACTTAACCCCAGTTCGGGGCGGGGAGGGTGCAGGAGGCAGCCAATTGATGTTTCTCTACCACATCAATGTTTCTCTCTCTCCCTCTCTCTCTAAAAATCAAAACTATTTTTTTAAAAAATGTTTGACAGGAAAATGGCAGGAAAGAGTTATCTGTGACGTTCGAATCGGTCTCACTCCCAAACCCGCCCCAGCAGGCAAGGGACACAATCTACTTCTTCTCTGTGACCCGGGGGCAGGCACAGGGCCTCCACAAATATCCATTCCCCTCTCCTTCCAGACTGCACTTCCCACCACCCTTTGAAGTCGGGTGGTCACATGACCTGCTGGGGTCAATAAATGTTCGTGGAAATGATATGTGTCGTATCCAGGCCGGGGACTGGGAAGTCATGGCAGCTTTGCCGTTATCTCTCCCAGCGACAGCGATTGGGACACCGGGATGGATGGAGCAGAGCCCTGAGGGACCCCCAATAGGCCACCAGCACTGGCCAGTAGTAAACCTTTGTTGCGTTAAGCCACGGAGATCCTGGGCTTGTTTGTTACTGCAGCATAACAGTCTGTCCTGACTGATACAGTGCCCAGTTCTCAGGAGAGCCTGAAACGTGGAGGCCTCAACAAAATGAATGAATGAGTGAATGAATGAATTAATGAATGAATGAGTGAGTGAATTAATGAATGAATGAATGAGTGAATGAATGAATGAGTGAACAGGGCCATAAATTTCCCCCTGGGCTGGAGCTCAAGAAACAGCCATGTCCAGACCCCTCTCTCGCACAGACACTTGTCGCCAGGCTGGGGTACAGTTGGGCTCTGCCCTTTATTTCCTGGGGTCGCAGCTCATGCTGACCCTGAACTTTCTGCTCCAATCCTCTCCTCGGGGTCAGTGCTGGGGGCTCACGGGGAGGGCGAGGAATGAGGAGCCACTGAGACAGGGACCTCGGCCGGGAGAGCCTGGGGGATGGAGACGAGGAGAAGGAACTAGAAATGGGGAAGCAGAAACAGGAGGTGGGGGGAGAGCCAGGGAAGTCGGCAGAGACGGGGAGACAGATGCGAGACAAGACAGACACACAGCAAGCGGGAAAGTTTGACAACAGGAGACTGGGTGACAGAAGGGAAAGAGGGCGGGGAACAGAGAGAGAGGCCAGGAGACAGAGAGGAGATGAGGAGGAGCCCACGGGAAGGGACACAGGGACACAGGAAGGGGAGGTGGGGACGCTGTGGGGGCAGCGGCTGGGGCCGGGAGAAGATGGAGCCACAGGGACCATGGGGGGCGATAGGGGGGCAGAAGCACTCGAGGGGAGATGGTCTGCAGAGAGCGGGGAGGGCGGGCAGGCGCCCAGCTGTGGCTTCAGGACTCTTTGCTCTCCATGGAGCCTGGGCCCGTGCTGGAGGCAGGGCCGGGGCTCGACTCGGACTCGGTGCCTTTGCCGGGCAGGCCGCCGAAGCTCTCGGAGCCGCCGCTGGACTCCAGGTACCCGGTGGAGCCCAGGTAGCTGCTGGAGCTGACCGGCCTGAAGGCCACGCGGCTGCCCGTGGAGAACTGGCTGCCGCCGGCCGAGCCCATGGTGCTGGGGTCGCCGAAGGTGACGTGGCCCACGTTGGCGCTGGTGGCCCGGCCGGACACCAGGATGCCGTTGGTCCTGTGGCTCAGGACGGACCCCGGCCCGACGCTCGGGCTCCGGGACATGGCCAGGGGTGTGCCCGAGCTGGGCCTCTGGCTCCCCGCGAGGTTCAGGGGCTGGCCGCTGTCCATCTTCTTCGCCATCTCCATCAGCTCCTTCAGGTGCTGCTCCCTCGCCAGCTCCCGGGCCTCCATCTGGGGGAGCGGGGGTTGGGGAGGCGGTGAGCGAGGCCCCCGGAGGGCTGAGCCCGGCCCCTGCCCAGGCCGCCCGCCCCGTCTCACCGACTTCATCACGTAGCTCAGCAGCTCCTCCTTGCTCAGAGGATAGTCTTCTTTGGCCTCGAAGCCGGGAGGCTCGTCCCTAAAGCGGGGGGCGGGGGGGCGGCAGGGAGGGGCTGCCTTCTGCACCCACAACCGGCCGATGGCTCCGAGCCGCGCTCTGCCCGCCGGAGGGCGCGCTCCCCTCGGGTCCCCAAAGCGCCCACTCCCTCGTCTCCTCCCCCAGAGCCACAGCGACCTCTGCTCCCAAAGAGACCTCCCGCCCGCCCCCCACTCCCCACCCCCGCCCCCCAGATCCCTGCGCTCACAGGTTGTCGGGGAGCTGGGGCGGCGCCACCTTCTTGGGGAGGTCTTCCGCGTCCTTGCCCAGCACCGTGAGGGCGGCGACCGACAAGCTGGACGTGGTGTAGCTCTGCAGGGAGGAGCCGCTGGTCAGCCCAGGCCCTAGGGCCCCCCGCAGCCCCGCGCCCCGCGCCCCGCACCCCCGCCCCACCTGGGCGTCCAGGTAGGCCTGCACCGTCAGCAGCTCCACCAGCCGCTTCTCGATGAGGCTCAGGAAGAGGCTGATGTCGCGGTCCCGCATGTAGGTCTTGACCCCCAGGAGGTCCTTGATGATGGTGCTGTCGCACTGGGCCCTGGTGAAGAGCTGCTGGATGGCTGGGGGCAGGGGGGGAGAGGACAGGGCAATTCTGGGGGGGGGCAGGCTGTCAAATCCGGGCCCGCTGGGGCCCGCCCTCTCCTTCCCCCAAGTCCCCACGGCCCCGTCTATGAGACGGCGAGCAAGGCGGGCAGACGTCCCCAAGGGCAGACACCAGGCCGCGGGAGGGCATCGCTGTATCCCCGGCACAGGGCTGGGGCAGTGGAAGGCAGGCAGCGAGGGGGCAGGGACAAGCTGAAGGCCCCTCCCCTGGGAGGCCCCACACAGCCCAGCCGTCCGGCCCAGCCCCCATCCGGTTCTGATTCGGCAGCTCCAGCCCCTCCCCCAGAAACACCGGGCTGGTTCAGGGAGCTCGCTGCAGCTGCTAATGAAGGCACCGCAGCCGCGTCTAAATCTGCACCTGCCCGGCCGGCGGCTCCGGGGGTTGGAGCACCGTCCCGCCCACCACAGGGGCCAGTGAGAGCCCGGCCGCGGGGCTCAGTGGTTGAGCATCGACCTAGGAACCAGCAGGTTATGGTTTGGTCCCCGGGCAGGGCACAGGCCTGGGTTGTGGGCTCGATTCCCAGTGTGGGGCGTGCAGGAGGCAGCCGATCAATGATTCTCTCTCATCACGGATGTTTCTATCTCTCTCTCCCTCTCCCTTCCCCTCTGAGATCCTGTTTTTTAAAAGGTTGCAGTTTGCGCCCTAACCGGTTTGGCTCAGTGGATAGGGCGTTGGCCTGCGGACTCAAGGGTCACAGGTTCGATTCCAGTCAAGGGCATGGACCTTGGTTGTGGGCACACCCCCATTCGGGGACATGCAGGAGGCAGCCAATCAATGACTCTCTCTCTTCATGGATGTTTCTATCTCTCTCGCCCTCTTCCTTTCTCTCTGAAATCAATAAAAATATATTAAAAAAATAAAAATAAATAAAAGGTTGCAGTCTGATCCCTGGTCAGGGTGTGAGAGGCAACCAATGGATGCTCCTCTCTCTCTAATAATCAACTGAAAAACAACAAAACCCCTAAGATCCTCGGGTGAGGGTCTTTAAAAAGTCTGCACCCAACCATCTGGCACCCCCACCAGCCATCCCCGCGCCTCCTCGCCCTGCGCCAGGCTCATGCAGACAGCTCCCCCCTGGGGTCCCTCCCTGAGCACCCCCAGCCCACACTGAGCTCAGGGTCCGCCCCATCGCACTCCTTCTCCCCGGCTCCCCATCTCACCAGGCCAGCCCCAGTGCACCTGTCCCGTATCCCCATGGCCCTTCAATCTCATACCTGCGCCCCTCCTCCTCACCCTCCTCCCCTAACCTCCCTGTGCACCCCCTCTCCTGCTCACAACCCTCCACAGCCCCCCAGCACCTCCAGGAAGCGCCTCAGCCTGGCATCCCTTCAGGCCCAGGCCTTCGTCCGCCCCCACCCGCACCCTGCATTCCCCCCTCTGCACTGAGGACCCCGTGCCACGAAGGCACCTCTAGGCCCTGCCCACCTGTGGGGACCATCCACTCCTGGCTTTTCAGTTAAATGCTCATCCTTCCAGGTCGGCCCCAAGCATCACTGCTTCCGGGGGGCCTGCCCTGCACCCACAGAGCCGTGGCCTGGGGGTGCCCCCTGAGCCCTGGCGTGGGGCCCTCTGCTCAGAAGGCCCTGCCCCGGGTCTGATGCTCCCCTGTTGCCACCTTGAAATCCTTGGCAAATTTTAAACAACGGGCCCCACAGTTTTATTCTGTGCTGGGCCCCCCGAATGATGGCTCCATGCTCCACACTGAGTTCGGGCCACTCCTGCTTCCATGTGCCCGGGGTGTCCATGTCAGGCTCCGCCCACCACTCCCAGCAGGTCTCATCGCTCCGCACAGGAAAGGCGGGTCTGCCACGACTTGAGCTCCTACTGCGCGCCAGGGGGTGGCTTTCCTGCTTGCTCCCCGTCACCACTGCCACCTTTCTGCCTCCCTCCACCTTCAGCTTTCCATCTGTCACCCCCATCTAATTCTCATGGCCACCCTACAAAGTAGTTGCAGCATTGCATTTCCAGAAAGGATCCCACAGAGGAAGCCACACACCAAGGCCCACAAATGGTGGAGCTGGGATTCAAACCCAGGACAGCCTGCTCTTGAGTGCTCTAGACTGGAAGGATGAGTAGCGGATGGATGGATGGATGGATGGATGGATGGATGGATGGATAGATGAATATTAGATGGATGGATGGATAGATGAATACTGGATGGATAGATGAGTAAATACCAGATGGATGGATGGATGAATACTGGATGGATGGATACTAGATGGATGGGTAGATGGATGGATCAGTACTGGGTGCATCGATGGATGGATGGATGGATGGATGGATGAATACTGGGTGCATGGATGGATGGATGGATAGATGGATACTAGATGGATGGATGGATGAATACTGGGTGCATGGATGGATGGATAGATGGATACTAGATGGATGGGTAGATGGATGGATCAGTACTGGGTGCATCGATGGATGGATGGATGGATGGATGAATACTGGGTGCATGGATGGATGGATAGATGGATACTAGATGGATGGATGGATGGATGGATGGATGGATGAATACTGGGTGCATGGATGGATGGATAGATGGATACTAGATGGATGGATGGATGGATGGATGGATGGATGAATACTGGAATACCCGGTGCATGGACGGGTGGATGACGGATATGCGGTGAATGAGTGAGTGCACAGAGTAACTCCCGGAAATCTCCAAACGGCCAGCAGAGGCCTGGCCCGCCGCGTGCTCTTCGCATCCGCCCCGATGCAGAGGCGGGCAGGTGCTCACCTGCCTTGAACGTCTCCACCTGCTCCCTCAGCGCCTGGGCGCGGGCCTCCAGGCTGTCGGCCTCGCTGCGCACCGCTCCGATCTGCTGCTGCACGGAAGCCTCGTGCTCCTCCTTCAGCGACAGGCGGGCGGCGTCGCCACAGCGCGCCTTCTTCATGGCCTCCCCCATCTGCGGGCGAGGGCGAGGCTGGGCCCGGCTGCCCGCGGCGGGGGCGCTGCCCGCGGAGGAGGCGGTCGGTGCCGAGGCCGGGGGCAAGGACTCGGGACGCGCGGGGCTCACTCACCTCCGTGATCTCCTCCCGCAGACGCTCCAGCTCCGAGTTCTGCTCGTTGATGAAGTTGAACTCGGCGAAGTTGCGCTCCTCGGCTGAGCGGGGAAGGCGGGGCCGGAGACGGAGTCAGGGGCGCGCGGAAGAGACCAAACCAGGAGCGGAGAGGGGCGCACGGGACGGGGCGGGAGGGGCTGAGAAAGACGGCGCAGAGGCCAGGCGGGGAGACACGGACCGAGAGACACGCAGAGCACCGGACACCGAGAAGCAAACGGAAAGACCCTGAGAGACCGAGAGGCACGGACACACAGAAGAGAGGGAGAGAAAACAGTAGCGGCGGAGACAGGCAGCAGCGGGCACACGGGGAGACGCCGGGGAGGGGAAGATTCGGAGGCGATGCCCAGGGTCAGGGAGGAGAGGGGAGGGGGCGTGGGGGAGGCGGGAGGCAGGCAAGCCCAGAGAAACGCCACGGACACAAAAGGACAGCGAAACAGCCCTACTGGTTTGGCGCAGTGGATGGATAGAGCGTCCAGGTTACCGGTTCGGTTCCGGTCCAGGGCCCAGGCCCGGGCTGCGGGCTCCCACCCCAGCAGGGGGCGTGCAGGAGGCAGCGGATCCATGATTCTCTCTCACCATGGATGTTTCTCTCTCTCTCCCTCTCCCTTCCTCTCTGAAATCAATACAAATATATTTAAAACAAAACAAGACAGCGATACAGACACTCGGAGGGGACAGAGAGATGCCGAGGAGAGGGAGACAGACAGACGCAAGAGGAGAGAGACGGGAGGGCGCAGAGGCGCCCCAGGAGGGGGTAGGGGGCGGAACCGCACGCTCCTCCCCGCGGGCGGAGGGTCCCCAGGCCCTCGGGGACCTGGGCGGGGCGGGGCGCAGGCACTCACTATCCAGGTACTTCTTCACCAGCAGCTCCGGGTCGCTCTCCCCGGTCAGCTGGGCCAGTTTATTCAGGGTGTCCTCGTACCGCAACACCAGCTTCTCCTGCGAGGTCTTCCGGAGGCCCTCGGCCACCTCCCGGGCTGGGGGCAGGGGGGGAGTGAGAGGGGCGCCCCGGGGCGGCCACCGGCCCCGAAGTCCCCCGGAAGAGGAGCCCAGGCCCCTGCCCCCCTGGCTACGAGGGCGGGCCCCGGCCGTGCGCCCTGAGACCTGGAGACGGGCGCTCGCCCCTCTCCGCGGCCCCCGCCGGCCCGTGGGGTGCAGAGGGGGCGGCCGGCCTCACCGCGTTTCTCGCGCTTCTCCAGGACGACGGGATCCGGCTGCCGGTCGTGGTTCTTGAGCTGGAGGAAGCGGTGCAGATGGTCCAGGTGCGCTATCTGCCGCTGCAAGATCTGCACGTCCGTCTCGTTCTGGGCGCCCTCCTTGTCGGCCCGCTCCCGCAGCAAGCTCATCTTGGTCTTCGCCTCCTCCCTGGGCAGGTCCGTCGGGTCGGGGAGATGGAGGTTGGATTAGAATCAGCCAGGGGTCCCAGGGGTGGGTGGGTGCGCGGGTGGGCGCAGTCTGGGGTTGGGGGGGTGGATGGGGGGGGTCCGCCTGGAGTCCCAGGGGTGGGGTAGCATTAGTCTGCTGTTACCCTGAGGTGACAGAAGACAGAACACTTTCTAGGTTCTCGAGGTGGGTCAGGAGTCAGGGCCTGGGGGGGGTACTCGGCCTGGTAAGGGGCCGACGCCTTGCCCACTAGCTGATCATGGAAACAGTGGGAGCCACTGACATGAGCTCTCAGGCTATTAGGGAGCGGGGCGGGGGCGCATCTGCCTCGGTCCGCAGAGCTGCTATGAGGTTGCTAAACCTGTTGCTAAACGCAGTCGGAGGCTGAGCCTTAGACAGCCCGGAGCCATAACCGTCCTGGCCAACAGCTGCTGCCGGACTGCCCGGCACATGGACTTGGCCTCCTCCCTCCCGAGCGCGGTGAGCCCAGCCAGCCCGCCTCCCCTGCGTCAGAGAATGACGCTGCGTGGCTTTTGCCCTCAGGTATGAACCTGCCCTTCTCTGTTCTCTCCAGAGCCACCGAGTGGCTGCCTGACTGTAATCCTTTTGCTCAAATAAGAGCTTTCTGTTCTTTATTTCAGCCTGAACCTCCTCTCTGGCTAACAGTGCGCAGGGGCACGGGGAGGCGGGCGTTATTGGGCAGTGGCGCCTAGAACTGGGGGGGCGGGGGGAGGCAGGTTGGCACAGTAGGGGGCAGGTTGGCACAGTTAAGACACTCCGGCCAAGGGGACAACCAGGTGATGAGGTCAGTGTGCTGGAGTGTGGGGGGCGTGTGGTTGGAAATATAAGGGGCTGGGGCCACCCAGGACCTCACGTGGGACAGGTAGGCGACGTCACCAGCACTTGTGCACATACCCTGTTAGGACTCTGGGGACCCTAGAAACCTTGCTCACTGGGCCTCCCCTGGCTGCACATCTGAAAACGTAGCTTCTGAGCTGCTTTTTAAAAATGTATTTATTCAGCCCTGGCTGGTCTGTCTCAGTGGTTAGAGCATCGGCCTGCCGACTGAGGGTTCCCGGGTTCGATTCTGGTCAAAGGCACATGCCCCAGTTGAGGGCTCCATCCCCGGTAGATGTGCAGGAGGCAGGTGATCAACGATTCTCTCTCATCATTGATGTTTCTATCTCTATCTCCTTCACCCTTCCTCTCTGAAATCAATAAAAATATATTTTAAAAAATAAAATAAAAATCTATTTATTTATTTGAGAGAGAGAAACATTGATTTGTTCTACTTATTTATGCGTTCATTGGCTGCTTCTTGCACGTGCCCTGCCTGGAGGTCCAACCCACAACCTTGGTGTATCCGGACGAGGCTCTAACCAACTGAGCTACCCGGCCAGGATGTAGCTTCTAGACCAGCGGTTCTCAACCTGTGGGTCGTGACCCTGTTGGTGGTCGAACGACCCTTTCACAGGGGTCGCCTAAGACCATCCTGCATATCAGATATTTACATGATGATTCATCACAGTAGCAACATTACCGTTATGAAGTAGCAACGAAAATAATTTTATGGTTGGGTCACAACATGAGGAACTGCATTTAAAGGGCCAGAAGGTTGAGAACCACTGTTCTAGACTTTTCCATGTAGCGCAGCCATCTGTGCATGCAGAGTGACCCGGTCGTACTTCACAGGTCACAGGGTCAAAGTCAGAGGGTCAGGTGGGGAGACCAGCAGGCCAGTCCACTCAGGTCCCTGCCCGTGGGCCGTTCGGTTCCCACCTCCACACCTTTGCCGACCTCGGTTGCCTTTCCCCAGAGCACCAGCTTCCTGCTCTGTTCAAAGTCCGTGAAGGCTTATTCGGGTCACCCCTCCACGGGAAGCCTCCCGGGCACCCCCAGCCCCAGCCCAGTGGCCCCTCTTGCCTCTGGTGGCAGCGCCTCAGGGCTCAGGACTCACAGCTCCATGCCAACGAGGGGCAGGGGAGAGGGAACCGACCACCTGAGATCCAGGCCCTGCAGGGGGTGCTCTACAGGGCCCGTGAGGCAGACACCATCATTACTGCCATGTCCCAGGGGAAGCTCAGGGAGGGGAAGTGCCTGGCCCAGGCCACCAGGTGAGGAAGCAGTGGACACACTGCCTCTCCGACAGGAAGTGTCGGTGATGACACCCGCCCGCCTTCCAGCTGAAACCTCCGGGCCCTGGACCCAGCGGGGCTGCCCGCGGCAATCAGAGGGGAGTGCGGTGGAGCCTGGGGCCTGGCCGTGCACAGACGGGCCAGCAGGCATCACCTGTGGGCCCACGGGAAAGATGAGCGGCCAGTCACACTCTCTCCCTCGGGAAGGTCATTGGGAAATGCTCAGAATGGGACCAGAGGCTGAAAGGAGAAGCATGTAGGGAGGGAAGCCACAGGTCATGTTCCACATATTTGCCAATGACACATCTGATAAGGGGTTAATCTCCAGACCATGTAGAGAACTGATACAACTTAACGAAAAGACGACACACAACCCAGTTAAAAAATGGGCAAAAGACCGAAATAGACATTTCCCCAAAGAGGACGGAAATGGCCAAGAGACACGAAAGAATGCTCAAGGGCACGAATCATCACAGAGATGCACTTGAAAATGACAGAGAGATACCATCTCACTCGGTCAGAATGGCCACCATCAACAAACCAACAAACGACAAGTGCTGGCGAGGATGCGGAGAAAAGGGAACCCTCGTGCACTGCTGGTGGGAGTGCAGACTGGTGCGGCCACTGTGGAAGACAGTATGGAGTTTCCCCAAAAAATTAAAAATGGAACTGCCATTTGACCCAGTGATCCCACTTCTAGGAATATATGCTAAGAATCCCGAAACACCAATCAGAAAGAATGTACACACCACCACTGGTATGTTCATAGCAGCACAATTTACAGTCGCTAAGATCTGGAAACAGCCCCAGTGCCCATCAGCAGATGGGTGGATAGAAAAGCTGTGGTACATCTACACCATGGAATACTATGCAGCAGTAAAAAAAGAAGGATCTCTTACCCTTTGAGACAGCGTGTAGGGACCTGGAGAGCATTATACTTAGTAAAATAAGCCAGAGAAAGACAAGTATCACATGATCTCACTTATATGTGGAATCTAATGAACAAAATAAACTAACAAAATAAATCCAGAGGTACTGAAGCATGTACCAGACCCACGAATCTCAGAGGGAAGGGTTGGGAGACGGGAAGAGATTAACCAAAGAGCTCAGTGGTGGAGTGTCCACCAATCAGGAGGTCACGGTTCGATTCCCGATCAGGGCACATGCCCAGGTTGCAGGCTTGATCCCCAGTGTGTGGGGCGTGCTGGAGGCACCTGATCAATGATTCTCTCTCATCATTGATGTTCTTATCTCTCTCTCCCTCTCCCTTCCTCTCTGAAATCAATAAAAAATATATATTAAAAAAGAGAGATCTTATATGCAAAGAACTTATATGCACATATGCAGAGCCCATGGACACAGACAATAGTGCAGTGAAGGCCTGGGGAGGGGACGGGAGCCAGGTGGAGGGGGTCAGTGGGGGAAGTAGGGGGCACATCGGTAATACTTTCAACAATAAAGGTTATTAAAAAAAATTTTAAAAGGCCATGTTCCACCCTAACCAGTTTGGCTCAGTGGATAGAGCGTTGGCCTGCGGACTAAAGGGTCTCAGGTTTGATTGGCTCCAATCAGGGGGACACATGCCCGGGTTGCAGGCTCGATCCCCAGTGGGGGGCGCGCAGGAGGCAGCCCATGGATGATTCTCTCTCCTCATTGATGTTTCTCTCTCTCTCTCTCCCTCCCCCTTCCTCTCTGAAACCAATAAAGATACATTTAAAATAAACAACTAAAACTGGCAAGTTTGTTTGAGCCTCCTGACACATCCCAGACACCACACGATAGACGTGGGCTCCAGCCCATGGCAGGAGGGATCATGAACCAGGAGCAAGCGGAGGTCACCGGGTAGAAACGGGATCCTGAGAAGACGCGGGACCCCAGGGCCGGGGCTCAGAAGGAGCAGGGCCGAGGGAGCGGGAGCGGGAGCGGGAGCCCACGAGAGTCACGGAGACACACACTCAAGCCGTTGCGCAGAGCGCCGGGCTCTCCAGGCTGATGGTGGCCTGAGGACACTGTGCGTGTCAACCGACAGAATGACTCCCGTTCGTCCAGGCCCCGCGCAGCGGGTGCTACGTGCAGCCTCAAGTCATTCTCCCGAGGCCCCTCCGAGCCAGGAGCCAGGAACAGACGGGGGCGAAGAGGGGAACCATGCCCCCCAGGAGCGGACCTCGCCCGAGGCCGCGGGGAGAGGCGCGCGGAGGATGGGCCGCCTTATGGAAACAGTGTCGGTTCTGATGGTCCGTTTCCGGGGGTCGGAACCGCCCCCCACGCCCCTGCCCCTGCCGGAGCCCCGCCCGCACGCCGGCGGCCTACCTGACGGAGTAGGCGGAGATGGAGGACACGGTGAGCCCGTTGATCGTGCGCCGCAGCAGCTGCATCTCCTGCGGGAGCGGAGCGGAGGGTCTCAGCGCCCGCGGTTCCGGAGAAGCGGGGCCCCCGCCTGTGCGCACGGAGCTTCCCCACGAGCGGCCGCGGGCGGGGGTCTTCGGGACGGAGGCGGCGGGAGGCCACCGGATGAGCGGCTGGGCTGGGCGCCCCGGGCTGACCACCCCCCTCCCCGAGCCGGAGGATGCCTGAGCGCCCCGACCTCCGCTGCTGGGGTTCAGGCATTTGCGTGTGTGACTCTCATCCTTGTGACCAAACTCGTCCGTTTTCTGCTTCCACAGAAATGTCTTTGCAGTTTATGAGCAAAAAGGGCTCTTTCGGGAGAAAGAAGGGAGGAAACGACATATTTCTACACCTGTACACTGTGTCTGTGTATTCATGCACATGCAATATACATTGACACACATATGCATACATGCATGTGCGTGTGCGCAGTATATCATGTGTGCAGTAAGACACAGAGTGCCCTGGCCGGTGTGGCTCATTGGCTGGGTGTCGTCCTGTGCACCTAAAGGTGCAGGTTGGATTCCCCGTCAGGGCATGTGCCGGGGTTGCAGGCTTGAACCCAGGTGGGGGTTGTGCAGGAGGCAGCCGAGCCATGTTGCACTCTCACATCCATGTTTCTCTCTCTCCCTTCCTGTCTCTCTAAAAATCAGTAAAGTATGCTTTAAATAATAATGCACAAACATACACACATACAAACATAACCACATACATACTGCACACACATACATTATATACATATACACACACACGCATTTACTTTTGCAAAAAGAAACCCAGATGGATAGCCGGAAACCACAGGGTCTGGGTGGGGACGGGGCAGAGCTGGGGAGGAAACGGTTTGGGCCTGGGATGCCCGTTGGAGTGGTTTGGATTTGGGAGCCCTGTTACTGCTCTACAGACTCACAGAGAAAATTAAACCAATGAGAGGGGAGAGCTACAATCTAAAACTGGACACGGCCGAAGCAAATGAACCTAACTATATTTCAAACAAAGAGCACCTCTATATATAAAAGCCTAAGCAACCGATCAGCCGAACAACCAGTTGACCGGTGGTTAGGACCTGCCCTGACCACCAGGGGACAGGTGCTCAACGCACGAGATCGGGCTCCCTCCTGTCTGGATCGGGCCTGTGGGGATCAGGCCGAAACCGGCTATCCAACATTCCCTGAGGGGTCCTGGATTGCAAGAGGGCGCAGGCCAGGCTGAGGACCTCACCGGTGCACGAATCCATGCACCGGGCCTCTAGTAACCACAAAAAAGACAAAAAAGCCCCACCCAGGAGGCTCAGTTGGTTAGAGCATCATCCCATACACCAAAAAGGTTTCGGGTTCGATCCCTGGTTGGGATCTCTGTCAAAATCAATAGAAACATATCCCTGGGTGAGGCTAAAGAGGTGGGGGAGGGGGCGGAAGTGGTCTTGTTTTTAGGAAATTCACACTGAACTTCTCAGCGACACCGTGCCTGCTGTGTGCCCGCAAGTAGTTCAGCCAATATAGAAATAAGCTATTTTCAGCCGAGATAATAATTACACCGAGTAAATGCGGCAAATAGTGGGTCTTGGTGAAGGAGATGTAGTTCTTTGTCCTATTCTTGCAGGGAAGGGAGGGTGGAGGGAGGGCTATTGAGAAACCCAGGGGATGGAAATGGCTGGGCTGGCTCCCTGGTTGCCCTGGGTGGTAAGAGTCAAAACGACATCTCTGCCTTCTCGTTAAAGGCGTCCGGGAGCACTTTCCGGGTCTCCATTCCCTCTGAACGAAAGTAAACCTATGGCTTCGTCCATTGCGTATCCGAGGCCCGAGTGCGGGCAACAAGCAGGTGACCCTCCTCCTCGCCTCCTCTCCTCCCCCGCGGGGCCGGGGGGCCCTGGGTCGGGGGCCACGGACCTTGTGCAGCTTGCGGTCTATGTTCAGGTAGTGGTTCCTCTGCACCAGCAGCAGATCCAGCTCCTCCCGCAGGGCTGCGTTCCGAACCAGATGGATGTCGAAGTGACAGGTGACCTTGGGGGGGGGGGGGCAGGTGTGGGACAGGGTGCCAGGGTCTGTCTGAGACCCTCCTCCACACTCAGACAGGGACCCGCTTCCCATGTGGGGGTCCTGAGAGCATCGGCCCGCCCCACCAGCAGAGCCCGAGCATCAGTCTCCTTTTCCCAGGGACACCCCACCCTCCAGGATCCTGTCTCCTGACCCCCTCAGGGAGCCCAGCACCCAGGCCTTCCCGCATGCAGGCCTCTGTGTGGCCCCCTTACCTCCCTCCTCCGACCCCCCGCCGCCCCTGGCCATTTCCAGAACTTGACCCCAGGCTCATTCTTCCCCCAATCCCAGAGCTCAGGCCTGGAAAGAGCCGGGAGGGTGGCCCTCACCCTGTCCAGCTGGTTTTCCACGATCTTGATCCTTTTCCGGGTCTTGGCCTTCTGGTCCATGACGACCCCTGGGGCCCTGGGATCCTTACCGCAGGCAGAGAGCCGGGCCTCCCACTCCTGGATCTGGAGGGAGGAGGGTGGTGCCTGGGTGTGGGCTGGATGTGGGAGAGGCCGCGAGACCAAGGAAGGGGGTGCGTGGGAGGCTGGGTGGCTGCATGCAGCTGGCACCTGCCACCCTGGGGGCCCCAGCCCCCCCAGCTCTACCCTTCTGCGGACAGCCCCCCGCCTTCCACATGGATCGGCTTCCAACCACAACAGGCCACTCGGCCGGCCCAGGACCCACCCAGCCCTGCACAGTCACAGTGACTGGCCGCCAGGACGACATGTGACCCAGGCCGAGCCAGCCTGCACCCTTTCCCTGGATTTGGGGGAAACCCGTGAGCTGGGGGGGAAGGCCCCGGGACTTGGGCTGTCACAGCCCCTGCCGCACCGAGCACCCTGGGGCAGTGAAGCCAGTAGACGGAGTGAAGGTAAGAGGCCGAGGTGGCGAGAGCCAGCCCTGCAGCCATTGGAGTCCCAGGTCTGTTGTACGGAGCCCGGCTTCCCCGCTGCCCTCGTTACCCTATTCCTCCTCACTGACAGGGGGTGTGCTGTCTCCTCAGCTATTCCTGACACAGAATAGGTGCTCAACGAAGCTTGCCCGACGACACAAACTCGTGACTTGCTTAAGGCTGTGCGCTAGTGTAGGTGGCCTGTGTCCCGCAGAATCTATGTGTCGAAGAGCTAACCCCCCAAGACCTCGGACCGTGACCTCGCAGGACCTCGAGCTAAAACGAGTTCCTGAGTGTGGGTCTCATCCAATAGGACTGGTGCCTTCATAGGAAGGAGACATTTGGCCCTGGCTGGTTTGGCTCAGTGGATAGAGCATTGGCCTGCGGACTGAGGGGTCCTGGGTTCAGTGCCGGTCAAGGGCACATGCCTGGGTTGCAAGCTGGATCCCCAGAGAGGGGGTGGGGGAGGCAGCTGATGGATGATTCTCCCTCATCATTGATGCTTCTCTCTCCACACTGTCTTCCACAGTGGCTGCACCAGTCTGCATTCCCACCAGCAGTGCAAGAGGGCTCCTTTTTCTCCACATCCTCTCCAGTACGTGTCGTTTGTTGATTTGTTGATGATATCCATTCCGACAGGTGTGAGGTGGTACCTCATTGTGGTTTTGACTTGCATCTCTGGAATGATTGGTGATTTTGAGCATGTTGTCATAAGCCTCTTGGCCTTCTGTATGCGTGACACCAAACAAGGAATCGCTATGATGTGCACTGACCACCAGGGGGCGCGCACAGAACATGGCAGGCATCGGCAGCAGGTGGCAGAGCGTGGAACATGGCAGGCTTTGGCTTCTGCAAGATGGTGGAGCCGGTGAATGGGGGCGCCAGACCAAGGTGGTACACTGGTCACTGTCATCGGGGCAAGCCTCTGTGGTTATTGAAAGCTCTTTGCTCCCAGGTGCCACAGTCCCTGCCCAGCTCTCACACTGGCTGCCAGCGCCAGCCCCCCTCACACCCACTGCTGGTGCCCAGCACCGGCCCTGATTGCCCCTCAGGGCTTCTCCACCTCCCCCTGCTCCTGAGGGGTGATCAGGGCCAGCAGCTGCCACTGGCACTCGGTGACAGTGCCGGCCCTGCTCGAAACCGCTGTTGGCACTGGCCCCAATCACTCCGTGGCCCACAGTTCCCTTCCATGTGCACAAATTCGTGCACTGGGCCCCTAGTGTGTGTGTGTGTGTGTGTGTGTGTGTGTGTGTGTGTATAAATTTTTTTTTAAGTGAACATCCTTGGGCCACCACCCAGGTCAAGAATTTGAGGACTGCCGAAACTAGTTTGGCTCAGTGGATAGAGCGTCGGCCTGCGGACTGAAGGGTCCCAGGTTCGATTCTGGTCAAGGGCATGTACCTGGGTTGCGGGCACATCCCCAGTAGATGTGCAGGAGGCAGCTGATCGATGTTTCTCTCTCATCGATGTTTCTAACTCTCTATCCCTCTCCCTTCCTCTCTGTAAAAAATCAATAAAATATATTTTAAAAAAATAGAATTTGAAGACAACACTGTAGCTGTCCCCTTCTCATCACTACCACCTTCCTCTCCACAGTGGTGCCCCTCTCCTGCCCGTGTCAGTCCCTGTTGCTGCTGTAAGGAAGTACCGCCGAGTCCCTGCCTGGGGGTCAGAAGTCTGAGATCAGTTTCACTGGGTTAGAAAATAAGGTGTCCGCGGGGCTGTGTTCCCTCTGGAGGCTCCAAGGGAGGACTAGCGCCCGGCCTTTTCCAGCTGCTACCGGCTGGGTTCCTGAGCTCGGGGGTCCCTGGGCTCGTGACCACCCCACCGTTGACTTCTGTTGTTACGCCTCCTCTCTCCATCCTCACGTCCTCCCTGCTCATCTCTTTTAAGGGCTCCTGTGATGGCATTGGGCCCACCCAGGGAATCCAGGATGCTCTCCCCGTTTCAAAATCCTTAATCACATCTGCAGTGTTTTGTCACTCACAGGTTCCAGGGACTGGAACGTTGGCATCTTTGGGAGGATGGGGGGGGGGGGTGATTATTTTGTTTCCTTAAGTGAAATTCATTTTTTTTAACTTTTCTCTTTTGTTTTATCAAAAGTTTGTTTTGGCTGAAACTGGTTTGGCTCAGTGGATAGAGCGTCGGCCTGCGGACCAGGGGGTCCCGGGTTCGATTCCGGTCAAGGGCATGTACCTGGGTTGCGGGCACATCCCCAGTGGGAGATGTGCGGGAGGCAGCTGATCGATGTTTCTCTCTCATCGATGTTTCTAACTCTCTCTCTCTCTCCCTTCCTCTCTGCAAAAAATCAATAAAATATATTTTTAAAAGAAAGTTTGATTTGGCCTGATTTTGAATTTTATGTAAATGAAAAAAATGCTACCTATGTCAGCGGTTCTCAACCTTGGCTGCACATGAGAATCACCTGGGAATCGTTTTAAAATCCTGGTTTCTGGGCCTCACCCTCCGGAAATTCCGTTTCTTTGTTACTAATGTTGTGGCCCCACCCCATCACAAAGACACAGAATTTCCGGAGGGTGGGGCCCAGAAATCAGGATTTTAAAAAGATTCCCGCCGAGGCCGGTTTGGCTCAGTGGATGGAGCGTCGGCCTGCGGACTGGGGGGTCCCGGGTTCGGTTCCGGTCAGGGGCATGTGCCTGGGTTGCGGGCACAACCCCGGTGGGAGATGTGCAGGAGGCGGCTGATCAGTGTTTCTCTCTCATCGATGTTTCTGGCTCTCTGTCTCTCTCCCTTCCTCTCTGTAAGAAATCAATAAAATATATATTTTAAAAAAAAGATTCCCAGGTGATTCTCATGTGCAGCCAAGGTTGAGAACCGCTGACCTATATACAGTGGGGCCTTGACTTACGAGTGTCCCGACTAACGAGTGTTTTGAGATACCAGCTGTCTCTCCGCCAATTTTTTGCATTGAGTTGACAGAGTAATTTGAGTTGAGCTCCTTAACGAGCTCCTTAACGAACTCGGTCTCGGAACGAATTAAACTCCTAAGTCAAGAGTCAGAACCTAGAGAGGCAGACCGAGAGACAGACCCAAGACACAGAACTCAGAACCTACAGACAGAACTTAAGAGACTGAACTTAGCGACAGAACTTAGAACACAGAACTCAAAACCTACACATGGAACTTAGAAGACAGAACCTGGCTGGAGATCCTAACCAGAACCTGGCTGGAGATCCTGACCAGAACTTGGCTAGAGGAACCTGGCTATGATGATCACCCGATGGCTGCCTCCGTGTCAAGAGAACCTGACTAGAACTTGGACAGAACCTGGCTGGAGAACCTAGCGAGGGAACATGGCTACAGAACCTGGCTGGAGATCCTGACAAGAGAACCCAACTATGCTGATGAACTGAAAAAAATAAAAATAAAATAAAAATAAAAAACTCCTAAGTCAAGGCCCCACTGTAGTTTGCTTGCCTCCTTCACATGTCAAATGCATCCTGGTTGCCGTGTATAATTGTGACTCATTCATGTTTTTGGCTGTTGTATACTATTTCATTATACACATACACCACGATGTATGTATTTCCTCAATACTGACGGACATGTGGTTGTTTCCAGTTTGAAGCTGGTTGCAGGAATAATGCTGCTGTCCACCTTCTCTTACATGGTTCCCAGATATATCTCAGAAGTGCAATTGCTGGGAGAAAACACTGACAGACAAACCTGCTTTCTGTTGGAACATGACTTTGGTTAACTTTCTTCCACCACTGTTTCCATGGAAACAGGCCGGGTTAAGGTACGTATGGAACGCCAGCTGTGTTCCCAGGCAGCAATGTTCACTATGAAAATGACCCCGAAAGGATTGGGAGTGGGTCCATGGGTCCCACGGGCCTATGTGGCTGAGACTGAATAGAAACCTTGATTTCTCTGCGGGGTGTTTCTTACGACTGAGTATGCTCCTGGTGGGGCTTGGAAGCTACCCTCAAGGGGTGGCTCTTCGCCAAGCCCTTCTTGCTTAGTGGACACAGCATCGGCCCGTGGACTGGAGGGCGGCAGGTTCAATTGCCGTCAAGGGCACATACCTCCGTTGCAGGCTCCATCCTGGCTCTGGTTGGGGCATGTGTGGGAGGTAACCAACTGATGTGTCTCTCTCACATCGATGTTTCTCTCCCTCTGTCTCTCCCTCCCTTCTACTCTCTCTAAAAATCCATGGGAAATATCCTTGGGTGAGGATCAAAACAGAGAGAGAGAGAGAGAGAGAGAGAGAGAGAGAGAGAGAGAGGGAGAGAGAGTTCCTCTTGTGCATGAAGCTTCCCTCAGCCAGGGTGGGCAACGCCTGCCCACTCATGTAGTATCAGCCACCTGGAGGTGCTGAGCAGCAGCCCTGGACACTCAGCGAAGATGTGTTCGATGCTCTCATGCTAAGATGCTGTTGCTTCTTGTCCTCCATCCTTCTACAAAGTTAACTGAACGCGATGCCCAATTATAGCCTCCTGGATCCCAGAGACTGCTTCTGGGGACTGTGCGGAGTGGACGCAACCCTGGATCTCAGGGCATGTCTATCTTCCAATGTAATCCTATATAATAAAAGGGTAATATGCAAATTGACCCTACTGGCCCCACACACAGAGGGCAACCCGTGGTGGGGGCAGGGCTGGTGAGTGGGCGGACGGCTGACCGCCCAGTTTCTCCCCCCAGCCAGCAGGCTCCAATCACCTGATGGCTAATGGGAAACTGGGGGGGCGGGGGCCGCTGCAGGCTAGGGACAATACCCATGCACGAATTTCGTGCACCGGGCCTCTAGTAGATAATGGAAGGAACACTTTCCAAACTACCCATGACAATGTATACTCTCACCAACAGTTTGTAAGAGTTCCCACTGCTTTCCACTGTTCCCCAGCACTTGGTATTTTAGGACACTAATTTTTGAAAATCCAATAAGTGTTTCATGGTATCTCATGATTCTCCTTTTCCTTTCTCTGATGACTCATGAGTGATGAGTAACTCCTACGTTTATTGGACATTGGAGTTCCTTATTGTGTGATGTGTCAGCTCAAATTCTTTGGCATCTCTTTAAAAATAAATTGTGCTTACTCTTTAATGATTTGTAACAGTGCCTTATGTGGTTTTGATGCGAGTCCCTTGTCAGCTGTATGTGTAGCCAATAACCTCCATTTCCTAGACGGACTTTGCACACCTTTTTGGTTCTTTAGACAGATGTTATTAACTTTAAAATTATGAGATATATCAACCTTTTCTTTTATAAGTAGAGATTTCTTCCTCACCTCCCCACATTTAGACCTTTGACCCATCTGGAATTAGTTTTAGGGGTTCGGAGTGTGAGGGTACCCACACTATCCTCCTTTTCCCATTTCCTGGGGTCAAATATCAAGTGTCCACATAAGTCTCTTTTAGGAATCTCTATCCTGTCCTGCTGATCCATTGGATTTGCCCTGCACCAATTATAAGAATTGTATAATAAATCGTGATAACTGGTAGAGCAAATCCTTCCACATTGTTCTTCTTTTAAGTCAATCTTAGTCCTACTGTTTCATTGTGCTTCCATATAAAGCTTAGAAGATGCTAGTCAGTTCAATACATTAAAAAAAAACACACACAAAGCTTTTAGTACTTTGACTGGGATTACATTGAATCTATTTGGAGATCTGACCTTTTACAACACTAACTCTTCCAATCCATGAATATGGTATATCTCTACACTTATTAAATTCTTCTTTGGTATCAACAAAATTTATAATTTACTCCATAGAAGTTTTGTGCACTTTTTTTTTAATATATTTTATTGATTTTTCACAGAGAGGAAGGGAGAGAGATAGATAGTTAGAAACATCGATGAGAGAGAAACATCGATCAGCTGCCTCCTGCACATCCCCCACTGGGGATGTGCCCGCAACCCAGGCACATGCCCCTGACCGGAATCGAACCCGGGACCTTTTGGTCCGCAGGCCGACGCTCTATCCACTGAGCCAAACCGGTTTCGGCAAAGTTTTGTGCACTTTTGCTAGATTTCTTTTTAGCTACTTCTTTTAGCTGTTATAAATGTTTTTTCTTCTCTTGTATTTTTCTAACTAGAGACCCAGTGCACGAAATTTGTGCAATCAAGGGGTGGGGGGTCCCTCAGCCTGGCCTGTGCCCTCTCACAGTCCAGGAGCCCTTGGGGGATGTCTGACTGATGGCTTAGGCCCACCATCAGTCAGACATCCTTAGTGTTGTCGTGAAGGCAGGAGAGGCTGCGTTGAGTGTCTGCCCCCCTGGTGGTCAGTGCACATCATAGTGGCCAGTCATTTGGCGTTTGGTCAATTTGCATATTAGCCTTTTATTAATAGGATAGTGACTGCTAATATGCTAATACAGGGAAATATCATTAACTGTGCATATTAATCTTGTATACAGTCACATTGTTAAAATACCTTGTGAATTATAAGTTAGCATTAGATTCTTTTGGATCTCCTATGTATACAAATATACCGTCTAAAATAATGACAATTTTGTGTCTTCATCTCCAGTCTTTATTTTTTTCTTTTCCTTGCCATATGGCACTGGATAAATTCTCCAGTACAATGTCAAATAGAAGTCATGCTATTTGGACATCCTTATATTGTTACTGATCTCAAAAGTAATTTTTGTATGTTTCGTTATCAAATATGATGTTTGCTGTAGATGTTTTATAATTGCCCCCTTTATCAAATTTGGGGAACTTCCTTTCTTCCTGGCTCTCTGAGAGTTTTTCACATAAATTTAAATGCTGAACTTTATCAAATACATTTTTATATCTATACAGACTGGTACTATGAACTGGCACAAGTTCAAGGATTGTCATCAGTCTCTGATGTGATGGGTTCGAGAAATGAGAGTGCACATTTAGAAACAGCGTCTCTAGGTTCTGTTGAAGTCACGTGTCGAGTCATACAAGACGCAAGCCTTTGGCGAGACAGCATGTCTCACTCTATGTTTTCCTTCACCAGACCATGTCCATTCTGCTCCCTGGTCTGTGAATGATATTTTCACTGGTTATAGAATTCTACATGGCCAGTTTTCCCTGTTCTGGGTTCTAAGACATCCTTGAATCTGTAGATTTGTTCTTTCATTGGTTCCAGAATATTATCAGGTCCTATCGTATCACACATTACCCCGTCCCCATTCTCTTTCTTCTTAAACTCTTATTTGATATATACTTACACTTCACTGTATCTGCAGTGTCTCTTAAGCACCCTCCCATATTTCCTATCTTTTTGTCTTTCTTGCTGGATCCTGGGTGACTTTTTCTGAACAAATTCTTCCTTCAGCTTTCACCTGGCTTATTACCTGTCTCTCCAGTAGAATATAAATTACAGGACAGCAGGGCCCTTCTCTTGTTCACCGCTGTGTCCTCCACACTGACCTAGAACCGTGCCTGGCACTTAGTAGGCACTCAAGAAATATTTGTTGCACCCTAGCTAATTTGGCTCAGTGGATAGAGCATCAGCCTGCGGACTGAAGTGTCCCAGGTTCAATTCCGGTCAAGGGCACATGCCCGGGTTGTGGGCTTGATCCCCAGTAGGGGATGTGCAGGAGGCAGCCGATCAATGATTCTCTCTCATCATTGATGTTTCTCTCTCTCTCTCCCTCTCCCTTCCTTTCTGAAATCAATAAAAATAAAATTTAAAAAAAAAGAAAAGAAATATTTGTTGAGTGGATGAATGTTATCAGATACCTACATCCTTTCTTGACCTTATGGGGAATTTTACAGAGCTCTCTTCCAGGGACCCTATCTGCCACCTGACTTATAATTATCTGTAATCAAGATTATCAGGGCAACGGAATCCATGGGGCCAAGATCATAAAATTATCCTGGTTGGGCCTGACTCTGGGGAGTTTCCATGAAAGACGAAGGAAAACCAATCAAGCAGCCAACACCCACTAAGCCACAGAACTACCAAGAAGCAGTCAAAAGTTTGGCGTGGCCCTAGCCAGTTTAGCTCAGTGGATAGAGCGTCAGCCTGTGGACTGAAGGGTCCCAGGTTCGATTCCAGTCAAGGGCACATGCCCGGGTTGTGCGCTCGATCCCCAGTGGAGGGCATGCAGGAGGCAGCCAATCAATGATTCTCTCTCATCATTGATGTTTCTCTCTCTCCCTCTCCCTTCCTCTCTGAAATCAATAAAAATATATTTAAAAAAATGTTTGGTGTGTGTGAATCAAGATTCAGCTTCTGAAAGGCAGCTCGGGGTGATACTGAGAGCTGAACAGACTGACTGATTGGAAGTCAAATGTAATCATTATAGACCATGCGGTAGACAGAACAATCCTCCCCGCCCCCCCCGCCCCCAGATGTCCATATTCTAACCCAGTGATGGCGAACCTTTTGAGCTCCGCGTGTCAGCATTTTGAAAAACCCTAACTTAACTCTGGTGCCGGGTCACACATAGAAATTTTTTTATCTTTGCAACCATAGTAGAACGAAGACTTATATTTTTGATATTTATTTTATATATTTAAATGCCACTTAACAAAGAAAAATCAACCAAAAACATGAGTTCAGCCGAAACCGGTTTGGCTCAGTGGATAGAGCGTCGGCCTGCGGACTGAAAGGTCCCAGGTTCGATTCCGGTCAAGGGCATGTACCTGGGTTGCGGGCACATCCCCAGTAGGAGATGTGCAGGAGGCAGCTGATCGATGTCTCTCTCTCATCGATGTTTCTAACTCTCTATCTCTCTCCCTTCCTCTCTGTAAAAAATCAATAAAATATATTTTAAAAAAAACAACAAACAAACATGAGTTCACGTGTCGCCTCTGACACGCGTGTCATAGGTTCGCCATCACTGTTCTAATCCCTGTAACCTGTGACTATGTGACCTTAAGTGGCCTAAAGGACTTTGTAGAGGTCACGCGTTAAGGATGTCGAGAGCGGGAGAGTCTCTGGATTATCTGGGCGGGCCTAAAGTAATAACAAGGGCTCTTCCAAGTGAAGGAGGGAGGCAGGAGAGTCAGAATCAGCAAAGGAGAAGAGATGACAAAAGCGAAGTCAGAGGAAGACTCAGCTGGTCATAAGGAAAACGCAGCTGATCACGGATGGCTCAGAAGGTAAAGAAAGGAGCCCTGAGTTGTGGATGCAGGCGGCCTCTCTCGAAACTCGAAAAGGCCAAGAAATGGATTCTCCCCTGAAGTCTCCGCAGTGGTTCTCAACCTTCTGGCCCTTTAAATACAGTTCCTCGTGTTGTGACCCAACCATAACATTATTTCCGTTGCTACTTCATAACTGTCATGTTGCTCCTGTGATGAATCGTCATGTAAATATCTGATATGCAGGAGGGTCTTAGGCGACCCCTGTGAAAGGGTCGTTCGGCCGCCAAAGGGATCGCGACCCACAGGTTGAGAACCGCTGCTCCAGAGGGAGCACTGCCCTGTTGACATCCGGACTGCAGCCCAGTGGGGCCCGTTTTGGACTTCTGTCCTCAAGCACCATAAGACAATTGTGTATTATTTCTTTAAATATATTTTTATTGATTTCAGAGAGGAAAGGAGAGGGAGAGAGCGATAGAAACATCAATGAGGAGAGAGAATCATGGATCAGCTGCCTCCTGCATGCCCCACACTGGGGACTGAGCCCAAAACCTGGGCATATGCCCTGAACCAGGAATCAAACCATGACCTCCTGGTTCATGGGTCGATGCTCAACCACCAAGCCACGCCGGCTGGGCGATGTGCGTCATTTTAAGTCACCCAGTTGATGATAATTTGTTACAGCAGCAATAGGAAACGAATGCAGACCACCAAGGCACATACCTCCTGTTTGTGATCCCATAGGAATGCAAGAAATAACTCAGTCTAGCCCAGTGGTCGGCAAACTGCAGCCCCTTGAGTGTGGCTCTTCCACAAAATACCACGTGCAGGTGTGCACATACAGTGTGATTGAAACTTCGTGGCCACACTCAAGGGGCCAAAGAGCCTCATGTGGCTCGAGAGCCACAGTTTGCCGACCACTGGGCTAGCCTAACAACTTTTGTTGCTGTTGTTAATCCTCACCCTAGGATAGTTTTTCCATTGCATTTTAGAGAGACTGGAAGGGAGGGAGGCGGAGAGTGAGAGAAACATTGATGTGAGAGAGACACATCAATTGGTTGCCTCCCACACTCATCCCGAATGAAGCCAGGGATCCAACCTATACCCCAGGTCTGTGCCCTTGACCGGGAATCAAACCCAAGACCCTTTGGTACATGGGCCGATGTTCTAACCACTGAGCATATCATCCAGGGCACAAGCGACTTTTTTCATGAAGAGTCGGGGAAAACGATGACCATGAATCCCACATAGAACACTGGCATCAAAAAGTCACATTGTTTCCAAGGTCAACTAGCAAGACCTTCAGACAGGTGCGATTAGACAAGGAAGGAACTAGGGTCCAGAGAGGTGAACACTGGCCTGTGATCACACAGCTCTGCTGAGGCAGGACTGGGAGTCCAATGCCAGTTCCGCCAACTCCGGAAGCCGGGCCTTTCCCCTTCGCTGCCCCACCTCCCCCCTCCGGCCCCCCAGCATCTGGGACTGTGCTCATCACTCACACCCCTATGCCCCCTGGGGCCCCAGCACCACTCTCCCAGGCGCATGCTTTCCATAGCCCGGGTTTTCAGAGGAGGAAGCGAAGGCTCCCAGCGAGCCGCGAGGGCATCTGCCCCTACGTGGGACCCACGGAGCCCGGTCTCAGAACCCACCTGCCGGTCCAGGGCTCTGGTCTGCTCCTGCAGCTCCTTGACCTCGGCCTCCACCTGGGCCCGGCACTTCAGCAGCTGGCTCATGTTCTCCATCCTCTCGTTGTCCCGCAGGCGCTTGACCTGGCTCTGGGCAATGCCGATCTTCACCTGAAGCTTGTTCTGCACGTCTTGCAGGCGCTGGATCTCCTCACTGCCCGGGGGGGTCGGGGGGTGAGGGGGGCAGCCCGCGAGGAGCAGAGCTCAGCATCCATAAAGGCCACACACACTGGGCCTGCCTCCTCGTTGTCGGACCCAGGATTCCGGCCCCCAGCCTCTTTAATAGCCTCCCTCCCCCCATCACCCCCCCCCCACACACCCACACACACATACACACACTCACTCACTCACACACACTCAGGCACTTTGCTCACAGTTGCTTATTGATGCGCTGGTGGACTTCCTTGCTGTAGGCCCGCCTTTCAACCTCCATCACTTTGTACTGTCGCTGCAGCCGGCTCAGCTCCCAATCCACTGAGGGAGGGGCCAGGCAAGCCGCTCAGTAGGAATCCAGACCCTGGCCCCCTCCTCCCCGGGACTTAGGGATCCTCGATCCCTTAGGAATCTCACAAGCTGCAACTGAACGGAAGACCCAGCCTCCAGCGCCCCTCCAGGACGGCCTCAAGCTTTCTCATCCCTTCGTACGCCCCTGTACCCCAAGCTGACCTGGAGATTTGATCCACTAAACCAGCGGTTCTCAACCTTCTGGCCCTTTAAATACAGTTCCTCATGTTGTGGTGACCCCCAAGTATAGAATTATTTTGTTGCTATTCCATCACTGTCATGTTGCTACTGTTATGAATCGTCATGTAAATATCTGATAGGCAGGATGGTCTTAGGGGACCCCTG
Organism: Myotis pilosus; assembly: GCA_036010255.1. Taxonomy (NCBI): domain Eukaryota; kingdom Metazoa; phylum Chordata; class Mammalia; order Chiroptera; family Vespertilionidae; genus Myotis; species Myotis pilosus. The sequence goes on from JASKON010000029.1 coordinate 5,101,852, forward strand.
TGAAAGGGTCATTCGACCGCCAAAGGAGTCGCGACCCACAGGTTGAGAACCGCTGCACTAAACCCACCCCTTCGCGGGCTTGGGCATCGATCTTTTTCACCCACGAGAGGGCGCTCAGGGACCCACCACACAAGACTGGAACTTGGGGGGCTGAGCAAGGTGACCAGGGCTGCATTCTGGCTCCCTCCCTGGCCTTCAGCCTCCACTGCCCAGCCATCCTCAGTCCCATTCTCCCGCCTCCTCACTCTCAGCCCATCGCCTAGGCCCGTGGTCGGCAAACTGCGGCTCGAGAGCCACATGCGGCTCTTTGGGCCCTTGAGTGTGGCTCTTCCACAAAATACCACGTGCGGGCGCGCACGTACAGTGCGATTGGAACTTCGTGTTTCAATCTAATGAGGTTGCCGACCACTGTCCTAGGCCCAGGCCTCATCCCCTCCTGCCTGGAGCATCACCCCAGCCTCCTCCCCCGCCTCCCCTCACAGCCCAGGAGGGGCTTTCTACAACCAGAGTGGACCCTGCCTCTTCCTTGCTCCAGCGCCTTCAGGACCAAATCCCAGCTCCTCAGCCTGGTGTTCAAGGCCCCACATGACCTGACCCGACCCTACCCCTCCTCTCCGGTCTCTTCCACCAGCTCGCCGCCTAGCACAGCCCAGTGGTTCTCAACCTGGAGCGATTTTTTTTTCTTTCTTCCCAATATATTTTATTGATTTTTTTTACAGAGAGGAAGGGAGATAGAAACATCGATGAGAGAGAAACATCGATCAGCTGCCTCCTGCACACCCTCTATTGGGGATGTGCCCGCAACCCAGGTACATGCCCTTGGCCAGAATCGAACCCAGGACCCTTCGGTCCGCAGGCCAGCGCTCTATCCGCTGAGCCAAACCGGTCAGGGCAACCTGGAGCGATTCTAACCCCTGTGGACATATGGCAATGTCTGGAGACATTTTCCATTGCTGCGATGTGGGGGTGGGGGTGGGGGAGGTGCAGAGGGTGCTACTGGCATGCAAGTGGGTAGAGGCCGCCCCCACAACAAGGACTGACGACCTCAGCAGTGCAGAGGTTGAGAAACCCCTGCTCAGGCCGCAGGCTGTTCTCTCTGCTGAACCTCTCCCCTGCCTTCCCCGCTTTGGTAATTTGGGGGAACTCTGGGCCCCACTGACACGTCTCCTCCTGCAGGAAGTCTGCCGGGCCCATCCCACTCTCCAGGCCTTGCCCATACCTATGCCCAGTCCCACCTCCATTTGCGCCCCCGCTAGAGGCCGCTCTGGAAGGCCTCCCTGTCCCCGGAGCCCCGCAGCTCAGGACCGAACCCTGGGGGAGCCAAGGACCAGAATGAGGGGAAGAAGGGGCGTCAGGATTACCCAGTGTTTCCTGGAAGACCTCGCTTCCTTCCTCCGAGCGGGTGCCCATTGCGGCCAGCTTAGCCAACGATTGCGAGTGTCCTGTAGAGGCGACACGGGACCCACCCCTTCAGGCGGAGGGTGGCGAGGAGATGGGCAATGAGCCGGGGACTAGGAATGAGAAGGCCACCCCAGGGCCCGCTCTGGCCTCTCTCTGACCCGCGATTCCTCCAGGGGGCCGGAGGGGGCACCTCTCAGGCCTCTCCCCACACCCGCCCCTTGCATTCAGTCTTGCATCGTGGCTCTGACCCTGGCCTCTGAAGTCCCCTAGGCTTTCTTTTTAAAATATATATATATATTTGTATTGATTTCAGAGAGGAGAGGGAGAGAGAGATAGAAACACCGATGATGAGGGAGAATCATTGATCCGCTGCCTCCTGCACACCCCGCACTGGATATCGGACCCTCGACCCTGGCATGTGCCCTGACAGGGAATCGAACCGTGATCTCCTGGTTCATAGGTCGAGGCTCAACCGCTGAGCCAGCCAGTCGGGCGGTCCCGAGGCTCTCACACCTCCGAGGCGGGCTGTCTGGGGGAGGAATCACAGAGGAAAGGGGACCCTGTGCAGAGCGAGGCCCAGTCCCTACCTGCTGGAATGCCTAACTTGTCCATCCTGGGTGCTCCGAGCTCAGTGTTGTGGTCCGGTTACTGGGGAGATAAGGGGCCAATGGGGCCTGAGGACAGCGGCCGGGGCGGGACCAGGGCCAGAGGGGAGGTCGTGGGAGGGGAAATGGAAGGCGTGGCCGAGGAGGCGGGAGAAGACGAGCTGGGATCTTCGGGGTTTTGAACCGGAGCCCGACGAGGGGTGGCGCCGGCAGGCGTTGAGGGGCGGGGCTAGGAGGTGTTGAGGGGCGGGGCTGGGAGGTGTTGAGGGGCGGGGCTGGGATGGGTTGAGGGGCGGGGCCGGGAGGTGTTGAGGGGAGGGGCGGGGAGAAGTTGAGAGGCGGGGCTGGAATGGGTTGAGGGGCGGGGCTGGGAGATGTTGAGGGGTGGGGCTGGGATGGGTTAAGGGGCGGGGCTGGGAGATGTTGAGAGGCGGGGCTGGGAGGCGTTGAGGGCCGGGGCTGGGAGATGTTAAGAGGTGGGGCTGGGATGGGTTGAGGGGCGGGACTGGGAGATGTTAAGAGGCGGGGCTGGGATGGGTTGAGGGGCGGGACTGGGAGATGTTAAGAGGCGGGGCTGGGAGGTGTTGAGGGGCGGGGCTGGGAGATGTTAAGAGGCGGGGCTGGGATGGGTTGAGGGGCGGGACTGGGAGACGTGGAGGAGCGGGGCGGGAGACGTGGAGGAGCGGGGCGGGGAGGCGTTGAGGGGCGGGGCTGGGATGGGTTGAGGGGCGGGGCTGGGAGGTGTTGAGGGGCGGGGCTGGGAGATGTTAAGAGGCGGGGCTGGGATGGGTTGAGGGGCGGGACTGGGAGACGTGGAGGAGCGGGGCGGGGAGGCGTTGAGGGGCGGGACTGGGAGGTATGGAGGGACGTAGCCGCGAGGTTTGCGGCGGTGAGCGGTGGGACAGGGTACCTGAGGAGGGCGGGGCGGCAGGGGCCAGCTAGGGGCGTGCCTGGAAGAACCAGCGAGGAGCCTGGTGAGAGGACGCTGGAAAGACTCCGGTTCCCCAGACCTGATGGGACGGGGCTAACCGGCTGGCGCTCTGGCTGGACCTGTGGGTGGTCGGAGTGGCCAACCTGCGAGCACGGGCCTGAGAAGCGGGGGGCGGGGGGGTGTACCGGGAGTGGGAGGCAGGAGCTAAAAGAGCCTGCGATGGCAGGCCTGAGAGGGAAACGTCTGGAAGGCTCTGCACCAGCCCGAGAGAAGCGTGTCTTAAACTAAGACCAAGTTATTCTGAGGATTCATTAGCAGGGAGGCGGGGCCGCTCACGACCTCAGGTCCTCGCAGAGGCTCACTACGCACGCGCGGCCCAGGGCCTCCAGAGAAGCCGCCCCAAACCCTTTGCTGCCCAGAGCCCGCCCACTGAGACGGAAGTGGGCGTGGCCTCTCGCAAGCCGCGCCAGCCCCCGTTCTCCGGGCACGCCCCTCGCAGGGCACGCCCCCTCACTTCGCAGGGCACGCCCCCTCACTTCGCAGGGCACGCCCCCCCGGCGGACTGCTGCTACCCACGTGGGCCTCCCCGGAGCCGACTGGCAGTGGGCGAAGCGCCCTGCAAGCTGGGTGTGCCTGAAGCCTGCGGTTTCCTGTGGGAGGAAGCGGCTCGCGGGCACTCAGCTCAGCTCGCAGCGTTGGAGGCCCAGGAAGGGGAGATCCCTCCACCGCTCTCAGATCCTCTGACTCTTCCCCTTGCACAGGGCCCTAACACGGGGGACCCCCTGAACAACCCCTGGATACCAAGTACCGTGCTGATACCATTCAGGGAACTTGATTCAGAGCCCTACCCCCCTGTTCTCCACCCCCCCAACCCCCCACCCCGCTCAAATTTCCGTCTCCCTAACTCCTGGTTCCTAGACTCCTCCCCAGACCTGTGGTCCAGCCCCTTGGCCCCCTTAGCCTGCACTCCCTGAAAAGCATGTGGCCCTCTAGCTCCCAGTGTTTCCCTTAGTGATCCAGACTTTCTAACTTGCTTGAGGTTCTGAGTTCAGACCCCTCAGTTTCTCTCCTTCTGAAAGGCAGATTTAAGACTACCTACCTATTCCCTAACCCGAGGGACCCTCATTTTGTACTCCAACTTTTTCGTCTTGGGACCCAATAATGTGCCCCTTTCCCAGATTCTCAAGACCTTGGTCTAGGGTCCCCCAGTACTGAATCCACTCAGGGCCCCAATACCTGGTATAACTAACACATACAACAGTGCTTATGATGTGCCAGGCACTGCTCTAAAAACTACCCTATGGTGCACTCACTATTATCCCCATTTGACAGATAGCAAAACTGAGGCATAGAGAAGTTATTAGGAACTTGCCCAAAATCACAGCTAGTGAGTAAAGCATCTTGGATTTTAAGCCAGCCAGTGTGTTTCTAGAGTCTGTGCTGTACTGGTACCCCAGCTTCCAAGTCTCCCCAAGTACCCACCCAATCGCTGAACTGCCCTCAGGGAGCCCACATGACCAATCTCGCTCCCTCCCCCAGCTTTGGCCCCATCAGATATCCAGACATGCTATCGCCCAGTTTCCTTCCGATGCAGGGGCCCTAAATTTCAGTTTTCCAGCTCTCGGTTTCTTATCAGAACCCCTGTCCCTCACTATTCACCACCACCCAACTCTTCTAAGACCCAGCTACATAGAAACCATCCCACCCCACCCAATTGCAATAATCCAAGAAATAATCTAAGAATAATAGTTAACGTTAAATGGCTGGTACTGCACTTCCTTTAAAACCTTCCCATGACTTCTCATTGTGCTTAGAATGAAAATCCAAGCTCCTCCCCTAGTCTTCAAGGGGCCTCTTTGATTTCCCTTCCTACCCTCCCTCCAGCTCCCTGTATCCCAGACACACTGGCCCTTCTGTCTGCTCCCCAAACAACCTGAGTTTGTTCTCAAGAGCCTCTGCGCTTGCTCTCCGCCCAGCATTCAAACGGCTCCTGTCTGCGGGTCTCAGCTCAGATGTCCCCTCCTTGGAGGGGCCGGGCCTGATCACTCCGTTCAAAGTAGGTTCCCCCACACTGTCCTTATCTCCATCACTCTGTTCTGTTTCCTTCAGAGTCTTTATCACGGTCTGAGATGTCTCTGGTGTAGTGATGTTTTCTCTTGATTGTCTGTCTCCCTCCGCTAGGAAGGTAAGCCCACGGTAATAGTCGGCTCACATCTGTGTGTTGTTGTTGCTGCTTTATTTTTCATTAACTCCTGGTTCATAATCGATATTCAATAAATGTTTGATGGAGAAAGGAACGAACGTGTTAGGTGTGTTAATGTACTGGTATCACCTTATTCGTCTAGAACACGTACCGGACTCATCATTATCAGGATTAGTATATTGTCAGTATTATTAGTGTTCCTATACCCACAGATGAGGAAGCTGAGGCTCAGACTGTGGCTGTAATTAGTCAAGGCCTTCCCCCGCCCCCCCCCACCCAGCAGGAAACGGTGGTCTTAACTTCCACTCCCTGCTCCCTCCCACAGTTTCCCATCCCTGACCCCCCCCCCCCCCCCCCACACACACACACACACACACACACACACACGGTGCCAAGTCCACCAGCCCTCAGCCCACTCTGCACTGCAGGAATCTGGGCTCCTCCTCAGGCTCCCATCCCTCGGGAGTATCCAGTCCTAACTCCCATCAAGGAAAGCAGACAGCCCTGGCCGGTGTGGCTCAGTGGATAGAGCGCTGGCCCGTGGACTGAGGGGTCCCGGGTTCAATTCCTGTCAGGGGCATGTACCTTGGTTGAGGGCACATCCCCAGTGGGGAGTGTGCAGGAGGCAGCTGATCGATGTTTCTCTCTCATCGATGTTTCTAACTCTCTATCTCTCTCCCTTCCTCTCTGTAAAAAATCAATAAAATATATTTTAAAAAAAGAAAGAAAAGAAAAGCAGACATCCGGTCCCAGGCCCCAGGTCCCAGGCCCCAGGTCCCAGGACAAGACCCAGAGCCGAGGCCTGAGAATCTGGCCCTCCCACCCCTGACGCCCCACCCCAGGACCCCGGCTCCTCTCCACTCCCTCCAAGGACTTCTCATCTCAACCCTGGGAGGGAGCCCCAACAGATTCGCATGTGGGGGCAGTGGGCGGGCTCAGAGAATGAAGAACCAGAGTGCCTGGGCCCTCCCTCTGGCGGCAAACCTCAGCTGGGTGCGGTGAGGGTGGGTATAAAAGGGTCGGTATATATATTGAGAGGAGCAGAGGAAGAGAAACCCGGAGAGTGAGAAGAGAGAGAGGGAAAAGGTATAGGCAGTGAGGACGCGCGCGCGCGCGAGAGAGAGAGAGAGAGAGAGAGAGAGAGAAAGAGAGAGAGAAAGGGTTCTAGGGTTGGAGGGGAGACGGACGGAGAGAGCCAGAGGGGAGAGCGAGGGAGGGAGGAAGGCGGCGAGGGAGGCGGGGGCCCCGAGAGGGTGGAAGGAGGCAGGCGAAGGGCGGGGCACGGAGGCCCAAGCGAGGGACAGACTCCAGCTCTGACTTTTTCGGCCGCGCGGGGTAAGTTTCCAGTCCGTTATCTGGACGGGGATTCCTTTATTTACTCGGGAGTGCAGCCCCCATGGAGATACTTTGAATTTCGGGAATGATCTCTTAGCCCTGGGGGTGCAGATTCAGAAAGGGGTGGGGCCCAGCAAAGTTTGGGGGGGGGGTTGGTTCCCAGCAGAGCCCTCCACTGGAAAAGGTCCTGCAATTTTTCCCCAACGGATGTCCGCTCTCCCCGGGGGACCCCGAGAGCGGGACTTTGCCTGAGAACACCCCAGGTTTGGGCCACCTCCAGGCCCCCCTCCCCTCTCTGGGTACTGCGTGGTGGTGGTGGGAGGCTGGTTCCCTGTTCTCAGGCCTCTCTCTCTCCCCAAACACAGATCCTGTCTATATTTCCCCAACCGGGTGCCCAGCGGGCACCAGTCTGGCAGCAGGGTGGGGCGGGGACCTCGTGGGCACAGCCAGGGGCTGGGGTTTCCCTGGTACTCGGAGGCTGGAGGGTGGGATGAGTCACCGATGATTCACCCGGAACCCAGAGACGGAGAGGGGTGGGGTGAGTCGAGGATGCCTGTCTCTGGGGGCAGCTTCTGCTGCATCCGGAGGGGCTGCAACTTGAACGTTCCTAGCCCTGACCCGGGACGGGGCCCTGGGGACTCGGAGTGAAGCACAGTGCTAGTTCCGATCATTCCTGGGCTCAAGAGGCCATCCCTGGCCCTCTGCGGCCCCGGGGGGATTCAGGATTCCGGGCTCCCAGCCTCAGACCCCGGAGTCTGGAACCAGCCCCTTTCTCCACGAGGATTTGGGTATCTCGCCCTCCCCTGTGCCAAGCTCCTGAATCCACCATCTCCTGACGCCCCCTACCCCAGGCTTCCACTGCAGCCATGTCATTCCTCCTGCTGGTGGTCTCGGCCCTTCACATCCTCATTCTCATCCTGCTTTTCGTGGCCACTCTGGACAAGGTAAGCCTGCCCGGAGCGGCCTGCTCTCCTGCAGACGCCGCCACACCCCTCCTCTAAGGGCGCCCGCCCTCTTCCCCCAGCCTCTGCCTCGGATGCCGCCACCCCCCACCCGCCTTCCCCTTTCTGACTAAATCCACGTTTTGCCCCAGTTCGGCCCCTTCTCGGCACCACGCCCTTGTGCGAACCTTTCCCACCGGCTCCCGGGCCCCGCCCACTTTCCCATTCCCGCCTTGTTTCTCTGCCCATCCCAGTCCTGGTGGACCCTCCCCGGGAAGGAGTCCCTGAATCTCTGGACTGACTGCACGTGGATCGGTCACAACGATACGTGGCTCTGCCGTGATGTCAGCGAGAACGGTGAGGGGTAGCGGGGGGGGGGCTGGCCTGCCAAGGGGAGGGGTCACCCCAAGTCTCTTCCCCCGGGACCAAGTCTCAAACGCGCCAAGGTTGGAGTGGGCAGGCCTGGCTCCCAGCGCTGAGTGAGGGGGGCCGATGTAGGGCCCCCCCAGCTAAAAGACCCCCTCCCTTAGGATTCAGAGGTTTAAGAAATTGGGAGAATGGTCCCAGGATTCTGAAAAGATCAGACTATGTTTCCAAAGTTCTAAGGACCATATTGAGTTTTTATTTATTTATTTTTTATGTATTTTATTGATTTTTTTTTTACAGAGAGGAAGGGAGAGGGATAGAGAGCTAGAAACATCGATGAGAGAGACACATCGATCAGCTGCCTCCTGCACACCCCGCCTTTGACTGGAATCGAACCTGGGACCTTTCAGTCCGCAGGCCGGCGCTCTATCCACTGAGCCAAACCAGTCAGGGCCACATTGAATTTCTAAAGAGGTGGGACTGAATCCTTCCCAGGCTCTAACAGAGGGGGGCAGTGACAGATGCACCTGAGTTCTAAAGGGGCACGTGATATCTATCGAATTTTCTAAGTCAGAAGAAGGTAAAAGATGCAACGAGTTTCCCCTAAGAGTGAAGCAAGAATTTCTGTTCTCTTGAGTTAGATCCAGTGTTGTACTGGAGGTAGCCAATGCGACAAGGCAAGAGCCTCCCTAATGCCGCGACCCTTTAATACAGTTCCTCATGTTGTGGTGACCCCCAGCCATAAAATTATGTTCGTGGCTACTTCATCACTAATTTTGCTGCTGTTATGAATCGTCATGTAAATATCTGATGTGCAGGATGTATTTTCATTGTTGGCGACCCACAGGTTGAGAACCGCTGGGAGTAAAGCTGTTTCTATTCCCAGTGGACATGTTTCTGTAGAAAACCCTAAAGACTCTGCAAAGCCGCTTCTAAAACTGATCAGGGGGGTTAGGAATGAAGGTTGTTACTGTGTCATTCCCACGTATCCAAACCTGCATGGCTCTAAATTCAGGGGAAGGAAGGGGGTTGTTGGAGCTGGAGCTCTGGGCCTCGGTGACTCCCCCCTCTCTCTCTTCCTCATTGCAGCCTGGCTGAAGGCCGTCCAGGCCCTCATGGTGCTTTCCCTCATCCTCTGCTGCCTGTCCTTCATCCTCTTCATGTTCCAGCTCTACACCATGCGGCGAGGAGGGCTCTTCTATGCCACTGGCTTCTGCCAGCTGTGCACCAGTAAGCAATGTTCCCTGGGAACTGAAGGGAAGGGAGGGGGCCAATCAGGATGCTGGGGACTCCGAGAATGGACAAGTGGTAAGAGGAGACGATTCCCAGCAGCCCAAGGACCACGTGAGGTGCCTCCGTGGCACCGCTCTGCCCCCAGGGACTGGCAGTCTTCAGCAACTCCGTGGTGGTCTGTGTCGCTGAGTCATGGGGGCGCTGGCACTTGGGGCTTCAAGGAGCCAGGGCTGAGGAAGGTGGTGGGCAGATCATTTAAATCTGCCCAGATGGAGGTGGGGGAAATCAGGGATAGGTGACTGATTAATATCCCAGATCTCTGAGTCATCATAGTGGTCTTGTAACTATAATGGCAGCCAGCTGCTGTTTCTGGTGGACCTACCGTGTATCAGATACTTCAGGGAATTTTATGTACTTTTCCATTTTTTTTTTTACTTCAAGTGCAAAGGGCTAAATTAATCATAGTCCTCGGTTTGGGGAACATTCTCTCCCTATGTTCCTGCAAAGCCCCTCTGGTTTTATTAATGCACTCTGTGTGCTTGGCTGGGAGACCTTCAACAATATTCCTTGAATGGATGGGTGAGGAGCTATTACCGACCCATGTTTATGGATAAGGAGACGCAGAGATGAAAGCGCCCAAGGCCGGTCTGCAGCAGCCTGGTTGCGCAGAGTTGGGGGAGAAACCACAACTCCCAGCAGGCAGCGCGGTGCTGCCCACTTGCCCTCCGGCGGCTCCTTCGCCCCATGGGTTGCTGGGATATGCAGTCTTCTTGGTTCCCGTCTCCCCACAGGCCTGGCAGTGTTCACGGGGGCCCTGATCTACGCCATTCACGTGAACGAGATCCTGTCCAAGCACCCGCCGGGGGGCAGCTTCGGCTACTGCTTCGCCCTGGCCTGGGTGGCCTTCCCGCTCGCCCTGGCCAGCGGCATCATCTACATCCACCTTCGGAAGCGGGAGTGAGCGCTGAGCGTCGCCTTGCGGCCCTGCCCACTCCCGGCCCCTTCGCCTCGCCCGCCTCCCGAAAATAAAACCGTTTAACCGCCCGCCTTTGCTCCTTCCTTCCTCCTCCCGGGCCCGGGCTGCTCATGCCTGAGCTCTCCTGAGCTGGGACAGCCCCCCCGCAGTGCCGCCTTCAGAACGTCCCGCTCCTGCCCCCCCCCACCCCCCCACCCCACCCCCCACCCCCACCCCGGTCCCTCCAAACTCGGACACAAGGCCACGGGCCCTGCCATCTCAAGTGTCAGGATTCCCCCCGAGCGGGACCGCCAGACACTGGCTTCCGGGGAAGAACCGAGTCTGAGTCCCCCGGCCCCCTGCCCCCCACCCCCACCCCCCGTGTGCAAGGGGCTCTCACTCCGCTGGGCAGGCCTGTGTGCTGTTCTCTCGCTCTCTGGCCGTCCCCCTGGGGGACACGTTTCCATTCCCCTCTTAGAACGCAGTCTTCCCTCTTTACAACCCAAGCCTCCTCTTCCCCCGTCATCCCCAAACGCTGCCTCTGCCCGGGCACCTTAGTGAGAATTAGATGGCACCGCTGCACACTGCCCACTCACCCGGAGTCTTAAACATGATTTATTCCGCTGGGAGAGGGAAACGATAGACCAATAAATATCGCACAGGCCCCTGGAGGAGGGAAGGTCCGGCGAGGTAGTTTGTGTAGAAAGGAGAGCGCAGGGCGGGGAAGGCACCTGAGGTTGGGGGCCTGCATGGAACCGCATCCTGGTGAGGGCGGTCCGCCTGGCCTGGCCCCCGGCTCCTGCTGGCCCCCGGCTCCCCCTCAGCCTGGGCGAGCTGATGAGCCCTGGGCCCGGCGGCCTGCCTGCCTTAGAAGTCGTGCGACTGATGGAAAGATCGGGTTTCTTTTAGGAAGTCTGATCGTTTCCATGCAGCGACAACTGGCCGCCCCCAAAGTGAGCGCCCAGACGCTGTCACCGGCAGTGCGGGCTCCTGGCCGCGGGCTGGGCTCCGCCGGGTGAGCGCGGTGGGCGCTGTGCCCGGAGCGGGCTAAAAGGACAGTGACATGTGGCCTCGGGAGGGCGCAGCCCGAGGGGCGCGCAGGTGGTCAGTAGGGTTAGCAGCTGTGATCGGCTGACTCCCTCCTCAGCCGAACCCCCATTTGGTTGTTTACGGGGGGGGGGGGTAGGAAATGCAGGCTGTCTTGATTGGGGCTTTGTTTTAAGAATAAAGTGTAACAGTGGGGGCTAGAGCTGCCATGCATCGTGGCTGTGATGAGCAGTTTGTCATGAGGAGGCGCGGCTTAGCTCCTAACCAGGTGGCTGCGCGGAGAGGTTCCTCCCCGGTTGTCACTGCTGGGCGGGGCCTGCGGGGGACGTGTCCGTCGCCAACGGGTCTAGTTTGGGGAACCCCGAAGGCGGGTACGTCCCCACGCTCTCCGTCAGGGCTTGCAGGTGGCCCAGCGCCCGGGCTGCGTTGAAGGTCACGGCACAGCCCGTCTGGGTCAGGAGCCAGCTCTCTACCTCCGACTGGAGCCAGCGGGAGGTCTCTGCAGGGGAGAGGCAGGAGTGGTGAGGAGTCGGAGGGACCCGGAAGGCGGGATGAGCAGGGCGAGGAGGGGAGCGGGACCCGGCCTGGGAGGCTCGGCTCTGGAGCGCAGATGTGGGGACGAGCCAGGAGGGGTGGGGGCTCCTGTTCCAAAGGGAAGGGACAGGGGTCTCGTGTAGGGAAAGTGGAGGCTCCTATAGGACGGCGCACGCGGGGAGGGGGGCGGGAAGTGGGGACATGCCACCCAGGGGTTGAGGTCAGGAAAAAAACACGTCCATCAAGACTGTTAACTGGGCTCGGGGATCCCCTCTGAGGGCCGGTGTCGCCTCGGAATCCGTCAGGCGACCGTTTGGAGCAGGGGGTGGGGGCGGGCAGCGTGGGGACGGTGCCTCACGGGGGCAGGTCCTTGGGATCCAGGGGGTCGCGACCGGGTAGTGACCGTGTGGAGGCCGTTGCAGGGGGGAAGGGGACTGGGTGGGAGGGGCCGTCCCCGGGTAGGGTCCTACCTTCGGGCGGGCCGCTCGCGCCCCCTGGCCGCCGGGCCAGGAAGGTGTGCGCCAGCAGCGCCTCCTTGACGTGCTCGTCCTGCGCGCGCAGGGCCAGCGCGCTGAGCAGCTCCGAGTTGTTGGACGTGCTGCGGTAGTAGAGCATGTGCGCCAGCTCCAGCGCGTGCACGCTGCGCTGCTGTCCGAACATCTGCAGGCGGGACAGCTGCAGCTCGGCCACCGGGAGGGGCAGGGCCGAGCTCGGACCCGTGCACACCCCCCCTCGGTCCCTCTCGCGGGGAGGGCCCTTTGGGCGGACTCCCGAGCCCTCCCCAGATCTGCTGGTGCAGGTCCCCAGGACCAGGGCCCAACTATTTGTATTTTTTTAATACATTTTTATGAGAGGATTTCAGAGAGGAAGAGAGAGGGAGATGGAGAGAGAAACATCAATGAGACAGTATCATTGATCGGCTGCCTCCTGCACGCCCCCTACTAGGGATCAATCCCGAAACCCGAGCATGTGCCCTTGACTGGAATCGAACCCAGGATCCTCCGGTCCACAGGCCAACGCTCTATCCACTAAGCCAAACCAGCTAGGGCCGGCTATTTGTATTTTTAATCCACTCGCTCTCAAGCCGGTGACTCTGAGGCCAACAACAACACTTTGCAGCAGCGGAATCATGCATTAATGGATTGGTTCAAGGATTTTCAGTCGACACAGGTTTTAGCCTTGGAGCTTTTTGCTACAATTATTTAAGTCCTTATCTTTTAGACACATACTAAAATATTTGCAGACGACATGCTAGGATTTGCTTCCAAATAATTCAGTAGTGAGAGAGCGGGGATCTTTAGGTGAAACGCGACTGACTATTGCTAATTGTAGATGCTGGCTGCTGGCTGCCTGGGAGTTCGTCATATAATTTCATTTCTGCATTTTAAAAACTTTTCTATATATATTTTTTAAAAGGTTTAAAATAGTAACTGGTAAAGAGAAGTGCTAACAGACAAAAGTACTCAAAGAGCAGCCCTGGCTGGGTGGTTCATTGGTTGGAGCATCCTCCCATAAACCAAAAAGGTTGCAGGTTCAATTCCTGGTCAGGTCACATACCTAGATTGCAGGTTCAATCCCCAGTTCGGGGCACGTGTACCCAAGGCAACTGATCAATGTTTCTCTTTCCCTTCCTTCCTCTCTCTCTAATAATAAATGAAAACATACTCTTGGCTCTGGCCAGTGGTGCTCAATGGTTACAGCATCCGCCACACACTAAAGGGTCTCAGATTTGATTTGCAGTCAAGGGCATGTACCTGGGTTGCAGGTTCAATGCCGGGCCCTGGTTGGGGTATGTTTGGGAGACAACCAATTGATGTGTCTCTCTCTCACATCTATGTTTCTCTCTCTCTTATTCTCTCTCTCCTTCCCTCTATCCCTTCCTCCCTCCTACTCTCTCTAAAAATGGAGACAACAGCCCTAGCAGGTTTGGCTCAGTGGATAGAGCATCGGCCTGCGGACTGAAGGGTCCCAGGTTCGATTCTGGTCAAGGGCACATGCCCAAGTTGTGGTCTCAATCCCCAGTAGGGGGCGTGCAGGAGGCAGCCGATCAATGATTCTCTCATTGATGTTTCTTTCTCTCTCTCTCCCTCTCCCTTCCTCTCTGAAATCAATAAAAATATTTTTTAAAATGGAGACAATATCGTTGGGTAAGGATTAACAGCAACAAAAAAGAAAGAAAGAAAACATATCCTTAGGTGAGGATTTAAAAAACAATATTCGAAGAGCAAGCCGCTCTGAGGGGAGAAGAGAAGGGCAGGTCTGGGCCCCGCTGTCCGCTCGCTGCACCCGTCCCCATTCGCCACCCCTCCTTGCCTGGACTCCTTCCCCAGCCCTGCTGTCCCTCCGGAGGGGAAGGAGAGCCCACCCACGCCTGGGGCTCACACTGAAACCTTCCACCAAACTCCTCCGTTCATCCACAAAACAGGCTCCAGGCTGCTGCTGGGTCCCGCAGGCTGCAGGCCTTGAAATGAGTCTGAACTCTGCCCCCTACCGGCTGTGGCCCCGCTGGGCTACGACTGAAGGCAGGCAGGCTATCTGTGCCATGAGGCAGATGACAGGAAGTGCTCAGGAAGTCAAAACTCAGTTAATGAACCCTTGGCACAGAGCCAGGGCCCAGAGACGCATTTACACATTAGCTACGACTGGATCTCCATCCACACTGGGCTGGGCCGCCTTTTAGGTGCAAGTCTCTCCCCGCACCGAGCGCTGCCCGCCTGAGGCCGAGGCCTAACCCCGCCCTGCAAATCCGCCGGCCTGGCCTGGCCTGCACGGACCACACGTGATGACGGCTGAGCCGGACTGTGCTCTCTTCCCGCAAGCCCTGCAGTCGGCTTATGTCCCTGCATTGGAACTAATCGCCATTCCCACGGCTGGAGGCGAGATGCAGGAACCGGGACCCGCTGACATGAAAACACATCGGGTTCTGTGTCTGCTCCTGCCGAGCCGAGGGTGCGGAACTGTCACGGGTTAACGAGCCAGTCACGCTCCTCTCCGCACACAGATGCGACCTGACCTCTCCCTGGAGACCTCTCCACCTGCACCTGCATGTGCCCTTCACACTCACCGCGGCCCACACTGAGGAAGGGGTCTCCCCTCACCGAACCCTCCCTCCCTCCTGGCCCAACCCTCCCTCCTCCCCTGGGGTCCATATCTGGGGTAACTCCACCATCTCCCTGGCTCCGTCCTTACCCACCCCCACCAGCCTGTCAGTCCCCAGCCCGGTCCTCCTGTCTTCTCTTTGCCGTTCCTTCCTCTCCAACCTCCTCCCTGTCCTCAGTCTCCCCATTCCAGTCTGTCCCTGCACAGCTCTAGAGGCGACCCTGCTCCTCCCCTGCTCCCAGCGCCTCCCATGGCTCCCCAGTGCCCTCAAGGCCGGAGCTCCTGGGCCTGGACCCTGCGGATTGCTCCCACTCGCCTCCCATCCTCCCCTCTGAGCGCAGCCCCATGTGGAACAAACCAGTTAACCCCGAGCAGGCCAAGCACCTCCGGACCATTCTTAGAAGACATTCCTGCCTCAATGTCAATGTTCAGGACGGACACCGCTTCCCACAGATGAGCAGCTGCGTGCCTGGGTTCCTGAAGGACCCACTTCTACCTCCATCAGGCAGGTGGCAGGGTGTTGGGGTGCCCGGCACCGCCCCCTCCGGGGCAGGACCCGCCTGATGTGTCTCTGGGGCACCAGCTCGGCCGCCTCCCCAGGCTGCCCCGGGCTGCTCTGTGCTATGTTGAGACCCACAGAGAACCAGGGTGTAGCGGGGCCCACAGGAGCACGGCCCTGCCCCTGACGTGGAGGAAAGCTCTCTAGAGCCTCTGCGCTGAGGGTAATGGGAGGGCGGGGCTGGTCAGCCTAGCGAAGGGGGAAAGGCCGCGTCAGTAGGAGGAACAGCGTATGCAAGGGGAGAGAAGGGAAGGGAAGGGAAGCAGAGGAGGCGGCGCTTCCTGGAGCTGAAGCGTGGAATGGTGCTGGGGAGCCAGGGTCCCTGGTGCTAGGCTATGAGCATGGCAGCGGGGCCAGCCTGGGGCCATCAGCATGGGCTGGAGACCAGGGAGGCCGGGAAGAGGGTCTGTGCTGGGGCTGGAACAGAGGAGAGGAGCCGGCACAGAGACTCGGGAGCAGGATGGAGAGCCTGGGACGGATGGGTTGGAGGCAGGGCCAGGGCAACTTCAGGAGCAACTTCAGTGAGTGGGGGGCAACAGGGCCATCTGCAGGTGGAGAACCAGGAGAAGCAGTGGGAAGGGGGGGCCGCGCTGCTCCACCTGGTCCCTGGTCGAGCTGGCTACGCAGGGCTGGGCACAGAGCACCTGATTGAGGAGCCGGGAGAGCTGCTTGTGGGAACCAGGAAGTGGGTGAGCGCTTTCGGGCCAGAGAAAGCGGGCACATATCCTGCAGCAAAACTGACCTCTCGGGTGTGTGATCTGAGCGCCTGTCCCCGGATGGGGACTCCAGAAAGGGAGGGGGCTTTGGAATCACAGATGCTGAGCCCAGTAGGGGGGGGGGTGCACATGGGAAGGGTTGGGGCATGCCCAGGGAGCAGGTGGGGACAGGAGCTTGGGGACCGCAATCTAGGAGTGACCTGCAGGAGGGAACAAGTGGGTAGAGAGAGGGGGCAGCTGGGCTGAGGTGCGGGGGGGGGCCAGCATGTAGGGCTTGGAGGCTCAGCCGGGGGCTGGGGGGTGGGGTATTGAACAGATTCACTAAACTAACTGGTGAGCCCGGCCTGGGTGGCTCAGTGGTTGACCGCCGACCTATGAGCCATGAGGTCATGGTTCGATTCCCGGTCAGGCACATGCCCCTGGTTATGGGCTAGATCCCAGGTAGAGGGCATGTGGGAAGCAGACAATTGGTTCTCTCTCATCACTGCTGTTTCTATTTCTCTCTCCCTTCCTCTTTGAAATCAATAAAAAAAAATATTTTTAAAATAGTTAATTAATTAACTAGTGAACTGGGTTTTAAACTGGGCCCTTCAGAGACCCAGGGTCAGGCACTCCCTCATGTTTACAACCCTCCCATGGCTCCCGCGGCCTGACGATAAAATCAGGGGGGCATCCAAGCCCCCCCGCCACTTCCGGGGTCTCCCTTCCCCCCTCTGCACGCTGGGCCAAGCCCTGTGCCTTCCCACAAACCATGCTCGACCAGCCCCTTCTCCACCAGGCCCAACCCTCCCTTTCTAAGCGTTCCCTGGGCCTGGGGATTGCTCCCTGCGCCCTCCCCCAGCCCTGCCCCCTTTCCCCGCATAGCTGGCTGTTATCTGCGGAATTTATTGCCAGTCTTCCTAACAGCCCACTGGGATGGCTGTGAACAGCTTGGAAACCAATGAACCGACTAGGCGAGCGAGCGGGTACAACAGCCGCCTCCTGCCAGTGCACACTCCCAGGGCTGGTGCCGGCCCGGCCCAGGGGAGAATCGGTACCAGGCAGCCCTGAGGCCCCCTGGGCATCAAGGCAGGACACAGGGCTCAGCCATCAGAGCTCAAGTTGGGTGTCAGCCCCCACCTGTCCTCTGGCCACAGATCCTTAGACGGTGAACAGCCTGCACAACTGAACAGCCGCCCTCACGCACTCACACGTGGCCCAAGCGAGCAGGGAGCGCGTTAAAAATAGTGTCCTGGGCCCCAGGCCCACAGATTCCAATTCAGTCATTTGGGCCGGAGCCCAAAAGGCTCATTAATAACAGCTCCCACCCACCGGCGTGGCTCAGCTGGCTGAGCATCATCCCAGGCACCAAGAGGCTGCCAGTTTGATTCCCAGGCTGGGCACATGCCCGGGGTTGTGAGCTCAGTCCCCAATGTTTCTCTCTCTCTCTCCTGCTCCCTCTCTCTCTAAAATCAATTTTTTAAAAAAGCATATTCAAAAAATAAAAATGACACAGTTCCCCTGGCCCTGGCTGGGCAGCTCAGTTGGTTAGAGCATCATCTAGATACGCCAAGGTTGCAGGTTCAATCTCAGGTCAGGGTGCGTACAAGAATCACCTAATGGCCCTGACCGGTTTGGCTCAGTGGATAGAGCGTTGGCCTGCAGACTGAAGGGTCCCGGGTTCGATTCCGGTCAGGGGCATGTACCTTGGTTGCGGGCACATCCCCAGTAGGGGGTGCGCAGGAGGCAGCTGGTCGATGTTTCTCTCTCATCGATGTTTCTAACTATCCCTCTCCCTCTCCCTTCTTCTCTGTAAAAAATCAAATACATATATATATACATATATATATATATATATTATATATATAATCAACCAATGAATGCATAGATCAGTGGAACAACAAATTGATGTTGTTCTTTCTCTCTCAAATCAATAAAAGAAAAAGAAAAAATATCTATTTCTCAAACAGCTGCCCTGGTGGTAGTGACACCTGGCCAGAAGGGGAGAGCCACACTCAGGACGCAGTTTCCCAGGTAGTAATGATGATAACAGCGGCAACAGCCACCTCTCAGACAGCACCTTCTGTGCCGGGTGTCAGGCTCTGTCCTCAGCACCGTACGCATTCACTAATTTAACCCCACGGCAACCCTAGGGGCTAGTCCTGCTGACACCCCCACCCTGCAGATTCGGGAGCGGGTGCACAGAGAGGTTAAGCGTCTTATTCGAGGTCACACAGCTAGACGT